>JARQZJ010000042.1:2032500-3313104 GCA_030704895.1 Henosepilachna vigintioctopunctata
GGGAATGCAGCGCTACAATAAAGAAATGTAAAACGGAATTGGCTTGAGTTTTGATTCCTCAAATACACACATGATCTCATTATTTCTGTTTTTTAAGATTGATTTTGAATCAATTATCTTTTTTTTTGGCTCTTTTACTTTATGACCCAGTAATTTGATGTGTGAAGTCAAAATGCTTTTTTTGATGCAAAATGCACTCCACAAATAGTGCATACTCTGTTATCTATTTGATCTCTAACTGATGGACAGTAATAATCATACTGGATTTTTTTATATGGTTGGTAATCGATTGACAAGTTCAGCGATAATCTTTGAAATAGCGGTAGATATTTTTGTTTTTCTTCAGTATTACTTAGTGGCTGCGCTTGTAAAAAAAAACGATTCTTGTATGTCACAGAACATGGGGGAGGAAAAAAAGCGTTACCTCTCGTAAATTACTTCTCATAGGTTTACAACAAGTTTCTTCAGTACATTTGACTACCTATATATTCGTAGAATGCGTATCTGCAGAGAATTCACGTCGTATCGACCTTGTTGTCGTACCGTTGTTCTTTGAATTCGAGATGTTATACGAAACAATTTAGAATCGCAGAAGGTCAACACGCAAAATAGAATTTTAAAATAGTCGATAACCTTACGTGAATAAAATGATTATCCCCCCCTTTCCTCATGTCAGGTTTCATAAGAGATAGTCAACCTCTCCCACTGGCCAATAGGCCTTACTCAATCTCAAGACCGAGACACGACCACTCTGTCAAGAGTGAACTTAAGAGTGAAGACTGAGAAGAGAGAAATATTCGCAAGCTATATCTGAATGAAATTTTAATCTCTGATATTACTTAGTGGTCATTCTTTTCCTATATCTAGACATATGCCAGTTACGGCAAAAAAGGGATATTTGTCCAATCTAAGCAATCTATAATAATTAAAAATTAATATCTTACCTTCTGGCGTATTAGACAATAAATAGTAAGCAGCAGTGAATTTTTTCATCTTAACATTATCCATATGTTTCAAGCAATTGTCTATTTCCGTAAATAGGCCTGTTTGTTGAGGATACAACCATTCTCCTGGTTTAATAGTAGTCAACACTCCTTGACTAACCTATGAATGACCACAATAGAATTACTCTTATGATCACAATATAGTAAAATATTGTAATTTAAAGTTTTATGGATGTATCAGCATTCAATGTTTATATGATCTAAAAGATGTTTTCAATTGAACCCTTTAGATGGAATTGTTAAGTATTTACCACTTGTTAACATTTACCTCTGAGTAGTAAGAAGGTAATTGGAGATTGAAGTTGTTGCCTCACTTGACAGTGGACGTGGCACACCTGATAGAGATACACCAGACGCAGAAGTTCTGTAAGTTCCTTTTGGAACTCTGTTTGAAACTGTCTATATATATATATTACATATGTATTACATACAAGCTCAGTAGGAATGGTACTGTAGGACGCCGCTCTAAAAGTAGACCTAGTGGCACCACCACTTGGTCAGGCCGGAAACTTTTCACCCCACCCTCATATATATATATATATATATATATATATATATATATATATATATATATATATATATATATATATATATATATATATATATATATATTACGAGCAAGGAAATAAGTCTGGAAATAAACACAGCAAAAACAAAAATGATGCTGAACCCTTTCTACATCAGAGAGCAAATGGAGGTGGATGAATCTCCATTAGAAATAGCAGCGTCTTGCACATATCTGGGACAGATTGGAGACGGGCATATTACACCGGAGATCATGCAAAGAACCAGCTTGGGGTACAGTTGGCCGACTGGAACACATCTTCAAATCAGATATACCACTATCCTTAAAGAGAAAAGTGTTTGACCAATGAGTATTCACATTGTGAAATCTGCTCACAATCAGTAGATTCGAACAACCCAGAGGAGTATAGAAAGATACATGATGGGCCTGACCATATGAGATAGAATACGCTACAGCTGGATAAGAGATCAAACTCTTGGTGAAGGATGTAGTGGAGTGTGTAAAAAGGTCAAAGTGGAAATGGGCAGGCCATCTAGCCCGAATAAAAGATGAGCGTTGGTCAGCTGTGGTTGGCGATTGGGAGACCAGAGACAGGTAAGAACAAGAAAGCACCCTCGCGATCGATGGGATAAGGAGCTTGTGGATTGGCTGGGAGTTGCCTGGAAGAGAGATACTGCCGATAGGGAATCTTGGCAAAGACAGGGGAGGCCTTCGTTCCGCAGTGGGGTCGGGACGGACAGAGGTTGATCACGATGATTGATATAGATATATATATATATATATATATATATATATATATATATATATATATATATATATATATATATATAACATATATATATATGCAACAACTTCCCAACAATTACACAATAACATTCTTATGATTCTAAAAATTAAATTTTTGCATAATGTATTATGATAATTCAATTTTCAGAAATCATCGAATCCCATACATGGACATTTTTACTATCTACATAAAATTCTAACACATATTTTGACATTAACAAAGATTTAAATAGGGTATGTGTTTTTTGCTATAAGTTTCAAAAGCAAAACTTTTTCAGTAATACGTTACTACAAAATAGAAATTAAGATATTATCAGACATCAGTAAAAATCAATCAAAATACAGGTACTTCCAGACTAATGCATAAATCTTTTTAACGAGAAATCAACATATCTTAAGGTATTTCGAAAAAATGCCTACCAGTAAAGGTTCAATGAGCCATTGAACGCAATTAGCCATTCTACATATGATTTCAAACAGATTCTAATAATAAATTATAAGATTTAGAAAACTCACCAACTCCTTCACTAAAAATGAGCAAATATCATCTATCGTCAAGTAATTAAATGCCTGTACTGCCTCAAACCACACACTATAATTTTGTAAACTTATCTCTTTACGAATCACATTCCAAATATCTTTAGAATCCAAAAGAGTACTATTGAATAACAACCTAAATTCTGACAATGGATCAATAAATTGATTATCTGGAAAACTGTTGAACCATTTTTCCTTTTCGATATCGCTTGGTAAGCTAATTCTTTCATATTTTTTCAAAAATGACAACATAGCTTTTAGATGCTTGAAGGAATGTCCTTCTGAAATATATAAAATACAAGAAAATACTTCATAGTGATAGAAATTAACTTGGCTCCATATTTTCTGCAATAGTTCTTCTACTTTCTCATTTTCTTCTATATACTGTTTCACTTCCATACATTTCTCACACAGTTGTTGTTCTTGATTTGGTTGTACTATCAAATTTTTACCACCTGTGTTATTTTCAACAATTTTGTAATTAGGTTTCCATTTTATCAAACAGGTTTTCAGATATTCTAAATAAAAATACTGAATCTCAGTTAAATGATAGTCTACGCAATACTGCTTGATATGCTTGAAATCAAAATCCTTGGTTTCTATTAATAATTCCAATCTGGCTCTACTATTAACTTTAAAGAATTTGTTGTAATCTAAATTCAAATGTTTCAATTTTTCCCACCAAGAAACACTTAACATAACTTGTTTGCAGAAGTTCCTTGGGCTCATATTTTGATGGAAATCAAAAATTTTAACTCCTATGTTAGCTATAACTGCAACTTTACTAGGTGTCTTTCTTTGTAGTTTCAAAGCCTGTTCTATGTGTTTTTCTGCCTCTTTAGAATCGCACCATAATAAAGAGGTATAAAATAGATTTTCATCTATGTCATTCTTTAATACAGAAGTCTGAACTAAATTGTGTATGCAATGTTTTTTAATCATCTCAGTCAAGGTATCCTTTACTATGTTCAATTCTTCATATACCATGAATTGATTCTGAAGGGTCGTTAGTAATTTGTACAAGAGCAATGATTCGCCACTTTGATTTAAAGCATACATTAGTCTTTCAAAATCCAATAATTCATTCAATAGTTCCTCCTGAAAAGAAGGAAATTAGGTGTGTACCAAAAGGGAAGAAATATAATAATAAATAAATGATATTCTCATAAAAAAGTGAAAAAGTTGAATTGTTCTCTTGAACTGTTATAAAATAAAAAATTAAGAATTTAGTTTGCTTTTTTTAAAACACCATGCCTTGGCAAATTGTTAACAGTCTGCATGTTAATAATTGTAATTGTGAAATAGACTGTGTTTAATAGAAATACGCAAAATAATTCTATAGATGAGCATAACACACAAGTGCAATTAACTCGCTTATGTCTCTAAAAAACTTAAAATTTACCTCCTATATTTCAAAGGACATGATTCCAACACGTTTTGATATGATACGTATTTTTGTCAACAAATGATGGCAATGGTGATCAACAACATTGTGATCCAAGTTGAAAATGTTTTTTTCTGATGAACTGCATCTTTACTCTTAACGCTCCTGCTTGTAGGCAAATTTAGCAATATTGGTCTTTGAAAATTCTGACTAGATGGCAGTAATGATGGTAATACGAGTGAAAAGGTTAATGCTTAGACATATGAGAAATAAATACTATTCCCTTTTTCATTAATAGCCATTTGAATGGCGAATATTATTTAGGACTGCTCTAAAATTATACGTCAACTTTGATGATGCTGTATCTTGAACCAGAAAAGTTAAGATGGTTTAAATAATACAAAACACTGATCTAATAATAACTCATTGTCAGGCGGTACCTCGACCGAATATTTCCAATTCGGTGGATTGTTAGGCGAGTATCAAAGGAGTGAAGGAATGGTCAGCAAGATAACCTGATGATTTCTTGTTATTATATTACTTCTAACTAAAGAGAATATATCAAAAGATTAGGAAACTGAACTACTAGACTTGGATGAATAACGAAAACGAATACACTCGGAACATGAGATATTAATATTATAATAGAAGAAATTTATATCGATTCTTTTTTAGTTTTTTACATTATAAAGTAAAATAAACTGTACGACATATCAGTTTTTAAAATTGTTGACAAATGTTGTTAAACATTGACAAATGTTTATTATCGAATTCTAATGATCTAACACATACTTTATGGCATTAATAAATTTTAAAGAATTCAAAAATAAAAAAAAATTATATTGATTGTTCACAACATTGTTTTGGTGTACAATACCTTCATCAGGTGGATGAATACAATATTTATGGAAAATACATAAAAATTTCTTGATGTTTTTAAATATTCGTTCATTTATCAATAGTGTGACCTGGAATTTCAATAAGCCACCTCATAATCACCTCAATCAACCCTACTGAACATATGTGAATGAGTTAATTTTCAAGACAGTCTTGAGACATGTTGACTATTTAATTTTATTGTTAAATATAATCGTGAAACATTAAGCCGAGTGTTTAATTTAATAAATAAGAAATGTGAAATTTTCTATTGCTCACAAATCATTTGATATTATAATTCAGAGAAAATTCAGTATTATACAAGAAAATTCAATGAGTATCAGTTTCATTCAATTATTTTTTGAACTACAATAATACAAAGCTACAAGGGCAATGAAGTATTGATATTTAATTAGTTCTTACCTGTGACACACAACTATTATTCCTATTGAAATAAGTTAGAAAGCAATCTTCATCATTCTTATATTTCACTGGAAGCAAAAATGTAGGTACTAAATAAATATAACACTAACAAGGATCAACAATTTTTGAGAAAAACACGTTAATCAACATAATGATTAGAATTCACATAAGATTGGAGACCAGAGTGTAGTAGAGTATCATAAAAAAACAACTGAATATTTCTTAATCTAGAAAAATTAATACTATTTATATATAGACATTTTACATAATATTTAGACAAAGATATTTAAGATCATCAAAGTGATGAATAATTTTTATTGTATATAAACCTTCAATAAACTACTGATTCGAAGAAATCATTAAACCAATTTGGTAATCATCACTTACCTACAAAGGATGTATACATACTGAAGACCTTCTGAATTGCTAATAAGCTTCCAGTGCTTGGATTGAAATTCCCAAAATCCTTAGTATCCCCAAAATTGTCAATTCTTTGCTGCATTGTTATTTTGTTACGCCTCAAGAAATATATTGAATTCACCCAGGGTACTATCTTCATACATGCAGGAAGTTCTTCTATATCAGAAATTTTTACAGCTTTTGATATCAAAGACAAAGCGAGCTCAATTATATTAATTGAATCATTATTTTCTGTTAAATTACTGTCGGTATAACCAATGAAAGAATTTTCAATCAACTGGTTTTCACATTTAATGCTCAAGTTATGCAAGAGGTATACAGTTAAAATGCACAAATATTTCACTTTATCTGTATTAATCAAATAATCTTCTGCAACTATGCATAACAATTTATGTTTTTTCACATCAACCTCCATTTCATGTATGCAGCATTGTAAGAGAATTTTTTCTTTCTCTATTCCAGTATATGAAGACAAACGATTGCATGAATCCAAAATAGTTTCAGAGGTAATAGAATCATCCTCATAATTTTCAATCATCTTTCTTGTCAAACCTCTTATTAATTCTTTTTTCCTCTCTTCGCACAGTGAAATATCTGACACTTTAATGTTGAAAAATAGATTAACATTTTGGATATTCTGCAGTAATTCAACATCTTGTCTCCAGCCAAATATTTTAAATTCGTGTTTGGATGAAGAATTAAACTTCTGAGTCATCATTTTTAAAGTATAAATATAATTTTCTGAATTTGAAGGTGCCTAAAAAAATGAGAGTAATATAGACTGAATAGAACACTTCATTCTAGATATAAATACATCTTCAAATGGATGGGAAATATTTCAAATGTTCAACACTAAAATGTCATTAAGAATTTCTGATATAATGAAATGTTGTAGTAATAGTTTTTGTACTTCCATTAAAACCAAAAAAATATTTTTCAACATATATTTGCAAGTATATATAAAGTAGTAATAAATTTTAGTTTTTACGCTCAATCAGTGAGTGCTCTAAAATTAATATCAAAAGCAAAATAATTCAGACGTTGTCTCACAGTATTTTTCAATTTCTATAAAAATAGAAAGAAGTGAATGAAGTAACATAAGGAAATATATTAACATACACTTTGAATACTTACTATCAGATTAGCAATATCATTAAGAATAAGTTGTAAACTTTTTTCAATCACTACCTTGTTCATATTTACAACTTCAAATGCCTTCCCAAACATTCTAAAAGTAAAACAGCAAAGTTATTTATTTTTGAATTATTATATATTTAAATTGTTTACCCTTTCTCAACAAAATGATGAAATAATAATCGAATTACTTCAATTTTGAACAATTCCTCTTCGCCACACAATTGGAAAGCATCCGATATCAAAGTAGGCAAATCACATTTTATTATTCTATTGACCAAAAATTGCAACTGAAAAACATGTTACCTAACATTTCTATTCTTTTCGAATTTATCAAAACTCACGTCGTCCAAATTTGTACAGCTGTAACGACTTAGGCAATATTCTTTTTTTTTCAGAACTATCATCCTAGGCTCTTCCTTCATCAGCTTTTCAATGGCGAACGCAGTAGGATATGTGCTTTTTAACATTTGTATGCCCAACTGTCTAACGATGTTACTCCATGGTAATTTAGCGGTCAAAAAGATTTTTTCGACTGCTTCCAATCTAAGATCCACTGAATGAATACAATTCAAAATTGAACCAACTATATTCTCCCAGTAACTTTCGTGGCAATTTAGTATATCCTGAATTCAAAAATTAGAAATATCAGTATACCAAAAATTATATATATATATATATATATATATATATATATATATATATATATATATATATATATATATATATAGACTATATATATATATATATATATATATATATATATATATATATATATATATATATATATATATATATATATATATATATATATATATATATATATATATATATATATATATATATATATATATATACATATATATACTAGGGTGATTACTAGGGTGTTAACCAAATTTCAAATAATTACCCATATATATATATATATATATATATATATATATATATATATATATATATACATATATATATATATATATATATATATATATATACATATATATATATATATATATATATATATATATATATATATATATATATATATATATATATATATATATATACATATTGTATACTAGGGTGATTTTTTTCGATTATTTTTTTTTTTTGATCCCGTCCTGAAATTTCGTTCAAAACACCCCCAAAAAATTTCACTGATAGTTTGAGCCCTTAATATTAATATTAAGTGCTCGACCAAGGCGTGTAAAGATTTTCCGTTTAAAATACACGAAAACTCTGATTTTTTATCTTTGAATTTCTATAGCTCAGCGGCATTGCATTGCATAGCTTTGACAATAGACAGGTATTTCTCAGAATTGAACGCTCTACAAAAATGCCCATTGCGGCAAAGTCGTAACTCACACTGACGAGGTAGTACAGGTCACTAAACCAAATTTTTTCGTAAAATTCACGTTTTTTCGCATTTATCTCGAAAATGACAAGAGTTATGGAAAAAATGTAAATGAAAAACTTGTAGGAAATTTAATTTAATATAAACCGAATCAATAGGATCAATATTTGATGAGATATTAAGCCTTGAACTGATTTTTCTGTGATTTTTTTGCTGATCACTAACTCAAATTTAATAAAATCTTATTTTCTTCCACTGTAACATCATATTGTTTGTTCAATATATTTTTGTAAGGCTGAAAAGTAGAATATGATGTATTTCCCACATAATTAGAGCTCTCCTGGTTCAGGAATCTTGAAAAAAATAATGGATTTAGGTATTTCTGCATAAAACCTATAAATTCAACTACGCTTACATAATTTATATATTATTAACAATTTATTAAATTATTATAATTTGAGTCATTTTAACAACAATAGATTATTTATGAAGATAGAAACGATAATACCGAAAATTTAATATTAAAAGTAAAAAAATTTATGGTTAGATTTATTTATCGTTAATATATTGTGATTCTTTACAGGATGTGTATAGAGATCGATGGCGTTGAACAGTCTGAAAAACTTTCTGTCTCTCATCTTCGTTATGAGTCAATACTTCATTAAAACTTTCGGCTAGTGCTACTCCCCTTTCTGCAGTGTCGTTCACTACTTTTAAGCTTTTAAATATATTATAACATTGTTTATACTGAAGATTTGATTCCCACGAACTTGGATCAGTATAGAGAAAGTCGTAAGGGAGCTATAAATAAATATTGATCTCATTGATTCGATTTGCTGGCCTCCTTGTGGGAAATTAAATTTCCTACAAGTTCCTTATTTACATTTTTCCCATAGCTCTTGTCATTTCCGAGATAAATGCGAAAAAACGTGTTATAGTTACGACTTTGCCGCAATGGGCATTTTTGTAGAGCGTTCAATTCTGAGAAATACCTGTCTATTGTCAAAGCTATGCCATGCAATGCCGCTGAGCTATAGAAATTCAAAGATAAAAAATCAGAGTTTTCGTGTATTTTAAACGGGAAATCTTTACACGCCTTGGTCGAGCACTTAATATTAATATTAAGGGCTCAAACTATCAGCGAAATGTTTTGGGGGTATTTTCAACAAAATTTCAGGACGGGATCAAGAAAAAAAAATATTCGAAAAAAAAATTACCCTAATATATACATATGATTTAAATTTTGCTTCAAATTAAAACTGAAATACTTACAATAAGTTCATCCCAAAGAATTTCATCTGCATTCAACTGGTTCTGCACTATAAATTTGTATGTAAATTCTTGCAATACCAAATTATACATGTCAGGTGATAATTCTAGATTCAAAAGAACCTTAATTACTGATTTTGGCTCCTGAAAATTGAATTGAAAGATATGTAGTCATCTGTCATTTATCAAAGTATCCTGCAGTGGCTACTTAAAACATTAAAGAAATCTACTACAAAAAACCGCAATCTATATGGCATTACTTCATCAAATTCGATGAAATTGTTCAAAAACTAGAGTTGTAAAATGTAGTATCTTAATTGATAAGGACGTGTGAAACTTTCAATGTTAGATGTGGTTTTCAGTGACACCTAAGATTTGAGATATACATTAATCAATACATTATATATGCATAATTACTGTATTTCTGTCTTACGATCGATAAGAACGTATGTGAGGAGTGACGTCGTTGTCTTTCATTTGTTGGACGTGGCGTAACTGATGAGTATCTTGCAGTACTATAATAATAATAATAATTAATGAGTCTTTATTCCATTATAAACTGTAAGTAATACAAGTAACAGAAAATTTGTTCCTTACAGTAAATGGACAGTGTCAAAATAAAATTACTTCCAAGAGCAGGTGGTTTCAACCCCTATTCAATCATACAAACTATCCGCTCTGTCATTCTAAATTGAATATGAAATATTTATCTTATGGCCAGTTTCTGAATTATATATATTCTATTTGTGTATGAAGTTCCTCACCAAATTACAATCCCATAATTCAACTGGGAGTAGAAATTTGCATAATATAGCGTTAGAAGTGTCTTCTTGTCTACTTGGGATTTTAGTACATTAAAAGTATATTTTGTCGAGCTCAATTTCATTGACTCCCACATTTCATTGACTTGATAAGGTTTGTAATTGAAAATTTCATTTCAATCAACCTCTTTCAAGTCGTTTATGAAAGACAGTTCAGCTATATTACTGAAATGCCTCATTTCAATCCTTTTTTCCTTTGCCTTGTTTTTACTGCTAATTTTGGGAGAGCTAAATGGTCCGAGATATGAGACTGTACTATAGTGGTGTGCTCACCTTCCAAGTCTGATATCAAATTATCAATGCAAGTGCCTATCCCAATCGTTCCTAATTTAGTGGATTCATTATATAGTAGTTTACTATTACAACTATTTACAAATGATATAAAAGCATGAGTTTCTTTATTTTTAGTGTTAAGGACATCTATATTAAAATCGCCCAGAATAATATGAATTATATTTCCAATTAATATTTTATCAAATAACGATTTTAACTTCTCAAAGAAAATTTTTCTTATAGAGGAAGGTGATCTATAAATACATACAATGAGTACCTTCTGATCCCCGAACATCACCTCAATCACACAGCACTCAAACTCAAAAGCTATACTTAAAGTATTAATGACTAATCTGGGTTTGAATGTCACATCACTTCTACAATAAATGGCAGTGCAACCATGTTGGCCTTTCCCTGTGCAGAAAGCTGTTGTTAGCTGATATCCCTCAATTTGATAGCATCTAAGTTATTTCGTGCTTTTCCAGTGTTCACAGGCACCAAAGAAATGTTCATCATGACTTTGTACGAAATCTTCAATCCTCAATATACAATTTCCTATAGACTGAATATTTTGAAAAATTAACTTTAGTTCTGTGGTCTTATGGTTTAGTGTTGGGGTAGTTTTGCAGTTCCAGCTACTTCACTATACTTCGTTGCCTGGCGCGACTGTATTACTTCCGATATTAAGTTTTTAATTTGAACACTCATTGCTGAATTTTCAGAGTGTTTTTCTTTCAGTTCTAGCTCTAGTTTTTGACCTGCGGTTTGCTTTGCATATTTTGCTCATTTAATTAGTTTTTTCTTTGAAGTTTTTTTTGTCAGCATCTCCCAACCTGGCTGAGATGCTGACAAATAGCAGTGACGGTGAAGAAGATACCGAAATTGACAACAATAGTATCGTCATATGGAAATCACTCATCACTGAATATAATAAAGAAAACCGACTCAAATTAGATGAAGACCCTTTATTGTGGTGGACACATAACACTAAATATAAAGCTTTTTCTCCCATCGTTCGCACATATTTATCGGCGCCGTCGAGTTCAGTGCCCAGTGAATAATTATTTCGTTCAGCTGGCTTAATTTATGATCTCCTCAGAAATCGTCTGGAAGGTGACAAAGCCGCCAAACTCTTGTTTGTCAAATATAATTTGCCTCTTCTTAATTTTGAATACTAGTTGATTAAATAAGTAATTAGAGCGTACTATCAATGTATGTAGCTATTTCAATGAAATACAGACTTTTTATTATACCATAAATGAATATTTTTCTATATCCACTTTCACCTCTGCCTCCGTTAACCTCCGCAACCGCGGAGGCAAAACTCATCGCCTCCGCTAAGGAGGCCTGCGTTACAACCCACTTTTAATAAAATGCACACACACACACACACATATATATATATATATATATATATATATATATATATATATATATATATATATATATATATATATATATATATATATATATATATATATATATATATATATATATATATATATATATATATATATATATTATATATATATATAATTAGGATCCCTCGATAAAGTTTCTTGTTTCCATGATTATAATACGAGAAATAGGGATACTATCTGTGTATATATATATTTTTCTACTGAGTTTTGTTAATCTTTAATGATAAATTGACATGTCCTATACATTATGTAATGTCTGATGGGATATCTGTGTACCGAATATATAGTTTTGTTATCTTTATGATATTATTATTATTATTATGATGGGATATATATATATTATATATATATATATATATATATATATATATATATATATATATATATATATATATATATTATATTTCTCCATACCTGCATTAATTCCTTCAAACCAATTTTTATACCATAATTGCATTTCAAAGTCTTCAAATAATTGAGAGCTTCAGATAGTTTTTTTAATTTCACACTCTTGGACTCCTCGCTAGCTTGAACATTTGGTTTTCCAATTTTGAAATATTTTGCCGTATCTTGTAAAAAATCTATTGCATTCTGAGGAAAATTGTCTTTGTATTTATCTTCTATTGAAAAAATCTTCATCTCTAACCAGTTTACAAACAACGGAAGGGTATTTGGCAAATAATCCAGAGTAATGGGAACAAATGTTGGAAGAAAAGGAATAGCAACATCCAAGTCCAGAAAATCCAGAAGGTCTAAAATATTTTTAACACTTTCTTGGTCCAACAGTTCCATTTTTTGAATATACATGCGACTCCATATTATAATAGCTTTTGAAATTTCCTTTTGTTTAAGTAACTTTTTCATCTCTCTTACCAAACAACAAGTTGAAAAATCAACCCATTCATTCATTTTGTATCCTGCTGCTACAAAAAGGTTTATGCGGGCATATAATTCATTGCAATTCTTCTTTTTATTTTTTGAAATCATATCATTCTGCAGAATATAAAACAGTTAAAATCCAATTTCAATAAGAAATAATTTGAAATAATTATACATACTACATTGAATTACACATCTAACAAGTGGAAAAAGTAGTCGCTATGAAAAAATTGATTAAGTGTGGTAGACAAAAGAAAGAAGCACATCAAGGGATAAACACAATTATACTAAATACTTTTTCGATAATTGCACTGTCATTGAGTGGAGTTTCAATTCGTAATAGGACCCTTTACTTAAGGAGTAAAGTTCCAAACATGCTACTTGTATTCCAGTTCCAAGTTAAGCAAGTAGTCTTGTATTGCAGAAATAACTTATTGTTAATAAACAAATTTTTAGCATGAAATAAGATATTGCACAACAAGCTTGGAAGTGGAAATAAGAGTTCACACTAGATTCATTCAATTGATTCTCAATTTCCCACATCGTTGATAGTACTAGTAGATTGAATCCTAATAATTTCTTAGGAGCTTATTAGCTTATTATAAGGAAAGAGGTGTACCATTTAGGTAGATTCTTTCAAGGCTTTTGTTTACATACATTTAGAACTTTCTTTCAGCAGAAATGGATTGCTTTAACTTTATGAACAGACTATATATTCCTAATAACAATAGTACCTCTATTTTCTCATATATATACTTCCAATTTTCAGCATGCAAAACCTTCTATACTCAAATCTGAAGTCAAATCTCAATCTGTATACAATAGATATGTATGTATTATACATTTGTATTTTTAAGAATTTCCCAAACTTGAGACAACCATTTTTGAAAATTTCATCAAATACTTAATGACTATCAATTTCCTAGAAACTGACAGTCATATTAATTAGTACAGAAAGTCCCTATAATGGTCCTAATCACTCAACATTTTGAAAATGAGTAAATTAATTAAGTGTTTCTCAATTTATAAGAAGAATTAGTAGATATGTCTTAAATATTCACGATGTTTATTGCGCATCATGTTCAAACGGATATTAAATTTGAACATCCTGAAAGAGAGCAATAACTTTGCAAAAATAATGCATCATAGTGATGCGTTAAAAAAAAACGACGGGTTGCACTCCGGGAGTGCCGGCAGAAGTGAAAACTTGAATATTAATGTTGTGCATTTTTGATATTTTGGAATGGTTAGAGCTTAGCTGGCCAAACCCAGGCCCGCGGGCCACATAGTGGCCCGCCAAGGCATTTGAATTTGCCCGCCAGCACTTTGCGCCAAGGCATTTGAATTTGCCCGCCAGCACTTCGCGCCAAGGCATTTGAATTTTCCCGCTAGCACTTCGGCAGCGCGGCGTGCGATAGCACTGCTTCCACTTGATTGGTCAGCCGAGCGCAACCGATCCGCGTCGTTCGGGTATTGCCGCTACTTCGCCCGCACCCCGCACCACGAAGTATAGATATAAGGAGTCCGAACGGTATAGGTTTTTAAATGGAAATATAGGAAAAGTGGCTTTATTTAAAGTACCCAAAGTAAGTAACCTTAAAATTGTCCTGGGAATTAGTGTTGTTAATAAATATTTGTTTTATAAATTTTGGCGTTAAATAATATTTGAAAAATTTATAGTCTTATTTGTCGTTGATTCAACAAAGTCATTATTTTTTCCACAGGATGCTGAAATGAGTAAGAAGTGGAGTTCTGCTATTGACCAAGATTTAAAAGCTACGAATTATATATGAAAATTGCATTTCAATTCTGAAGATGTGATAAAAAGTGATCGGACAGTATTAGCGGATGGTAGTATATACGTGTATGACTACCAAAAAGTTCATTTGCGGAAGAAAGCAGAGCCAAAACTGAATACAACTTATAATGATAACCAAAATAATAACAGCTTGTTGTCAGATGTTTCTCTAGATACTTCTGATATTGTTGACGACATTATTAATGACCGTAGCTTGAATGTTGAGACAAATACCGTTAATCAATTTCTAATCGAAGTTATTGGCCCCAAGAAAAGTAATGAGCCGAAGGCAAGCAATGAGCCTCAGATGAATGAGCTTGAGACAAGTAATGTGCCTGAGTTTTCTTTTCATTGTATAGAAAGAATTTTAGAATCTCAACCATTACGTAAAAATTGGAGTTGGACAGTATTATTACTTTATCATATATAAATTGGAAATTGGAATTAGTTTGTCACATAAAAATTGATATGAATTTGAAAGTTACGATAAGAAGTGAAATATAAATCATTACTTAAATAGTATTATAAAATTTTTATCATGTTACAGATAATCAATGCACAAACGAATATTCTTGTTATGAATGTGAATATTTCTTCGATGGCTTGTGTTTCGCGGTTACTGAGCAATTTCGAAAAAAATCTTTTTTTTGCAAAGGAAGTGGTTACAATGAGAAGAAGTAATGATGAATTTAGACAGATAAATGAATTGATAATAAATCATGCAATTACTTTGTAGCAAATAAGATCTTAAATATCAAGTTTAAAATTTGATTGAAACTTTGTTTTTTATGTTTATAGATGTTCACAAATTTGTACTGCTATATTAGCATCAAATGAAAGGTATAAGAAGAACGTAGAGGACTATAATCTGCTCTTACTCACTTGCAACACCTCCAAAAGGATCTAATGTGACAGCAGGGGAATTATTAGGATCATTAATGCAGACCTGAGCATCGTTTCTTTACTTTAAGCTTGATAATTCTGCATGTAAAGACGAAAAATAATCCATGAATTTAATTTTTGAAAACCTTTTAACATTTTGTTTATTTTTTTTGATAAAATGGTGCCTTTTAATTCTTGTGGTAATTATTAATATCTGAAATTTTTTCAATTACAGAGTATCTCTTTATCTTTTTAATACTGCTGAGTTGAAGGCGCATGAAAAATTTCTCAAAATTTCCTAAAACATTTTATTCCACGTTTTTCGAATATTATATTTCAGTTGTCAATAGCAACACGACTTCCCGCGTAAAAATTTAAACAAGCACTTCTTAAACCGTGGCGCGACCTAGCGGCAAAAGATCTGGTCCTAAAATTGATACCATACTTTTAACATTACGTTCGGACTCCTTATATCTATACTTCGTGCCCCGCACGCATATCGGTCCCGTCCTCCAATAGCCAGACAAACGGACGGTTAGCGAGCATCTTAGTACCGTTATCAATCTTACTTGAATGCAAGTATATTGAATTACTAATTCGTTTTGTGACAATTCGTTTAATAAATTAGAAAGAATACTACCAAAACTTTGCATCTTCTCTGCAGGTAAGTGTAATATTTGCATGTGTTACAATTAGTTTGTTTGTTTGTTTGTAAATACTTTCCTGCACAGCAGGCGGCGCGGCGGTCTTATTGCCCAAGATGTAGGATTTGTACCTACGAATCTTAATTAGATATTTCTTGATATTGTGGAGCGGTGCCTGTCCAAATTAATAGTTTTATTTTACTTAGGTACTAACCTTCATTTCATAAAACTACATGTACATTTACATGTAGTTTTACATGTACATTTACATGTAGTTTTACATGTACATTTTATTGTTTTAGTATGGCCCTCAGCAAACCTAGTACGAGTACATCAAGAATAAAGGATAACCCTCGGACGTTTCATGAAGAATGGGAAACAAAATACCTTTTCACCGAAATCAAAGCCCGCAAACCTGTGTGTCTCATTTGCTCAGCAACAGTAGCTGTTGCTAAAAAATATAATTTAGAGCGGCATTTTAAGCAAAACCATACAAAATTCGACAAAGAGTATCCAGTGGGGTCAGCTGTAAGGACTGATTTCATAAATAAAAAGAAGAAAGAACTATTTTCACAGCAAAATATTTTTGTAAAACGACACGAAGAACTGGAAGCCATGGTCAAAACATCGTATGAAATATCTTTATTATTGGCTAAGAAGAAAAAGCCGTTTTCTGATGGGGAAATTATCAAACAGAGTTTGTCCATTTTTGCACAGAACTGCAATGATCAAAAGGTTAAAGCCATGGCAGCTAGTATTTCACTGTCGCGCAACACAGTAATGAGGCGAGTAGAAGATATGTCAACAGACATTAACAGTCAAATTGCAGAGTTTGTAACTAAATGTAGATATTATTCACTTGCATTGGACGAAACCTGCGATTTAACTGGTATGGCGCAATTAGCTGTTTTTGTACGCTGTATTGATGACAATTTCAATATATTTCAAGATATATTGGACCTCTGTCAACTGGAAACTACAACCACAGGAAAAGATATATTCATGAAACTGAAAGATTGCATTGAGGGTAAGAGCCTAAACTGGGATAAATGCAATTCAGTTTGCACTGATGGAGCACCTGCGATGATGGGGAAAACCAATGGCGCTGTAGCTTTGCTGCAAAATTACATAGGTCGACAATTGTTTTCTTATCATTGTATTATACATCAAGAAGCTTTGTGCGCTAAAGACATGACTTTCGAGGACGTGATTGACCCAGTAGTACGCTGCATTAATTTCATACGTGCCAGAGCACTTAACCGACGAGAATTCAGAACGTTGTTTGAAGAAGAAATAAAAGAATACGGCGAATTACATCTTTATTGCGCTGTTCGCTGGTTATCTAAAGGCGAAATGTTGAAACATTTTTATGATTTGAGGGAACATGTTCTGGAATTTCTGAAAGAAAAACAAGCATTGCCAGCAGAGAGAGCTCTGCTTGAAAATTCATTATGGCTGTGCGATCTTGCATTTTTAGTTGATACATTGAAGCACCTTAATGTCCTGAACCTTAAACTGCAAGGAAAAAATTGTTCTCTTCCAACAATGTTCAACTTGATCAATGGTTTCAAAGGGAAGTTGGACTTGTTCGCAGCAAACTTAGAGAGAAATAAAGTCGACCATTTTTCCACACTTGCAAGTTTAAAAGAAGAATTAGAGATCACTGCCCTTGATATTCCTAAATACCTATCAAAAATAAAATGTTTAAAAGAGTCTTTTGAAAACAGATTCCAGGATTTTGAATCGGACAAGAGAAATATTCAGCTGTTTATAAATCCATTTGCTATCAGTTCTACTGACTTGGTTGATTATCCAGCAAACATACAGCTCGAAGTAACAGATCTTCAAAACCACACTGCCCTGAAACAAATTTTCTATGAAAATGTATCTTCAGAGCAGCTAACAGAAAGTTTTGCAAGTTTTTGGAAAAACGTTTCCAGTGAAGATTTCCCAACATTGCGCGACCTTGCTATGCAAATTTTAAGCAGGTTTGGTTCCACCTATGTGTGTGAGAAAACATTTTCAACTCTATCATACATCAAAAATAAATATCGCACATCTCTCACTGCAAAACACATTTCGGATTTGATTGTACTATCAACATCAGACTTAAAACCAAATATCGACAAATTACTATCACAAAAACCTCTTCACAGCTCTCATTAAATAGAAATAATGTTGTTATTATGTATGTTACTTAATTTCATTTACAAATAAAGTAAATTAAACCAAATTTTTAATGTACGTTTTGTGTATATTAATACCTTATGAATATGGTATTTGGCCCGGCGGCACCACAGTCTATGAAATTTTGCCCACCTTGAAAAACTATTGGCCAGCCTTGGGTTAGAGAATAATTTTGTACGAATTGCTTTCATTATCAGTATAAAAGTATTATTATTTATGTGGTGGAATACAATATTCATTTATTGCGCTATCGTACACAAACATGACAATTTATATTACATTAAAAATTTAACACTTCAGAACTATTGCAATTATTTTACATTAAAAAGTTTATCTCTTAGGAAAATCAACTTCCATCCATAATTTCAACGACTTTTTCATCATCATCTTTACCAGAGCCATCATCGCTAATCTCTAAAACTGATACGATAGGTTTATGATAGCTGAAGTAAGAAACGAACAGTTTTGATTCGAACCTATTTAAGTGTCTAATAAAGACCGCATCAATAGTAGTTTTGTATTTCGTTGTGCTAAGATTGCGATCATTTGACATAGTTAAACCAAATTCATTATTTAAAAATTCAATTAATAGTTGATTTTTATCGTCTGCAAAGTTTATGTTGAAATCTCCACTCAAAATCATTGGCAATTCATCAAAGCTTTTTCCAATTTTTTTTGAAGCAATGCAGATGCGTCATGAGAATAAATGAATAAATTTTCGTACAAGAAGTCTCGTATAGCACGCAATGACTTATCTGGAGAGATGTAAACGGCAACCATAATAATAAACTGATTATCACCAGAGTGGCAACGACTTATACAAATATCACCGATATCAGAAACAGTAGCATTAAACATGCTGTTGTACTTCACATGCACATCCATATAATTTGTACAATAATGAACTGTGTTCATATTTTGATAAATAGCTACTCCTCCCGCTGGACGATTATTTCTTCTGAAACTCGCAACAAAGTTGAAATTCGGAATGTCAATTATTTCATCGTTACCCATATGAGTTTCTGATAAAATTAACACATTCATCTTTTTAACAAGAGCGTCAATTGCTAGATCATTTACATGCGCACGTAAACTTTGACAATTGAATGAAAAATACACACGAACATTCGCGCAAGTGCCTTGCGCCGCCTGCCCTCTCACCAGCCGTCTTACGAATTCTCGATCAGGTCACGTGTCCTGACGCGAGTTTAGAAATTTTTATCCATTCCAAAAAAAAATACATAGCGCCGCTAAAAAAGTTTTCACTTCAAAAACATTTTTTTAACATATTGAATGTTCGTAGATAGAATACTGCATTATTGAAGTGGGAATTGTGTTAATATTATATAGAGCCTTATAAATATACGGAAAAAATACACTACAGATTGGCCGCCTTTTGAAGGAAATAATTTATTATATAATGAGGGATATAAAAATAAATATAAACAATGCTAAAAAAAACTAAAGGTTAAAATTTAAGAAGTTATTTATATATTTCTAGTTATAAACCAAAAAATACTATTACCTTATCTATTTTCAAATCAGAGCCATATTTTAAAATTCTCATGATATCATCAGCATTAAGACAAGAGGATTCTATATCAATACAACAATCCAATATAAATTCTTTATCACTTAAACAATTGAAAATCTCTATGAGGTCATCTATGTCTTTGGACGAGCACTCCATTTTCTCCACAATTAGTTTAGCTTTTTCCTTGTTCACTATACTGACGTCTATATTATGCGTTTTAGCGTACCTCTCAGCTTCATCAAACATTTTTCTTCGAAAAAGTCTGAAAAGCCTTTTTTCTGGGTCAGTTTCATAAACGCAGTGAAAGCGTACTTCGTCTATGTGCGTTTCACTTTTTATAAAAGAAATATAATGTACTTCATCTGTTACCGATTCCGGTGTAATAATATGTATATCATTAGACACTTTGATGGAATATACAACTGAAAAATCTGAAACAATTTCTAAAAATCAGCATATCCTCTCAATAAAAGTTAAACTCAAAATAAAAGTTTCTGCGATTCACAATGAAATATATCACTTAATGAATATTGAAACATTTCTAACTATAATATTGCTTTACCAGTATTTCACTTATATAGTACATCCCCAAAAATAACATTAGTTATTTTGTGAAAGTTGTTAATTTTCGAAAATTTTTTTTATTTAGCGCCTGCTAATTTATGAAAGACATTAAACACCTTGAGACTTAGTTGTATATAGGACATTACATTTCGCTTTAACTACAGAAATATTACTTAATTATCATGAAAATAAGTATTTTCCTACTTGACGATATAAGTCAAATGATGCCGACGTTAAAAATTTATTATTTTTTTTATAATGCCTAAACTCTATAAGTATCATTTTTGTAGTGTCAGTCACGTTGTAGAGTCGGTCACGTCGTAGGTAGAGTCAGTCACAGCCTGTATCATAATTAAATGTAGCTTTTTGTTTGTTTTTTTTCTCATAGATGGCGAAAACAGCTGCAGAAAGGAAGCGCAAGCAGAGAGAGAATCTGAAAGCTAAAGGATTATTTAAAGAATTTAAAAAAAAGGAATCTGAGAACAGAAAACGCCAACGGCGTTTGATAAAACAAACAGCATCGCTTGATATGCTTAAAGCTTTACGTGAAAAAAAATCCGAAGATATGAGAAGATACAGACGAAAGATTAAAGAAAAAAAACTAATGTTAGAATCCACTGATACACCTGCCAGAGATGAGACTCCTACTAAGGCATTTGCCTCAAAAAGCTCTTATGGAAAAGCGGTCGCAAAAGTCAAACGGAATCTGCCATTCAGTCCATCGAAGTGTAGAGCAGTTGTGCATGCATTAGCAAGACAAATAACTCCTGAAATAGTAACGCCTAAACACAAAAAACCGAAGAAAACAATCTCTACTGACACAGTTGAAAAGGTCAAATTTTTTTATCTCCGTGATGATATTAGTCGCCAAAATCCTGGCATTAAAGACACAACAATAGTCCATCTCGAAGATGGAAAAAAAGTTGAAATGCAAAACAGGCATTTGTACAGCAATGTTCTAGAAACATATGCTCTGTTTTGTGATGAATTCGGAACGGTTTTAGGTAAAAGTAAATTTGCTGAACTACGACCAAAACATGTTCTTCTGAGCTGCCAAACACCTGAAAATGTTTAAGTTTTTTAATTACTTATATTTCTTGTTTCCAAAAAGATTTTGTTTTGAATTATTTTAGTTTCAATTATATATATATATATATATATATATATATATATATATATATATATATATATATATATATATATATATATATGCCAGAAAAACCTCTACATGAATCAGTATTTTTTAAACCTATTATGATATTAACAGCCAGCTTTTGAGTTATGAATAAATTGCTTATCCCACAGCTCGGACCCTACACAGCAATATGCCTTCAACATCTCAGTTACCTTACAACCACAACAACTTTCGAGAAAAATTTATTAATCCTAAAACTTCTTAGAGATTCCTAACTTTCATAAAGTAGACAACCTCAGGCATTAAATATAACATTATATAACAAACCTTGTTGATAAAGTTGTAAATAACTTTCATTTGACTCATTTTTCACAGTCTCTCCTATAATACATTCAACAGTACTTCTTTCATCAACCAGAACAGATATTGCATGAAGTCGAGTATCCATTTCAACCAAAATATACTTAAGGGTATATGGATCAATATAGACTATTTCTCCTGTATTCAACAAAGCTAAAATAAACCTGAAAGATGAGCAATTATTTTATTATTCAAATATATATATATATATATATATATATATATATATATATATATATATATATATATATATATATATATATATATATATATATATATATATATATATATATATATATATATATTATTATTATTACATGCAATCAGATCAATGTACGTTATACAAGTCAATTGATAAAATTAAAATTAAATTTCAATAATATTTAAAATCAGTGATAACAAATGGACACAATTAACATAATAAAATCAACATCAACTAGGCAATAAACAGAAACAAACTAACAAAATTAAGCCGATATATCACAAAACAACCTATCCGAAGCATGTTAAAACACCATCAAGTTTACATGGCTTGTCATGTTAAAAAGATTGAATGCCAAGGCATCTTCACTGGAGGAATTCACCCAGTTTATACAGCGTATTCTCAATCAGGATTTTCTTTACGTTCTTAGAGAATGCTGGTGGCGGCATTGATTTAATGTGGTCCGGTAGTTTGTTATAAAGTTTTATGGCTGTATGCTTTATTGGTTGCTGTGCCTTTACAATCCTAGAATATGGGATGGAAATTTTCTTTCTCTCTCTTGTATTATATTGGTGGAAATCTTGGTTCCTGGTGAATTTATGCTGCTGGCGATGTACATGATTCAAGCAGGTAAGTATGAATATTGATGTGATGGTAAGTATCTTTTCACGTTTGAAAACTTCTCTGCAGCTCTCGGCATTTGCCATACAATAGATTGTCCTTATCGCCCGCTTTTGTAGCACAAGGATTCTCTCCGCCTCGGCGCTCTGACCCCAAAGGATTATACCGTATGTGGCTTGGCTATGGAAAGTAGAATAGTAAGTGAGCTTTGCTGATTCCACTCCCGCTACCTGCCTCATCCTCCTGATTAAAAATACTGCGGTTGACAATTTATTGCTTAGCGTATCGATATGGTTTCGCCAGCTTAAAGAGGAGTGAAATTCAATGCCAAGGTATGTCAGAGATTGATCTTTGTTTTCTCTGTTTGTAAAGAGAAGTCTTTGGGTTTTCTGGTTGTTCATAAGAAGACCGTTTGCTAAAAACCAGTTTGATGCGTCTTTCTCTGATTTTGTGGACTTATCTAGTATTACAGCCTGTCGACTAGAACTGTTGAGGATGCATGTGTCGTCCGCATAGCTCACCATCCTGTCTGACGAAATGTTGTAGGGTAGGTCATTTGTGTAAAGTATAAATAGCACCGGACCGAGAACAGAACCCTGCGGTACTCCTACAGTTATCCTGCTAAAGCCACTGAGTGTATTGTTCCATTTGGTACGCTGGAATCTATCTGTTAGGTAGGAAGTAAATAAATTATGTGCAATCCCTCGAATTCCATAGTGGTAAAGTTTTTTTAGCAGGATTTCATGGTGGACACTATCAAACGCCTTACTCAGGTCAACACAGATTTGTTCCAGGTCTTCATTGTTATTGTACGCTTCGATTATATTTTCAAGGACGGCTAGCATCGCAGTCACCATAGACCTACCTCGCCTAAATCCATGTTGCGACTCATGAAAGCAATTATGTTTTTCCAAAAATTTAACCAGTCTGTGTGTCAAGACCATTTCGAACACTTTTGAGACTGTAGGCAGGATCGAAATTGGTCTGTAATTGGAACATTGCTCTGGGTCTCCTTTTTTATGAATTGGAGTAACCACTGCCAGCTTCAGTACGTTCGGGAATATGCCATGGTCGATACAATCGTTAAAAATTTGACAGAGGACATGTGATACATGCGGAATAATTTGCTTCAACAGAGCCACCGTCATTCCATGAATGTCCCTCGAATATTTGGTTTTCAGTTTTTTGGATATCCTAATAACTTCGTCCTCAGTTACTTGGTACAAATACATAGAGTTCGTTACATGTATATTGGTGTGTTTCAACAAATCGATTGATTCATGAGGGGAATGTGGAGCTGCATCCTGGATCCTGTTTCCTATGGATGTTAGGTAGTCATTCATTTCATTTGCGGTTATAGTAGCTCCATTCGCTTCTGTAGATTTTTTGCTGGTTTCTTGTTTAATAAGCTGCCATATTCCTAGTAGCTTATTTACCACACTTTTCAACTTTTTGTTATTTCCTGACTTTACAGATTCTTCTATACCCTCTCTCAATTTATTTTTCAGTGCTTCATATAGCTTCTTGCTGTTGTCATCTTTTTTGGTTCGATATATAGATCCCGCTGCATCAACTTTATTTTTTAAAGTTTGTTTAATGGATTTCGTATATTTATATTTTTTCCTTTTAATAACTTTAACTTTTCTTTCAGGAAAAGACTCTTCAAAAATTTTCATTAGTGTATTGTGGAAGTTATCATATTGTACTTCAGCCTGCGGTGCTAGAATAGTTGTCCAATCGAATAAGGTAATAGCTGATACGAACCGGTGAGTATTTTCTTCATTTATAAGGCGTGTGTATCTGTACTTTGGTTCATTTTTAGGTTTCGGCGATGCTGCTGGGGAAAGTCTAAGTGATTGCGAACGATGGTCGGAGAGATGAGGTTCATATGTAGCACAGTCCAGGTTCGCTTGATCTATATTTGAAAAAATGTTATCAATGCAGGTTGCGGAGAGTTTATTCACATGCGTTGGATCTGTAAATATTTGTTTGAGATTAAAAGATTCAAACAGCTCGACTACGTCATTTCTTTCCCTTGATGGTTTCATGAAGTCCACATTATAGTCTCCCGCTACCTATCATGTATGCTTGTACATTTTTCGAGAGCTCTGTCCAGGGTAGAAAGAAATACAGCTATATCTCCGGATGGTGGTCGGTATATCGAGACTAGCACCATTTTCATATTAGAAACTCGTATCGCCGACATTTCTACTGATTTTTCCATTGATAGTGCTTTTATTTCTGGAATTGGTTTGAAATAAATGTCCTCCTTTATAAATATCGCACTACCTCCATGTCGGGAGGAAGCCCGACAGAAGGCATCGCAGTCACATAACCGTTATATGGATCCTATCCAAGATATCGTGCGACAGCCAATGTTCCATCACGCAAACCATATCTAGGACATATAAGGATGTCTTATCCTCAAGAAAAAAGGAGAATTGATCGATTTTTTTACTTAATGATTGTAAGTTTATGTTTGCAACCCTGTAGGCCTCATCTTTATTTGTGCTAATCTTACGTGATTCTAGCTCAGCTAGTTTTTTTGTGTGTTGTTGCCTGTCACCCGAAAATTTTCCTTAGGTTCTAGGAACCTTTTAACCACGAGGTGCTCTGGCCAGAAGTTACTGTTAAGTATCTGTGAGCTAATGTTTGCCGGCACGCCAACTTTAAAGCTTCTATATTGTCCACTTTTAACCTTGAGCTCAGTGGAAGATACAGCAATATGAGGGATATGTGTTTTAATGTATTCTATTATGTCTTTATCGTCGTTCTCTAGACGAACCTTAGAAATATGTATACTTGATACTGGTATATACGCCTTTAGGTGCCCTGAACCAGTTTTGCTTCCATAGATAGGTGGTAATCTTGGTTTTTTTTTTCGATGTTAGGTTGTCATTGATTTATATATATATATATATATATATATATATATATATATATATATATATATAATATATATTTCGAGCTTATTATATATATACGTATAGTCAATTATAGTTGTACGAACCTGAAGATATATATATATATATATATATATATATATATATATATATATATATATATATATATATATATATACGTCGTAGTCAAGTTAGTTGTACGAATATATATATATAGCAAGTTGTACGAACATGGAGATGGTCATCTTCAGGTTTGTACAACTTGAACTTGACTACGACGTTCTGAGGAGAGCCAATAAGCTCGAAACACGTGTCAACGAATGCTACTAATAGCGGGATATGCCGACAGTGTCTACTTATGATTGAAATTTTCCCCTGCGTTGAACATTATTTACATATTGTATATAAATGTATATATATATATATATATATATATATATATATATATATATATATATATATATATATATATATATATATATAAAAGATACTCACATATTAGCAAAACAGGCATATTTTATATCCATGGCTTTATAACTAATTATTGTGTCCTTTAACAAATCTATGACCCAAATTCTCGAACCCTTCAAAAATAATAAAGATCTATCAAATGATGAAACTTCTAGGCTAGTGTTTAAGTTATGGAGTAATTCACTGGTAGCAGAAAAATTTTCACCATCAATGATATTTACTCTGAAACCAAAGAGCATAAAAATTAATTATGGGTATAAAAAAAACCTTAAATATGAACCTACCTGTGTATACAACCTGTTTCTGTTACCACAATAAGAGATATTTGCTGTAATTTGTCATTATCTTCAAAACTTTCAATGTAACCACCAATGAACAATTTCTTTGTAGGAAGCTCCTCACACTGAACTAACAGCCTAAGACAGAAAATTCTTTTGTTCTAAATCTAAATTCTACTTGATCAATTTAAAACACAGTTCTTAGATTCAACATTTAAGAATTAGCTATGTCAATATAGCCATTTCCTTTAAGTATTTCAAGTAATGTAATTTTCCACACAATACGCTATGTATTTGGTGCTACAAGAAGCATAGCATATGATCATCTCATTTTATTATAGGACTTTCTAGAAGTGCTCCGCTAGATCCTTGCAACAACCATAAATTTGTTGGCATATGTTCATGGGAAAGATGTTTCTTTACATGTTATTTTAGTTAATTATTTTTTAAAATTGTGTAAACTTGGATGTTATAATCATACTGAAAAAGGCAGAATCTAAAATAGATTTCCTTTTTCAGTTTTCTGAACTTAATTTCTTCAGTTTTTGTTTAATTACAGAACAAAGTTTATGTTATAGAGAAAAATTCACTTTGTTTTTTATAATGTAGTAATAGAAAACAAAGTGGATTTTTCTCTAAAATGCTATGCCTTATCACAAAGTCACAGATGAATCTAATATTATCTATATAAGTATATCTTGAGTTGACCAGGATCTTATCAATGGATTGCATTGCAATTAAATAAATTAAGCAATTTATCAACATAGGAAACATTATGTAAACTATGAATGATGTGGAAATAAAGAGGTATCACAAAGTCACAGATGAATCTAATATTATCTATATAAGTATATCTTGAGTTGACCAGGATCTTATCAATGGATTGCATTGCAATTAAATAAATTAAGCAATTTATCAACATAGGAAACATTATGTAAACTATGAATGATGTGGAAATAAAGAGGTTATTAAAGTTATTTCTAATAACGTACCGACACCGGTTTCCGACCGGCCTCCTATATCCGAAAATTTATTGAATTTAAAACATTCATAATTTTGAAATAGAAAGCATTTAATAGATTCACTCATCATTTGTCACATATCAAGAATTGTCTTTCATACGTTAACGGAAAGCAGGTCAATTTAACACAATTTACGAGAGCGTTCGTACTCATATTATATTGAGCTTGAACAAACATAAATTAGTAAAAACAAATATCTCGATTTTTTCGAAGAATGCTGGGATATGTTCTGAGTTTATTTATTTCAAATGCTTTAATGATTCATTCAAACCTTAAAATTTCAACATGTAAGCAAAAATTACATATTTTCATTAATTTATCGATCAAATAATAATGGTCCGAATACGGAGCCCTATAAAATATGAGTATTCCAACCACTTGGTCGGTAACAGGAGTTTTGGCACTCCATAGATAATGTTAATTTTCTATTTTCCAGGTTTTTTTGTAAGTGTTTTGTATCCAGTAATATATTCTCTACGATATCTCTGCATAAAACACCTGTATGTGACCAGGGTTAACTTTAATAGATTCTTTGCACTGAGACTTTCAATTTCCACTATTTTTCTAATTTTCAACAAAATCGAAATAAGACTCCTTTTTCTAAAACTTATATTTTTGTTTATTACAGATATTTACATACTCACGATATTGTAATATCTTTTTAAGTATATCTTTCTAACATAAAATTTCAACATGTAAGCAAAAGTTACATATTTTCATTGATATTCTAAACGCTATCTCTGCATAATACACCTATATGCGACCGAGGCTAACTTTAATAGATTCATTGGCCAGAATCAGGATCCTCAGTGGTTGGATAAATATTTGAAGCAAATCAGAAAACATGAGCTCTTCAAGAAAAATATATATGAATTTATACTCAATTGTGAACCATATAATCTAGCTGAATATTTCAAAACGTGTAAAGAATTGTTGCAAATTTAATTTGGACGTAAGTCACTGAGTATATGATCTTTTAGAAAAACCATTTTTCAAATTAATTCTTGAGTAATTTCATTATCTTTTGAACAATTCATTTAATCATAAGCATCAATGGTTAAAATTTGATGCCTTTGCATTATATATATTTATACACATTATAATATTTAATGTTTATAATATATAATTGCCATATTACATTAACAAAGTTGAAGTTGAGATTGAAACTGAAACTCATTTGAAAAAGTTAATACTAACATGATTAATACACTACCAATATTCAATATAAAAATTCAACTCACACAGTGTCCACCAGATTGTATTCTTCTTGGAAAAATTTAAGAATCTGCAGGGCTCCATCTCTCAGAAAAATGAATGAAAATATATTGTTGGGTGAAATACAAATCATATCAATATTACATTCAAAGGCGGAAGAAAATTTAACACCACTATATGTTTTATCTTTAAATATTCCAAAAACATTATTAATACTATAAAAAATTTCACCATTTTTAAGACTCGTGTTAACAAATGGTACACCCTGGAAAATAAGGTTTCATTAAAAGTAAAGCCATAGTTCAAGTGAAATTCTTTTAAGTAAAAAGAAAAAAAGTTTCTAATCACAAACTGAGTATCTTACATCAGAAATTTCCGACCTCCTCACTGTAGCTAATGTAACTGCCTCATAACATTCATTATCAGCTAATCCTCTGTTTCCAAAATTCAATGTTTCATCATTAACGTTAAATCCACACTTAATTTGTAAGCTCATATTTAGGGCAACTGAAAATAATTATTTCATTCATATAAAATTCATACAATGCAAATAAGTACAATACAATGTAAGATAAACTGAGAGAAGTAATACATTTGAAAGCAGACTACATAAGGGTATATATACATAGCAGACTACATGATTAAAAACTGTATGCTTAAATCAAATATACCATAGGATATATAAAATAGAAAATAATATTTAAATATTACTAACGTACTAATTAGTATCATTGATAGTATTCAGCACAAAGAGTTGAATAATCAAAGATATATTCTACAAACAACTACTTATAAAATATTTTATAAAATTTAAAAACCAACATTATCCAAGAATCCAATTGTAATGTTTCACGATTATAATCGTGAAACATTAAGCCAAGAGTTTAATTCAATTTAATATTTTATTATGTTTCATCAAGAGTTAAGCGACAATTCAATCTCATTATTTCATATTATCTCAAAAACTGTACTTACGTAATATAACGCCCTATAGACTCCTCAAACCAACTCTTTAGCTAATCCTTCACACAAAATAAATGTAATATCTATTATCAATAAAAGCTACCACATATAAAATACCTTCTACATTGTTCATACCAGTTAGATTTAAGTCAATTTGAATAACTGTCATTATTTAAAACTGTTATTCACAGAAAATACAAATGAATTAATGTTTGGTTTTAGAAGAGGTATCTCTGTTCAAGATTGTGTAGAATATGTAACCTCACGTATCTACCTCAATATGTCTCTAAATAAAATCACTGTTATAGTCTTAAACATTAAATCTGCATATGACAATGTGCAATGCAGATTTTTATCTTTATTTACGTTTGGCTAAAAACATTATTATAACAAAAATCTTATTCTAATTTAGGTCTCAACAAATCAAACATAGATAACTCTAAACGTTTTAATCAGGGAATAATAGAAAAGTATGATAATTTCATAAAAATATATAATAATAATAATATTTATTTGCACAAAGGTAGGAGTTTGAATTGCATTCTTCCCCTCCACCTGTCATAATTTGAAGAAAACAACTGTAACCTGCTAACCAACATTACAAACAAATCAATCATAACATAATATTAAATATAAAAGAAATAATTACAAGAAAATTACAATAATCATTGGTTCCCAAACAATATTTTCTAAAAATAATAAGCGCAATGCAGAAAACAAAACAGAAAACTCCTTAAAAGAAACTGCCTCAACTAATCCAGATTCTGCAAAATAATGTTTCTCACTTTTCGTTTGAACGTGTTAACGTTGAAACCGGCATTCAATAGGCCAAAGAACTTGTTCATGATTTCTGGAGCACAAAAATCGAAACAGCCGTCAAAATTACAAATAAAAATATACAAATATAAATTAAAATTTAAATATACAAATGCTTGAAAAGATCAAACTGAACATAAAGTTGGAATTGAAGTTTGCTCCTAAGAGCTGGACTGGTCTGTATGTGAGAATTTAACTGACTATACTTTTATATCTATGGCGGAAACGGCGGCGATAGTGAAAGCAGTTTATTATGTACATGAAAATAACATTAGAAATGCAGTTATAGTCAGAATCAGGAATATAGGGAATTAGATTATATTATTAAATATAAGACATATTGAAGTGGAACCAAGTCACACAAAAATAAAATTTAATGATAAAGACGTCCCTTTAGCGAAATAAATGTAAAAAAAAAACAGTATCATGAATAATTAGAGTTTCATTCAAATAAATGGTGGCCAAATCTTAGAATTAAACTTTGGGAAAAATGGGCCGATGACTATCTTATTGAAAGCAGAAACAAAAGACCTATTTATGCTCAATATAGAAGGAAAATTGAAATGAATGATAAACCTTGCTTTCATCATTATCCAAGCGTAATTAGACGACATAAACTATACTAAATAGATTAAGGTCTGGCCATTTGTAGTAGACCACAACATTTATATAAAATAAAAGTCATTGATAACGACAATTGTAGGTGTGGACACTAAGGTGATTTGACACATATATCTTTTAGATATGAGTTAAATAAAGATCAATGTGTTTTTTGTATCAATCTCTGGCGAATGAATATTCCACTTTCTCAATTAATTTGCAAGAAAATGTGTATAACTTGAATGAAAAAATCATTAACGCTCTAATGAACAATATTCCTCTGTTATTTTTCCTTATATTTCTCTGATGATTATATAATTCGTACAAACCGAAAGAAGATGAGACCACAGAGGAGAGTCATTTATGTAGTCCATCAAAACAGCGGAGCCCGACCACATGGCCCAATAGCCAGGTCAAAAAACGAGATATCCATCCACCAAACCACAGAACAGGTTACCCTCCTCACAGAATATACCCTTAATGTTCTGTGGCCCACCTCAAGTTAGCCTGCAAATATTAGGTATATGAATTTAAAAAAATACCAGTCGACGTATTTTTAATTGCACCTTTCAAAAATATCAATTATTGTAACTGCACCCCCCCTAGAAATCGAATAAAAAATTTAATAAAATTCCTATTTGATAAAAATATAAAAAGGTTAATATCTCCATGTGCTTTAAGATTAGAAAAATGCAATTAGTCTTAAAAAACTGCACACTGACTGTTTATAATTGCACCCCCAACCAAAATCCAAAAAAGCATATATTTTACAAATACGATTAAAATCAATTTTGGAGGTATGGGATAGGTGTAATACGGCTGATACAGACGGCAACAATCGCCATTTTCGGGGACAAATATTAGGTATATGAATTAAAAAATACACCAGTCGACGTAGTTTTAGTTGCACCTTCCAAAAATATCAATTATGTAACTGCACCCCCCCCTAGAAATGGAATAAAAAATTTAATAAAATTCCTATTTGATAACAATATAAAAAGGTTGATGTCTCAATGTGCTTTAAGCTTAGAAAAATGCTACTAGCAATGTACCTACCCTTGTACTAGTAGTACAAGGGTGTGTTCTGTGTATCAAATGCACCGCGTTTGCATTTCTATTAAGGGTATGTTCTGTCATTAAACCATAAAGGCGGCTTCAGAGCAAATCTGTTACAATACATTCCACTAACTTTAGTTGAATAGCACAATAATGAATTGAATCAGGAGGATTTGTTATAATTCAATGTTTATAACTTATACTAATCTAAGTTCAGATCTAATTTTTGATCATTCAATAGCTTTGCGCATTATATTCATTAAATAGGTTATCAACCTAAAACAATAATACACTGCTGATGGCTAAATGTTTTGGCCGTTTCATAACTTAAAAAAGACAACACGTAGGAAAGCCACAGAAACTGTAAATTTTTTTCTGTGGGGAAAGTATTCGGACTTGAAGGTCATTATCGGAGTTGTAGAATAGAAATAGTCTTTAACATTTTGTTTACATTATGGATTGTTCGATTTGGAGTAATTGTCTATTGTTGTGATTTCATTTGTGCAGTGTTCAATTTCGGATGAATATTCATGTTTTAAATAACTATTAGGCGGAAAGAGATATATTCTCCAATAACTAGTTATGTTCTCAAAATAATAAATGAAGACATTTTAAGATATTGTGAAAAATATTGTGAATAAACGAACATGTCTGAACCAACATTGACTATTTTTACTGTGCTTGATAATAAAAGTATAGATGTTGCTTATACGAATAATACAACAGCAGAGGATGTTTGCATATATGTATGTAAAACACTTAATATTGGACCATCTGCAAGGCATTTGTTTGCTCTTCGAATAGCAGGAAAAAGTATTTTCTTAACTCCTTCTGCATTGTTTGGATCAAAGTATGTTGAATTTGACTTCAGAATACGCTTCAAAGTATCTAAATTACAAAATTTGAGAAAATTAGATATTAGAGCATACGACTATTTTTTCCATCAAACAAGACTAGATGTCCTTGATAATAAAGTTCCAGATATTGTTTATGAAAAATGTAAAAGGGAATTGGTTGGTTTAGGTATTACTGATATGTATAGAGTAATGCTGGAGAAAGATATTCCTAAAGAAAGTGTAGAAAATGATTATAAAAAATACATTCCTAAAGAAGTTTTGAAGCGTCATGCATTTTTCATTAAGAAACCTATTCGTGAGACATTGGGAAAGCTTCAAAGAACTAAACATGATGTCTGGTAAGGTTTTCATACCTTATATACCTACTTCTATATACAGATCTAATATTTTACTAATTTTAGATGGACATAAGTATAGTTACATTTATTATTTTCAATTTTAGGTTTGTAAAGGAAGAATACCTTAACCAATTGAACATTTTAGCTCCAGAATATCTGGCAGAAACATATAAGGCAGTAACTGACCTAGATGGATCAAGTTGCAATATTTTGTTGAAAGTCTCTCCAGGAAATAATTCCTCAGATTCAGGTTTACCAGAAATAAAATTTTGTCTTGAAAGTAAAAAGGATGTTAGTGTAAATTATTTCACATTTATCATAACTTCTACTATACTAAAAAAAATTTACTATTTTGCTTTGTTTTAGCAATGGCAGTTAATTGGTACAATTGAAGAAATGGCTTTTGTGTCTATAAGGATAGATGGTACTGTAGAAATTAATAGAAAAAATGGTATTCCATTCTATCTGAAATTTAATTCCTTGCCAGTAATGTGGTCTTTCATAAGTCATCTTGATGGGTACTATAGATTAGCTTGTAAGTGGACTTTCAATATTTGTAAAGATGCCACTACTCCATCCTTAGAAAAGTTGTATATGATGAAATGCCATGGACCTGTGGGGTAAGCAAACATTGATCATAGAATTGAAATTTAATAGACTGGAAGGAGTGTCTAATTTATATAAAATTTTATAATTGACATAACAGATAATATGCCTTAGAAATTATTTTTAATGAATAATTCCATTTATTTACATAAATATTAATAATAAAATAATAATTTTATTTTCAAAAATATGTTGTAGTGATGATTAAATTCTATTATAAACTCTACTAGAAAAATAGTGTACTAGTGTACTATTAGTAATAGTAATACTAGCAACAATGTATGTACCTGGGTGACTACATTGCATTTAGAACTAATTAATTATTACCAACTTCTCCAGACTTTTACAGAATATGAGTAACTTGAACATCAAAAGTTCAAGTGTTTGAATTTATCTTAAGTTTATTATAATGCCAATATTATTCAATATTTTTTTTCTCACGATAGATGCTTTGTGATTAATATCAAAAACAATTTTGTTGTTGAGAAATCTAGGAAATTGATTTGATTTTTAGTTCAGGTCATTAATTGACTTTTTATATCTGCAAACTTGAGTGTTTTTAAAAAAAAATTTTCTAATGTTTCTGGAAATTCCATGTGTTTGTCTCCCCATATACAAACTCACAAAATTCGTTTTATTCCAAATGTCTTGATATTTATTGAGAATTAATCTCTGATTAATATGAACCTCTTCCAGGGGAGAGTTTTCATATGCAAAACTAGAAGAAAAACGTCTGAATAGACCAGGTTGTTTCATAATTAGAGAAAGCGAGGCCAAATACAATCAATATTTCATTGATGTTTGCATTAAGAATAGGTGAGTAATGTAATGTGTGTATTATATATATAGATACATATATTATAATGATAATCTTTGTTCACCCAACTTAAATGATAATTTATCACAATCAGAACAATACTTACAATATACTATATCCATTCATAACCAAAATTTACATTTTTTATAATAGGACAAAACAAAGATCTTGCACAAAATCAGGTGAACTCTCCAAAGTACAACACACTTTTATGAGAGGTGTTCGTTAATGAAGAGTGAAACTAATTCTGTTCCATAATTTTTCAATGTTAATTTTAATTGTTTTTAATTCATTTTATTACATTAATGTAAAAAAATTATATAAACAATAGTAGAATTTAACGGTATAGCCCGCAATTGGAAGCAGCCGTTGACATTCGAGCTTGTTGACTCTAGAGAACGGCGTAGCCAAGTTCATGGTGTACGAACTTGGGGTTGGAAAAAAAAAACAAAAAAAGAACTGAAAAGACAAGTGACTGCAAAGGAAGTCATCACTGTTAGGCTTCCAAAGGAACTTACAGGGTTGAGATTTGGTAATTGCTTCGCCATTGCGGCGACTATACCGAGAATGTGACTAATGAATGAAAAGAAGTTAATGCGACAGAAAGTACAAACAATATATATATATATATATATATATATATATATTTATATATATTCCTTTCAGCTCTAAACCAAAAACATTCAAACTGGAAAAGATTAATAAAGATGAATATATTTTTAATGATGATTTAACAAGATACAAAAGCATCCAACAACTCGTAGCTGCCTATAATGACGAGAATGCCCCTATTTATTTTCAAGAATGTTTACCTCCTTCAGATTACGGTAAGTTTAGTCTTTTTACCTATTTTGAAGTGCTCTTTTCATTGGAATTTTACAGATGAGTCACCTCTACTGTTATGTCGAAAGGATGATGTTTCGGGGGCGGCGCTCACTGATGCATCGGCATTGAATTCCCTTGTTCCAAATGCTCCTTTATGCATAGATTGCAAGGATCTTCAAATATATAAACGTAAGTTAATTTACATATTCAGTTTTGTTTGTAATTGTGCCCAGAACTTTGAAACATTGTGTTTAGATGCTATTATGGTTGTTGCAAATTCTCCAAGGTGTTAATGCAGTTTAAGATTTTGTCATGTGTAAGTAATTCTGGTAATACTAAACAACACCAAATCGTAGTACCATAGACTCGGTTTACACGTCTTCTGCGAGATACCACTTTTAAGTCAATTTTTTGAGATTTTTTCAATTCCTTGCAAAGGCTCCTCTTAAATTTCGTATCTTTCAGCTGTCGAACTCGCTATTCATGGTATTCACATTCCTCTTACTATTGACTTTTATCCACAGACATGGATGTCCACAAACGGAATAATCAAATGTACTTAGTTATAACTACGATCGTCCAAACCATCGTAGAAAAAAAATATAAACATTATAAAAATTATTATAAAAAAATAAGACATTATTAAATATTATTTTTGAAGAAAATAACCGCCTCTTTTGGTCATGACGAAATACTCATGAAAGTCATCAAAGCATCGATCAATATAATATCTGCTCTCCTGGCCCATGTAATTCAAAGGTCATTTATTGAGGCAGTTTTTCCAGGCCAGCTTAAAATAGCTACAGTCGTGCCTGTTTATAAAAAAGGAGTTCAAGAGAATTTAGGAAATTATAGGCCTATCAGTTTGCTCACATGCTTTTCTAAAATTTTTGAGAAAATCTTTGTTAATCGTCTTTTGAGTTTCTTTGAAAAATTCAATCTGCATTCCTTGCATATCTTGCATACATGTAATCCTTGTATTTTTTCCACTAGATAATTTTCGACTTTTCCACGAACAATATTTGTTCCACCTGTGGAACAAATGCAAGGATATTATGGCTGAAGATATTTTACATCAAAGTTGCGTCAGTTAAAGAAATCCCGATCTTGAGACGAATAAGAAGATACATTTTCGGTCTTTGCTCTTGACCCAAGACTAATAAACTACCTAGGTAGGTCATTAGATTTAGTAGTTCAAACGAATGTACGCTTGTTGAATCCCAGGAAATTTATGATACATTAATGAAGACAATTGATGATTGAAATGGTGGGTTTTATTATTTCCTGGATGCCCCTGGTGGAACTCCTAAGGCATTCCTCATGTCAGTAATTTTAGCCACTGTTCGTGGAGATCCATTGCCATTGCAGGTGCTTCTTCTAGAATAGCAGCCACATTGTTATAAGGTTGCCGCACTGCTCATTCAGCATTAACTTTGCGATTGAATCTTTAAACGATTGAAGAACCAACATGTAATATTGCAAAACACTTCGCAGTGGCCAAAGTTAACCATTAACAAATCACAAGGCCAATCCTTGAAAGTTTGTGGTGTGGATCTAGAAAATCCATGTTTTTGCATGGTCAATCATATGTTGTGTGTTCACGGATCGGAAGACCATTTGCGTTATTCCTTCTTGCGCCTGATAATAAACGAAATGTGTAAATCACAAGGTGCTTCACAGACGAGTACAAACCATGAACCAAAATACATGGCAATAAAGATCATTAAAATACTTTCATTTTTTAAATTTATATTTATAAATAAAGAACGTTTTAAAGAAAAAGTTATCAGAGTTAATGTTTATTATTGTAACTAAGAATATTTTTGTAAGTTTTGATTGTGCAATTTCAGAATAAAATTACCAATATGTCTGTATTAATCAATTAAAATTATTATACTATAAATTTTGGGTCATCATAAAAATGGATTTACGAAATAAGAGTAAGAGTTAAAAAAGTAATGAATTATAATAGATTGGCACATACAGTCGATAACAGAATAATAGAATACCATCACATAATATAATGTTTGTCACTTCCCTATTACAATAATATCACAGTACACAGCGCGATGCTATCAAATATATCAGCAATCGTGTTGGTCTGGGAATAAAATTTTTGGTAATGATGTGACATTACCTACTGATATTACCTTTGAGGGTTATGTGATATGATATTATTATTATTATTACATTACAACTTGCGCACATCTAATTTATATCTACTGTAAAAATTGTATCTATTCATTTTTATTGATTTTTCATTTATAAAATGGTAATATATAATAAAATATAGGTATTATATAAAACTTCTAGAGAAATCTATGTATTCGTAATTTGAAGATGGGCACATTTAAAGAGACACTCCTTTGTCACTGCTTCCTGAAGTTTTATAATATATCAGTTCTTTTTTCGTTTAATATCCATACAATTTTTCCATTTAATGATCTTCAGTAGTGAAATGTGCCCAATTATTAAATAATTTAATCAAAATTATTAGAAAGTCAATTTCCATCACATGTTTATGTTATACTAGCTGACCCGGCGAACTTTGTTCCACTTAAGAGGCAATAAATGAGCAGACTTTCGATTTTATCAATTGTTTATTTGGATAATTAATGTAAATTAAAAAAGTAAGTGTTGTATTTTAATGATTGGCCATGTATTTGAACGCAGATGGTCTTCCGACCGGTGAACATGCCACATATACTCGAAATTGACCATGGGAAAAACATGGATTTTCAAGATTCAGACAACAAATTTTTAAGCATTGGTGGTGTGATTTGTTTAATGTCATGGCGACTGCAAGTCGGATCGGAAATTGAAGTCGTTTAAACTCAAACGGCATGTCTGTCGGGATCCTTGGAATGCGAACTTCCTCACCTTCGAATTTTCCTTTAAGTATCACCAAACGCGTGCCCGGCACATCCGAGGACTTCAAAAATTCAATTGGATAGTTGGTGGCTTCATCTTCATTTGTTAAACAGTCAATTGATTTGAAATAATGCAGTGTTCCAATGATCTCCTTCTGAATTATGAAGTTTAAGTCATCTACATTTTTATTCTAAGCCGCCAAAATTGCTCGCTCCCTCAACCATTCATTATTTTTGTGGTTAGTAATGATGTTTGGGAATACTCGTTGATGAGTTCCTCTTTTGATGAGAAAAAGTTACAGATTTTCTGAGGAAATGAAACTAATCCGCTCGATTCGTCGACAGGTACTCGACCATTACCGATAGTCAGTAATTGCTCAGAGAAATATTCAGCAGATGTATCGTTCAGCAATGCAACTCCAAAACATCTCCAGTTTATGTGCTTTTGTGCATTTGTCCCAGATGCCGATTTTTGATGCTAATAAAACTTTGGCAATTGCGGAGTGTTTGGCAATATAACATGTTAGTTCTTCAATAGTTTGAACATTTAAAGGCAATAATAATAATAATAATAATAATAATTTTATTCATCCCATTGATTAAAGTGCAATGTTACAAATTTAAATTAAATCAAAACAAAAAACACTTTTAACATGAGCTTCGTCCTAAATATTACATGGTAATACAGAATAGTGTAACACAATTAAAAAATTCAATTTACAAATTTAATAAATTCCAGTATCACACAGCTTCCATATAGTCTGACAGTCTATATGGTTCCAACTGCATCAAGAAGGAATAGATCAGCTTCCTATATAGATTTAAATTTCTAGTTGATTTAATATGTCTTGGTAGTTTATTGAATATGGTTATTGCGGAATAGTAGGAGCCTTTCTCATAAGCTGTAAGTCTATGTTTTGGTACTTCATAATTGCAACTACGGTTACTTGTTGTTGGGAAATTGAACAGACAAGTGTTTTTGAAAATGAACATTAAGATCTCAAAAATATAAACTCCTGTAACTGTTAGAATGTTAGTATCTCTGAAAAGTCCCCTACAGGAATCAGTGTTATTCAAACCTAACATAATCCTAAGAGTTCTTTTTTGTATTATGAAAAGGTCCCCCACTAAGAGGCTACGACCCCAAAAAATAATTCCAAACTTTAAAAGGGAATGAAAATTTGCCTGATAGACAACTCTTAGAACTTCTTTACTGACATATGGTTTTAACACTCTTATAGAAAACATCACATTGCACAGTCTCTTACTCAATTGCTCAATCTGTTCGCCCCATCCCAGATTATTGTCCAGATGTAAACCCAGAAATTTGGTGGAAACAACAGTCCCAACAATTTTATCATCTACAAGAATTTCCTTTGGTGTACTCATATTAGATCTCACTGTTTTGAAAAATACACTATTAGTTTTTTCTCTATTCAGAACTAGTTTTTTTTTAATAACCAATTTTTCAATTCATCTATAGTTTTCTTATGACTAATCAACAGATCTTCAATATCTTTTGACCTTATGATCAAGTTTGTGTCGTCCGCGAAGTTTACTAATGACCCTGAGTGTACTGTTGATGCAATGTCGTTTACGTAGATGGCAAATAAAATCGGCCCTAATACACTTCCTTGAGGTATGCCCATATCAATCTCCACCAGTTCCGATGCCTTATCTGAATTTTTTCCATTAACTACAACTTTTTGAGTTCGATTCTTTAAAAAAGATTGCATCCAATGCAGCGCAAAACTTCTAATGCCGTACCTTTCGATTTTCTGAATTAAAATATTGTGATCTATTGTTTCATATGCTTTTGACAGGTCCAAAAATGTACCTATTATGTATTCCATTCTTTCAAAACCCAGTAGTACTTCCTGAGTAAAGGAGCGAAGTGCAGTGTAAATTGATTTATTCTTCAAGTAGCCATGTTGACAATTGCTAAAAAGATGATTCTTCATAAAAAAGTCTGCTATTCTACTTGCCATTGCCGATTCAAAAATCTTTGAAAAAGATGGCAATATGCTGATGGGTCTATAATTTTCGATTGAAGAAGGGTCACCCTCTTATAGATTGGTTTCACTATTGCTGTTTTCAGTGATTCCGGAAAGATGCCGTGCATGAGCGAGTTATTCACAATAAAGGCCAATTGCGCGACTATCTCTAAAAAACAAAATTTTATTATTGTTACTGGTATTTCGTCGACTCCGCTACTGATCTTGTTTTTTAGGCGTCTTATTATATCAACAATTTCCAGTTGCGTAGCTGGAATTACATACATAGTCTTTGAATTTACCTTTATGTGATTTCCGCTGAAATCAACTTGTTTCTGACTTCTAACTAGACTAGATGCTGCGTTCACAAAATATTTGTTCAGTGTGTTTGCAATTTCTTTTGTATCTCCTGGAAGTTGATGTTTACGATTTCCTCTCTGACCAATTTTAATGCTGAATGAGCCGTACGGCATCCTTCTAACAATGTAATGTGGCTGCTATTCCAGAAGAAGCAATGTTGGATCTCGCACTAACAGTGGCTAAAACTACTGACATGAGGAATGTTTTACCAGTTTCACCAGTGGCACCCAGGAAATATAAACCACCATTACCATCATCAATTGCGTTCATCATTATATCATAAACTTCCTTTTGTTGGTGATTCAACAGGGGTACATTTGTTTGAACTATTAAATCTAATTCCTGTTGATCATATTCAAGTCAACGGGAAAGTTCCCGTTCAAACTCTTGATTAAATGCGTCATTCATTTCACGATTTGTCGCTTTCATTCCTAAACTGACTAATAAATTACCGAACATGGGGTAACACATGTCTTCGATCAATATCAAAGCCTGATTATGTATCTACTCATTCATCTGAAGGTTGGGATTTCTTATACTGGCACGAATTTGATGTAAAATGCCTTCCGACATAATTATCCTTGCTGTGGTATATCCTTTTTGTTATACCACGTTTTATGTCACGTCCCACGGGAACGAGGTAAAAAGTATCCTATGTCCTTCTCCTGGTTCTAAGCTACCCTCCGACCAATTTTCAGCTAAATCAGTTCAACCGTTCTTGAATTATAAATGTGTAACTAACACGACTTTCTTTTATATATAGAAATATTAATGATAAAATTTTCAAAGAACAGCCTCAGAAGTGCCATTGACCTAAATTTAACAATTAATTGAATATATTTTGAAAGAATATAATGTGTTTTGTTTTCAATATAGTAACTGTTCTTTATATGAATTGAATATTCGAGTGCTTTATAATTATGCATAGTATTTGGTAATTTATAGAACTTGTTTTTATATACACTACTTGAATACATATGTATTGAATGAAATTAGTGAAAACTTTTGTCATTGAAGTAAAAAAACTTAGTTCGCATTGCCCAGGAACCGAACTCGGGCAGCCTGCCTGGAAGTTGTTCATTCTACCACTAATCCACTGATGCCTTGCTATTTTGAGCTAATAAAGCACAACTTCAACCTACTCATACAACGTTTTATAATGACTGACGTTTCATGTCAAGTCACACGGGAACGCCGTCAAACCTGATAAACAGTATTCTATGTCCGTCTCCTGGCTCTAAGCTACACAGCAATTTTCAGCCAAATCGGTACAGCCGGTCTTGAGTTATAAATAGTGTAACTAACACGACTTTCTATATATATATATATATATATATATATATATATATATATATATATATATATATATATATATATATATAGATTGTTCTACGACAGAAAAAAAAATTAAATGTCATTGTGACAGCTATGAATCTGTTAATAACATTGATATGGTACAAATTAACAAGTGGAAATATTGAAATACCTGCGAAAGTTGGAAATTTGACAGATTATAATATTTGCAAATTATCACATCTGGGAGTAGAGTACACTGGTTATATTTCAAAAACTGAATCTCTTGTGAGATGTCAATTGTGGAATACCAATAAGCCTCATGACGTTATTGACAGTATAAAAGCTGATGATTTTCCTGAGTCATCAAAAGAAATGGCCAAGAATTATTGTCGAAATCCAAATAGAGATCCAAGCGGACCATGGTGCTATACAATGAACGATGATCTGATAAATGAAACATGTGCTATACCGCTTTGTTCTTTTTCTGAGTGCAGATTGACTGGTCCGGGTATGGAGTATGCTGGAGTACACGAAAAGTCGGCTTCAGGTAGAAACCATACCATTCAGAAACAAAACCAAATTCATTGTATAACTTAGCTAGGTGGCTGATAAGCAAAAGACATGTTTTTCCTGTTCTCTTTAAGTTCATATAAGTTCATTATTGAATTGTCAACAGGATTTATTTTTTTAAGAAAAGATTGAATCTGCTTTCATGCTAGTTCTTAATGCTACAAATTGTCTATACAAACTATCTACATTTATGAAAGGGAAAATATTGGCCATCTAGCGTCCATACGTAATTATTTCATTCATTTACAATAGTCAAAAAGTGATATTTACTTTTCAATCCCCCTAGATAAAAAATGCCTGAAATGGAATAAAGCTCGTAAAAAAGTTGAACGAGATGGTCAAGTAGTAGGGCAAGAAAAATTTAATAATATCTATTTCCCGGATCTTGAACTTTCAAAGGCAGGTAAAAAATGCAGAAATCCTGATGGCGATCCAGGGGGTCCATGGTGTTTTGTTGAAAAAGAAGGTTCTAGTGTCGTAGAGAAAGAATTTTGTGACATACCATTGTGTGATGATCCGTTGTGTGTGGTATTTACAAAAAATTACCAAACATACATGCATTTTACAGATTTCAATATGACTTTAGACGCTTTAAATTTCGGGGTGAAATTATGGAGTTCAGACCAATACTTAGAAGCTGAAGCTAGACTGGTTTTGTCAGTGGTAGCTCTGCCAATGGATAAGAAGATGATGGAAAAATTGGGAACATCGATTGAAATATACATTAGTAATAAATATTGCGCTTTAACGATAAATAATAAAGATCAAGTTGAAAAGGAAACAACAAATGGAATATTAAAGTCGTCTCAATACACATATTTTTCCTTAACGTGGCACAGAGGTTTTATTACATTATTCAAGGCAGGCTTCACGAAGCCGATATTTCTAGCTGAATATAAAACTAAGAACAATTTGATGGGTTTCAGATTGAACCAATTTTCTTATTATTCTGCTCAAGGAACCAATATTTTGTGGACTTTTCCATTTTGTTTAGACGATTTTGAATGTGACGTTCATACTACCACTGGACATCTGTTTCAACAGTATTGGCCTTTGCGAGAAAAAAATATTAGACGAGAATTATCCTTTCATATAAGAGCAGTCCGCTCTGCAAGGATTTTGCTTACAACCTCTCCCGTGTCCGAATATCCACATATTTTAGTGCACTTTAAAGCAGACGATGGATACTCAAGAGTTATATTAAAAGAACATCGAAATGCTCCTTCCATTACTCTTAAGGAATTAATTTTATCTGAAATACTCGATTACTGGAATTGGCAAGAATATTCGTTATCATTTTTTGGTAGTACTTTACAAATTTATTGGACGAAGACTGTTGGAGGTAGTCACCTGATAATGGAGCTTAAGCATGAAGCTTTCAGTAAAATGAGATGGTTTTCAGTTTGTTCAGATAACTCAGTCGCTCACTGGACATTTTTCTGTGTTCCACCGAAAATTTCTAAGCCTCCTCCAGCATTCCTACCTGAATGTTCGATTAATAGCGAAGAAACTTACTATAATGGCACGCAAGATGTTACAAAGGATGGACTTCCCTGTTTGCCTTGGTCCGCAAGCAGTTTAATTCCGGACTCTGAGCATGATTTTTTAAAAGGAGATTCATCGTTGAAAGAGTTATCTTACTGTAGAGATCCTGGACAGTACCATAAAGGTAGATACATTTCTTGACTATCTGGTATAATCTGCACTTGTATGACTCAGATATCCAATGTCAGAATCATCTTTTATTTTCCATCTAAATAGGTAGAAAAGGGCTACTAGTGAATGTATTCTTTTAAAAGGCTGACTGAAAATGTTTTACAATTTTTCAATCTATATAGTCAAGTTATACTTGAATCTTGTATAAACATCAACATTTTCACATTTTAGCCATATAAAATGATTAAAAATGTAATAATTACAGAATAACTTTCATCCTTTCCACAAATATTTGGACTTCAATATGCGTGGAAATGTCCTTAATCATTTCCTGTTTTTGATTAGGAAATGTAAATATTTATCTTTAGATTCTGGAATATATTCCATAACGCTACTGAAGTAATTCTTTGTCATCACCGCATCCTTTATTTCTTCAAATACTATAACAAAGTGCATGAAAAAAACGAAATAACAACCATATTCAACATATCTATTGGGGAGACTTGTAGCTGAACGGTAGGCTGGACCCTATTACACTTTTGGCTTTCAGCTGTTGGGTTCTAATTGTCATTGTCAAGAGTTGCTGATGGGTTGGTAGTTCAAAATGGTATACATCCAAAATATCAAACAAATTACTAATTTTTCTGGAAATTAGCCAACTTTTTTCATTGATACTTTTGCACTTTTCAACAATGTTCTACTAACTGTTGCGTAAGAAGTGAATTGATAATATTGGTAATCATATTCTGATGAAATAAGTAATTTTTGATACTACATCATGTTGGGCGCATGGTGTAAGCTTCTATTTCTCAAGGGCTTTCGATATAATTATGAGTATTCAATTACTTGTCTGATTCCTATACAGGCACTTATTGTTATGTAATATCCATGCTCCCTGAATTGAAAATTCTGAAGAAACACTGTCACATACGAAAATGCAAGTCCCAAGAATGTAGAATAGCTGGCACTGGAAATGACTACATTGGTACACTGAATATTTCTAGAAGCCGAAGATATTGTGAACGTTGGTATAGTCCTACACCAGTGCATCCCCATGATATACACCACATGGACATTTCTCTGTTCCCCGATGAAAATTTAGAAGATGCTAGTAGTTTTTGTAGAAATCCTTCAAGAAATGCTATAGGTTACTAAGTTGATTCTATCCTATTAACTGTTTTTTAATTTTTCTTATCTTGATACATTTTTCTACAATGTTTTAATAACAATGCGAAGGATAGCTGAACAAATTTTCGAATTTTAAATTGAATTTTCGTATTATATTATTAAAATATATACGAAAATCACGGAGTTATTTGGAAATTTTAAATATAATTCTCATATTCCTACAAAACGATCCTGATATGGATCGTTTTTATTAGAGACAAATCGTACTTTCAAAAATATATTTGAAATCCATTATAAATTCATCAATAGAATCAATTCATATCAAATAGAATACCGAATAAAATATAAATGAATAAGACGAATATTCACCAAAATTCCAATCTTCATTTAAAATTCAACTTTCTATCTTCTAGTCAAGCATTCAACAACTCACCTAAAATGAGTATTTTTATACCCTAGTATGTATATCCCTAGATGTTTACTTTTAAATTTTGAAATTTAAATGTTTCCTAAATGTGTCGCGACATGAACGTTTGTTCAAAAATAGAAGTAAAGTGCGATTACTTCTTTTCATTTGACTTATTGTTGGGGCTAATTTTTCTTTACTTATTTTACACATATCCTTAATCCAAATAATGCAAAAAAAGTATTTACAAAATTTTCGTGTTTGACTGTAATATTCAAAGCTGCTTACTTAACGAAAGAGATATACCTAAAAATATTCGTCATATTACTTAACATTCCTAAATCGTTATAGGTCCTTGGTGTTACACAATTGATCCCAGCGTTCCCAAAGAAAGCTGCTTAGTTAAAGATTGTGATAAACCTGAAGAATGTATCATCATAATAACTGGAAGGAATGAAGGTTTTTCATTATTTATGATTTAAATTAGTATAATAATAAGTAATTGTATTACTAGGTCGGAAAATATACATATTGCCACAATGGAAGGAACGGGGGGCCTCGGGAGGAATCTTTTTTGCTCTAAAGCAATGGGATCCTGATAAGATAGAAGGATTGAGCATAGAAATTACTCCTAAGAGTAGCTCAGAAAATATAAGATTGGAAATCGGCGCAGTCGGAAATGAAAAAATTTTTTTATTCTACAATGGACAACTGATGAAAGAGAAAACACTTCCTCATTTATTAGCTTCCGGTTCTTGGACAGATTTTTGGTTACAAGTTCGCCAGGAAGAAATAATGCTTGGTTACAAAGGAGTTCCACATCCTTTATTTGAATGGAAACATTATGATATTGAAAATGCATTTGAGCCTACTTATATTTCCTTTTCTACTTTAGCTGATCACTATATTGGTATTTACTTCAAATGCGACGAATGTCATACGGAGTATACCTCCGTTAATAATGCTTTAAAGATTTTTCCTGTGGGGGCTTGGATGCAAGAGGGTATTAACGTATACAGTAATTTTTCCCTCAAAATTCGGGGTAGTGGTACTGTTTGGCTGGCTCTATATAACTTGATTCATACAGAGGACTATTTATATTTGGAAATCAATCAGAATGAACACAGAATTGTGCTTCATAAAATTCTATATTATCAGCCATCACCTCTCAAACAAACTATGACAAATGAACTATTATTTCATGAGGAGTATTGGACCAATTATACAATTTTCTTTTCCGAAACCTACTTAAATGTATTTAAAAATGGTACAATCATATTTGAATTCGAAGCGGCCATTACCGAACCTATTTTGATATATTATTTTTCCCTTGGAGTAGAGGATGGATTAATTATTTGGAGTGTGAATTGCCAACTTCTTGATATAGATGGTCCTCCCAGAGACGGTGGATGGTCACCTTGGTCTGATTGGACTTGTACAGTACCTTGTGGAGGGGGCGACGGCTTTAGAACTAGAACTTGTAGCAATCCACGCCCTAACATTCGGGGAAAGTTATGTTTAGGCACGCCTGTAGCTCTAGGAAAATGTAACGATTTTGAATGTGGTGATATAAGCCCAAAAACAATGAATAAGATTAGAGAAGACTTGAGGAATAATATGTTTAGTTTACTCGTTAAGGAAGGCGATAACGTGAATATTCCAAACAATAAAGAAATACTTAAAACTATTGAAAAAGAATCGCCTAAATCCCATTACGAGTGGTCACTGAATGGCATGCTAGTGAATGAAGAAAAAGATCGTGTTTCACTGCGAAATGGTGAAATTTTCATTTCGATTGCGAAAATTGTAGATTCTGGAGTTTATGTTTGTGTATTATACAGAATTAACAAAAAACGCTTAATTTTTAGAATAGTTTCACTTAGCGTTATTCCAAGCACTTATTCGGTAATCACTAGAGCTACAAAGAAATTAAGTTTCAACTGTAGGGCTGTTACTTTGGGTTTTGTGTACTCAAATTTGGCACTAAAAATAAAAATTAATGAAACTGTTCATAAAGATTATGGTATTGTTATGTTAGCAGCTGCCAACGTATATAATGTGCCCAATTTGGCAGAGAACTATACTGGTGATTGGAAATGCGTTATTGAACAAAGAGATTTGCATTTTTCATGGACTACAAACTATATGAAGGTTTTGGTGAAAAAGGCACCTAATTTATATATCCATCTAATGGAAGATGAATTGACAAAACCACTATTTGGCTGGTTAGGCACTGAGAAAAACGTTCTTTCTGCTTTAATTGCTATAGTTTGTGGGTCTATTATTATTGTTACCATAAGCTTACTTATATATTTTAAATTTCTCACATTCAAGAGAAGATCATACAAAAAGAATCGGAGAATGTAATTCAATAAATTTAAAATTAAAGTTATTTAGATTTTTTTTAAATAAAAAAATAGTTTCTTTTTCAGTGTTTTCCCCTAAACAATAACGGATTATTGATATACAGCAATACACAAGAAAAAATCTTACAGTGATTACTTCTTATTTAAGTAAACCTAGCCTAGCAAAAAAAAAATGCTATTATTTTATTTCCGTTTTGCAACGGAACAATACTAACAATACTACCAGTATAATATATAAAATATTCCCTTGACTTCCTCTCCCTTCATCTTGAAAATGGTAAAATGGTGTGAAATTGTTTCTATTACTTTCTCATTATAACATATATTTCAGTACAAAAAAAGGATGGATCACAAGGGATAACACTGGTTTACAGAAGTATGTGGAAAATCTCAAAGACAAAAAAAATCGAGGTTGGAATGAAAATATTGAAGCAAGAGTCTGCTGATAAATATTTACGGGTTAGTATATTAAGATATATAAATTCATTATATATGCCTATTTATTCTATATGGTTTTTTTAAAAATATATTATAAGACTACTATTTTTCATTCAGGTGCAATATATACATCAGATATATATCAATATATACATGGTATATTTTTGGTCTAGTAAAAAAAAAAAAAAATATTTATTATTAGCATAGGGTCTATGAAAAGATTGCATAATCCTCAAGTTGAAAAAACCTTTAATATTGATATAATATTTTCTTTCTAATTGAAAAGAGCCAAAGATCTAAATATTTACTTAAAAATAATAACAGCAAATGACTTAAAACTTTTTTGGTAGAGCAGAATAAAGGCAAGAATTTAATTTATTAATTTCCAACGTGAAATTATGATAAATTGGATGATCTATTTTCATTTTATACTAAAAATTGTTTCAGGACTTCCTTAATTTAGCAGGTAGTTGGGCTTTCTTACAAACCAAATATATAGTTAGAGTGTATGGAGTAACCTTAACTAGAAACATATCCATGGTAACCGAGTACTTTCGACTGGGACCTCTGAATTTATACTTACAAAAACATAAAAACATAATCAAAACTGTAGATCTGATAGAAGCTTCAAGTAATTTAGCCTCGGCCCTATGGTATCTGGTATGTTTATCAGAATTCTTGTCAAATATATTCTTTAAATATTTTTAATTGTTGCAGAACGAAAAACAAATTGTTCATGGCAATATAAGATGTCGTAAATTGATGGTTAGCACTCATGAAGATAACTCTTTTGAGATTAAACTAAATGATCCTGGAATCGTAACTTGTTATGGTGCAAATGAGTAAGTTTTTATATAACATACATGAGGAAAATAACTGCAAAATGGTGGTTCTAAAAATATTCTCTTAGAAAAATATTCTTTTCAAATTAATGAAAATCCCATTGTCTTTATGGAAGAATAATTAATCTAACATGACATGCCTATTTAAATATTTCTTTTATTTATTTCATATATTTAAAGTCATTTGAAATCAAATATAAGTTGCTTGCTTGTCACTAGCTTAACAATTTAATCATTAATAAACTTACAAAATACCTTCTTTTCAAACATTTCTCTGATTTTGTCTCTTTTGTAAGATCCAGATTTACAGTTTATTGTAATCATTCATTCAAACCCTCTCAAAAAGCTGTGAATTGAGTTGGTTGTTCACCATCTTAGTGAATAAAAAATTTAAATAAAAACCTAATCATAAAAAATAGGGTTATATTTAATCATTTTTTAAAGCTAGTGATTGTTTCAATATGTATTACATCATCTTATTGATTGACTATTTTTCTTATTTCATCAATGAATTCAAGTGAACTGGTTCTGTAGACAATCAAAACATGAGTCTCAAAACAAGTACCCTTGAAGTTATCTTTTCATATATAATATAAAATTTAAACAAATTGAAAATGGCAATTTAACATGAAATCGCTTTAATGAGTTTTAGATGTCCAAGTCATCTGAATCAACATTCAGATGTTACAGTTAATACACAGAAGGTATTTGTACTGATGGAATGCGGATAAACTCTGCATACTTTCAGTAATATCAGTACAAGTAACTTTAATGATTGCGATGTCAACTAAAATATATATATATATATATATATATATATATATATATATATATATATATATATATATATATATATATATATATATATATATATATATATATATATATATATATATATATATATATATATATATATATATATATATATATATATATATATATATATATATATATATATTTGACTTTAAAATCTATCTTAATTTTTGAATTACTGTAGAGTTCATTGGATACCTGTGGAATGTTATGGAAACTTGGATTATGCTAAGAGATCAAGTAGTGCAGATGTTTGGGCTTTTGCTACCACTTTATGGGAAATATTCACATATGGCGAAGAAATTAGTACTAACAATCCAATGGAAGCAAAACAGGTAATGTATTGGAAACCAGTAGCGTAGACAAGGATGTTGAAGGGTGTTTCCTCGCGCCCTTGAACCCATGAAAGACGCCGCGATAATTAATATAGTAATATTCCTCTTCCTGCAGATATATTTGAGTGGTAAAATTTTACCAAAGCCACCACCTTGCCCTGATAATATCTATCAAGTCATGAAGGAATGCTGGCATCTTGATTCTGACAGAAGGAAACAACCACAAGCGATAATGCGGGATGTGAATCAAATTTTTTATCAAGGTGAGTACTGCACATTTCCAATAATCCTAAATCAATACTACTCACATTATTAATTTCAGTTTATAATTCACGTCGTATACATTCTTATGCCAAAGTATCATCCAGGTCGAAATCTAACTTACATATGCAAGGTATATCTGGAACATCAAGTACTAGTATTCACTCCAACAACACTGGTAAGTTATAGATATTCTTAGAACCATTGAATACTATGGAATGGGAATTAATTAATATTCATTATTTTTATAATTTGTGTGTGAGGTGGTGCATTATCAATCGAACACGAAATAATATGAGGGTTATTAAAATAAATATTTGTATTTGTAAAATCGTACCACTATTAGCTTAGTATCAAATAGTACTTTTTAAGTTATTGTGAAAATAGTATGGTTAGTGTTTTACTAATTTTTTAATTGTTTTGTTTGTAGTTAAAATAAACTTCACCTCTGATATTTATATTAAAAATAATTTTATTGATAGGAAAAAAAGGAACAGGCATTTGTGCCTACATAAGACAAAAATTATTTTTTAATAAAAAAAATTGTGTTGGAAGTAAAATGTCATACCATTAAAAATATATATATTTCGAGTCCATCTTCATGTCCATGAAAATGTAATCTTTGATATTTTAGAAAGTTCCTTTCAATGAAAATCATTGTTCTAAAAGATAGAATCATCAGAATGCATCCTAAAAGATAGAATCATCAGAATGCATCAATGATTCATAATTTTTTTAATTTGTGATAAATGCATTTCAAAATATTTCAGAGAGCACCTGTTTTTATTTTTCTGACGATGTCTTAGCCAGTGCTGACGATGGAGATCTCTCTGCTGCTTCAAATTACTCTGGTGGACTTTCAGAATGTGGCCTTTTGAATTCTCAAGTAAACAAAATTAAACATAATACTTTCAATGCCAACTAATGAAACTCTATTTTAGGATAGGTTAAATTATGAAGAAAGCTTATCATGTGATTTCTCCAATATTTTATCAAATTTCAATTTTTCGACCATGACTAGTTCTTTGGATAATATAAATTCCATGCAAAGTATTTTTGAGTTGGATGAAGGTTCTAATGTTGTGTTACAAGGACGAATAGGAGTGGTAAAAAAATTATTTTTATTGATCTTTGATGACTAGTTCCTACGGAATATTTTTTCAGGGATTTTATGGTGAAGTATATAGAGCTACTTTGGAGAACGACAACGAAAGTGGAAAATGTCCTAGGCAAGTGGCAGTGAAAAAACTCAAATCCTCTGGAATAACGTCATCTCTTCAAGATTTTGAGAGAGAAATAGATATTATGAAAGTAGGTGAAAACTAAAAAATGTGTTGGAAACATTGATCAATGCTTCAGCACATTTATTAATCAATTCTTTTCCAGAGTTTACAACATCCAAATATAGTGGAAATTCTTGGAGTTGTTAGAGATCCAGAGATTCTTTTGATTATGGAATTTGTGAAGCATGGTTCATTGCAAAGTTATCTAATGATGAATAGAGATTCACTCCACACCCAACAGCTTCTTAAATACTCATTGGATATAGCAAAGGTGAGGTCTTATCAATGTTGTAATTTTTTCTTGAACTATTTTATGTTGCAGCTGCCAAAATATCTGATAAATTTCTTTAAAGAATATATTAATATCTAATTGTAGCAGTTTGTAAATTATAAATCAGTTATCAGAACATTTCACTATTAATAAAAATGAATTAATATAAATTTCAAAATTGGTCAAAATTTTGGTAATTTGTGAAAATATAAATAAAATTCTCCTTTGAATGCATAATTTCTTACAAATGTTTTGACACAGGGAATGGATTATCTAGGACAGAAAAACATTGTGCATAGAGATTTAGCAGCCAGAAACATTCTTGTTGTAGATGAAAATCACGTGAAAATATCGGATTTTGGTCTGGCTCAAGTAATGGGAGAAAATGACTACTATATTCTTAAAACTAATAGGGAATTGCCAATAAAATGGTTAAGTATAAATTTCTGTTATTAATATTTTTCTAACCTATCGTGCTGCAGGTATTCACCAGAAAGTCTTAGGGATGGCAAATTTTCTGTGAGATCAGATGTGTGGTCTTATGGAGTTACTATGTGTGAAATGTTTAACAGTGGCGAAGAACCTAAGTTGGCTAACATTACACAAAAAGAAGAAAAGGGTAGAGAGCAAGAAGTGTTGCTTAAGTTATTAGCAGCTGGAATAAGGTGAAAAATTACATGATGATTACAGTGATTAATGAACAACTTTGCTATTTTGCTGATACAAAATTCATCTTACATATATATATATATATATATATATATATATATATATATATATATATATATATATATATATATATATATATATATATATATATATATATATATATATATATATATATATATATATATATATATATATATTCAAAATATTAAACATTCATTTTGGTTTACAGGTTTCATTCATATATTAAAATTCGAGAGATATTACAATGGATGTTTCGATGGCGTTTTCAACTTCATCAGCAGAACGTTCGTTGGCCGTCGTTACATTTCTAACTGAAATGTAGAACGGTTAGAAATGTAACGACGGCCAACGAACGTTCTGCTGTTGAAGATGGAAACTCCATCGAAACGTTCGTTGTAATATTTCAAGAATTTTAATATATGAATTAAACCTGTAACCCAAAATGAATGTTTAATACATATATAGGGTGACTTTTTAAGAGTAGTTTTTTTTTAAATCGAATAAAACACTCAATTTGCATCATATATTCAAAATTTTTATTGAAATTCATATTTTGGTCTTTGCCATTTACATTTTAAAGATAACTGTTTTCCGCGTCTCCGTATCAAATGGTCTATTCGGAAGTTCCAATTTGACACATGCCCAATTGCTGAGAACGGCGACGAATTCTGTGATGAAATGGCAGAGTATACTGAAAACTTTCATAACAGATAACGTTTTGATGCTATTACCAACCAGTGCCGCCAACCTGAAAAACTTAACTCTTAAAAAATCACCCGTTTATATATATATATATATATATATATATATATATATATATATATATATATATATATATATATATATATATAAAACGGGTATATATCGTTAAGATATATACTTTGCAGAGTCCTCACTCCAATAGTAACAATAGTCATAAGGTTTTATTTAGGATAAATTTTCATTACAATTTAATTTATTGCTTTTTCAGGTTTTCTAAAATTAGTTATCAATAAAATCTGAATATTAACTGGCATTGAATTCTCGCTTACCTCTTGGTGAAACATGATTATATAAAAATGCGAATCGAAATCTTGGCTTAATATTTTACAAATATTAGTAATGTATTTCTAACATTTCTCAAGTCAAAATTGATTTTAATTTTTTCAGTTCAATCTAATTCATTTTACCATTCAATTTTCATATATTTCATAATTTGTTTCAGAATTTAAAATTAAATTTCTAGTCAATTAAAGTGCGACAAAATAGTGAATTGAATGGTTCATTTTAATGTTTGTTAAGTTTCTTTTTATGGTCCGAAAAAAAAATCCGCTATATAGATAACTAAGTTGGTCCATAAAAAGTTTTTTCTTATTTATCAATGATTTTATGTGTTATCATATTTTGTATTATACAATCATATATTGAAATCCTTTGATCTGTACGTTTCTTCAGGTTTCCTTGTCCACCAATGTGCCCACAAGCAGTTTATATTCGAATTATCTACCCTTGCTGGCAGAATGACCCTCATGATAGACCATCCTTTGCAAAATTAGTTTGTGAATGTGAAGATATGGTATCACAATACTAATTTTTAAATTTAATGCAAAAAAATTAGTTTACCAGTGAAATAGAGAATTGTAGTCCAAACTTACAGAAGGCTGATTGGATATAGAGATAAGCATTTTTATCCCTTTAAAATATTCATTATTTTTACCAGTGCTAAGAGTAAATATTCTCTATGTATTTCTGTTTTACATCAGGAAATAGCATCTGAAGTAATTGTAATTTGTTTGTAAATCAGATTTGATTTACAGTTGAAATTTATTTTGCGTATTTCAAGAAAAATACGAAACCAATAATGACCAAATTTTGTTTGAATTAAAAAAGAATTAAAGTCAATTTTCTTATAGGGTTAATTTTAGGATTGTTCATTAACGCTGTGACAAAAGTTTATTGTTAGCAATTAATTACTAAATGATACATTTCATTAAATCTGAGTAAACTTAATTAATAGGAAAGAGTTGGCTGAACTTCATAATTTGTTTTGCTATCAATCATAAAAGGCTGATTCTAATACTTATGGAATATGCTGTTCACTAATAAACATACATTAATGTTAATTAATACCAAACACCATTAAGTGGTTAATAGGATGTTCTTTACTATTTAATAAAATAGTAAATTTGATTAAATTAATTGGCCTGACCAGAAAAATATTGATTAAATGAAATTTGATCAATTTATATAACTGAATATTTTGAAAAAATTGTTTCCTGATTTTGTTCTCTAATTCTAGGTAGTTATGAAGAGATTTTATGTCAATTTATTCGAATTGATAGTGATTACTGCAATCTCAAATTTTATTATTAAGTACAAAATGCTTTTTATAAATAATTTAATTCGTTTTTAATATTATTTCTTGATGGGAAAATGTAGGTTATAATGGATTTTATTTTTGTAATGCGCTCATAAACAGACTGAATTAATTATAAGTAAATATGAACTGTTGAGATTATATTTGTGTCAAAAATTGATAGATGGACTGCTTTGGGAAAAAAATAAGTTTATGTACAATTGTATATGTTCAAAATATAACAAGTGTACCTACCAATGTATATAAATATTCACAAATTGCTAACAAATTATAAATTTCAGATGACATTATAATTTGCCAATTTTAAAGCAAAAAACATATAGAAATATAGCAATTGGAAAATAATCATTCTAACATACGAGATCTATTCAAAAGAAAAGGTTAATTTCGAATTTTTGGAAAAGTATTTATTTATTAAATATTCATTTTGTCCTCTTCAAAGTAATCCCTCCAGATATAATGCACTTACTTATCCTCGAATCACTTCTGAATTGCGCTTTTCGATATGGCCATCAGCACGTTCTTCGATTTCGATTCAGAATACACGATTTGTTTTTCCAATCGTGATTTGAATTCCGATCGTTTAAGCCGTATTGCTTCAAGCAAACGTTGCATAGCTTCCTTGAAGTGTCCCCTATTAACCGTTAACCTATTGTCAAAAACTCATGGTGCACTACGCCGTTGTCTCTTCTGGCCGCTTCCATTGGGATGATCGGGCCTTGGTTTCGATGTCGTGACCATATACCCACGTTTCGTCACCTGTTATGACCTTTTTGAGTAAATCTGGATGGTCGTTGACGTCATTCAACTCTTGAGCGATACGACGTTGCTCAAAATTTAGCAATTTCGGAACAAACTTCGCTGCCACACGTTTCATGCCGAAAATATCCGAGAAAATTGAATGGCATGAGCCGATTGATCCTCTGCAACTTCCCTAATAGTGATTCGACGACTTTCCAAAAGTATTTTCTTCGGTGTTTCGATGTTTTCTTCGTTTGTTGACGTGTTGCAACTCCAGGGCGATCATTGTCATCAACATATTCTCGGCCTTCTGTAAAGCGCTTGTACCACTTATAAACTCTATTTTCATACAAAGTATACTCGCCGAATGCCACAGTTGACATTTGCGTTGGAGCACTTTATTACATTTTTAACGTAAAATTTAATACAGATTCTTCCATCCATTTTAAGTAAGAAGTCGAGGAAAACACAAAACGTGAATAACCTTTTCAGTTGTCAAAAACAAACCACTAATGACTAATAATGTCAACATATGAGAAACTTACGTGTACTTTAACATAATCGAACTTAACATAACGAAAAAAAAAATTCAATAATCGAATGTGAACAGCCCTCGAAAAATTACCTTTTCTTTTCAACAGACCTCGTATATAAATATTGATTCAGCATTATATTTTGTGAAACAATTTGAATGTTGAATTAATCTATTTTGAACATTTCATGGGATTATTAAATCCCTTTATTTGGAAATTAAATACTTTGTCTTTTCCAAATAAAAATTACTAATGACGTTTATAATCGAATATGTGATTAGGATTATTCTCAAAAATAATTGAACAGAGGATTTTTTAAAACTTGATTTGTAATCTTCATTGTTCACAATTTTAGAAATCAGAAAATGGCCTTTTTGTATATTTTACGAAGTACCTGCAAACTTGTTGATTTTTTAAATTTTATCAATCAACAGGTTTTCCAAAGATTAAAAATGTTGCAATTTGTAACTTCAAAATAAAGTTGTTCATGTTTATTCTACATGATAAGAATAACTGCTTAACAAGTTTTGAATTTGATCAAGAATTTCATTCAAGAAATATTTGGAATAGAAATGATGTTTGTACATTATATTTGTGCCATTCTGAAGTGCAATGGTTGTATAAAATATAAATTTATATATCACACTCATTTATAGTAAAATAAAATAAATCATGAAAAATTTTGACATTAATCAATACCTTTTAACTAATAAATATAAATATTAGATAATAATTTAAAGTGCATTATGTAATTTCCAATTAATTGTATTTATTTGAGACTGCCATATACTAAAACTATTTATTGAGCAAATATTGTATACAAAATATAATATTTAATTAATGAAACTTTCAACCGTACTTTTAAGGAATAAAAGCCATAAATGCGCATATCGCCAAATAACTGCACTACATAAAAACAGAATAGAATTTACCCTATCAGTGAACAGTGGATAACAAGAATCAACAAACAATACTAATCATATATCTAAAAAAATATAAATATTTTCTGGATTAGTACATTAAAACACATTCATATGTATGAAAGTCTTCATGAATTTTATTATATAGCTAATGGATTTTTTCAAAGATGTTCTTGAAGAAAATATACTTATGAAGCAAATGATTCATGCCAATGAGGAGGCATCACATACTACATTAATATACCAAGCCCAACTACCACACATTTTTGATTAATTTTTTGAATGAATATCCTAGAAATTCTAATTTCTTCAACATTTCAGCGCTATTAGCACAAACACTATATATATATATATATATATATATATATATATATATATATATATATATATATATATATATATATATATATATATATATATATATATATAAAGAAAGAATTTGGAATCGATCGAAAGACCCGAACAATTATAGAACAGACACTTAGAGGTACAACTTCCAAGGTAAAATTTATGGGCGAAATATCAGATCCCTTTGAAATCAAAACCGGTGCGGTTTTGTGAGGCAGGGCGACGGACTTTCGCCAATTCTTTTCAATATTGTTTTAGAAAATATCATAAGGGAATGGGAACTTCACGTAAACGGCAAACAAGTGGGCATCAAAAAAGAAAATAGAATAAATGTCAAATGTCTCGCCTCTGCAGACGATATTGCTATCATCACAGACAACAGAACTGAAGCCATTCGAGCCGTGGAAAAACTACATGAAATTGCGCAGAAAACCGGGTTACAAATTCCTTATGAAAAAACCAAATACGTGGAAAGAAAACAAAAAAATAAATCCTCTTTTATCACAAAACATGGTGAAATTCTGCACGTCGACCATTTTAAATATCTCGGGGAAGTTGTACAGTCCTCAGGCTTAAACCGAATCGCTAATGAACAGAGAATTACCAAGCTCCAAAGGGCCTACAAACTAACATGGGCTCACTATAACAAAAAGAGCATTTCGAGAGGCGCCAAATTGAGGCATTATAAGACAACGATGCTTCCAGAAGCAATCTACGCAGCTGAAACAATGGTTATTGACGGTCATTCAAGAATTAGAGAAATAGAAAAACAAGAACGAAAAATTCTCAGAAGATTTACGGGCCAATCAATAGAAACGGCATTCAGATGAAAAGACCTCAGAGTGAACTGTATCAAAAGACAAATATGATAACGGAAGAATATATATATATATATATATATATATATATATATATATATATATATATATATATATATATATATATATATATAGTTACGATTATGGGTTTCGACAGATGAATTTCAATAACTAACTTTTACAATCAATAAATATCCTTTATTTACAAACTGAAAATAAATACAACAAATGTCAATATCACTTAATGTCACACCAAACTCTCTCCGACTCTGACTGACTTGACTACCCTGCCATCTTCCGTCCTGGTTCATTATATACCCTAGAGTGTTTCTAAAAGATTCCATTTCGAAAAGGTTCGATTACCAGAACGTCGGAGTCGTTGTTATATCACATTTGCCGGAACATTCTAGATAACACAGATATGGGTTCAGGTATTTTCGTAACACTGTCCCCCTCTTAGTTTTGATCGTCCTGATCAACGTCACAATTTTCTACTATGCTCCCTTCGTAGTATTACGCCAACCTATCCAAATGTACAACTTTCGGCTTCAATCTTGGGTTGCTGGATTCTGTAAACGACGTCATTTATTCGTTTCATAACCTTAAAGGCTCCTTCCCAGGCCTGTATTAATTTCGGGGATAAACATTTTTTTCCGTTATGGGTTGTACAACCACACCAAGTCCCCTTCTTTAAATCCGACTAAATTTGCTTTTAAATCGTATCTGGTTTTCATTCGGTCAGTGCTTGCTTCAATGTTATAATAATAATAAATTGTCTTTATTGCCAAATTGTACAAAAATAGAGGCGAAGTCTAGCTAAAAGCTACTCCACTTAACTTCTATATATAAAAATAATACATGAAATGGATAATAAATTAATAGCAAAAGGAAGCGAAAATTAATCACAGAAACAATATGTTCAAAGAGAAACAAAACGTAACATTATAAATAAATAATTAAATAAAATAACAGAAACGTAATTCCAAACAAAAAATAATAATAAAAAAAAAATTTATACAACTTCAAAGGACGCAAAAATCAACTCGGATTGCTGAGAAGAAATGCCCTATACATACGCTTAAATCTAGCCAAGCCTCCAGTTTTAACGTCCAACGGAATGGAGTTGTAGACATGAACAGCATTGAACGAGAAACATTTACGGAAGCCTGGCCGATAGAAACGCGTCAAAGCCAGAGTGTAAGGATGTCTTAGATCGCGGGTGTGCATCTCGCCTCTATAAACCAATTTATTTCTGAGGTAAGGAGGAGAAGAAGATGAGAGAATCTCAAGAGAGAAGAGATTATCTCGAACTAGTTCATGTATCTTATTCAAATGCAGTGTCAACTCATCTGCATATGTGCCCACTTTCAAGCGTACTTCTTCAGGGCTACCAACAATAGATCACATGGCAATCGTAGTTCTCTTCCAAAAAGTATCTTCGCCAGAGTGTGAGCTGTAGTGTCATGAACTGATGCTCGATAAGCCTTCAGCAGTACTGGTAAATGTTTGTCCCAATCTGACCAGCTACTACCTTTGACAAATACTGTTCCATTGTACGATTAAATATCTCTACCATTCTATCAGACTGTGTATGTACAACCAGACTAGATATCCTTCTTTGAAACCAGGTTAATTGGTCATTAAGGTATACCTCTATCAATTTAACCATTCCTTGATGTTAAAAATGATATAGAAGTCCGAATTTGGTTCACAATTCCAACACACCCTCAAGGATTGTTTTCAGTTTCATTTGTCTACAACAAATAAATTGGTTATGGTTATTGCACAAGTTCTTATTGTTACTAGAATCTGGAATAAATTTTCTATCATCCGAATCCCTGTATTATTCCCATATACTAAACCATAACTTCTTATCAAATCCTTTCACACAGAAATAAGACTTTCCTTTTAAGGACACTCTATTCTTTCTGAAAGCCTCAATAATTCCATTCCATTCACCGCTTATTGTGAGTATAGGCTTTTTATCCCCCAGATCGAATACTTCTGCACTTGTTATTTTGGCTACTTCAGATTCCAGGGCTCTCACCAAAGCATCATATCCTGTTGATTGTCTTATCAGTTGTCGATGTCCCATGAGTGACTGTCCCTTAACCCTTTAACAGATCTTATACTCGGTTGTTCCCTCATTCCTTCCGGAGCCAATGCATAGGTCAATCGATTGAACATTTCGATTTCAGTTTCGTATTCCTGAAGGGATTCATTCTTTTCTTTTCTCCTACCTTTACGTTTAGTTTGGTCCAGCAACTCTCTATTACTATTACCATAACTTAATGTTTCATCCTTGTATTCATTCAAATGCTTAGGATTAGTCAATTTTCTACCTCTACTAGACATTATTACTTCTGCTATATCTGTTACATCATAATCCCCTTTTTCTGGACTTTCTTCCTTTTGATTCTTTATGTCTATTCGTTGTCTGTCATCATTTACTATATTTTGATCTAATCCTATCATTACATTATCTAAATTACCTGGAATATTTTTATAACCTCTTTCATCAAAAATCACGTGTCTTGGACAAATGAGTTCGCTCTTGCATTCATCCCTTACTGGCCTCATTTCCAATTTTAATTCAACTTGTAATTTCCCTTTGTCTTGTTGTCCCCAATTTGCAATCATATTTAATAAGTGCTGCTTATCTTCCTGTCTTTGCTGTTCACGCCTTTGTTCTTTCTCTAGCCGTCGTTGTTCTTTTTCCTGTTCTCGTCATTTTTCTTTCTCCAGCCGACGTTTTCCTTCCCCAGTTTTTCCTGTTGGCGTTTTTGTTCATCCTGTTCTCGTCGTTTTTTTCGTCCTGTTTATCCTGTTTTCGTCGTTCTTCTTGCTCGGCGAATTTTTGCATAATTTTTTCGAACATTGACTACATTTTTGTTGTATTTCTAGTTATTGGCATCCTACTTCTGACAGCAGTTGTTACGATTATGGGTTTCGACGGATGAATTCCAACTAACTTTTAACAATCAATAAATGTCCTTTATTTACAAACTGAAAATAAATACAACAAATGTCAATACCACTTATGTCTATTTCACGGTACTATAGATAACTGTAACCAAACTCTCTCCGACTCTGACTGACTTGACTACCCTGCCATCTTCCGTCCTGGTTCATTATATACCCTAGAGTGTTTCTAGAAGATTCCATATCGAAAAGGTTCGATTACCAGAACGTAGGAGTCGTTGTTATATCACATTTGCCGGAACATTCTAGATAACACAGAGATGGCTTCAGGTATTTTCGTAACAATATATTTATATATCGAACTCAAAAAGTTGTATTAGATGGAAATGATCAGATGAGGTATCGGAACTGGTGGAAATTAATATGGGTATACCTCAAGGAAGTGTATTAGGGCCGATTTTGTCTTTTTATTTGCCATCTACGTAAATGACATTGCATCAACTTCACTCAAGGTAATTAGTAAACTTTGCTGACGACACATTATTTATTTTATTTATCGTATGGCGTTTAGACACATTCAAGCACTTATGCAGCAACACAACAAGTATACATATATCAAGTATTAAATATAACAAACTTAGGTAGTTTACAAACATCAAGATTATTTATGTATTCAATCGCTTCTGGCGTTGCAAACAGGAAATCCTCGGGGCTGCCCTCGTATGATCGTTGGGGGCATTCCTCTATTATGTGTTGAATCGTTTGGACCTCTCCGCAGTCGCATGAGGGGGAAGGGAGTTTTCCCCATTTGTTTAAAAAGTATGCGCATCTGCCGTGTTGGGTCCTAATGCGATTTAATGTGCACCAGGTTTTGCGTGGTAGATTGAATCCAGGGGGTCTTTCTGTTATGCATGGGAAGTTGTTGTTCGGCGGAGCTGTGGACCATTCGTGAAGCCACCTGTCTGTGATGTTAAACTGAGTATCTGTGGCAATTTTTGCGGTGTTTGTTGGTGGTTTTCTGGAGTGTAGTCGGTTTTTGTTGGCGTCTTCAATATAGTTATGTATTGGAAGTTCTCTGTTGTTGAGTATCTTCTTGTACTCGTTTGTCAGCAAATTGATTCGGCGTAGATGGGGCGGTGGTATGTCGCTTAATACTGGTAGCCATTGAGTTGGGGTGGATTTGATTACGCCAGCGACCATTCTCATGGTGTTGTTTAGTTGTGCATCAATCTTTTTCACGTGGGCACTGTTAAGCCACACAGGGGCACAGTACTCCGCTGCCGAGTAAGCAAGACCTATAGCTGTCAATCTAAGTGTGGATGCTGACGACACAAACTTGATCATAAGGACAAAAGATAATAGTGTATTTTTCAAAACAATATGATCTAATCTGAGTACACCAAAGGAAATTCTTGTAGATGATAAAATTGTTGAAAATGTTGTTTCCACCAAATATCTGGGTTTAAATCTGGACGATAATCTGGGATGGGACAAACAAATTGAGCAATTAAATAAGAGACTGTGCAATGTAATGTTTTCTATAAGAGTTTTAAAATCATATGTCGCTCCGGAAGTTCTAAGATTGTCCATCATGCTTTATAATTTTCATTCGCTTTAAAAGTTTGGAATTATTTTTTGGGCCCGTTAGTGGGGGACCTTTTCATAATTTGGGTTTGAATAACACTGATTCCTGTAGGGGACTTCAGAAGGAATAAGAGTTACAGGATACATTTTTGAAATCTTAATGTTCATCTTTAAAAACATTAGTTTGTTCAATTTCCCAACAACATGCAACCGTGGTTTTATTATGGAGTACCAAAATATAGACTTACAGCATATGAGAACGGCTCATACTATTCTGCAATAACTATCTTAAATAAACTACCAAGAAATATTGAATCAACTAGAAATTTTTATTTGTACAAGAAGCTGATCTATTCCTTCTTGATAAAGTTGTACTGTATAAACTGTCAGACTATATGGAGGCTATTGAATTTGTAAATTGTATTTTGTAACGCCATTTTGGATTTCCATGTAATATTTAGGACGAATCTCATGTTAGAAGTGTTTTTTTTTATTTAAATTTGTAACACTGCACCTTAATCAATGGTACAAATAAAAATTATTCATACTTTAGGAATCTTATTCTATGAACGATATCTATCTTCTGAGCTTTTTTGCCTGACCCATATATATATATATATATATATATATATATATATATATATATATATATATATATATATATATATATATATATATATATATATATATATATATATATATATATATATATATATATATATATATATATATGTATTAGTTTCAAGTTTCATAAATAATTCATACTAGTAAGTACTGAAACTCTTAATCGAAATATTTCAAATAAAACTCTCAGGGAGCTGTCTACACCAATGTTGTGAACGAGAACCAACCTATCACTTTCGAGAGTGAATATTAAGTGCGCTTCGAAAAATCATCGATCATCGCTTGTTGAATGATAATAGAATACAATTGTTTCATCATTGTTATGAATCATCATTCTTATTTAATCATCAATCAAGAATCGACAACTTTCAAAACGCCCCCATTTTGAAAGTGTTTGTTCTCGTTGCAACATTTGTGTAGACAGCTCCCTGAGAGTTTTATTTGAAATATTTCGATTAAGAGTCTCGGTAATATGTGTGTGTGTATTGGAGATATCACATAGTAAATCTGCAATTACAATTAGAGAATGTTAAAAAGATTTAAAAAACCTTTAATATCAATTTATTATTCTAATTTTAACCTTACAGTAATAAAGAATAACAATATTATGTTTTGAACAAGAAACTATACTAAAAAGAGATTTGAAATCTCTCCAGCAGACTATTCAAAAAGAAAAGAATGTAATATATAGGTACTACGGAAAAAATTTTGAATTAATCAAACTAGCATGATTTTCAAAGTTTATTTGATGAAGACGTTTAACTTTAGATTATGAATATCAAATAAAGAATACATAATAACATAAAAAATAAAGATGTTAGGATTTATTAGGTATTTAGATCTTTCAGCTCAATGCTGAAGAATACATTGATTTATGCATGATAACCCATCTAGAACAGAACCGTAAGATTTTAAAAAAATAATTCAATGCTTAAATCAAAATATTTCATTTAAAACCAATATAAGTGACAAATAGGCATTTTATTTTAATTTACAAAAAGGAAATACTTCCCATATTCATTTTTTGTTCATGAATGGCAAATAGGCATTTTATTTCAATTTACAAATAGCAAATACTTCCCATATTTCATTTTTTCTTCATGAATACCAATAAATTGTTCTTGAAAATGACACAATTGGCAGAAATATTTGTCTAATTTTTGATTTAAAGCATTTCTTGATAAGGCGTACTTCTTTCAAAAATTGCAAACATTCTAGAAATTTGTTTCTCGCACACAAATAATGCTTCCATTAAATTGAAATATCTTCACAGATTTCAGATAACATAAGTTAAAACCAAACTTAAATTATGTCAAATGTTTCTTGCATCTTCTACAAATATTCAATACATTTTAGATTTATATCTTCCATATATTCAGAAAAATTTTAAAAATACATTAATGTGCTATTGTGATAAGTGATGGGAAAACTTAAATAGGCATTTTAATGCAAGCTTTTCATTGTTAGCAGAGCTGAATTCCAAAATTACATTGAATTTTAAATAGCTTTTTGAATATTTCTGGAATTAATTAAAACATGTAGGTACAAAACACATATATGTATGCATGTGTATGTACATTTATTTATATATATATATATAGCCACTATTGAAAGAATCCCATTTTTACAAATCTAATGTCCTCTAGCACAATTATAAAATGGATGTAACATTATTAAGTTTATCAAAATATTTGAGTAAACCCTGAAGCCTTTTTTTCACTCTTTTCTGATCGTCTACTGTACAACCAAGTAAAGTAGATTCAAAATGTTTATCAGTCACTCCTTGCTCCACGTGTGGTGAGCACGCATTCATATAAGATGAACATTTAGCCATAGCATAATCGGGATCTGATTTAACACACATTATCAAGCCATTGATTAAGTGATTCACCTGATGTAGTGCTTCTTCTTGTAAACTATCCCTCTGAGTTAGAATTTTAACTTCTACAGTTAGGCAACGGCTCATTATTCTATCAGCATAACGGTGAATATCATCCTTATCACCTGAAGTTAAAGTATCAATATAACAATATGTACCCAATAAAGCTATTAAAGGGAACAAAAAATACTAACTTTCAACTAAATCACTCATCACATCTGCGTTTCTAACAGAATCAATGGATGATAATAATTGGTCTCTTTCTTCTTCCATCTGAGAAGCTTCCTTCCTCAATTTTTCTACATGACTCTCCAAAACATCTAATAATTCAATAACTCTTTCTTTGGGAGTTTTCGAATCTAAACTGTTATTTTCATCAATTTTTGGTAGAGAACATGAGGACATATGAGCACTACCTGAAAATAATGGAAATTCAAATTATGGTATATTCAAGTACTCAAAACAAAACATATAATAATAAGTAGCAAACTAACTCGAAGAAGTTAATGGAATAGGATCAACGTCCATAGTAGAGAGGAATTTTTTATTCAGAAAATAGGTTGACGTAGAGAAATAGCTCACGAAATTCGAAATGATAATTGTCGATTAAAAACACAAACTGCAGAACGAATTCCCTTCAACAAGTTCCTTTTCTAGCAAATTCTATTCTAGACTGGTTTAAATATGCACAACTGTGAATATATATATCGCTCTATGGGCGACACTCGATGTGATTAATATAGATAAAACCACAGAACTTACCCTAAATTTTTATATTCTGTGATTAGAACAGTTTAATGAATTGATGAATGGAAAAATTTTTTTAGGGTAAAATGTATTATAGCTAAGATTCTGCATCAGACAGCTAAAGAGTTCAAAGTAACACAGCTATTGGTCAATGAAGTGCCCCAGCTTTGTTAAGCAATTGTCAAAGAAAGAAATTGCCAAAATAAGACAGCACAATGCGCACGAATATAGACTCGTTCACAATTTATCTTAACAACATCTGCCAATCATTCGAGAAAGATGTAGAATATTATCATAGCAGCTCCGATAAAGAGCTTGTTAAAAGTTTTTCTGTGAAATAAAAATTAATTACCAAAAGCAGTTTCTTCTGAAATAGTTTCCTATGTATGAAATATTCATTATTAAAATAATAAATAGAATAATCAATAGTGAAATGTAAATATTTAATTACTACAAAACTTAAACTTTATGCACCTATTTCAACTAGGATATAGTAAGCTAAAACAAATTATATTTTTTACTAAAATTAACAGGTAGAAACTAGAATAAGTAAATGATGTAATAACAAATGAGATATGTATTAGATTAAGTTAGTTTAAGGTACTACATATGTTACTACACTGCGCTATGTAAATACTTTGTAAATAAAATTTTGTTGACTTGACCAATATGCTTTCAGCTTACTGTTGCTGGTGGGTTTGACTCCCAACGTAAATTTGGGGCGTTCGGAATTAGTTCGTATTCCGAAATCGCAATCGGCGTTAAACTATAGGTACAACGGAGCTATATAGCTCTCTGACTTTTGCCCTTAAAACAATGATAATAATAATAACTTTTTCCTTTTATGGAGTTGGATTATGTGGTACTGTGTTATATGAAGACCGGCGCGCTTTACATATATCTAATCTAAATTTAATACGTTTACAATACAATATTCTATGATGCTGAGATGTTAGGGCTATCTAACCTATACGAATAAAGATTTGGAAGCTATTTAATTACTGCTTTTAGTTTTTGAACAGATTGTTAAATCTTATATCTCGTATACATAGTAATTGTTTTGGAAGCTGGTTGTTTTTTTTTCGATATGGTAGAGAATATAGCTTCTAATTCAGGCGATATTTGTAAAGTACTGGAGAAGTTAAAGCCTAGTTTTTGATAATTTCATTTTTAGGTGATCACGATTTCGAGGATGAAAGCCTCTTGAAGCTGTATCTTACACCTAATTCAATGAATTCCAAAAATGAAAATTCACAGAATGATAGCTCGAAAATACAGGAAGCTGAAAACCAAAGTACCAAGAACGTAAAAAAGGTAGACCAACTTACTTATTTGGATCTCCGAAAGTGTGAAAATGATGAATTGAAATATTTTGTTGGCTTTCCTTTGAAATATAATGGAACAGTATATCAGTGCCCTTTCTTCTCAAAATTAAATTTAAGAGATCAAGTTAAATTATTATGCTCTTATCACACAAAAATTACAAAAAATGTTTCAAATCAAGCAAAATTACAATTAGAATGTGTGCCATTCCCAAAATCGTTCAAAACATTAAATTGCCCTAATTTTGCACTAAATAATTTCGAAATGGATACTCAGGATAAAGAAATAGGGGATAATAATAACATAAATCCTTTTGATGCTCTTTTAAGTCCATCCCCTAGTGATTATATAAGTAAATCTGGTCGTATTACAAAGCGTAAATTTTATTCTGAACATGAAGATGCAGAAATGAAAAAACCAAGAGTTCAAGATAGTGAGTGGCTCAACAATACAAAAAATAAATCTCCCAGTTCCCGATCTAGTGTACGTGGAAAAAAACAGCTATCAGAAGATGATACAAATTCAGATACCAAAACCATTTCTAAAACAAATGCTGAAATTATCAGTAAAAGCAAGTTATTCAAAGAAAAAGATTCACCTAAAAATTCTAGATGGACAAAATTGATGGAAGGAATGGAACAGCAAAAATCGAAAGCTAAACAAGAAGAGATTGAAATGGAAGGTTTTAATAAAAGTTTATCCGTTGATGATGGTTTATCAGAGTATATAGAAGATTTTGATAACTCTCCATTCAAAAGGAGGATTAAACCGCCCCCTGTGAAACCTAAGGTTGGAAAAATGAAAAAACAGAAGGAGCCATTTGCTGGTGAGTGTATTTTTATACACACTCAGATCTTTTGTGAAAAGAATTATTCAAAGTAAAAAATCTACATATATATAAATCTGATTGGTTCTTCTGATTAATGGGTCATATTCTGATATTTTATTTACCAAAAAATCCACTTGAAATACAAAATAAATTCATTCTCTTTTTGTTAATGATAAAACTTCGGCCAACGTTATGCAATTTAAGAAACGCACAGGGCGCTTGGAAAACATCTGGAAACAATCCACTTCATTTCTCAATTCATCAAAAGATGAATTGAGAAATACAGTCAGTGTCATTGCTTGCTTCAACTACTATACATGTAAAATGCAATAATATTCGAACCCAATGCATTTGGGAATATTTATTTTTAAAATTCAAGAAACAAATCTACTTTCGGACTTACTTTACAGTAATTGTAAGAAAAATGTTCAATAGTGCCTTGTTGTATAAAGTGTCAATATTGTACAATTTTAGCCGTGAAGAAGAAAATAAACATTTTCGAAAGCTTGGAAAATACTAAAGAAATAACTTATTTTGGTGTCCTGGACTGCAATCCCAATTAAACACACAAATATATATATAATAAAACTCATTTGTAAATTATATTAACATTTTCTTTATTACTCAATTTTTTTCAAGAGATTTTCATCATTTTTTTTAAAGTAAGTAAAATACATAAGTGTGCCACTGTTGTCTCTGAAAAACCAAAACAATTACCAAGTATTTGATTAAAAAGATTACCTAGTTTCACTATGAGGAACCCTTTGAAAAAGTCATGACTTGTTGATCATATGGGTTTAATACTCTTACCTGTGATGTATATAAATGTGTGGTTATTATTTAATGTGCAAGTCTAGAAAATAAATATGTATATAAATATTATATTCTTTTCATTATTAGTTCATGATTCTAGAAAAAAATTTTGATATATATTATTTATTTGTTATCTTTCTATATTTATTTAGTTATTGTTAAATAGTTAAAATAAGTATTCAGTGTTTAAAAGTCGACTATTTTTAAGCATAATATCTATTTTTTTCTAGAAATATTGAGCAAATATTCTATTTCTTTCATTGACACATTTACACTCTGTTAATGAAATATTTTAAAAATGTTATAATTACTTTTACAGAGGTAGAACTAACTACCCAAAGAGCACACACAGAAAAAAACGTCAATGCACAGTCCCCAGCACAAAAAAAGGCTTCAAATTCCTCTAAGAATGATGCATTAGCATGTACCTCTACCTCAACTCGGAAGACTACAGCAAATATGGTTCAATGTCCAATATGTAGTAGAGATTTTATACATACTGAAATTGAGGTAATGGAGATAGATTTTTATTTCCTGAGTCATCTAATTTAAACAGAAATAATAAGTTATTAAGTTATTTTTGCACATTATATGTCTAAATTCAATTATTGATACCATAAATATAGTAAAGAGATCATGGCCATACATCATCAATATAATGTTTTTTTTTTAATCAGTTAATTTGACTAGGTGGAATCTGATTGGTCCTTGTGAAACCCTCTTTTTAAATTCCATAATTTATGTTTTTAAGAAGAAAAAAGTTGGAAATCTGAATTTAGTAGAATATATTGAAATAAGTGAGTAAAAATTCATTCACACTTGAATGATCAAAGCAAATATATATTTCACCATTCTTGAAACATATTGCCTTAAAGTGATTAATCTATGCATTAGATATGCATACGACTGACTACATTTCTGTCTTACAATCCATAGGAAGGTATGTGAGAATTGAAATCGTTGCCTTTCATTTGTTGGACGTGGTGTAACTGATTAGTGCCTTGTAGGTCGAAACACTGACTGTCTTATGCTTTCAATAAATGTAGGCAACGATTTAAATATTCTCTAACATTTATCCCTAGAAGGATGACGGAGACATCGCATTATTCATGTTTCACATAGCCAGCTCTGCTATAATGTTCTTTTGAATAATTTGTCAAAAACTTATCGAAAGAAAGTTATAGTATACTCTCATAGTATATATATATATAAAAGGATATGAAATTTTTTTGTGCTTATGGCACTGAATGAAATATTTAAGAAAATGAACACTATAACATTCATTTGAAAAATTCAAATTAGCCAAGAGAATGTTATAGTAGAGCTAGATATGTGAACGTGTACGATGTGATGTCTCCATTATCCTTCAAGGGATAAATGTTAGAGAAATATTGAAATCGATGTCACACCTGATGGAAGTGCGAGACATATATGTTTCGTTCTGCAAGGAACTAGTCAGTCGCACCACGTCCATCGGAGTGAGGCAACGATTTCAACCTCAAAGCATCTTCTTGTGACTCCAATCATCTTAATTTAATTTAAATTTAATCAATCTTAATTTGAGTGGTGTTTTCTATTGATTCCTATAGATGGAATTGTGGAGTATTCATTACTCTATGGTCTTCCACTTGGAGTCACAAGAAGATGCTTGGCGGTTGAAATCGTTGCCTCACTTCGATGGACTTGGTGCGACTGACGAGTTCGTTGCAGAACGAAACATATATCTCGCACTTCCATCAGGTGTGACATCGATTTCAATATTTCTCTAACATTTATCCCTTGAAGGATAATGGAGACATCATATCGTACACGTTCACATATCTAGCTCTACTATAACATTCTCTTGGTTAATTTTAATTTTTCAAATGAATGTTATAGCAATGGTTTATGCAAAAAAAAATTATAATTGGAATTTCAAATCTTACAGGAGCATGCATCATCTTGTGGTGAAAGTAGGGTAGGAACTACATCCAATGTTTCCTCCATTGAAACCATGACTTGTCGATTTTGTGATGAAGTTTTTCTGCTTGATAAAGAATATGAGGGACATGCAAAAATTTGTTCTAAACGTGTATTAAACTGAATTTGTAGTATATAAATTTGTACTTATTGTGGTTATTTACATTATCTGTTAAAATTATTGTATATTTTTGTACTTTAAATTGATAAATATGTTTTTCAATTCCTTCCATTATTTACCTCATTCATTTTTAACGATATATATTTTGAACATACATACATACATGAATTACTATAGATATGAAAACCTCAAACTTAGTTTTTTGAGAAAAATCAAATTGGCTTTTTTGTTTTTTAGTATTCACTGGAATATTTCTGGCTTAGCATTCGCTTCGGAAGTTATTCTTCACGACGAGGAAAATTATTTAATTATTATTTTAAGATATACCATCTCAATCAAATCAATTTCACACACATAAATCAATCAATATACATATTCTTGATAAGTATGTAAATCTCAACTATGTGTAATTATATATGTGTGCACACTCGTTATCACCTGACTCACCATGAGTTTTTCAGAAGTTTCCTCATGGTGAAGAAGACTAAAAGTTCCAAAGCGAGTGCTAAGCCAGAAATATTCCACTGAATACTAAAAAACAAAAAAGCCAATTTGATTTTTCTCAAAAAAATAAGTTTGAGACATACAACGAAATGTCAACAAAAAAACTTTTAACATTGAAAATAGCCTGTTATTGCTAAAAATATGTATATATATATATATATATATATATATATATATATATATATATATATATATATATATATATATATATATATATATATATATATATATATATATATATATATATATAAATGAGGAAAACTGAGAGAACTCCTTATAACTCAAAAACAGGTCTCCAAAGTAATTAGAAGAGAAAAACAGAGATATGATATTAGGTGCCACGAAATAGAGAAGGATTTCACCAACAGAGATTTTTACAAAACTTTCAGAGAAAACTTGCGAGGATACCAAGCGCCCAGTCTTTGTTTCAAAGAATCTGATGGCACGTCGGAAACTAACATCAAAAATAAAAATGTTAGCCGAATACTTCAAGCGCCCTTAACTGCAATCCACCCCAAGAGAAACTTAAGTTCGGGTTTTAGGTATCCAGACTCGCAAGCCCCTGATATGGAAGAGATTACGGCAATTATCAAGCAATTCAAAAACAACAAAGCAGCAGGAGAGGATGGAATTATTGCGGAACTCTGGAAACTGAACGATGCTACAATGCGCGCTGATACATCCATTACACAAAAAGGGGGACAAAATGGATATCAATAATTACAGGGGAATTTCTTTACTCCCGGTTGCGTACAAAGTACTTTTTAAAGCACTCCTAAACAGAGTAGAACAACAAGCGGATCCACTAATTGGGGAATGCCAAGCTGGATTCAGAAAAGGCCGGTCATGTGCTGAACAGATCTGGACTTTGAAGATGATATTACAGATGAGGAAATGTAGAAATACAGTGATCACATTCATTGACTTCAAGAAAGCATATGAGTCGGTAGACCGCGAAACCCTTTTTGAAATCATGAAAGAATTTGGAATCGATCAAAAGAACCGAAAAATTATAGAACAGACACTTACAGGTACAACTTCCAAGGTAAAATTTATGGGCGAAGTATCAGATCCCATTAAAATCAAAACCGGTGCGGTTTTGTGAGGCAGGGCGACGGACTTTCGTCAATCCGTTTCAATATTGTTTTAGAAAAGATCATTAGGGAATGGGAACTTCACGTAAAGGGCATACAAGTGGGTATCAAAAAAGAATATAGAATAAATGTCAAATGTCTCGGCTTTGCAGACGTTATGGCTATCATCACAGATAACAGAACTGAAGCCATTCTCGCCGTAGAAAAACTACCGGGTTACAAATTCCTTATGATAAAACCAAATACATGGAAAGAAAACCAAAAAATAAATCACAAAACATGGTGAAATTCTGCAAGTCGGCTATTTTAAATATCTCGGGGAAGTTATACAGTCCTCAGGTTTAAACCGAATCGCTAATGAACAGAGAATTACCAAGCTCCAAAGGGCCTACAAACTAACATGGGCTCACTATAACAAAAAGTACATTTCGAGAGGCGCCAAATTGAGGCATTATAACACAACGATTCTTCTTAGTGTTGCTCAAAGCAAGACCAAGACGAGACTCAGGAAGTCATGGTCTTGGTCTTGCACAGTAAGTCTTGATCTTGGTCTTGCAGCAAGAGCCTTGCAAAGTCTTGAAGACTTGCAACAACTGATATATTGTACTTTTTATTCAAAATTTCAATTTAGATTTTCGGTCACTGTAGGTAACACTGCCAAAATTTATAGCTTATATAGACATAAATGATGTTAATAATAAAACTCGAAACAAAATTTTAATTTATAATAGAAAAAACGGATAAAAATGTCTTTATTGAAAAAACAAATTCGTACGAACACGATTTTACAGTGGGAAAACCAACCTATGATACTATGATAATTTTTCTGTTTATAAATTGCAGTTAAAAACAATTATTTGATATCAAATCAAATTAAACTCTTGGCTTAATGTTTCACGATTATATTTAACAACATGAAATTGTCAACATGTTTCGAGCGTGAGCTCATTTTCAAGACTGAAGCTCACGCTTCGAGCTGACAAATTCATGTTGTTAAATATAATCGTGAAACATTAAAGCAAGAGTTTAATTTAATATTTAATTATGTTTCATCAAGAGTTAAGCGAGAATTCAATCTCAGTAATTATTTGATAATAATAAATTCAAAATATAATTATAAAGAATTCAAAAAAAGATCAAAACGTATACAGCAATATATAGCCTACGCTATTTCTTTTTAACCAAATGAACACAATGTGAAACAGATAAATATTGTAACAAAATCACAATACTTGCAGAGTATGGAATAATTAAAACCTTTTAGTATTACAGCCATGTACACCAGAAAAATTAAAAAAACATTCAAAGAACCTCTACACTTAGCTTTTAATTAGTCAGCACAACAATCCCGTTATCAATAATACTTCGATTGTAAGATAAACTGAATAATTGTGAAAGAGATATATCTGAATAGTATGTGAAAAAATGATAAAGACAACTCTTTTATTTTCTTTGACGCCAAAATTCATTACAAGAACTTCCTAAAATAAACACGAAAAATTGTAAGTCTTATTTCTCATATTTCTAATACAAAAAATAACACTTGAGTCCAATAACAAAAGTACAAAATTTCATTTTATTCTGACTCCCGCCAATTGTTATTTACAGTAACGGATGTAATAAACTAGTTGACTTTGCGAAGAACAAGGATTTGAATCCTTGCAATTGCGGCGAGACGAGATATGATAAAGTATGTAAAGAACTCTTCAGAAAAGGCGCTAAATCGTTGTTGTCATATTTGAGGACACAATAATACACTTTTATCATAAATAACACCAGACAATATACAAATTGATTAACTAGAACAAGAATATAGGTTCTTCTTTCGAATATGTGATATTACTGCGTCTGACCCTGCATTTCATGAGTGCAACTAACACAAAAATTCTTGAGAAATTTTAGCTCACTGTCTGTATTTCATGTTATTCATAGAACAAACCACCTTCATTCATAACAAAATCTGAAATGCATACCAAGGAAGGCTGAAAACAACGTTTGACATTATTGCGTCCGATATACGGACGCACCATTAGCATTTTATATTGTTACAGATTTGCCCACAATGGTTTATGGATGTTGGAAGAAATGATGAGACTGTTGAGAACCGTCGTAGGCACGACCACAGAACTCATCTAGAGTTGCATTGTCGATGTTCAGGACATCGAACTGCCTCGGGCAGCCCCGTTTGAGATCGTTAGAGAAGAACAAGAGTAGCAACCACGTGTCGGCATAGTAGAGTTCTTTGCAAATAAGGTTAGAGATAAGTGACTTTACATTGTTGTGTTTTTATATTTCAGTTGTTAATAAAGGATATTTATTGATTGTTAAAAGTTATTGGAATTTATCCGTCGAAACCCATAATTCGTAACAATATATAAATATAATACGTATTTTTTGTACATGAATTCCCAACAGATATTCATTCAATTACAAGAAATAACTAACAAATTCTACACAAATAATAATAAATAAATAAAATTAAAGAAAAAAAAGAGTTATAGGTGAATATATACAACGAAAATAAAATTAAAATAAATTGGAATAGTAATAAACAATAACTAAATAAAACAAAGTAAAAATGAAATTTAATCTATTACAAAGTCACACGTATTCAACAGAAGTCAATGAAATGTAGTTGATTAAGTCAACGAAAATGAAATTAAAATCAAATGCAATAGAATTATGAAGTAACCAAAATGACACAAAACTAAAATTAAAATATCATATATTACAAAGTCATATGAAAAAGCTCAAATGTGCATCTTATTGAAATGCAATACCGCAAGAGTCTTGCAGCTCAGTTTTGTTCTTCCGTAAGTCTTGCAGGGTAAGTCTTGGTCTTAGTCTTGCATTCAATTAGGCGGTCTTGGTCTTGGTATTGGTCTCGCAAGAATGCAAGACCAAGACTACGAGACTTTTTGGGCAACACAGATGCGTAGATTGAATCTACGCATCTGAAACAATGGTTATTGACAGTCATTCAAGAATTACAGAAATAGTTAAACAAAAACGAAAAATTCTCGAAAGATTTACGGGCCAATCAACAGAAACGGCATTTGGATGAAAAGACCTCAGAATGAATTGTATCAAAAGACAAATACGATAACGGAAGAAATCAGAAAACGACGAGCAAAGTTCTATGCACATGTCTACAGAATGAAACAGTCCAGAATACCGAAGAAACTACTCGATATAATTATGAATAGTAAATGCGGAACAGAGTGGCTATAAAAAGAGGTACAAAATGATCTACAACAGATCAATATAAAAGATCGCACTGAATGTCGCTATAAAATCGCACATGTGAAGTTTGAGTAAAAGTCAAATCGTCAACCTGGAGTAAAATGGACAGATGAACGGAAGAAAGAGATTTCAGAGAGGATGAAGCGTTTTTGGGCGGCAAAAAAGATGAAGCAAAAGTCCTAATAATTGTGAATTCAAGTTCAGACGCTCTCCTCATGAACAATCGTAATCATATATATATATATATATATATATATATATATATATATATATATATATATATATATATATATATATATATATATATATATATATATATATAAATCGACTATCCAGAAACTCACTAAAGCCAACTACAGATATCCACAAGTTTTTCTCTTTGAAGATGACGATGTAGAGTAATTTTTCAGACGTATAACGAAAAAACCTCTAAAAATTTTAATTCATTAATAGTTTATGACAAAGTCAATTTTTATTGACATTACAAGGATATTACATAAGGAGCCTGAGCATAATTATTTCAATCAATTATTACATTCAATTGAAAAACTGTTAGTTATTTTCCAAACAAAATTATTTTTATGGTTTGCGTTGTTCCGCTCATTTGAGTAAAGTAGAAGTACTTCCGTGTCAGGAAGTAAAGTACTTGCTGACACTAGAGAGAATGGATTTCAATAGTTCTTCAAACTAGATAGGGTAGAATTTAAAAATAAAATTGATTTTTTTCGAAAATAGTGTATAATGGCGGATTCAAACAAGAGTACAGTTTGTTTGACGAATATCTTATAGTTTTTTATTTCGATATAAAATTGGTCATCGATATACAACATATTTTATCAAATTTAAATGTTGGGTCTAGCTATACCGCTAACTTCAAAGCGGTATTCATGCTCCATATTCGAGCTTCATGGCTCCTTTAGGAATATCTTTTTGGCTTCTGATAATACTTATAAATTTGGTTAGGTAAAAAAGTTTAGGGCGAGCGGTTACTCATCCATCGACTCAACACGCACGATGTTGCTTGGTTTCAGAGATCCGAGGATTTCTCAACTCGTTAAATTTTAATTTACAGAAAGCATACATGATCTATGTAATTAATTTATCCATAAATTACTTAAACTAGTTACTAATTAATTTTCCATAATATACATTATTTTTACAGAGAGATTCATATATGTGTAGACAGTCATTTTGTTTAGTCTTTGGTTATTTATTTTTCTGTGTTATTATTCATTGTCATTTTATTTAGATATTTCAATTAGCTATACTGAAAACTATTTGCGGATTTGCTTTTAATAATTAAGTCGTGTGATGATGAACCGCTGGCTTTTATATTGGGCTATGAAATAACAAAATAGTAGGGACTTCAATGAACTTCATGATATCATGAAATATATCATTATTCATGATTGCTTTCGAACTATTGGTAATTGTAACTTCTAAAATTAGAATTTTTTTTAAAGAGGTATATTTATCTCCTTTGAAGTGTTATCTTTTTTTTTGCTGAGGATGGCAACACTTGTCTTCAATTAATATAATTGTCAAATTTTATATTATTGTTGTGAAAGTGACAAAAAGTTGACAGGACTAAAATTTGTAGGCTATTCAATTAAGGACCACAAATTTTTTGACAAAGTATGTTTGTTTCAATATATATGAAGTTGATATAATAATCTTTTTCATTTGTAGATGAATCCTACCGCGTGTAATGATGAACATCAAAGAATAATTATACACATTGATCTTGACTGCTTTTATGCTCAAGTGGAAATATTAAAGAATCCAGAACTCAAAAATATTCCGATGGGAATCCAACAAAAAAATATTGTTGTTACCAGCAACTATAAAGCTCGAGAATTTGGAATAAGGAAATGCATGTTACTAAATGAAGCCATGCAACTTTGTCCACATTTAGTGTTAGTGAATGGTGAAGATCTTAGTGACTATAGGTCAATCTCCTATAAAGTAACAAGTTTATTACAAAAGTATTCTGAATATGTAGAGCGTTTAGGTTTAGATGAAAACTTTATTGATGCAACAAAATTAGTCGAGGAAAAACTTAAAAATATTAACAAAGAACAAATTCAGAGCATTGGAAACATTTTTGGTAGTACAGAAAACTTATGTCAGTGTGGTTGTGAAATTAAGGTGAAAGTAGGAACCTTAATTGCAGCAGAAATGCGTAAACTAATTTATGAACAATTGGGATTAACTAGTTGTGCTGGGATAGCACACAATAAGCTGTTGTCAAAAATAATTTGTTCAAAACATAAACCTAATCAACAAACTTTTATCTACCCTGATAGTGCTTTGGAATTGATGCTAAGTTTAAGTTCAGTTGAGAGTGTACCAGGGGTAGGTAGAGTTACTTCAGAAATACTGAAACAGGTTAATGTAAAATCTATTGAGGAGCTTCAAAATGTTGAAATTTCAAAATTAAATAAATTATTTGATCCAGAAAAAGCAAAATTTTTGAAAAATTTGAGCTATGGTGTAGACAATACTCTAGTAAAAAGAAGTGGCAAGCCATTAAGTATAGGTTTAGAAGATAGTTGTAAATTGATATCTGCAGAAAAAGAAGTAAAAGAAAAATTAACAGAGTTATTGAAACGATTAATGCTATTAGTAGATAAAGATGGAAGAATACCAAAAACCATAAAACTAACTGTTCGTACATTTGATAAAATGACAAAAACTAGTCGTAGACAAACCAAACAATCTAATATTAACTCTCAATTTTTTACTTCAAGTGGACCTCTCATAAAACTCCATAATTTAGAAAAAATATTGTTGATTCTAATGAATTTATTTCGTAAACTTGTAACCATCCACAGGCCCTTCCATATAACTTTATTAGGTTTATCTTTCACCAAATTTATTGAACGAATGGATATCCGTCATTCTATTGCTTCATTTATTAAAAATGACATTGAAGTACAAAGTATTACAAGTATTGAAAATTTAAATTATGATGACTCTTCTCCTGAGAGTGCTGCACAATCTCCCTCTAGTTGTAGAGAATCTAGTGATCCTGAAAGTGAACCAACTCCTAAAAGAACAAAACTAAATATATTTAAAAGAAATTTAATGGAGTATGATACTTGTGATTCGCCATCAAAATTAAGGGTCCAAGATTTGCAGCTGTCTTCAGAAAAACATGATAATAATCTGAATATTAAGTGCCCACCAAACGCTGATAAATCAGTTTTCGAAGAATTACCTCTAGAAGTGCAACAAGAACTTTGGTTTGAGTTTAAAAGAACTCGAATGGACTCGACAGCATTTGGAAATAGACAAAAAAAATTAAAATCAAATTCATTGTTAAATTATTTTGTTAAACAGTAAAATATGATTAAGTCCAAATTTTTAGTATATTTTGGCTTATTAGTAATTTTTTTACACATATTCACTCGAATTATCTTTGGTTGTTTCTATTTTTATATATTTTTGTATAACTCATTTACCAAATATATGTATTTGAACAACAAATATTTTCAGTGTTGTCTTATCAGTTATCATACTAAAGAAATTGGCTTTGATAGTTGTTGACAAGTGTGAATGTCCTTAAATAACTGGAGTTAACCTTTATTTGGGTGATATTAACCTTTTTATAATTTATTTTCAGCTTTTTTAGATACCACTATGTAGTTTCCGATGAGTTCATAAACGGTTATGGAATAATTTCCTTATTTATGAGCACTTGTCTCCTAATCAGCAAAAGCATAAATCGTTTTGTATTTGAATATATCTACTGAAGATTTTTTCAATGATATTGATTTTACACAAGGATTACCATTCTAATAAATGAAAAATTCAAGTTGGATTATCTGGTATGTTATCATATCTATCAAAATCTATATTGATATCGACATTCAATCGAAATATTAGATTCAACTTTCATCAACTATTATTTCAACATTAATAACGTGACTCAAACTGCTTAGCAATTAGCATGCATTGTTTGTCGAATTTTAGATAAGAAGGATAGGGAAAATATACGAACAAATGGTTGACTTATAATAATGTAATACATCTTTTCCTACACAACAGTTGTTTTTGTAAGGTTATATATATTTATTTGTTATTAATTAGTCTTTCCAAATAAGTCTCTCGAAATTTCTTTATACATACGTACTCGACTACCTGCATGAACCCAAAAATATTCGTCTTGCAGCTTAATGATTATGCAAAGATCGATTTTCTTGCATTTCGAATTCTAGATGTCATATTTGACACCGGCTGTGTTGTATTTTCTTCGTCAACAAACCGGTACATCAAAAATATACCAATACACCCAATTACAGATATTATGCATCCAATAATACCAATTATCTGAAATTCAAAAATGTTCAATTCATACTTTATACAAACTAAATGAATACACATAGGTACTTGCATATTAAACTAAATAAACCTCTAGAAAGTAGACTACATAATGTAATGTGAGCCTATTTAATGAGAAACAGGATTTTTATGATAACTATCGAAGAAATAGCTTTTTTATGAGAGATAAGAAAAATGTTTTTTTATCATTCAAATTAAGTAAGTTAGTGAAGCGAATAGCTTAATTGTCTAATAAAATCCTTAGCCATTTGTAAAGCCGTTTCACATATTTTTGATCAAATAAAATTTTAAATAATTATGCAATAACCAAAATTTGTTTTTGAAGTTGTCAATTATTTGTGTATAGAAATTCTTCATCTGTGTTGTGGTGTTCAAACTTTCTCACCACGAATGCATTACGTACAACTGGAGTGATATATCATTAATCGATTGGGCTGATACTTTATGCAAATCTAAATACATAATTAAATAAAACTAGGTAATTTTCTGATTTTCACTATAATTAAGTTAAAAAATAAAAATAGATAGATAAATAGATAACAATAGATAGATGATAGAACAATTATAGAGAAAATCAGAAAACTACTTAGTTATTTAAATTAGAGTGATACATAAAAAAAACTATCTCAAAATATATTTGTTCTACAAAAATGTGAATTTTAAAATCAAACTCGTATACAAATTAGCGAATATCTTTCAATATTCCGTAATAAATATAAATACCTAATATAAGAATATTAGGTATTTATAATATCATTAAAATAATATCACTATGTAAATGTTCATTTTACACTAAATAAGAAATACAAGAATTAAGGTTCATAGAAAAATATTTTTATAGAAAAGTTACTTTTGAAATTTACCTACATACCTACCTCAATTATAATCTGAGAAAATACTCCTTTTCCACAATCTATCAAGCTGGCAACTGAAGAACAAATTCCAATTATTGCAAGACACAAGTTAACTCCTATATCCTAGAAAAATATAATATTTTTATTGATGAATTCAAATTTTTTTACGTTTGAGAAAGGTTTTCATGCTTATTTGTGACACCATGGAGACTTTCATATTTTTTCTCACTTCACTCTTTTTCTAAATGTCCTACCAGTGAGTTATCCTTAGTGATTGAAAAAAATTGAAACAGTATTCATAATTTTTGTTAGAAACTAAGAGATAATAAACACATAAAATTCACAACTGAATAAATTTATTAACATGAATATTCATTTTGTTTCTTGGCCTGCTACTAATTAAAAAAATTTGTTTCCCTTTTGAGCATAATAGCTACCTAAAAGAGGGACTCAACTAATTTCGAGTCGTACAGTTTAGAAACAGCTTAATTTAAGAGTTAACTGAAATATTGAGAATAAACTTACAACTTTTACCCACACTGCAGGTCTTTCTGTAGTGGCACCTGATGAGAAAATTACGTAAAACACCAGAATGAAACCCAAACATATACCTATTGAAATGGGAAACAAATAAGGATACCATGACGACGTATTTTCACAAGTTGGAGTTGCGATAAATAACGCAAAACTGGCAATAAGGAACAACTGAAAAGCAAAATTTTAAATTAATTTTAATAAAAACATGAAAAATAATGATATCAAAAAATAAACACATATATATATATATATATATATATATATATATATATATATATATATATATATATATATATATATATATATATATATATTTTTTCAGTGTTTAATTGGGATTGCAGTCCAGGATAGGAAAATAAGCTTCCTCTTTAGTATTTTCCAAGCTTTCGAATAATGTTTATTTTCTTTTTCAGGGCTAAAATAGTACAATATTAACAATTTATATAACAAGGCACTATTGAAAATTTTTCTTGCAATTACTGTGAATATTTAATAGTATTGGCGTTTACTTGATGTTAATCCATTTTAATTGAATATAAACTAAAATTCAAACACTTGAACTTTTGATTTACACTTTATTGGCAACATAGATTTCTTCAGATGCTAACAGAATACCAATTAGTATTCCAATTACTGTGAAGTCAGTCCGAAAGTACATTTGTTTATTGAATTTTGAAAATAAGTACGAGTATTCCCTTATTTTTATTTCCCTATATTCCCTTATTTTTCTTCCCCACTTATTTTCAAAATTCAAGAAACAAATATACTTTCGTACTAACTTCATAGTAATTTAAAATAATGAAGTAATAAAAAATTTTCAATAGTGCCTTGTTATATAAAATCTTAATATTGTACTATTTTAGCTCTGAAGAAGAAAATAAACAATTTCGAAAGCTTGGAAATACTAAAGAGGTAACTTATTTTCCTGTCCTGGACTGCAATCCCAATTAAACACTGAAATTACATATCTACAGTCGTGAATCATTCATATATATATATATATATATATATATATATATATATATATATATATATATATATATATATATATATATATATATATATATATATATAAGTGTGAAGGTTTCTTGGGAATGAGCACAGTTTAAAATTGATGGAGTAATTATTTATTCGACATATGTTTCGGCTCTAGGCCTTTTTCAAGAATATTATAGGTTCATTGTTGGTTGGAAATTGACTTCAATTTCACAAATCTTTCGTAAAACTGAATAGTGCGAGAATTATGGTCTATGGGTAGCATCTGTAGGTTCGTTTGTTTATGACATGCGCATCTTCCGTTGAATTCTTATCTTTGGTTTCATGGGCGTGCAGTTCTTGGATTTTAAATGTTATTTTATGAGATTATAGTATATTTTAGATAAACTATTCTTATCTGTTTTATCGTTTATGGCATTTTTTTCTTTTTTAATGTGAATCATTTCCAATATAGTTCTAGATTTATAGTTGTTTTCTTTGTTCAATATTTTATAATTTTGAAAGTCAAATGTATGATTTGTTTCCTGTTCGTGTTTTTTTTAAAGCAGTGTTGTTTTTGGAGTATTTATGACCGTTTATTCTTTCTTTTATGTATTGTGATGTTTGGCCGATGTATACTTTAGGGCAATTTGAACAGTTGATTTGGTATATGCAATTTGATGTTTTGTTTGTGGGAATATTTGTTTTGAGTTTTGTGTATATGTGTTGTAAATTATTTTTATTTTTATGAGCTATTTTAATGTCGAATTTTTTTAAGTTATTGTTCAATTTTTCTGATAAGTGCTGAACATATGGCATAACTATGTAATTTGATTTATTTTTTTCGGTTTTTGTTTTGTTTATTGTGTTGTACATAATGTGAATTTTATCCTTGAATATTTTTTCTATCATTTCTGTAGGGTAATTATTTTCTTTAAGTATTTCTTTTGCTTTTTTATAGTTATGTTTTTATATTTGGGACTTGTGAGTTTTAACGATCTCTCTGCTACCCCTGAAATAACACTCCTTTTATGTTCTATTGGGACTATAGAGTTATAATTTAAATATCTTCCGGGCCATTCAAAATACTATAAGACTATTTATCAGTTGCTAAAATCTTTGTATTGTTGTAATCAAAATCATGTTTTCTAGTTATTTTAGGTTTATGTGAGGCTGTTATTTGAGTTTTTGCACATTTATGTGCTTTAATTCTTTCTTCAAAATATAATTTTGAATAGATATAATATAAATATATATAAAATATAATATTGTCCTATATAAAATTTACTGCAATTATTGCAGGGTATATTATAAACAGTATGAGTTTTTTTCTGAGTTATTTTTCACTCTCTAACTTGGTATATGTTTCTTTGACTTTTGTGTGCAGTATGAGCAATTATTAAATCAGAAGGTTTTCATATTTTTGCAGTGTTTGTACTTAATGGAATATATGGTAGGGAAATTAATTATTTAATTTCGTTGGATCTACTTTTTTTGACTGTAAAGTATTATACAATTTATGAATTCTATTTTTCATGAGAAGTGTACGAACTTATTGTTATTGCTAAAAATATTAAATATATATATATATATATTATATAAATATATATATATATATATATATATATATATATATATATATATATATATATATATATATATATATATATATATATATATATATATATATATGTATAAAACTTGGTTCTCGGAATGAGCCGCGTTCTAGATTTATATAATCTCGACGTTTCGGCTTCCGTTTTGAAGCCATCTTCAGGAGTTGGAATAAATTAGTAAAGGTAAGGGTTACTCGGTTTCGTGGCCTCAATCTGCCTACTCCACGAACTGAATGAAGGAAAATGAGGAAAGGTTACCTGGTTACGTGGCCTCAATCTGCCTACTCCACGAACCAAATGAGGGAAACTAGGAACGATAAGAAATAATTCGGTTGCGTGACCTCAATCTGCCTACTCCACGAGCCAAATCGTTTCTAATAGTTAACTCCGAAGTCTCAACCTGCCTACTCTTCGGAGTCAACTAGTATACTCCGTTGTATATCAACTAGTATACTAGTTGACTTCGAAGAGTAGGCAGGTTGAGACTTCGGAGTTAACTATTAGAAACGATTTGGCTCGTGGAGTAGGCAGATTGAGGCCACGCAACGGAATCATTTCTTATCGTTCCTGGTTTCCCTCATTTGGTTCGTGGAGTAGGCAGATTGAGGCCACGTAACCTTTCCTTATTTTCCTTCATTCAGTTAGTGGAGTAGACAGATTGAGGTCACGTAACCGAGTAACCCTTACCTTTACTAATTTATTCCAACTCCTGAAGATGGCTTCAAAACGGAAGCCGAAACGTCGAGATTATATAAATCTAGAACGCGGCTCAATCCGAGAACCCCAAGTTTTATACATACTTCTGACCGCGGAAACCTTTCTGAACATTTCATATATATATATATATATATATATATATATATATATATATATATATATATATATATATATATATATATATATATATATATATATATATATATATATATATATATATATATATATATATATATATATATATATATATATACTATATAATAAATATAGGTAATTTCTCGACCGTGCGATGATTATATAGAATTTAGGTATAACGGGAATAATCGGACTAGTGAACTGTTTAAAAACTTATTTTGTCTTCAACACTTTTCGTGTCTTCTTCAGGAGAAAAAAACAAGAATAAGAGTTTATGCAGTGATAATAACAGAACTAACCTATTTTTTGAATATAAAAACTTTTTCAAAAATCTGACAAAGTTGTGATAGATAACGAAACGTCAACAAAAATAAAGCGTTTAACATTGAAAATACCCTGTTATTGTGACAAATAATATATAAATATAATAAGGATGACTATGGATAACTTGAGAACAATATGAAAATGTCCTGTTCCGAATAATATTGAGGCAAAACTTTTTATGATCGCTTCACTGCTATAGAAACCCAATAATACGGAGGCAATAAGTATTATTTAGGCCATAAGCTATAAGTAGTAAATTATGTCCCTCCGAACCTATTATGTACATAAGCTTTTCTTTCAACTACCATATGTTTAAATCCATATTAAACATATGGAAATTATCTTTTCAAAGAAAATTTATTTTTATTTTTAAGATGTCTGATAATAATAAAATAACCAACTAAACTGATAGTAATGGCATATTCTGATCGGTGATGATAATTTTTAGAATATCTGACAATGAAAATAAAGTATCTAACACAAATATGATTACATGATGAGCGTTAATATAAATGCACAAAAAACAAATTTCACGAACAAAATGCAATATCTATCTACTCACTAGAGCACTTTATAACAAATAAGTATTCCAAATATCACATCTCTTTTCTCCCAGTAACAGTTAAGCACATTAAGCCTTCCAAAGTGAACATATATGAAATATATGAACTATGAATTCATATATTTGAGTGCAATATATAATGAAAAACAAACCATTCCCAGAACTTTAATGATTCCAGTCACTGTAAACGGAAATTTTCCAGTTTCTAATTTATTTTTTATCACTTCATCATATGTATGTATAATTGGAGCTATTCTCATATACAAAGATTTTCTGGGTTGTACCGTTTCACGTGGTTGGTTCATTTTTTGATATTTTCAGTTGATTAAATTTAGAACAAGCTTCCGAAAATATAGAACGCTTCTATTCAACATAACAGTCGATTATGTATAATCTATATCTGAAAATTATGGTATCAAAAACGCACAATAATTAAAGTTAGTGGCAAATACTTATCAGAGTAGAAGATAAACGTTTGACACAATAAGATTACGAGTAATGAAGATTAAAATCACTACAATCTGATCAATATACCTGGTCGATAAAATTGATTACTTTTCATGCGGTTTGTTTTTCAATTTTGATTGAATGCTTTAATAAGTACTAATTTTATATTTTGCAAAATATACGCATAATATATATATATATATATATATATATATATATATATATATATATATATATATATATATATATATATAAAGAAAAGTGAACAATGTCCGCATATCCCGCAAATGGTAGCAGCCGTTGACATGTGTTTCGAGCTTATTGGGTCTCCTCAGAACGTCGTAGACAAGTTCAAGTTGTACGAACCTGGAGATGGAAAAACAAAAAAGAAACAGACACTCCACTGAAGGAAGTCGACACATTTCCTTCAGTGGAGTATCTGTTTTTTCTATGATTCTGAAGAGACTTACAAGAAGTGAAAACAATTCCATTTATTTGAAGTACAATATCTTATAAGGTATTTTTATTTTATCAGCATATATAGCAACGGAATATGATGCAGCAGTTTTTTATCTGTAAGATTTCAAATTATAATACATTTTCAATATTGACTGGACATCAGTTTTATTGTGAAAACTACAAGATTTTTCAGGAAATAAATCATAATATGAAGATATAATTGATGAACTCCATATTTAATGTCTAAATAGAAATGGAGTTAAAACTCTGCAGTACCTTTTTAAAGAAAAAGTACTGAAGAGTAAAGACTTTTTTAGTTTGAGGTTTTGTTTGAATACTGAACAACAAGAATTTAGCAAAATTTCTTCATTAATTATAGTCATAATAATAAAAATCGATAAATATCAAATTTATAAAATAATAAATAAAAATATTTATTATTGATGTTTACATGACAAAAAATGGTAACATTCAAGTTAAAATAATTTGGAATGGGAATAAGTAGGTAATTTTTTCAAGTTATTCTAAATTAATTATTTCGCGATTTCCAGAATTTACTTCAATTGCACGAATTTTTTTCTTGAATTCAGTGTATTTATTCTGGGCTTCTCCAAAGGTTTTAAGGAGTTGTTCTTCATCTATATCTGTAATAGGCGTGTCTGAAATCTTCTTCTCAGTAGGCCTAAAATTTAAAAGTTCACTTTATTAATGCATATATATATATATATATATATATATATATATATATATATATATATATATATATATATATATATATATATATATATATATATATATATATATATATATATATATATATATATATATATATATATTAATATTGTTAAAATATATATATATATATATATATATATATATATATATATATATATATATATATATAGGGTGAGTAAAGGTAGACGGAATGGTATCTTTAATGGTATTATTTGGTTTAAATAATTTGATTCATACAGTGTTCCAGAAATGTGTGACATACCAAAGTTATGTTTTTTCTTATGAAACGCTGTATTTGACTAATTTTTTGGGGTTTGCGTCAAAAATACGATATACTTTCTTCAATATGTCATATAGGTACCTAACAATTATAGTTTTTGAGATATTTCGAATTTTCCGAAATTGGAGAGTCCACAAAAAAAGATAACATCTCCGAAACAATTGACTTTCGCGAAGTGAAATTTTTTGTGTGAATAAAAGAGCGATTACGGAAAGTTTTAATGAATTCACATTCACTTAAAGTTCTACAGGGTGTCCAAAATTTCATGTTCCTCCGCTAACATATTCAAACTACAATATCATGCTTATTTTAAATGGAACACACTGTATTTTTCAATCCCATCATGCACCAAATTACATTCTCTTTGAAAAGTTATAAAGGTAATATATGTCTATTTCTATTCGTTTTAGAATTATTTTCAATTTTGTGAAATTATCATTTATTTTCATCTATTTTCACTTTAATATGTGAAGGGATGAGTGCTTCTTCCCAAAAAAAGATGAATGTTTCAGACTTTTCATTCCGGCTTCAAATTTTCAAAGTGAAGGTCTCCACTAGTCAATTTTTTATTAAAAAGAATTTATATCTGGATATTAGTATAAATTATAGGGGAAAAACTTTATATCTTGACAAGTATAAATTTTAGGTAAAGTCTAAACAAAGGGACATTAATTATATATAAATTCTGAAAAGTTATTAATAGATAGGGTGTTACAGTTAAAATAACGAAGTTGTTGTTCACTTCCAAAAGAACCACAAGTTGAATAAAAGTATTTTATGAACATATGACAATATTTTTTATAAATTAGCCATAACTTGTTCTCTATCTATGCCAATTTTCATAGAAACCGGGGGAGTAGTTTATATACTTATAAGATGTGATGACTTACTCAATAGGATCCGAGTTTAATTTTGTACTAGGAATACAATTTAATCTGGTTCGAAGTGTATGAAATGCCTCAGTCTGAGGTAACAGCATAAGAAGGCCATACAAAGCTCTTATCAAACTCTGATTGCAAGGAACCTCAAGTAATTCTAATCTCAAATCTGAAATGAATAAATTATAGCATTTTTTAATGTGCTTTAATCCCATAAATTAAAACGACTTGAATATATCTTCATCATTTTGGTTAAATATTAAAAAAAATTGAAACTATTTTTTAATATAAAAATGTCGAGAATTTCTCAATTCACTCATGTATCGTCTTAACCCAATTAACTTTAAAAAATGTGATATTCTATACTTTATACTTACATGCAAAAATTGGTGATTCTATTAATTGCACCAGTTTATCTATTTCAATCAAGAAATCAACTGTTACTTCCAAGTTACCGCTACAAAACACAGTAAGGAAATAATATACAAATAAAAAATAATAATACAAATACAATACAAAAAAATTGAATATTTTTGAATATTTAAAATTTGAACATTCAAAAATTACACAAAATGCTTGAGAAATATTAGATATTGACACCTATATTTAATAAGGTAATAGTAGTAATTTTTGGGGATATAATTTTACTTAGTATAATAACTGAATATATAATTTTATTATTTTGAAAGATCCTCATATGTGCAGAAAAAGGATACAATAGTTTGATCAAGTGGCAAGCATGTGAATAATTCTGTGTCAAAAAACACAACGAAACTGTCGCTACCGCATTATAGCACCAGGTGTCGTATAAACAGAGAAAGAGGGCAAAATTTTCCTGTAAAAACAGATTAGTAATTCTCAAAGTGGATGTATATCAAAGTGAGTCCTCAACCTTTTGCTCAAGATTTTTCAGTCTGGTCCGGAGTTCAAACAATTCTGCTGAAGTTAATAAAATCATATTTAGATGTTCTACCATCAAACGAACAAACTTCAAATCCATTTCATCCTTGAGTAGATGGGCCAAAGTACGATAAATATCTTCAGCATTTAATAAAACACAAAGCTGCCTAAAAACAGTTTTTATTCTTTATCACATATCATCCTGCATGTGATTAATTATTGGATAAATGTTTGTCACATACCTTATTACAAATGAACCTCTTTCACTCAAGAATATATGGTTCATTCTAAAGGAGTTCAATAAACTAAGAATGAATTTATTATAATATGTACTCTTAGTAGGAAGACTTTTGTTTTGAATTTTTTCTGAAATATATAAACGGAGTAAGAGAAAATGTTGTAGGAATAGATATATAAATATATATATATATATATATATATATATATATATATATATATATATATATATATATATATATATATATATATATATATATATATATATATATATATATATATATATATATATTTATATGTGCGCGAGTGTGTGTATAAATTACCTTCCTTAATTGTAGGGATATCATGCTCAGGAGAAGATATTACTTCTGCAATAACTACAAGGCACTGTTGGACAACTTCGTCAGATTGGTCTGACAAGGTATTTTGCAATGCAGGAAAAAGGACATCTATATGATTCGCCATCTATAAAAAATACAAACTGAAGTACAGAAAAAATTAAGATAATAAGATAACATTTTTTTAGAATAAATTTGATCTAATAGTGATTTTATGGCCATCATGATAATTCCATCACAAGATTCCATTTTTTTTACTCAGATTTGATTTTAGCCCAGTAATAATCTAGATATTTAATAATTTTCATTTTCCTTCTCCGGCGTTTTTGTAGTTATTTTGATCGCTTAGTGCTGTTTATTATTAGTTATTTTTGTATTTAATATGTGGAAACCATATGTTAACTAGGTAGGTTAAGAGTATTCCTGAGCTAATCTTTGTTTCACTGGTGCAAATATTGTTAATGCATATTTGTTTAATAAATGAATTTCAATATTATTATTAACCATAGAACGTCACTATTAAAGACTTGGATATCAATTTCATACTTACCTGGTCAGGCATTTTAATATATAAATCATGTATCCATTTCAACACCGCTACTTTAGTTTGTATGGAATTATGCATAATGAACTGTGTAAGTACTTTAACAACTGATGATAAATCTATATTATCGTCAACTGTTCCTACAAAATAAAATTTTTTTTTCAAGAAATTAAACATAGAATATAATTTTACCATTATCAGGTCTCAATTCTGCATCTTTTGATTTGTCTGCTTGCAGGGAGAGGAGCTTCATTAAGGTATAATTGATGGCTGTTGCAGTTTCCTTAATGTCTGTCACTGTGTTAAGGAATAAAAGGCATGCATTAAAAGAAAGAAAACTGAATACACTAAAATTAAAACAAAAGAATAAAAATAAATTAGTTAGGGAAGACTAATGAGACATGCAATTTTACTGAATTAATGAAGGAAGAAGTATACTTAGATCAACTGAAATTCTATAAATGCTTTTAATTCTAAAAGATAAAGAAAAAATTACTGAATTAGGATGCATGTTTTGTGTTGTGATAAAAGAAACCATATATGTATATATGATTTATACACACACACACACATATATATATATATATATATATATATATATATATATATATATATATATATATATATATATATATATATATATATATATATATATATATATATATATATATATATATATTATTTATTTACAATGTTTTTAGCAATAACAGGCTTAGTTTAAAAACTTTATTTTCATTGACGTTCCGTTGTATATCACAACCTAATAAACTACATTAATGACTTAATAAGTTGTGATATACAACAAAACGTCAAGTGAAATCAAGTTTTTAACGTTAAAATAAGCCTGTTATTGCTAAAAACATTGAAAAAACAGGCATTAAATCAATTTTTAAAAATATATATATATATATATATATATATATATATATGTGTGTGTGTGTGTGTATGCATAGACATAAAATAAAAATAATGAATTTCTCTTTTCCATCATATACTTTTATTATTCATTTATTAGTCTTGAATCATCAAAGTATAATTTAGATAGTATAGATTTATATCTCAATCTATTTTTCTATTCTTTGAAAAATGATTGAAAAAGAGATCATAGCAGCAAATTAAAAACACCAAAAAGAATTATAACAATAATTGTAATTTGACTACTGAATATTACAAAAAATTCTATATTTTTTTTCAAATAGGAAATTCAGATGTTTCGTTAGTACTAATTAATCATTTTATATGTCAGCATGAATAATTGAATTTTAAAACCTTTAGAGCACAAATAACAATTGCATTTTTGATTATTCATGGTATATATCAAAATTTTTTGTGCAACATGAAGTTTATGAACAAGTAAATTATTTTTTTGTCACATACTTTTGAAGTAATCTACAAAAAGTAATCACAATGTATACTTGAAAGCAAAATAAAAATGAGCATAAATTTATTTTTGATCGAACATCAAAAATAAGCATCAAATGAAATTAACAAACATCTACATGCAGCATTTAATAAACAAGTAAAACCATTTTTATTAAATAAAATCCAACTTCTAATGAAACATATGTGAAAAACTTGTCCCAAAAATGTCTTAATATATCTGCAAAATGAAAAGAAAAGCTACATGCGTGCACATAGAAAAAATCTGTTCCAAATATAAAACCTGTCTGGAAAATAATTCCAAAACAAAACTATCAGTGAATTATGTTAATATTGTATAAATTAATTGTGTAAAATAATATTATTATTATTCAAAGTTTTTCAATACATTATGAAGAATATGAAAATGATTTAAGAACAAAACGTTGCTTATCATTCATATTCAATTTGACAATCAACTATGATCTCTTTATAAATCACAAGAATTTTTTTATTTCTTGAGAAATAAATAAATAAGGATACTTCTCCGTGCATCCGAATCATATGACAGGCAAGGCAACACTGCAGTGAAAATTCCAGACATATAAGGCAACATTTGAGGTCCAGATAATTGCACAAATTCTTTCATCCATGTAATTGCAGTGAACTGTAATCAAATTCACAATTTACTTTTATTCATACATACCGAAGTGTAGATTTGATGAATACTATATGAAAAAATTCTACTTGAGAATGCATTTGAGAAAGTTAGTCAATCTTGTAAAATACCTGAACTAAATCATCATTTTTCTCTTGTGCATGCACAATTAATATATTGATCATTTCTTGAAAGTTCACTCTAGAAGAATCACTTTTGATACTTCTTAAAAATTCTCCTAATGTGGTTTCACACATTTTTTTAACTTCCAGTATAGGATCATCTAAAATCTTGAACAATCCATCTAAAATTTCTGGTAAGTAAGATATCAAATCCATATTTGGCACCATATTTAACACAGAAATCCAGGTTATTACAAACTGCCTTGCAAATGAATTTCTACTTGCTATTCTCTCTCTTAATAATGGTAAAAAACTATCAAGATCAAAGTTATTACTTTCTATAACTATGTCCTAAAAAAAAATTACCAGGAAATGAAAAACCTCTAAATATGCATGCACCTTCAACAATCTGTCCAGTAACTCTGAAGCACTCTTAACATTTTGATCTGGGTCAGTGGCAATTTTACTCAAGGCATTAAATATTGGACAAAAGTGAGAAAGAATTGCATTTCTTGCAATTTTCACTACATTGTATAGAGATTCACAGGCATAATACCTGACACGCAGATCTTGGTCTGACAGACACGCTAAGATTGGTGTTATCAATTCATCGATATATGTCTCAGAATCCTACAAATTAAAGAATTTACCTAATTCATTTTTACATTGGAATATCAAAATGACAAAATTTTTTCACCTTTCCCAAAGCTACAGCAATTGATGCTAGCCCTATGAGACCACCTTTTTTTGCATGTGGATTCTGAGATACAGCAAAGTCTTGTCCAAGTACCTTTAGTAATCTTCGAATTTGAGCTGTATTGTTAACATTGGCGAATTCTCTAACCATCCTGTAAATTAATGATTTACACATGATACATACAGCTAATGGTGAAATTATTACTTTTCGATCTCAAGAGCTGCCGTTTTTCTTTTATCATAAAGTTTGTCATGTAGAGCTCTAACACAAGCAGTACTGAGGGGAGCATAATCTCTTTCAGACATTTATAATATAAAAGTCTCAACTCGAAAGCCAAAGTTTTATCTCCTACAAGTAACTGTTTAGTTGTAATCTTCATAAGTCAATCAGGTCCCTTTAGTGTTAAATTACGATTTCAATAAATTACTACAATGAGGTTATGCAATAAAAATTCAGGATTTAAATTGGTACTTATATTTTTTCCTTATTATCAGTATTTCAATATGGTATATTGATGATCATACTTGTTGATTGATTAAATACTTATGAGTTACTGTTGAGAGAAAACAATTACGAAAAATACTAATAAGAACTTTTTATCTTAACACTTTTATAACATATCATAAATCACTTCGTGGTGCGCCTAATCTACCTTATCCACACACATCTTATCTACCAGTAGTTGTTTGTTGTGTATAGACATGTGGTATCAATTAAATAATAATTTCACATTATTATTTAATTTCGGTAGAAGCATTTTTCAATGCATTTTCTATTATATATTATTAAAAAGGCTGTAAAATTTCTATTATCCTGTTCCAACAAGATGAAAGTATGTTCTATGTGTTATTCCTCTTTCGTATTGATATATTTATTCAATGTTACATTTCGAAATGTGTAGGCACTAGCACGACCTCCTTTACTACAGGCACGACCACCTTTACTACAGGCACGACCCCCTTTATACAGGCCATGAAGAGCCGAGTCCCTCGGTGTTGCCAAATTGTGCTTAGTTGTATACTATCCTAGTCGTATGTTCCAAGCTTTCAAGCATTATTTCAACGATTTTTGTATATTGTGAACAAACAATGAATATTATTAGCATGTATAATATATAGAATATTATATTGGGTATTCTGAGCACATATTTCTGTAACAGAAAACTGTAAAACATTTATTATTGCAAGAAAACAACGATGTTTTCGATAAAGCCCCACTGCGTAAAAAATACCTCTATTAGTCAGTGGGATTTATTTACATGAAAAGTTGCCTAACCAAATTTATTAAATTATTTGAGAGAATAGGAACCTTGAAAGAAACGCTGTAGGAATTACTCAAATTGAATTATTTACCTTAGTATAAATGAATATTATATTTTTGATTAGAGCAACCAACAAACTACTTCATGAAAGTATTGAGCTTTCTTCGTTTATTTTTTGTTTCAGTTTTCTAGTGTCCGGCTCCATTATTTTTTTTTTGTCTGATCATTCAATAAGATATTCGAAAAAATGGAACACAGCATGTTCAGAATATTTTTATTGTCTTCATCACATAAACAGCAACAACAAAAATCTTTAAGGACTCATCCAATGACACTCTTAAAATAGTGAGATTACACAAAATTGCTTTCTGGTGTATATTATACAAAAAGGCACGTTCAAGAGAAATACCTTTAATAATTTTTTCAAATATGGAACACATGTGAAATAAGACATTTTCTGTAAGTATATTCAGCCCTCCCCGTTGCAAATAATTAAAATATTATCAATAATAAATAAAATCATAGCTTCCAAAAATTCTGTTTTGAGGAAAGTTTGGATTTTGAAAGAATATGTTATTGTTAGTTAGATTTGTGAATAGCGATCTGTCTATTCGATGGTTATCGGTAATAAATAGGTTAGAAAATATACTTATTACTATAAATAAACTCACCTATTCCAAGCTTGAAATTTACTCAATCGTCTACGGAATACTTATCCTCTGCACTATATTTCACAAACAAATTATTTGTAAGTAATCCGTAAGTACTCGAAACACAACACAACTTCGATTCGATTAAATCGGTACACACACAAAACACTTCGTTTTTATAATTTGATATTAGGTTATCCACAAAATATCAACACTAGCACGTAAATAACACTATAGAGAATTGAAGAATAGAGAATTAGAACTGAAATCGTAAAATATTCTACTTAAAACTACGAAAGTCTTGAACAACACGAAATTGATTTCGTTTCACTGAAATTTGTAAACAAACTAAACACTTCGTTTTTTAGTGTTTGATGTCGAGATTTCAACAAATTATCAACATCATCACTTGTAATACACTGTACACTATTGAAAAATATAGTATTTATACCGAAAGCTCAAATTATTTAACTTCTAATTGCGAAAGTTTTGGGAAGCGTCCTGTTTGCTTTAGTATACCACTACAAGAAAAGGCGGCAATATTAGGCAACCTTGCGACGTATGTCGGATATTCATTTCATGGCCTGTAGCACGACCACCTTTACTACAGGCCATGAAATGAATATCCGACATACGTCGCAAGGTTGCCTAATATTGCCGCCTTTTCTTGTAGTGGTATACTAAAGCAAACAGGACGCTTCCCAAAACTTTCGCAATTAGAAGTTAAATAATTTGAGCTTTCGGTATAAATACTATATTTTTCAATAGTGTACAGTGTATTACAAGTGATGATGTTGATAATTTGTTGAAATCTCGACATCAAACACTAAAAAACGAAGTGTTTAGTTTGTTTACAAATTTCAGTGAAACGAAATCAATTTCGTGTTGTTCAAGACTTTCGTAGTTTTAAGTAGAATATTTTACGATTTCAGTTCTAATTCTCTATTCTTCAATTCTCTATAGTGTTATTTACGTGCTAGTGTTGATATTTTGTGGATAACCTAATATCAAATTATAAAAACGAAGTGTTTTGTGTGTACCGATTTAATCGAATCGAAGTTGTGTTGTGTTTCGAGTACTTACGGATTACTTACAAATAATTTGTTTGTGAAATATAGTGCAGAGGATAAGTATTCCGTAGACGATTGAGTAAATTTCAAGCTTGGAATAGGTGAGTTTATTTATAGTAATAAGTATATTTTCTAACCTATTTATTACCGATAACCATCGAATAGACAGATCGCTATTCACAAATCTAACTAACAATAACATATTCTTTCAAAATCCAAACTTTCCTCAAAACAGAATTTTTGGAAGCTATGATTTTATTTATTATTGATAATATTTTAATTATTTGCAACGGGGAGGGCTGAATATACTTACAGAAAATGTCTTATTTCACATGTGTTCCATATTTGAAAAAATTATTGAAGGTATTTCTCTTGAACGTGCCTTTTTGTATAATATACACCAGAAAGCAATTTTGTGTAATCTCACTATTTTAACACTATACTGGCCGTTTAGAAATCCTAAGTACGTACGGCGCTTGCCGAAACATTGTCCTGATACCTAACTACCGAATACCGTCAATGCTCAGTGATGTTGTTATAGCTGAGAGCCGGCATATTTTATTTTAAAGTAGGATATAATATTAGGGTTATTTGATTTCAATGCTACATATTTCTCAATTTTAGGTTTTTGTAGTATGATAAAATAGTTCACTCGGTTGCTAAGATGGATAGAAATATAGTTCTGTGCAGTGTTTCGATTAATAGATTTTAAAATATTTAATCTTAAAAAAAACAAGAAAAAAATACCAACAAAAATTATTTTTATTATATATTGATTTATTATTTAGATTTAATAATTTTTTTTTGTGTGATAATCCTCAAAACATTTTCCCATACATAAAGAAATTTCACAATATGAGCACATGAAACAGGTTTCCTTCCTTTTTCCGTTTTTTTTGCAAACTCTGCAGCGCTTTTGAGGAAACTTCTTATTGCCTGAACTAGTAATTTTCACAACTTTATGTTGTCTCATGTCTGCAGAAAGTCTCATTGGTGCATCTTCGCGAGAAACTCTCTTGGATACATTTCCTGGACTCTCTGAATGAACATATCCTTTTTCAATCCAGTTTTGCGCAATATTTTTCAAAAAAGATGAAAATTTTATTTTTTTTCCTGGATTCAGAACCTTGAAGACAACAAATGAATTGAACAGTGCAGTATTTAATATGAACATAAAAGCCTTCTTTGTCCATTTCACAGTTTTTCTTATAATAGGATTATAAGCAAGGTATTGGTCTGCTAAATCAACTCCCTTCATGTACTTATTATATTCCAAAATTGTTTCTGGTTTTTGTATCAGATCGCCAGTTTTTCGATTTATTTTCTGGGTTTGTATCATTCGAGCCTGGTGTATTGTTGAAATCATTCTTACAACTCTTTTATCTTTCCAAATATGTATTAGAATTTCATCTTTTCTACGGAAGTTGTGTTGTCCTTGTTTTAAAGTAATTTTTTTTAGATCGTGTGGTAGCCCGCGGTTCTCTCTTATAGTTCCACAAATTCTTATCTTTTTGTAGAGTAACTTCTGTGCTAACTGAACACTGTTGTAGTAATTGTCCATGTAAACATGGTGCCAAATATTTTCATAACCATCTAAAAGGTTTACGACCAGGTTTTGCAATGTTTCTCCATTGCCACTATATAATTTAAATTTGCATATATGTATATCCAGTGTCGGATTCACACAACATTCTCACTAATAACCCATACTTTGTAATCTTTCCTGGGTTGTACACTCGGAAACTTACTCTACCTCTGCAAGGAATCATGGCTTCATCCAACGATAGATTTTGTTTTGGTTTATAGACTTTATCAAACTTCTCTATAAAATATTGCATTATTGATTCTACTTTAACAAGTCGACTTGCGTCATCAGGGATTGCACTATTATCGCAAAAATGTAGTGATTGTAGTATTTGCCTGAATCTATTTCTAGTCATGATTTTACCAAAAATTGGTGTTTCCATGTACGGATCAGTAGTCCAATAATCGTTAACATTATTTTTTTTTACTTGTCCCATCAATATATTCAAAGCTAAAAATTTCTTGATTTCTGTTATCGTGGTATCTCGCCACTGCTTTGTGTTTTTTACACGTTTATATTTATGCATGTTTTGCATATAATATCTATTTGTCTCTGTTACTAATAATTGAAAAAATCATCATCTATAAACAAATCCACCACGTCTGAAATATTTTCTGCATTTCTTGGGAACACTTTAACCCCAGAATTTCCCAAAAATGGGTTTACTGTAATATTGTTATCGATTTGGGACCAATTTGATGTTGAACAGTTCTGTTCGTTTTCCAATATCGTGTCTTCTGAATCGCTGCTTTCAGATTCACTTATAATTGGCAAAACATTTCTTTTTCTGCTACTTTCTGCTAAATCTGTATCGTCGCTGTTACATTCTTCATCATTTTCAAACTCAGATAATATATCGGCACATACCTCATTACATATATTAATTAATTCAAAGTCGTCTTCTTCCATGATATCGCAGGGCAAACAATTAAATTAATATATAAATTACTTAATTAATCAGTCAATTCGTAAGTTGATTATTGCAGAACACAAGCTAACTCTTAAATTATCAGTTGTAATGTGACATTTACTATGACAACAAAAAACGTACTACTACGTCAACGGCGCCTAGATTTACAACCAAAAATAACGTACCACTACGTCCACGGCACCTAGATTTGTCACAATTAATGACGTATTACTACGTCAACGGCTACAAGATTTTGGATGAAAAAAACGTATTAATACGTCAACGGGCAGTAATGTGTTAAGAGTGTCATTGGATGAGTCCTTAAAGATTTTTGTTGTTGCTGTTTATGTGATGAAGACAATAAAAATATTCTGAACATGCTGTGTTCCATTTTTTCGAATATCTTATTGAATGATCAGACAAAAAAAAAATAATGGAGCCGGACACTAGAAAACTGAAACAAAAAATAATCGAAGAAAGCTCAATACTTTCATGAAGTAGTTTGTTGGTTGCTCTAATCAAAAATATAATATTCATTTATACTAAGGTAAATAATTCAATTTGAGTAATTCCTACAGCGTTTCTTTCAAGGTTCCTATTCTCTCAAATAATTTAATAAATTTGGTTAGGCAACTTTTCATGTAAATAAATCCCACTGACTAATAGAGGTATTTTTTACGCAGTGGGGCTTTATCGAAAACATCGTTGTTTTCTTGCAATAATAAATGTTTTACAGTTTTCTGTTACAGAAATATGTGCTCAGAATACCCAATATAATATTCTATATATTATACATGCTAATAATATTCATTGTTTGTTCACAATATACAAAAATCGTTGAAATAATGCTTGAAAGCTTGGAACATACGACTAGGATAGTATACAACTAAGCACAATTTGGCAACACCGAGGGACTCGGCTCTTCATGGCCTGTATAAAGGGGGTCGTGCTACAGGCCATGAAGAGCGTAGTCCCTCGGTGTTGCCAAATTGTGCTTAGTTGTATACTATCCTAGTCGTATGTTCCAAGCTTTCAAGCATTATCTCAACTATTTTTGTATATTGTGAACAAACAATGAATATTATTAGTATGTATAATATATAGAATATTATATTGGGTATTGTGAGCACATATTTCTGTAACAGAAAACTGTAAAACATTTATTATTGCAAGAAAACAACGATGTTTTCGATAAAGCCCCACTGCGTGAAAAATACCTCTATTAGTCAGTGGGATTTATTTACATGAAAAGTTGCCTAACCAAATTTATTAAATTATTTGAGAGAATAGGAACCTTGAAAGAAACGCTGTAGGAATTACTCAAATTGAATTATTTACCTTAGTAAAAATAAATATTATATTTCTGATTAGAGCAACCAACAAACTACTTTATTAAAGTATTGAACTTTCTTCGTTTATTTTTTGATTCAGGTTTCTCGTGTCCGGCTTCATTATTTTTTTTTGTCTAATCATTCAATAAGATATTCGAAAAAATGGAACACAGCATGTTCAGAATATTTTTATTGTCTTCATCACATAAACAGCAACAACAAAAATCTTTAAGGACTCATCCAATGACACTCTTAAAATAGGGAGATTACACAAAATTGCTTTCTGGTGTATATTATACAAAAAGGCACGTTCAAGAGAAATACCTTTAATAATTTTTTCAAATATGGAACACATGTGAAATAAGACATTTTCTGTAAGTATATTCAGTCCTCCCGTTGCAAATAATTAAAATATTATCAATAATAAATAAAATCATAGCTTCCAAAAATTCTGTTTTGAGGAAAGTTTGGATTTTGAAAGAATATGTTATTGTTAGTTAGATTTGTGAATAGCGATCTGTTTATTCGATGGTTATCGGTAATAAATAGGTTAGAAAATATACTTATTACTATAAATAAACTCACCTATCCCAAGCTTGAAACTTACTGAATCATCTACGGAATACCTATCCTCTACATTACATTTCACAAACAAATTATTTGTAAGTAATCCGTACTCAAAACACAACACAAATTCGATTCGATTAAATCGGTACACACAAAACACTTCGTTTTTATAATTTGATGTTATGTTATCCACAAAATATCAACACTAGCACGTAAATAACACTAAAGAGAATTGATGAATAGAGAATTAGAACTGAAATCGTAAAATATTCTACTTAAAACTACGAAAGTCTTGAACAACACGAAATTGATTTCGTTTCACTGAAATTTGTAAACAAACTAAACACTTCGTTTTTTAGTGTTTGATGTTGAGATTTCAACAAATTATCAACATCACCACTTGTAATACACTGTACACTATTGAAAAATATAGTATTTATACCGAAAGCTCAAATTATTTAACTTCAAATTGCGAAAGTTTTGGGAAGCGTCCTGTTTGCTCTACAAGAAATTGCGGGAATATATGCCCACGCAATGACATATGTCAAATACTCATTTCATGGCCTGTAGTAAAGGGGGTCGTGGCACTAGCTTTGTATATTATTATGTTATTGACAATGACAACTAACTCATCAAGCCTACTCATTCATGATGTAATAAATATGTATTGTCAACTACAGAAAATTCATGAATCATCATAGTGTTTTGTAACGCAGTTATTTGATTTGTCAAGTTTGAAACATTGACAGGAGGTATTCATTGGGACGTCAATTCAATGTCAAAGTTAAAGAATGTTAAGGAGATTAAGTACCGTAGGAACATGGCGAATTTTGTTTATGGCGTCCATGATTTATATGAAGGGTTAAAAATACTGTGAAAATCTAGTTCAGCTTACCTTATACAATTCTACCATAGACAAAGTATTAAGTCATCTTTTAAGGTAAAGTGCTTATTAATGTAAAACTGGTCAAGAAGGATCTTAGTAACCTTCTGGGTCATCAAATCGCATCTTATTTCAGAATTGTGTGAATCTTCTGTTGGTATTTCCATTACATTTGTTTTTATTGAATAAGATATATCCGGTTTTCACCTACTTGGTGAATTCGGTATGTAGATATTTTGACACCTTGTTTGTTCCACAGGTAGCAAGCATATTTATTTCATTAATGGCTTGAACTTCGTGGAATTAGGTTTTGGTAAGATGGATTGGCACGGGAAAAGTTTCTTGGAAGGATTGTAAAGTGACATGCAGCCAGAGCAAAGCCGATATATCAATTCGGTTTCAGATCTGTTGCTTAGTACTGACGAAATTGAGTTCTTGCTTGAAGATATTAGAGACCTGGAGCCCATAAGCTGTAAACCTGAAGATATTCAGGTATTCTTCATGAAATGCATAGATGTTTTTAGAGCACTACTGTAAGGCATGCATTTCAGTTTATTCTGTACTGTTAACTTTTTTTTTATTTTAAAATGATTTGAAAATTTTCAAATCAATTGTAACTTGATACCAATTAAAGCAAGTTCAAAAAGTTTCTGTTTTCTTATTCATATGGGTAGTTTGTGCATCTGAAATATTGTAAAAAAATTGTAATCTAATAAGCGATAATACTGAAATTTTTAATTACTAAGTAGTAATTGCTAAAATTCTATTATATATGATTTGTTGATGTTTGAAAAAACAAGCCGTCAATGCATGATTCAATAGTTTTACGAGTGATTAAATTGTCTTGCTTATATTGATGTACTAGTTTAAATTTGGAGCACAAAATATAGTGCTTTTCCGTTTGAAATTTTATTTCAAGGCTTTTAGGATATGTGATTTTTTTGTTTACTCAAACAGAAAGTATAATGCACCATTTGGTATGATTATTCAATCATACAAATGATAATAACTTTTTTTTCAATTATTGAAAGAAATTGTTAAACCGTACTCTTTGGTGTAGAGTTGAGAAAAAATTTGCTCTACAATTATTTCTTCATTTAATAAAGTTGATATTTGTAATATAATTTTGATATGTCATGATCAAATTCTCAGATTTATAATTAAAAATTTCTTTAAGAAACTCCGTAATGGATAGTTAGTCGCTATACAAAGCAATCTCCAAATCCGGAGATTTCATGCAGACTCCTTATAAAATTATTACTTCCTTTGCGGAAGTCTTGGTTTGTTATTGCCAAGTTCATACACTTTGAACTTGGTTACGCTGTTCTGATGAGACAAGCTCGAAACACGTGTCCACTGCTGCTTCCAATAGAGGACTATATGGATAACTCCTACTTTTGTTTATATATATATATATATATATATAATTAGTTATAATTAGATAAATAAGAGACAATGTTTACTGGTGTAGATACTGTATATGGTCAGTAGTTTATATCTTGAGTGATAGTAAGTTGACTAAAGTTTTGCTGATGTGTATAATGTTTATTAAAATAAATTAAACTCTTGGCTTAATGTTTCACGATTTATTTAACAATATGTATAGTCAACATGTTTCGAGCGTTAGCTCATTTTCAAGACTAAACTACTATAAGAGATGTACAACAAATTTATATCTACAAAATGGATTTGAGTAGGGAGGATAGTTGAAAATCTATTCTCTTCCAAGAACTGCTAATTTCAATTGCTTCCAGAAGGTCTAAACGTTTACCTTTATTACCTGAGTGTAGGCATTTAGTTTTATCATAATCTATGAAGTGATTAGAGCTAATACAATGTTCTGAGAATCCAGTTTTATTATCTAGTATCTATCAGAACATTGTATTAGCTCTAATCACTTCATAGATTATGATAAAACTAAATGCCTACACTCAGGTAATAAAGGTAAACGTTTAGACCTTCTGGAAGCAATTGAAATTAGCAGTTCTTGGAAGAGAAAAGAAGAAATTGTAAATGAACAATTAGATTTTCAACTATCCTCCCTACTCAAATCCATTTTGTAGATATAAATTTGTTGTACATCTCTTATAGTAGTTTAGTCTTGAAAATGAGCTAACGCTCGAAACATGTTGACTATACATATTGTTAAATAAATCGTGAAACATTAAGCCAAGAGTTTAATTTATTTTAATATTCAATTATGTTTCACCAAGAGTTAAGCGAGAATTCAATCTCATTAATGTATAATGTTTATTGGATTTCCCTCTCGTAACTCCAAAATATGCGTTTGCCCTAGTATATCGGAGGCACACAACCCCAATAACATCAATATCTGCAATTATTCAAATGACAGATGCTGCCGATTTTACCACAAACAATGGCTCACCAAAGTTATACTGCCTATGTCTCAGATGGGGAAGAAAAAGTAAAATGGGTGATACTTAATACATCTGCAGAAACAGATAAGATAAATTACGAAAGACACATGTGATCGTATATAATTTTAATAGCGGCCCTTCGTAGCTTAGTCGGGAAAACGCCCGACTACGGTAGGATTCGGGTTCGAACCACGGTATGGGTGTATATGTTTGTCTATGATTTAAATAATTTAATAATGATAATTGTTGGGTAATGTACATTGATTACAAGGCCATTGGCCGATCGGAACCGGCGTTAAACTGCCGCCCACTTAGAAAAAAAATTTAATAATAAAAAATTCCGACATTTGCAAACCAGAAGTTAACAAGGAAACGCAAAAATACCGTTATTTTTCATTTGATTTCAAGCTCAAAACGATGTCCCTAATTATGTATTATCTACATAATAAAAATATATTACAAGTTGAATATAATCTCTACTCACTAATTTATTAATATTATTTTGTCATGTCGTAGTTTACGCTCGAGCTATGGTGCTTTATGTTTATGATGCTTTATCAGCATCAGTACAAATTAGACAGTAGTGATTATTGCACATCATCTTCCAAGTGGATTTTGAGAACTAAGAATTTCACATGAGAGACGTTTAACTAAATAAGAAAATGGGAATATTTAAATTATGTTGATATTTATAGTTAAATTTTCGGGAATATCTATGAAATAATGAAATAGGTTAAATAGCAGCAGAAAATCATTATTTTTGAATAGTACGGTATTTGATAAAAACTTGTATTTAACCTAAATAATTCATATGACATTTTTCGGTAATAATCGCGAGACATTTTGAAGTATTACATTTCCACGTCTCTACCAACTATCTTATTAATAAATTGAAAATATTTTTAAAAATTTGAAAAATATTTCATATATAGTCCACTAGGTATACAGTTTTCATCCACCTGATGAAGGTATTGTATACCGAAACAATATTGTAGTGGACAATACATGAAATATTTTTGAAAATTTTAAAAATGTGTTTAATTTATTAATAAGTTGACATGGAATTCCATCACGTATCTCCCTCCTCAATCAATTATAATTAATGCTTAATATACTGCCATTAATTAAGAACACACTGAACTTTGCATAAAACTAATGACGAACTAATTAATAAACTCCTGCTAGAATTCTGAGAACTAAAGTTTTAACTATTTCTGTGCTTGATTAGTGATGGTCACTAAATCTACCTGTTTCAAATCAGATTAAAATGCATACTAAAATTATTAATATTGAGATTCATTACTAGGATTATCAAAAATTGTTAAATTTTTTACACAAACACTTCAAAGACCACAAGAAAATATAAATTCCAAATAGCTACTATAGATGAATATGAGTTGACAACATGTTTGAGAAATGAAATTCAGCGTTTCCATCTATAATTTAATAACATTTCGCGGACTCTTTCCAACAGGAAATTACATTGAAATTTTACAACACCTGTAATCAGGCATTTTCCTGCTACAATAAAAAATATCTGTTGAATACCTAAAACAAAAAATTGAAATAACATTTAAAAAATATTTTAGGCAACCTTTATGATTCTACAAATAATTTTATAGGACTTACAGTGGTACAAGCAGCGCCGGATTACAACTGGGCAGGGCCTGGAGCTAATTTTCGAAAAGGACCTACTTAAGCCCAGAGGAAAATACAATTTTCGAGAAAGCTAATAAATAATGAATCAAATTTATTGTTGATAAATAATTCGCTAGGTCAAATAATAAACACGGCATATCAACAAATTGAATATATACAAGAACATTTCAATAATGATTTTGATTTATCATAATTAAAAATATTTCTTTCTTGATTTCTTTTCGGCAAATTAACGAATAACATCGTCAAAATCAAGTGATCTAATTAACTCTTTTTCTATGGCTAATGAAGCGAGTGAAGAGAGACTTTCTTGTGACGTTGTAGATACATATTTTTAATCCTTCTTAAAACTGAAAATGATCTTTCATTTTCACAGTTAGTTATTGGGATTGTAACTAGTAATCTGTATGCAATATAGACATTGGGAAAAACATGAACGATATCCATCTTGACTATCCAATTCAGAATCATCAGAGGATTTAATGATAAATCTTTTTTTTATCTTTAGAACGATTAGGGAATGCACCTGTGGTTTGATTCAGTATTTAAGGGATGAACTACTTGAGTTCAAATAACAAATTATCATCCAAGTCAGTCGAATATGTTTCAACCAGTTTTTTAACTTTGGTCTCCAATGTCTTTTCATCAATGACTAGTAGCTGTAGTAAAAAACCAAACAACTGAGCAATATGATCATAAGCCTTACTTCACTTTTCTAATTCAGCGACTAACTTATCTATCATAACATAAAAAGTTTTTATCTTAAATTTATCTGAACCAGATAATACTTCTCGTAGAATAAATTTGTAAAAAAAAAATTGAACTTTTGTGGAGAAAAGCTTAGAGTTTTAGAAGTACTAAAATTTTTAGAAAAGCCAAAGTTCTATAAAATAGACTTATATACAGAACTACTTGAAGTATTCACACATTTTATTTTTTTGATGTATTTACTTTACGGACGAAATTGTTTTGCGATTCAAAGGTTGAAATAAAATCAAGAGACGGTTGTAATATTTCAATGACTTGAGAGAACTACTGCAATTAATAATCTTGTACCCAGCGTCGAATTAACCTAGTTTAATCCGGCGCTGGGTACAATATGTTGAACATCTATGATTAGAGAGCCTAATCATTTAAAACCTTTATTGATATTTTAGGACATATTTTACAGCATGTTTTGTTGCAACCTGTACGAATTGCTTATTTTCATCATGGTATTTAGTTTCAACAATATCCTTTAGTTCCGTAGGTATTTGAGTTACAGTAAGTACCATAAGCTCGTTTAAGTGCACATGCGTGTTTCTATGATGTTAGTTGTGTTGCAGGTTGCCGATGGTATGAGTTCTGTGTTGCAGGACTTCGAGATCGCTGGCAGCAGGACAGGCGCACTGAGTAGCGCCGACTGCCCAGGGGGATGCGATTGTGATTCACCCCTCGACACTGTCAACTCGTGGGATTCTCACTCCCACTACAGACGAAGGGCCGCATCTCCAGATATTTCCTTGTATTCCGGGGTGATAATCTACTGCGATCACACACACCTTAAGACGCCTACAGGGTTCATGCGCGTTATTTTACTAGTAAGCACATATAATTTTTAACTTAGGCTTTAACTACTTAGGCTTTATCCCCGACACAAAGCTTGAGTCGGGGATATAAATTTGTATGGACATTTATTGCAGACAACCAAAAACATATAAGAATAGACCGAGGAAGTAGGCATGATTTGAGTTGACTATATAATATAGATATTGACTATATAATATAGATATTGACTATATAATATAATATATAGAACGATTTATAACGCTCTTGCATCTCTTTTTAGCCGCGAATCTCATTACTGCCTTGAACAATTGAGCATCGAACGGAGTAATATCTCTGTAGAGCATTCTGATAAACATTCTCATAAAATGATTCATTTGTAAAAATATTTTTTATATATATTTTTTTGTTTTATAATTTCAAATCAATTAAAATAATTGTAATAACAAAAATAACAATATATATTTTAAATGCAATCTAATGAAGTTGTTTGGTTGAAATATGTACTATATTTCACAATTCACTCAAGATATTTATGAAATTTATTTCAGTTATTTTTAAAAATATGCAATTAAAATTTAGTATCCCTATAGTCAAAATTTTTACTTTTCGAATTTGTTTATATGATTGTGAGTAATGGTGTTTACAGGTTACAACAATATCATGTCTTATATGCCTCTGCACCTCTGGCACCGTGAAGGTTGGACTTTTCATGCTTCCATTAGTTGGACGAATCCGGTTTATGATGTTTGTGACTCTTCTGAGTCTATTTGCTACCTGCCTATTGTTGTTTCTTGATATTTCACATGTAATATATTTATTTCCATTCAATTGGGGAAAAGTGGTGAGTACTTTAAATACCTTATTGTGAGTGTGTTCGGAATTTTGCGTGTTAGGTAATCGTAGATATTAAAATGGTTTAATGCTTATATTGAACAAGTTAACTACCCAAACCAGTTGTGCTTGTTAGAAACAGCCCTACTTTACTTGGGTAACTAAAGTGAGGTAGAGCTTATCCTTGTGGTTGCCTCCATACATAGACTTTACTACTTTTGTTAACTATACATAACGGTTATAACAAATAAAGAAACATAGAGCATAAACAAATAATATAATATAAAATAAGAAGTATAAGTACACAAGGTAAAGTGTAGACTTTCGACAGTTATGTGATGGAATATGATGTTCGTTCCTAGTGCGGATTTTAGAGTGAGGACATTACGACCTACACCCTGGTACTATACGGCCCTTCTTAATTATTGTATCATCTTTAGTTGGGCCTCATAATTTTTATACATTTTCTACAACTACAAAGCCCACATTCACCAATTATCTTAAATGTTACGAGCGTTCTAAAAATTTATTGAAATGAATATTTTCATGAACCAATTGCAATTTTGGTTAAAGTTCCATTTTATAAAGATTAATAGATAACGATTCTCATGAATTTCCATGGTTTTTGCGACATTTTTTGAAGAATGCACAATGTCCTCATAATAATTGAACAAATATAAAAACACTTGTTGCCTATTCACTAAGATTATCGTATAATTAAAAAAATTAGTTGAGTGTAACAAACTTGTTTAATACCCTCGACATATGGTTCTAACTCTAATCAAGAGTTTAAAATAATATTTATATTGAATTCTTGACGATTTATTAGTCCGAAGCATATGTCGGGCAAATTGAAAAATTTTTATGGAATTCAGTTGAGGGTATTTATTTATTAAATTATATATTTTAGTAATGCTCCTCCAAGTGTTGTGTAAGAAGTCAACTAATATTAGCAGTTCCGTTTGTTAATAAAGCCTTATTTTATATTTGAATATCGCATATTGCAAAACGATATCTTTTATTTTATTCTCAAGTGTAGAAGATAAAAGCACGATATTTAGAACGTCATTTTGATTAATGAATATATATATATATATATATATATATATATATATATATATATATATATATATATATATATATATATATATATATATATATATATATATATATATATATATATATATATATATATATATATATATATAATCTATTAAAACATTTGAATCAGAAATAAGTTCGAAAAAATAAACATTTCAGTAAGACAATTTTTCATCGATTTTTGAAGTTGCAGTTTACAAACGGGATCGAAAAATATCAATGTGTTGAATAAAAGTATTTGCTTAATTTTTGTGGGTTTATTGTTATATACATATGTCAATAACTAGCATTCATATATATTTTATTATGTCCACTTCAATCTCAATGCAAGTTCGAATTGAGAATTAATTCTAACTGAAAAACGACATAGGTATGTTCCAATAATATTAAAGCTCACTTTGACGATGAAGTTAGACATATTCAATATTAATGTAATGCATTTTAATGTAAATAAATACCTATTAAATACGTTATTTATTAAATACATATATTATTATTATCAAATGCTAGAATATTATGTACATATTTGAGTTTTAATAAATTATATTCTTTATCTTTTTAGAATGCGTATTTGTACGTGTGTCTTAGTGTGTCGTTCCTGATCGCTTCATCACTGATTTTCCATGCCATTTTTTTAACAGATGACTTTTCTTGGGTCCCCAAATGGACACATCAACAATTATTAGTAACAGGTGTAAGTATATTTTGATATATATATATATATATATATATATATATATATATATATATATATATATATATATATATATATATATATATATATATATATATATATATATATTAAGAAAATGAACAGTAGAACATTCATTTGAAAAATTGAAATTAATCAAGAGAATGTTATAGTAGAGCTAGATATGAACGTGTACGATGTGATGTCTCCATTATCCTTCAAGGGACAAATGTTAGAGAATAAATCTCCATTATCCCTTGAAGGATAATGGAGACATCACATCGTACACGTTCACATATCTAGCTCTACTATAACATTCTCTTGATTAATTTCAATTTTTCAAATGAATGTTCTAGTGTTATTTTCTTAAATATTTCATTCAGTGCCATAAGCACAACAAATTTTCATTTCCTTATATATATATATATATATATATATATATATATATATATATATATATATATTTATAACCTTTGAGTGTAAATTTATGTTTTTCCCAAAGAAACATGTTTATGAGAAAATCAAAGTGTATACCACATTACATTCTTAAATAGTATATTCTATGGTCTATACGCTATATGATATTGAGGTTAAGGAAACAAAATTAATATTTTCACCTATTTTTTATGAAGTGTAGGTAGTCATGAAAAATTGACTTGTCACAAATACTTTATTATATTTCATGTTGAATATATTGGGAAAATTCTCTGAATAGGTTCAGTTTGTTAGAACTTCTTTCATGTGTTTCATGAAACTTGTAATGCATCATTTCAGAAATATAATTTTAACCATTGAATTTACAGAGCATTTGGTCAGATGTATACGCTCTGAAAACTGAAATTTTAAATGTAGGCTTTTTACTAGTAATCTGCTTATTCAAATGATATTACTATAGTAGTTTTTGTCATTCATTTAATTAAGTAGTCAGCTAAAATTTAGTTTCAATAAGTTTAAAGAACTTTATTTTGATACTTCTAAGCTTAATTTTACAATTCATGTGGAGTCTGTAACGGATCGATACTACTACTGCTTAAAAATGAATGCGTATGTGTTAATCTTCAATGACGGGCATATTTAGGGTGATGTAGCAAAAGAACAACAACTTCGAAAATTACCTATGAAAGTTGAAATTTATTTTGAGAAGTGTATGAAAATTTATATGTAGGTGCTATACTTCCTGAAGGACTTCTTAAATGGTTTACAACAGACCAAATGATTTATGATAGCATTTCACTAGCGACTTAACGACTATTTTGTCGTTACAATATTCGTAAGTTTTTATAAAATAGTTGATTTTACAATTGTAACATTGAATTATAACATGCTCAATATGCATGTTATAATTCAATATGAACAAACATTTCCAGAGGTCAAAATCAAAAATATTTTTGATCTTACACTTTAATATTTGAAATCGATAAAATATGGATTATTGAGTCAAATACTACAGAAATTAATGATTGAATGTGTCAAACTTGATATAATGAAGTAGGTATGTTTCCTACGATAATGGTAACTGTTTTGACAAAATTTACGATACTAATTTTTTCAGACATTTTCAGTATTTGTGCTATTGTTTTAAGAATATGTCTTGCATCATGTTTTTACTTATATTTGTTTTTGTTATCTTTAGTGCTTAGGCTACATTTCCTGCATAGAATCCGCCCTTTTGGCCTTAATACAGAAGTGCACCAACGGCCCTTACGAGCCGGTAGCAGAAGATCCCAGTATGAATCTTCAGGAGCGACAAATTTCTCTGCAGTATTCGCCGATTCACCATCGGTCGAATCAGACAACGCACAACTATAAACCTGTCATGAATCATCCCATGACTGTTCCCTCCACGTCTCGACAAGACACATATAACTATTTAGAAGACGTTCAGCCGTGTTCTTCGAAATGTGGCGCAGTGTATAGGACTGCGTCATAGTTAACATTTTTTCTTTATTTTCGTATGTGTGAAATATTTGTATTAGTATTTGTTGATTGAGAGATTCTTTGAAAAACGGGATATAAGCAGGTACTCAACTTTCCTCCAAGTTTTGAAAAAATGTTGTCGATTCCCCGTAAGATAATTTTTTCGTCAGTATTTGTACCCAAACAATTTTGTCCAAAACAATAGCAAGATACAGATAAAAAGTATTAAAATTATACATAAAATTCTTCATTTATCTTTTGAAATTGAGCTGATTACCGTGTTGAATTATAATAATGATTAATATTTAAACCGTATACTACAATCATGAAAAGGCCATCTAGTCCTAATCTCAATTCTAAAAATTTTTAACACTCTGAACTATGGTTTTGATTGAATCTAACTAGAGAAGCTTTAAATTTTTCTCTTTTAAATACGTCCTGTAATTTAAGTAAACATTCTATGAAATTTAATATCTGAGAAATGAAAATTATTTATCAAAGTAAAGTATTTACTTAGTAAATTTGAAATGTTGGTCAATTTATGATTTGTAGTTGCACCTTATATTGGTGGTTTATTAATAAATTTTTGAAGCTCAAAAAATCGTTAATGGTCAAATGTAGCATAAAAAATCTTTTTTATTAAGAGGTCAGCCACTGGAGATTGGATACCAAATAGATATAAGAAGGGTTAAACATATCGTTAGTAGGTATTTTATTGCTTATTCAAATATAAATCTAAATTTTCGCTTAACATCAGAGAATGCTTTCAGAATAACCATCTATAACTAAATAAATATATATATATATATATATATATATATATATATATATATATATATATATATATATATATATATATATATATATATATATATATATATATATATATATATATATATATATATATATATTTCTTGTCCGTTTTACTTTTATTCTTTAATTTGAAATTGGTTTTTTATTTGTTATCATCAACTGATGTCATGTTCAATTTATTAAATGACTATATTATATTCATTCTATAAAATGAAACTGAAGTATTTCGACTATCAACAGCTTAGGAAACCGTCATTGCTTCTTTTATTATACTCACTTTTTCTTTGTTCATATAAAAAATTTAACTCATTAATATTGTATACGTTGGTTATTAATAATATTAACTCATTAATATTGTATACCTAGAGAGGCTGATCAGAGAAAGTGTTCTAAATATATGGAATGTGATATTTTGAGACATATAGGTACATTGTTCAAAATTTCGATTCATTTGTCGATCTTTTCTTTCATTTGGTGAAGGTGTGATAATTATGGAGATATGATTAATCCAAGAAAATTTGAAAATTTATACTTATGACTGAATAAGTTATTACGTATATAAAAGCTATATATTTTTATTTACCATAATTCAATACCAATATTTGTTGTGAGAGTTTGATGCTCAATATTCTAAAATATTTCGCCGAAATGTTTTTTCCAAAAGTTATGTCTGACCTCTGATGTGTATTTATTCAAATGTACTCAAGTTATTTTGTGCATATTTGAGTTTAGTTTTCAAAAATTGTTTTTCTTATATTCAGTAACACGGTTGATAATTACTATCGTGCAAAGTTATCGAGATAGAATTTCTACTTTCAATATTTTCATAAAGTAATGATCTTAATAGGAGTTGCATAGATTCATAATAAAGTGTTTGGTATAGAAATAGAGCGTTTATATATGGTAAAAATCCAAAACTTACTTAATTGTATTGCGATGTTGAATATCAGTAAGTGAACGTATATATTTGACAATATTCGAATATCAGAAGAATCTTGTATTCAATAGAAATTTTATATTTTATAGAAAGATGGACTGAAAGAACACATTTCCAATCTTGTTAGAAGTCCTTTTTTTTTTAATAACTCCATTCTATTGAAATATTATGAAATTTCTGACATGAAAGGTATTCCTGATTTAGTCAATCTCTTCTCAGATCAAATTTGCAGTAACAATTAATATTAATTGCAGATCAACATTGTAGTAATGCCCAGGCAGTACCTGGGCAGTAACGTGCCCAGGTTTCCTCAAAAATGGACAGCTAATATTTAATTTTGAATGAAATAATTATTCATGGAAGGAAATTAATATATAGTAGATCATTTTTTGTAGACAATGGTAATTTTTTGAAATAATTTGAATTTATTGACGAGTCAATTGAAAGAAATGAATAATATTTGACCAACCTTATTTGAAATAAGTATTCTTGAGTGTTCAGTGCCTTGTGTAGAATTTTTATTTTTAGATTGGTAGTTTTTCCGAAAGATTTTTAGTTGTTAGTTTAATTTTAGCGGATCAGAAAGAAATCTATTTTAATTACCATGCTGCAACTGGACAATGTTAATGTCTTCCAATGTTAATCCTTGTTCTTCTATTCCTTGCATAGGTTCGTTCTCAAGTAAAATAAAGGTTTTCATTGATTTGATTAGAATTTATATTTATAATCTATTCTAAGTTATAATTATATTTTTGCATTTATAGATTTCTAATTTAAGCCAAAGATATCCATATTTTTTTTTTCATTTGTATTTAAAATCTCACGAAATTACTAATGTCGATTAATTTTTTGTTGATTTTCTTAGTGTTAACTTTTCTCTGTTTTTCGGAAAAAATTTTTTGATTTTGATTATTTTTATAACAATATGAAAAGATATGCCAAAAAATGAACAAATCGTTTGCTATTATTCGTATATTGATTATAAGGCGACACTTCATTTCAACTGTGCTCATTACATTTGCGCTTTTTTATGAATATCTTTGAAAGATATGTTGGATCATTCTTATTGTTCAGCAAAACAAATAATGTTTCTGTACTTGTATACTGGCTATATATGAATTGATATTAAAAAAAGTGTGTTAAGATTTGGAACTTTATTTCGAAATTACATTTATACTTCTCCATATACTACTTTGTTCTTGAAATTAATTGTGCTCTATAAAAAATGCTATGAACAAACTGTCCTATGTTGCATTTATTAGATGTACTGATACTACCAAAATATTTTGAACCTTCAAATTTCGAAAATCAATCAAGTAAATTTTTTATTGAATCAACATATTGCTTATATTCAATAATCTATGAATTTTTTGCTTTTTCAAAAACAAATTTTTCCTATTTCCAATAAACAAGCAGTGCTATCTTGTTTACCCAATAATAAATTTCTTTTTGATCCATATCAGAATAACTTAATCTTCAATATTCTTTGCATGATTTGTTTAAACATAGAGATTAGGATTCATTCCTGTAAAGTGGTGCTGATAACTCATTGTTTTTAACGGTGTTTTATATTAACGCTTCACTCAATATTTATTTTTTTTTCTTTGCAGAGTTTCACTGTTATACTTCTGTAGAAGTTAATGTAAAACACTGGGGGAAATTTATATCGTAATACTGCCAAATATCAGTGAATACTAGCCAAAGATAGTTTTTATAAAATTCAAATTTTTTATTTTCCTCCTGTAAATATCTTATTATTAGGTCTTTTTGTTGGCAGACAATCAGCGATGTGTAAAAAAGATTATTTATTAGCCGTAGGGTCCTGTGTTTGTGGTTTTATATAAATATATAAGAATAATAAATATAAATCTTTATTGAATTTTTTATTTCAACAATACATTTGAAAGCTTAGCGTAGAAAATGTAGTTGTAAGCATAATTTTTCTTTAGTCTTCAGTTTTCCTCCATTTTTTCTTCTTTATCTTCAGTTATTTCAAGCATTCTTGGACCATAGAGTAAAACATAAGCGCAATGCCAGTCCCCTTAAAAAACATATTTATCAATGTTGATTTCAGAAAATACTATTTGTTTATTTGAGAAGAGCATCCATTTCAGAACAACATGAAAGTGAAAAGAAGAGCAAGAGACATATTTATCATTATTAGGATATAAAATCTTCAATTGGATGTATTTGTAATAAAGTGCTTGTTTATTCTATTGTCAGTCTATTATTATTAATAATTTATATTTAATTTATTCTGCAGGAAAAATTTATATTTTAACATAAATATTTCATTTTTATTTAATCATAAAAAGTTATTTCCAATATAAACATATTTACTTATAACTGCACACCTAACAGAGAGCTACTCTGTTACTCTACTTCTTTTTCTTTTGAATTATTAGGACATGAACAAATTATCTGTACTTCTGCTATTGAATTTGTTGGAAATACATTACCCATTTTGAGAACTAAGTTTGGAGTTTTTGAAGAAATATTAAAAGGGAGTTTAAAATCATAATTACCTCCTCCTGAGAGTTTCAAAATATCTTCTGTTGTCACTGGGGAAACTACATCATCATCACATTTGACCCAATTATCCCCAAATTGTCTAATCCAACCTACATAATGCCCACTAGAGGAAGATCTTCCCTGATGAGTTAAAACTGCTTGAAGAGTATAATATCCACTATTATTGCTTCCTAAATCTAAAACGTGAATTTATTTTAGGTCTCTGTAAAGAGAGTTATTACCCTCTTTGATCATACAATATATCCTAAAAAATAACCTAAGTACTTACCATTTTCAAAATAGTAGGGTTCATACTTTTTCAAAACTTCTTTTGATTTTGAATCACCTTTATTTTTTATTTTATTATCTTTTGACTTAGATGCCAACTCTATTTGGAGATCCTCATAAGCCTATAAAAATTATCAATTTCTGATGAGAAAATTTTAACATGCGTTCACAGTGATATATATATATATATATATATATATATATATATATATATATATATATATATATATATATATATATATATATATATATATATATATATATATATATATATATATATATATATATATATATATATATATATATATATATATATATATATATATATATATATATATATATATATATATATATATATATATATCTTACAATTGATTTATTGCCTGTTTAAGATATTTTATTTTGAATGTTTTTAACAATAACAGGCTTTTTGATATGAAAATGTTTATTTTTGTTAACGTTTCGTTGTTATATTACAACTTTGTCCAAACTAATGAATAATTGAATTCATGAGTTACTATAGATATCTATAGTAACTCATAAATGCAATATAATAATAATATCTGTTATATTGACATTTCATTCAAACACCTCAGAATTTTGACTGTAGAATATATATATATATATATATATATATATATATATATATATATATATATATATATATATATATATATATATATATATATATATATATATATATAAATATATGAAATTATATTTAATTTTTGATGTATATAGACTCACCTTGAATTTAGTTCTCATTGGCGCTAATTTTTCTTGTAACTCTGGTGAACAAAGTTCAAAAGCGTCAAAATCTAGAGGAAATTTTACATCTTTCAGAATCTTTGCATTAATTGATTCTTTTTCTTTGTAATAAAATCTAACAAACTGCACCGTGAGATAGGCAGGTAGCCTACTGATTTTACTCTGAAACAAATATTTAGAACTTTTCTTATTGTCAAGATGTAGTCACACTTACAGTCTTAGTATAAACTGCATCTCTTTCCAAAGTCGGAGAAAGTTTGGTGATCTGCTCTTGCAATTTCTGAAAACAATTAATTACAAAAATGAAGAAGCTATTATAATTTAACTTGAACCTACATTTCTCAAACCTGAATGCATATACCTCACGTCTTGAGAAATGAAACAACTTAATTGCAAGAACTGTTCTTTACTTTTAGTTACTGGTTCATCTTCTGCTTCTGTACACCTTAGTTCTACTTCAAATGTGCCTCCAAAAAACTGATCAATCAAAGACCTACAAATAATTTTATGTTATTACTGCAATGTCTTCTTATCATAATAACATAATTACTTCACATCAGAATAATATCATAATTATGTCTTTAATGTCAGAATAACATTCACTTGATGAAATTTAGTGCTAATTAAGTAAAACAAGCTATGAAACCTCATTCATTTTGAATCCTTAAAAAATTGATTTTTTAGTTGTTCTCCATCATTTTTTTGACAATTAATTATTTTCCATGAGAGATCACTTGAACTACTAGTACAGGGAAAATATGATGGAAATAAGAAAATGTGAAGAAAAAAGAATTTTTAAAATAATAATTTAAAATTGATTTTATCTAGGTACTGCTTCAATTTAATTGATTACTACTTCTATAGTAATTTTCCTTCAGTCTTGAAAATTTTGACTGTAGATAAATGATGTAGAAATTATTTAAAATTAATTTTACAGATGTTAAATGCCGCAAAAACCATAAAGCCAGATTTTTTCACAACTGAATTTTGGCATTTACATTTTTCACACAACACGTAAGTGAATAATTTAAGACAATGATTATTACTTGAATTGTTCTGGATTGTCTCCATTATTCTGTTTTGCAGGTAACTTCTGTTGTAGCATTCTCACCAACTCTGCCCAACATTCATTAGCATCCTGAAATGTAATTTCAAATTTAACCGACAGTTTGAGGATTTTACTTTAGTTTTACCTGTTGAATATATCCATGATCATTTTTCTCTGCAAATCTTGGGAAAGCCAGATGTAAAACTTGCAATAATAAAATTGGTGGAACTGTTTGACCTTTATCCATATTGGAAAATAAATCTCTCAAAGCTGCTGTTATAGATTGAGCAGGTACTATAACACTGGACAAAGACACTCCTTAAAAAAAAAATAAACAAAAATGAGTATATGAAATTATATAAAACAGTAACTCACCTCCTTCAAATTTTTGCAAGGCTTCTCTCAGTTCTGGAACAGATTTTAAACACTGTACAGTAGCATTCATATAACAAGTATTTCCTAAATTTGTTAATCCTGCTGGTAAATCTAACTGAAAAATAGAAAATCAGAAATGAGTTTTGCAGTCACACACTGTATGACATCTGTGAACACTTACAGCACAAGCCAATTCACTTTCATTCATATCTTCTACGAAAACTGTTTTTTCAACTGGTTCCTTGGGTACATCCTCTTCTTTACTTCCCATCAATAATATTGTTGCACCCTGTAAATATCAATCAGGGAATTTTATCCGGAGCGGAAAGATATACTTACATCTTTGAGTTTAAAATTTGCCCAGTCATTATCTTTCAAAGTCATTCCTTTTAACATAACTTTTTGCCTTTCAGGCTGAACACCAGTCAGAGCAAATAATTGAGCTTTAAAGAGTAAAGGAGATTCATCAGTATTAAGCTCGATATCTGGATATGTCTCTTTACCCCATTTAACTTTCACTAAAAACAACAAAGAATATATTTCTAACCTATATTTAATATACCGAAAACATTAAAAATTTTTAATAGGTATCATGACTTACCTTTATAGGAAGGCATTTTCTAGTAGAAAGAAGTAAAAAATTTACGCTATATCACAATATCTTAATAAATAGTTTATGTATTTATAATTTCCGTACTCCCAACACACCGCAAATTTTTTATTCTTAACTTACAAGAACGAACCCCATACGTCAAACAAGTCAAAGCAGTGATCACTGAATACGATTTCGAAATTTTAAATGAAGATTATGAGCTTAAGAAAAATGGCTTTTATACCTAAAAATCTTACAATAATTAAGGCGATCTACACTAACAAATCGATCTATTTTACTATATAAATAAAACAAATCCAAAACAATATTATGAATATCAAGCTTTCTGGTCTATTGGGAAATTCATTCTTTTATTTTATATTACAATGAATACTCATTACACATCTTAATTCTATCATATGAATATTTAGCTGCGGTGATATCAATTTTATAATGCCGATGCTGATTTGAAGAAAATTTTAAGAAGACGAAGGTCCGAAATTGGCCACTTTCTTAGATTAGAAGCGATATTTTGTATGTAGGTATGTAGTATTCTTGAATGGAAAATGATTGGAGGAAGTTGTACGTGGGATAATATTTTTTTCTGATGAAAACAGATTCTGCACAATTGATCCGATCATTATAAATGATTCTATATTTTCTCCGAAAATCAAACACTTTGACTATTACAAAGTTTGAAGTATTTTTGATTAAAGTAAATTATACCGTGATATTACCAACATAAAATTGATTCTCCAGCCTAGTAACATAAATAATTCCCTTTTCACATTTGTTAAAATCAACTTTCCTTTCCCCCACCCATATGAAAAGGAATGTAAAATCGAGGTTGGGTTGACGGATTGAATGGTGGCTTGTTATTAATTGTTATTATTTTACTATTATAATGTATTTTAATTGAAAAGGTGTATTTAAAATCGGGTATTATGTTTTCGTGTTAAATGTGAAGTGCGACAATCAAAATGGGTAACTGTTTTAGTAGTCCTTCAACAAGTGATAGGAATGAAAAATCTAGAGACAGGATTGGTACAAACAATATTGAAGACAATAGTATACAGCCAAATTCAATACCACAGCCCCCTTCAGAAATCATAAGGCCTGTAGTTCAAAATCCTGAACCAGACCCACCAAGTCCCAAAATCTTCGTAGCCCTCTACGATTATGATGCCAGGACAGATGAAGATCTCGGTTTTCGTAAGGGTGAACATTTAGAAATTTTAAATGATACACAAGGAGATTGGTGGCTCGCGAGGAGCAAGAAAACACGACAGGAAGGATACATTCCCTCGAACTATGTCGCTAAATTGAAGAGTATCGAAGCAGAACCGTAAGTAATGTTTTGATTTGTATTGGTGGTTTTATAATATTATTGACGATTAATCTTTTTTTATATTTCAATTTGGAAAAAATCTTGTTGCTAGATATGTTGTATATAGTTTGTAATATAAAATCTACTTTTTCTAAAATATCGATTATTATCAGTTAGAACTTATATTAATTTTGGTTGAAATACCTATGCAATTACGAATATTACTACTCTACTTTGTCAATTCATAGAAACATAATTTTTTGATTCGTATATACATAGCTAATGGAATTCAAAAATGATTTTATATCTCTTGTACATAACCCCTATTTCAATTGAGTTTAATTGTGTTAATCAAAATTGTGTTAGTGGATGAGATATACAAAAAAACGTACTTTAGTACCTATCTGTACTTAAAACTGTTAGTAAATTCATGAAATTGAAGAATGCATTCTAATTTTGGTATACTTAATTTTTATCAAAAATGTCTAAAAGCTGACGTTTTAGTCCAAAATTTTGAAAAGTTTGAGCTCTTAAATAATATCAAAGACTTACATAGGATTCATTTGATTCTATATTTAGTCCATAAACAAATTACAAATTATCTAATTTACTTGATTTAGATGGGCAACTTAATATAACGCTATGTTTATTAATAATATGAAATATATATATATATATATATATATATATATATATATATATATATATATGCATATAATAACAATAAATGTTGTACTTTCTGTATCTCACCATCGATGTCTATATTACATTAATGATGATATTACTTATATTTTACATTCAATTGCAGTGCACATGTTTCAACGAAATTTTTTTAAGCTATTAGACTATATAGAGTGTAGTTATTACAGTAGCCAGTATGAATGACTGTATATAGTAGGTGTGAACTTGAAACATCTATAAATATCAGTTTATGAACACTATTAATAGTAATAATAATAACGATTATTATTATTATTATTATTTCCATTTCTTCTTTTCCCCTGAGACTTAATTATGGTCTGTATGGTTGTAAGTATGATTCATCGTCAAATATTCTGAAGGCAGGATATCCTTTTCCCGTCAATCCCTCTGCAAGCTACTAATTTACCCTGATTTGCAAATATCTATAGCTACCTTACCTCAATTTCACTTTCAAGATGCTTTAAGATTGTCAATTTTTTTTCCACTTTACAAGATAAAAATATTGCAAATTGTGTTTTTCTCCTATTTATTCCACTATGTATCAAGTTTATTCCTGGAAACTGAAACTCAAGTATATTCACCTTGACCATGTATTTGTTTATTAGTGTTTATTAGTGGCAATGTTAATTTAAGTACCCATTTTGAGTTCTGTAAAAATTATATTCGAAGTAGGCCCTAAGCACTTAAATTTACCTTAGATTCTCATGTCAATCGGTATAAATTTTGGTTTCTGTCCAATGTCTAATTCATTCTACATATTTTGAGTTGTATTAACACGTTCAGACTTTCAAGAATTCTGAGGTTTCGTTTTTACTTCATCTTGAAAACCTAAATAAAATCATTATTGTTTACAATTTTTGATAATTTTTGTTTTTAAACCAACAACGGTCTAAGAGGTGTCATTTGAATAATATTGTACATCTTCAACTTTGGCTGTCGTATTCGAGTGGATGATTCATGTTTGGTCAAAATGAAGTGAAATTTGAACCCAGACTACCTTTCTATTCTATTTATTGTTATCTTTTTTTTATATTGACAGTAACGTTTACAATGGCAATTGAATTTGTTGATAGTGCACTGTACTTTCCGTGATTCGTTTGGATTCTGTAGATTCTCGCTATTATCTCAGATAATTGACCTTGAATGCTACATTACTCCAATATCAAGTCGTTTCCTGTATTCAACGATAAGTATTTGGTGGATGTCACTTGATTTATTTGCTGAATTTGCACTGAGCAATATGAATCAGATTTGCTGGAGTCTACGTTCTTGTCGTCTATAAAATGATTTATGCTGACATATTCAGATTATATGATTCATATTCATGACGTATTTCTTTCTTGAACGCAGACTCGTATGCATGATAGTACATACACTGAATAAACACATCAGACGAGTTGTCTGGAAACTGTCGGGAACACAACAACCACCTCGAATCCTCATAATATCCTGAACTCAATAAAATGTCCATAAAATGACAATTTCATATTGAAATTGAGTAAAACTCATCTGTTACAAAAGACGAAGAAATTGCAATTTTGAAAGAAATTGAAAACGAATTATAAGCAATAATCGACTAGAATAAATTTATCCATAATTCTATATTAATTTTGTTTGTTATTTCTGTACCTGCTTGAATATATTTCATTCTTATTCAGAAAATAGATTTAACCCTTAACAGGCCGGGTGCGGTCACTATGACCGCAGTAGGTGGCAACACTACCAATATTATACTCTTCCAATAGCCGATGGTACTTGTCCTTCCCGGTACCTTCGTAACTCAGCCGATTAGTACGAGGAGCGGATTAGCAATAGTCATACGCGTCTTTTGTTTTGAGTTTTTACTGTTCAAAAGTTTGCGACGGACACAGTGACCGCACCCGGCCTGTTGTGTGATTTAAATTATTTAATTCCTTTCTCAGTGTAGTCTACATATTCCTAACAAAATGAATTATTTTCGAAATTGGTCGCAGATGCAAATTTAAAATGTGCATGCCAAAAAACTCGCGAAATATGATTTGAAAATCCAAAAACTTGTGCAGTAGAAAGTTCCGTGGTTTACAAATGAATTGACATATATTGTGACCTCATATTAGTATCCTTAAAAAAAGGGATACTAAACTCTGAAAAAAGGCCCCCTGATAGTAACCCTGGTGCTAACACTTCTCCATTTGAAGGAAAATGAATGAAATGATCACCTTTGTAATTATTTATGTGCGATTTACTAGCAATGTGTTATTGTTATTGGTGTAAACAACTGGAACTGTCACACTGCACAGAAGCACATAATCGCAAAAGTTACGATTTAAATCAACTGAAATCGAAAATTGTTAGCATCACGGCTCACATAATCAAAGTAAAGGACAACTTTTATCCGTATTCAAATTCGAGATTTTGAATCTGTATATAGGTAGATACAGATTCAAAATCACGAATTTGATTGAATTTGAGAAATGCTACTTTTCTCATATCTAAAAATATAAAAATTCAGTTATAAACCTTAATGCTAAATATTGATTCATGTTCCTTAAATGATAAATATTTATCATTAAAAATTTTATTACGTACTATTTTTTTCCTTGAAATGTTCGCAAAATACGATCATTTCTAGTCCATGGTACTATCTTCAAAAATATAAAGTTGGCAACACTGATCTGTTCTGAACTAGTCTCCGCGAACAAACTGAAAGATATTTCACAGTGCGCAAAAATAAGATATTTTGAAACTTGATTCCTTTCCGAAATTCAATTATTTTTTACCATCTCATAAAATCTCTGAATTTCTCAAAAATCACATTTCACATCAATCACAACGTATTATACGAGATGTTTTGTAAAAAATACGGTAAATGAGTTTAGATAATTTAGGAAAAGGAATAAATACAGTAAATAATAAGAGTAATGATGGTTTAGGTTTTATTTTCGTTACGGAATTTCTTGATTCGGTCGCCGCGCCCAAAGCCCGCGATAAATGCTATGCAATAGCTTAAAAATCTACTTCAGAAACTCAACCGAAAGTTCCATACAAGACTAAACAAACTGAAGACTATTTTGCGATGTTCAATAATACCTACAACAGGAACTAGTACGAAGAAAATTCCTAACTGAGACGCTACTTGAAGCACGTTATAAACTAATTAATTGAAATTAGAATAACCCTATATATTAAATAGGCTGAAGGACCTGAGGTCAATTGCCTTTTGTATGATTTTTTCATATAATTAAGAACTATTATTATATTATTAGGAAAAGGAAAAACATATACAACGTTGAATGTTCTAGTTATCAACACACATATAGTTTAGATAATTATCCATTGGCATGTTATCACTTTATGTGTCACTGCTTGCTGAGCTTTGTTCGAAGGATTTACTTCGTTTCTGAAATCGATTTTATTTTCTCATCTTCACACTTATCGTCTGATTCCTCTTCACATAGAAATCGTAAATCCAATAATATTTGATAATCAGTGATTATGGGTTTAGTAGATATGTCTAACAAACCGAAATAACACTATCTGCACCACGAAATCTGTACTCGAAATGAAGCTGTAAAATAAATATTCCTAACACCAACCATAGTGTAGAAGAATTATATGGATATTATGAATTAGTTACAATTTCATTATCGTACATACCAATTAATCCAGCATGGGTAATATGACCCGTTGTCGACTTTCCAGCTAAATATCATTTTTATAAAATTCAATGGACGATGAATCAAGTCTGTGATAGTTCATATTTAAATGAGATGTAATAAGAAATACTTGTCTAAAAATCGCTAACTGAACAATTCTTTATTCGACTACTTTCGCCTTTTACGGCATTATCAAGTCTGAATACATGTTATAAAGATATCCTTTAAATAAATGACACGGAGGTTTCGCTTATTTATCCCTTGGTGAAACATGTTAAAAACAGTAAATTAAAATTAACACACTTGGCTTAAGTTTCACACTAAATATATTAAAAACTACATATGTTTCGGGTGGTTAACCCATTATCAAGAGTATACAATATTACTGAATTATTGATTACGGGTTAACCACCCGTAATTAATAATTCAGTAATATTGTAGCGGTTTTTAATATATTTGGTGAAACTTGAATCAAGTGTGTTAATTTCAATTTATTGTTTTCATCCTTTAAATATTTATAGATTAGTTCGGTCCCTGAAAGTGGTGAACTATAGAACATCTATATCATCCGTTGTATGTTCTGTATCTATAATTCTATAGAACATAGAATGGAGGTGGTAGAGGTGGGTATTTCTACCTCTACTACCAGAGATTTAACAGTGGGGAGTGGTTCAGGTCCCACTGGTCATTGAGAATATTGTAATTATGAGAATTTTGAAGTTTATTTATTTCCATGGCTTCTAGGTAGTTCATTTTCATACCTTTTTCACTGTAATGAAGAATTATTGATTTAAAACTAAAATTTTAATTGGTTTCAAATTAATTGGTGTCGTCAAATAAATAATGTCCTGTCGACTCTAGTCAGTTGGACCTAAGCCACTCCCTACTGTTAAATCTCTGATAGTTTGGAAATAGCCTCCTCTATTATATGTTCTAGAGTTACAGAACATGGAGGAGATATATGTTCTATATACCACCATCTCAAGGGACAAATCTGATCTATAAATATTTAAAGGATGTCCTTATAATATGTATTCAGTCTTGATAATGCCGTATAGGGCGATACTAATGGAATAAAGAATTGTTCAGTTAGACATGTTAAATGTTTTTGGGCACTTTAATTGTTTTTAGACTTGTATTTGTTATTACCTCTCATTTATCATCTTCATTCTGGCTTTGATGCTGCTATGAAAATGAAGTCATTTGTATACCGAAATTTGAGCTTTTTTAATGTAAGTCGGAAGAGGATATACTACAGAAAAAAGTAGTTAAAAAATTATTGAACGGCTAACTTCAAACTTCAAAACATGACCCATGCCCGTCTTACTATAAATACCTATAAATCAAAATAGCACTGCAAAAATAATTTGAAACTAGAGGCATCCTTTTACATTTTTGCAAATTTTAAAATTTTAAGCAAAGAGTGGTACAAAATACTTGTATTGATCACTCTTGAAATGATTATTAAAATGATGACGGAAGTATTTCAGATATATCGATTGGAATGTGAGTAAATCAATTTTCCAGGCCATATTTTATGTTTTATTCGATTTAAATTATTTAACTTTTCTTGATGAGTAATATCCACCTAAAAAACCATCCAAATGGTGAAACGTACGTCACAATTTTGTTAAATAGATGTGTATAATCACAATAATGCTAGGCGGATTGTTTATACTTGTGAAAAACTAAAATATTTTATAGATATTCATATTCTATTTTCAGTAAACAGCCGATGTGTATAATTCAATTTTTATCTCGCGATGAAAAATTTAATTATTATTTCTTGGTTTTAGCGCAATTAATAGCTTCCCTAGTCCTCTTCTCTTCTTAACTAATTGAAAGAACTTTTGGTATAATGGTGTTCTAGAGAATGGTGATAGTATGGTTGGATTTATATGTTTCAGTTTATTATCGAATTTTCAATAATTTTGAAAAATTCTCTCTCACTCTCTAATTTTGCTTTTGGTATAAATACTTTTTTCTGCGTTCTAAGCAAATCATTTATCACGATTTGGGGACTCGTAATAAGTCATTTACACAATTGAACACACCACAAAACCACAATTACTCTTCAAATTGACAAACAAGAGACGCTTGAGGCTTACTAATTCAGAAATATAAGTTTAAAGTTTTCGTTTCATTACCAATTTTGAATATTAAAAAAAATTGAATGAGGATATTGAACTTTCCTGAGCTGCATCCACCTTCTTCAGCGTTTTATTTATGAAGATAATGCATATAGTTAATTGCTAAAAACAGTCTCTTCAAGAAATCTATTGAAAAAAGAATTAATACACATTTATATAAAAGGAGTATTTCTTCTCCAGTTCCTCTAGTTGTATTTGTTATGTGCTGGTGTGTTTTAATCGACTGTTGACGAGATTTTTTTACTATTTGTCTCTATCTACGTGTATGCGAATTGCGAAAGCTTGTTTCTCGTGATATATTAAATGAAGAAGGTGGAAGTACCACGGAATCTTTCAATTTCTTATTTATTCCTTGCATAATAAGTTAACCTGAAACTGCTAAATTAAACCTTATTCTTCTTATATAATAGAAACGGGTAAAATTCCAAAAGACATTCTGAAATTTTTATTCGAAATATCGAAATAATTCGAATAGAACTCTCAGGAAGCTGTCTGCACAACAGTTGTCAACGGAAACCCAAACTATCAACTTTCGACAGTGAATATTAAGTGCATTCCGAAGAACATCGAACTCGTTGGAAATACCGTACAGCACTGTTTCATTCTATTTTGGAAATCACCAGTAGTATGTATACAAGCAATCAAGTTTCGATGTTCTTCCCAAACGCATCGAAGACTTATCTTTTCAAAAGGCGGAATCAAACGAGTGTTGATACTCACGTTATTTCAATATCTCCAAAACTCCAAAGAAACAAGAGAAAGTCTGTTGAGTGTGATAGAATGCATTCGAGATTATGAAATTTAGTGCCTGCTTCCATACATAAATGGCAGGTTTTGTGGAGGTTTCATCCAAAAATTTCAAAGATTTCTGTACTGTGTCCGAATGGCCCCTATGACTTTTCGCTCCGTTTTGGTTCATATGTATGAGCGTCCATGACCTCACTTAGTCTTAGTTGCTTATTTTGGGCTTTTTAGTTGTACCTATAATGTAATAATTGAAATAATTTAGGCTTGGTAATGTTTACTATTGAAACTTCATTAATTTTATATTTATTTCAAGCAATTGTTCACTTTTTCGTTTCTAATTTGTCATATTATTCAAAAGTATTTTGGAACACTGGTTTATTATTAATATTATTAGTGTTTCATTATGAATGTGATTATTGTAGTATTTGAATTTTTATAATAGTTAGGTAAGTTTGTTCAGCGATTAGGATTTATGAACGCCAAAAATTTGATTTAAATGCATCGTTTACAGTAGTCTCGATGTTAAAGTATATGTTTCGAATCGTTACTAAGTTTGGAGTCTTGGGACGATGTGGAGGATTCTCTATCACGAACAATTGAATGCGTGTACACCAACTTGTAATATAAATTAATAATTATAAGTTATTGGAAATCAGGTTTGCCTTGAATTATGTTATTGTTATGCTGAAATGTATTCGAGCCGCCCATGATTACTGCAATTGCGTAATTATTGTAGCAGAAAGCGAAAAATCAAGAAGTATAAGAACCATTTCTATGAGCAATGCTTTCGAGCGTTAAATGATAGATACATGGAATTCTAGTGTGATGTTTTGTATCTAATGCAATTTTATTTCGATTGTACTTGAAAGAAGATATCACGATTATTGCAATTACTCAATAATAAAATCGAAGAGACTTGTATTTTACTGAAGATTTATTTAAAGCAAATTATATGATGTTTGTCGGCGTATTTTTTTTTATAAATATCACTGTTTTGTATTGAAAAATTATTAATATCCTTAACTCGTTTATTACAGAAAATAATGTTGAATAATACCGAAATAACTGAGTAAATAATATGAAAAGAAATATAGCTCAATTTAATCTAAAAAAACTAAAAAAGAAACTTATAACTAGATAATAAAATCAAATGAAATATTCCAAAGAACTCGATCTAATTCAATTCATTTCGCTCAATTTCCCTTGTTCACATAACTCCAAATAATAACTGCTATAGACTCAAAGTGAATGTCACGTTTATTAACAAGTGTATTTATCTGGACCTCTTAAACCAAGTGGGGAGTTTTATTAGCAAGTTGATCCTTGGAGTCTTTAGGTGGAATAATTCTGTATTACGAGAATTTTGCCTAGGAACACGAAATCTCAAAGCCAACAAGACAGTTAGACAATCAATACTGTTGTGCAGAAATTTGTACAAAAATTTGAGTGATAAAGTTTCTCTTCTGCCCTTCAATGAGATTAAACTAAATCGACTCAATAATTGACTCCTCTTTGTGAATAAACTTTATCCTGCCATACTCCAATTTGCTACGCATTAAAGGAGACCCTACACTATCAAGCGGCTTGATCAAATGCTTGCGCAAATTGATTGTATCAAGCGTGATTGATAGTGTAGAAGCCCATTTGATGCTTGAAGCAAGCGTTGACGGTGATTGATAGAAAATTTGAATGACTCAAGCGGTTGATCAAGCGGCTTGATAGTGTAGGGCAATTTTCGTCAAGCATTGAGTCAGTCACTCTTTGGAAATCATGGCGTCAACATCGCAAACCGCATCTCACTTCCAAACCGATCCAGAAAACTCGGAGCTGGAGTTTATTAGTTTGTTGATTGATTTATATCGTAATTGTCCGGAGTTGTAAAAAGTAAAGATTATTTCAATACAAATGAAAGAAGTGCGGCATTTGAAAAAATCGTGAATCGTGAATCGTGATTGAAACAAAAAATTAATGTTCTATTAATTTATATAAAATTAAATCCAAGAGATAATCGAAATTTTCTTGATCCATTCTCAAAAAGTTCTTGTAGTCCTCTGATTCCGAATCACACAGGAAATTTAGGAGATGTTCATGAGTGAAGCGGTTTCTCATTTTGTACCACTCCTTAGACCACCATCTTTTCTTTTTTTTCTGCTTCACGGCAACCAATGTTGTGATTAGGAAGGCCAAATCTGAATTCGACACCATTGTAACGCGAAAAAGCGAAAGCACGATCGCAAAACTCACTGTTCCACTTCTCTGCTTAGACTGACAAGAGAGTTTTGATCAAAAGATTGAAGTGTTGATTGAAGCACACTTGAAGCTCCCATCAATCGGAGGTTCAAACATTTGATCAAGCTGGTTGATAGTAAAGGGCCTACTTAAGGCGTTAAATAGTCTTATAAATGTTTGGGAATTATTGAAATATTTGTCATTGCGTATAGCGAATCCATATATTTTCCACGCAGGTGAAATAAGTTGGGTGATGTGCGGAATGAAGAAAAGTTTTTGATCGAAGACTATATACCTAGATCTCTGATCCTATTAAAACGAGATAGAACCTGACCACCCCCGACTGAGTGTGACGCAATCACACTCAGTTCGATCTCTTTTCCTTGTGAAAGGGACAATATTACACTTTGACACATTGAGACTCAAATAATTATCCTACTAAACCAACTAGCAACATGAGCTGAAGTTGAACACAGTTGAAGTTTTCTTCATGAAAGATAAGTGTGTGGTTTATCAAAAATGTGGTATGGTATAAATGTATATGATATTGTGGAATTCTGGCTTCAGATTGCTGAAATATGCCTTTTATTTCACACTATTTTGTATTCCCTTTTAATAACTGAGATTGAATTCTCGCTCACCAAGAGGTGAAACATGATTAAATAAAAACTCAAATGTAACTATTTGCTTAATGTTTCACAAATGTATTGAATAATAAAATAGAAGTACAATGTTGAGGCGACTTGTTTCGAGCGGTCTTATCAAGACTGACTATTCCATTTTATTTAATTTTTGGTAATTACACGTAATGACCTTCTATGAAAACATTAGGCAACTTAAAAACACTTATTTGGAGACTTCGAAGTGTACCTGTTTTTTTTCAAGTGAATTCCTGCGATTTTCCTCCTTTTTATAAATCAATTTTAATGAATTGAAATTTTACGATTTATTGATTTTTATGAAATGGTTATTTTTTATATGAAGGAGCTTTAGAAGAAGAAATACTTTAATTCTAAAACAAAATTAGGATGTGTACACGATTTTATCGATAAACAGTTTTTATCTCGAATATCTTAGTAAATAGTGAATTATTGGAATATGCCCGGAAAATTTCTCTTCGTGTTAACATCAAAATATTGCGGTTTTGAATGAAATTAAGTCCTACAAATTCTCAATTATTTAAATTCTCTGTACTATTCGCGTTTATATAGATGGTTATTCATCGATTATCGCTACCCGTCAATGATTTAAATAATAGAATTGGATTAATAATTAGTTGTTGATAGAGATAACCTAACAAAGCAGATATACAGTTGAAACTTGAATATGCACCATAATGTCATCAAGGCGAATCGTGGGCATTGTCAATAACGGAAATGTCACTTGCATGAGGAATTTTCTAATTAGCTTGTAGAACTTGAAGCTGTCTTCAGTCATGGCTGCTATAAAAGAATTGTTTTATTTGAAATGGCGAATATTGGAATAATTCACGTTAGTCCATTGCATTTTATCAAGATACAAAATTGAAAATAGAATTCATTACATTTTAAACGATTTGTACTTACCATGAGAATAATCTCCAGGATTATTTTTTCGAATTATTTCATAAATTTTTTTTTATTTGAAAGAATTTGGCCTTGACAAATATCTTTAGCCAGCAGGATACATGATATCTTAATTATACCTATACACAAATATCTAAAAATATAAATAACTATTCAATGAGTCAATAATTTAACAATTTCAGAACTCAAATTTGAATTATATGCTCCTATAATAGATTAAAAATTATTAAACATTATTAAACATATATTAAATTCGGAAAAAAACATTCAAAGCATGCTAAATAATGAGTTCAAAAAAGTATGAAACTTCAAACAGGATTTCCTGAAAACAAGTTGTGCCTTTTCCATTCTGGATGTGCGATATGTATTAATCCATTCCTGTCGACACTTTTCTTCACATAATAGAAATAAATCTGAGTAGACTAAGTTTTGGGGTCACAATAGCTGTCTCTTTTGCGTTTCTATCCACTATTTCATTACCATTTATACCGTCATGAGCTTTACACCAAAGGAATCTCACACTAATGTTACGAGAGTTTAAATAATATAATTTGTTTAGGAATCGGCAATGAAATGGAACGAGAAGGTAGAATCATATTTTACATTTTTAAGAGAATGAATGCAATGTAGAAGAAGAGAATGTATGATAAGGACGTCAAACTGCATATAGTGATAAGACCCTGGTTTTTCTGAAAACATTATATAGATTTTCAATTGAGCTGTAACAGTGAATTAAATGAGCTGTGAATTTTTTCTATTATCTGCGGCGAGGAAGTAATTTTCTTACGGAGAAATCTTTGTGTTAATATTTTTCTTCTCTATGACAGAGGTCGTTCTGCAGCTTCTGCTAGCACTACGAGTCTCGGAGTACTTTTGAGTAAACTAATTGGGACCATGTAATGGGTGATTTTTCAAGCGTAGTTTTTTTATTCGAATAAAATACTTAATTTGCATTATATATTCAAAATTTTTATTGAAATGGATAACTCAGCCTTTGCCATTTACTCTTTAAAGATAACTTCATGTAAATGTTGTCCGCGGCTCCGTATCTAATGGTCCACTCGGAAGGTCCAATTTTCCGTCACTTTTTCGAGCATTTTGGCCTGTATCCCACGAATTACGCGTGTTCTGTTATCCTGTAAGGCTTCAATTGTGTTCGGCTTGTCCATATATTGTCAGACTTTCGGTAATTCTTCTAAGGCATGTGGCTGTTCATCACTCCATGATGAAATGGCAGAGTATACTGAAAATGTTTCACTTTGACAGATGACGTTTGGATGCCATTACCAACCAGTGCCGCCAACCTGAAAAACTCAACTCTTAAAAAATCACCCGTTATAAACATTTTTATTTTAGTTGGTATCTTTTCAGATTGTACGATTTAAAATTTAGAGATGACGAAAAATTATAGAAGTGTAACATGAAGCTTCTTTCTGTAGCATTTTTTATAATTGAAATTATATTTGAAGAAAGTTGAAATTTTCATATGCCTTTTATATGCTTTTCATATATCCTTTTGTCGTCTTCGTGTTCACATCCAGTTTTAATTGTCTAAAATATTTTGATGAATCACGAGAGTTATATGTTCTATCCTTTTCTGTTATATTATAAAATGAAAAAGTATAACTTAAACTTTCTCCTAAGAGTAAACAATTCTGAGATAAATTACCATAACAAAACCGCATATTTCAAACTTAAAGTTTGAGGTAAGAAGCCCTGTTTTTTCCATAAAACAGGAAACTTATCAACAGGAAATTTTAGTACGGAAATTCGTATAATATTTGTTATTCGTGGTCCTTTACAAATAAGTGGGAAAAACGTATGGAAACACTAATCGTAGTACTACCCTCTTCGTTTTGTTAAGGGATACACCATTCCTAAGAAAATATGTTTCTATTGTTCGATTGAGTTGGTAAAATAAATACCACATTAATTCTCTAATCATTTTTTTATTAACTGAATTGTTATTCACTAATGACGTAAACGTTAAATTTCAAAATTATTTACAACAATATGAATTTATGCCGTCAAACATATGTCTTCTGAATTAATTGCAATATTCTAGTCAAACAGCCATTCAATTAAGAATGATCGAGTTGAACGTTCTGCTTCTAATTACTTTCGTTTTATAGAATTACGAAATAGCAAAAATTCCGTCCACTGTTCGTGTTATCACTGAAATAGTCAAGTCAACCAATTTAATAGATTTCTAGTAAAACATATAAAACATAAATAGAATAATGCTATGACATCATTACCGAAGAAAATGACAGCCAAAGATAGTTTTAATAAATTCCCTGTAAAAAAAACTAAGATATAGATGGATAAACGAAGGACATCACCGTAATGCTCAGTACTTGACTTTCTGTTTGATATGTTCTATAATAGATAAATTATATATTCGTATATAATTTATTCGAATTGTATCAATATGTCTATTTATCTTAACTTAGAATTTTAATTATTTTAGTATAAATTAAGTAAGTAATAAATTTTAAATAAAGTAAGTTCGCGTGTTTTTCTTTGTCAAGAAATGTATTAATATTCTCATCTCTGTATCGATATTGTTTCCTAATTGTTGATATCCATTAATTTCTCGCATTATACTTGATGGAGCATTGTTGAAAAGATACTTTAATCAAATCGGTTAATGTTGAAAGTTGCACCAAATTAAGACGATTGATCAAATTGTACAAAATTGTGTAATTCAAGCGACTAACGTATCGAATGACTAATCCATTGTTATGATAGACAATCTTCTGCAAACTGTCACATATATAGTTCCACATTGACTATTGTCAAAGCCAAAGAGAGCCAAACATTGACACATTGACTTATCAAGAGCCAAAGTTTCGCAAAGTTAGCTGTCCATAGATCAACATGCAGAGCAACCTCAATGCTGCTATAAAGATTCGTCTTTAGAAATAATTGTTCTACTTACAATGACATTAACTTCACTAATTGACTAGTTTGGGGCTACACAGCAATGTATGGTATGACTAATCCATTGTCAAGATATAGTTCAGCACAGCTGTGCTATGGTGAACAAATATAGGCAATCTTCTGAAAGCTGTCACAGATATAGTCCCACATTCATCATTGTACGTCAAAGAGTCAAAGCTTCGCAAATTCAACTCTCTCCACAGATCAACAGGCGGAGCAACCTCAATGCTTCTACTTAAATGACATATACTGCATTAATTGACAAGTTAGGGCTACGCAGCTAGAAGCCATATTCAGAAGCTGTAGGTCATGCATAATAAGTCCTAAGATAGGATAGTCCTAAGTTAGATAGTAATAAGCTAGGAAGTAGCTGATTCATAGTAACCACACAGGTAATGTCTGTGAGTGTTACGGAGACCTTTAGCCAACCCAAACCACCTGTTATTTGTCCAAGAATATCAGGAAGAAGATGGTTGATGGAAATACAAGAGGCCCAGACTGGTACTTCTAGAAAACTAGTATTATTTCAAGTTCAATGGATCATATCGAATTGTACTCATATCTTTTATATTTTAGGTCCTAGTTGTAGAGTCGAGCAATGACTTAGGACACCCTCAGTGTCAGAAATAAAATTTTAATTGTTATGAATCTATATAGACTAGGAGATCATAAATTGTGTATTATGACTCTAAATAAAGATTGTTAGGAGTCAACGTAGTGTCACATATGTGCTCATACGATAATGATAATTAGCAATGATTCGCTATCACTTCAAAGAAGTTAATGGAACTGTTTAGATAACTGGCAAAATCGTGTGCTTAAAGTTATGAATGAGAATAAAGCGACAGTAAAAGTCTGTAAAGCGGTAGAACAACTCAAATATCTAGGAGAGTAAGTGAGAAACAAGGGAAGACTGAGGATTCCATTAAAAAATGTAGCCGAGTGTTAACAGGGCGTAATTCGTAAATCTGACAATTTTGACAATTAGGCTTCTTTCACGTAAGAACAAACTCATATAAAAATCACCGATCTGTTATAACATACATGAGTAAAAGCTTCATTGTAATCAAAAACGATCAGGAGAGTATTCGAATGGAAAGTATTTAGAATGATGGGGATGTTTTGGTGGGTGAGGTGCTTTCGAACAGTGAGGTCAAGAAAATCCTGAGGGTAAAGGATATTGTAAAATTTATGAAATCACATACGCACATTTGGTCAAAATCTTGTTCTATGTATGTTTCATCATGTATAAAGAATAGACGAAGAAATTATGTAGAGAAAAGTACTGCATATTAAGCTTTACGCCAATTGAAGAAGATAATCCCACCTCTGATAGCTGGATTTGGAGGTCAATGACCTGAAGGTAATGTAACTTGATTAATGGGAAACTGGTGCTAGAGGCAGTTGGAGGAAGTTGATGTAAATGTAAAGGCCTATCTCGGACTGTAGCCTCTATTGGTTAAGACCGTATTGGTATGTTTTTAGTAACACATTTGATTCGTTAAAATATATTTGTCTTTCGGCAATGATGAAATCAATTGCCGAAGGAAAAAATCTGATGGGTGAATCTTACTTAAGATCTTAGACTATTACATAATTTAAAATTTTGAATTGAATTCATTTTACCTTATTTATATTTCAGTGTTGTATATGGTATGTTTCATAGTTGAATACTCCAAAAAATCTCTTGAGAATTTCAAGGTTAGAAGCTGTGTTATACTGCCTGTTGATCTATTAAATTATTTTCTACACGTGAAATTGTTTCTTTGCAAACAATACATAATGTAAAATGTTGAATTTCAAATGAAGTAATAAATAAATGGAGTAAAATAAACCCATTTAAAGTTTTTCACATTTTATAATTTCTGTAACTCTTTCGAATTTTTGAATTGAATAACAGAGAATACGATATATTCATTATTTTCAAATATACAAAATGTTTTTCACTTTAAATTCTTTTTTTTTTCAATTTTACTTATCATTGAATCGTCATTATAATATCGTCGCTCTCATTATAGTTTTTCCAAATCTAGTAAAACACGTATCAGAACATTTAATGCGAGCAAATAAGTTATCTTTGTTATTTTCAATTGATTGTGTTCTTATTCGTTTTTGCAATCTACTCATTGATAGAACACATATCTTGTTTGTGATTACTTCCAAATCGATTGATAAATAATCATTTAGTATGCAAGAACTTCAAACTGATTGCTAACATTTATCAATATTCTGATAAAAATAAAAGACTAGTTGGAGCTATTATGAACAATGTATTAATGGCTTGATATTTAAAGTGTTATGTTCGACTAAGTGTTAAAAGTTGATGAAATACTCGGTAATTTATCATTTTCATCTCATTTTCAAGATATTCAAGATTCAAATGAAATAAGCCAAACCAGATTTTGTGAACGGAATGACCTTTCGCTAAACTTGTTTTTCTGTTGTTCGATTTTACATAGAATTGAATATATATTTATTTATTAACTTTCAGTTCAGTGGGGCTTTGATGATTTTGTTGTATAGTTGATAAATAGATTAAATTATCTGTAATGTTGAATTTTTCATTCAATCATTTGCCCATGAAATTTAGGTTTCATCAAATTTATATTTGATAATAGTACTGAGAAAATGTTTTATTCGACAACACGTTTGACGATTCCAGTGATTTTTCAACATAGGAAACAATTTTTGTTGACGTCAAAGCAATTTTGTTGCACCAATTTGGGAATTTTGAGTAATAAACTCATCTATTAATTTGAATAATACTCAGTATTAATCCAGCATTTGATAAAGAAGTAGCACTTCGAAACGTCGTCATGCGTATTTGTATTAAAATTATGAGAAAACTAAGTGTTTACTTTTTGTAAGCAGTTTTAGTGTCGTCGAGGAGGTCTTTCTAAAATAGTGGTAATATGTTTGTCGTTCATACATCTTTTTAGAGTTGATTTCGTTATTCAGCTATTCTTCAATATTCTAAAGTGAGCGACAAATTCAGTGATATGAGGATGTTCGAATATGGGGTACCTAAAGGGGCAATATTAGGACCAATTCTCTTTGCTATATATAGAATATGCTGTCTTAGAATAAAGAAGTCCTAATCAATTTTGATACGATACTTTATTCAGGAGCGAACTGGAACAATCTCAAAACAATAACTCAATCAAATCTTGTGAAATGTTAACTTACAGACAAAAAAAATACCTAACTTTCGCTATAGACTATTTAGCGTTATTTATATTCTTTAATGTATTCCTGGCGTCGAAATAGATAGATATTGAGTGATTACTATATTCAACCTTCAGATGTATCTACATTTCTGATAAGTTGATGTCATTCTGGCAGTGAATTGTCTTATTTTTAAGTTCACTCTGAGTGCTTCAATCTCCCATAAGGAGAATAACTGCAATAATTGATTGAAAAATAAGAAATCAATGTCGAAAACATCTTATGGAAATCAAAATTATTAGTCTATTTTCTCGTTCAGAGGTACCGAACATGGATGATATAAAAAATATAACTGAGGTTATGTGCTTAAAACAATGAATATGCTCCAAGTTGAATGACGCACAATGAATATATTGGCTAGTCTTCTTGTAAAACTGACTATACACGATGTTTTAAATTTTTAGCTTAGATAAAACTTCTACTGTTAGCCACGTGGTTCACACCTACACGATTTATAAACGTTGGAATCTTTATCGTGTACATTCGACTTTATCAACACCAAATTAACAGTCGATCAAAAACCGATCGAATATGTTTTTCTTCGATTGTTATCTTCTTGATGAATTTGAAAAAATATTTTCCATTGGTTATCATCTAATAATATTTAATTAGAAATCTGTACACGTTTAACACTAATCTGATGAAATATTGACATAAATTAGAGATATTAATATGCACTGTACAAACCGGTTTTGGACATTTGAACATTAAATTGCAATTGTGATTTTCTGTAGACTTAACGGAGGAAGATAAATGGATCAATTATGATAAGAATTCTGTGCCAATCAAGTAAGCTATACAATTCATCATGGTACTATTTTCTGTGATTACCGTGGCTTTAGATATCTTTTAAGGTAGAAAATGAAGATGAAAATTGCACGAACATTTTCGATTTCGCTTCTGATTATGGTTGAAAAATCTCGTGTAAATTATAATGAAGTATATAAATTGATACCCATGTTGCGTTATTCGCTTGATGAAATATGATTAAATATTACACATATTTCGAAAAATTTCGTTATCGAGATATATTGAAATAATATCTACACTTGATGTCAATCGGATTTTCGCATAACTCTATAAGTGAAATAAAAATATATTTCGCTTATAGATACAAGTGAAACAAAAATATTTGATCAAAAATATAATTGATTAAGAAAACTATAAATTTAATAAAAAACACTTGGCTTAGTTTCACATAATTACATTATTGAGATAGACAGCTTGATTTGATGTCCAGCTACCTCTCTAATCGTAAACAGAGAGCAATCTTGTCGAAAGATGGTATTTCATATGTATCTGAAGGCGAAATATTAACGAATGGTGTACCACAGGGTAATATCCCGAGGCCTCTTTTGTTTTTGGTCTTCATAAGTTCGCTGCCGGTTGCTTGCTGTTTTAATAACTGTAACACTATTATGTACGCTGACGACACCAATTTCCTCATAAACTCGAGGAATGCCAGCGATGCTTTGTTTTCTTCAGTGTCAGTCATAAATAGAGTAGGAAATGGGTGCCGTAATGAGAAACTAAATATCAATTTACTGAATACCTAGAATGTTTTTTTCCGCTCATACAGATCAAAAATTATTTTCAGTTTAGTCTCTTTTACTCTTTTCATGTTGAGAGATCAGGTTCACTTGCATCTCTTGAAACTTCTGTAGTTCGCTAATTACCAATTTTTTTCTTTCGTATGGTAGAATTTTCTGGGACGGAGCGTCCCCAGAAAATTATCTAATAATCCACTCTGATAGCCTCCTCTTTTGCCAGAAATGGACATTTAGATCTTTGCTGAGACTCGACTATAATTTCGGCATGTACTCGGCATAATTTTCTCACTTTCTATGGACTATATATACAAAATACTGTCATTCTTCCAAAAAAAGCATAATTAATTTGCAGAAGAATTTTTTTTATTCGAAAGATAATCTTGTGGCATTACATGATTTCTGGCATATGACCACCACGGCTGGCTCGGATGTATTCCAATCTGGACGTCCAATTTTCGATGACTTTTTCCAACATTTGTGGCCGTATATCGGCAATTACACGGCGAATATTGTCTTCCAAATTGTTAAGCGTTTGTGGCTTATCCGCATAGACCAATGACTTTACATAGCCCCACAGAAAGTAGTCTAGCGGTGTTAAATCACAAGATCTTGGAGGACAATTCACAGGTCCAAAACGTGAAAATAGGCGGTCACCAAACGTGTCTTTCAATAAATCAATTGTGGCACGAGCTGTGTGACATGTTGCGCCTTCTTGTTGAAACCACAGCTCCTGGACATCATGGTTGTTCAATTCAGGAATGAAAAAGTTAGAAATCATGGCTTTATACCGATCACCATTGACATCACCAGTAACGTTTTGGCCATCATCGTTTTTGAAGAAGTACGGACCAGTAAAGTTTTGAAGAAGTACGGAAGCTGGATAGGGATTCCACCAACCCTTAAAGCTCACCAAACAGTCAGTTTTTCTGGATGTAACGGTGTTCTGACATACACTTGAGGATTTCTTGAGGATTATCTTCACTCCAAATGCGGCAGTTTTGTTTGTTGACATAGCCATTCAACCAGTAGTGCGCTTCATCGCTAAAGAAAATTCACGCGATACGTATTCCGCACAGAACCATTATTTTCGAAATAAAATTACACTATTTGCAAGCGCTGTTCAGACGTGAGTCTATTTATGATGAATTGTCAAACCAAACTGAGAATAAATCACTTCTCAGCTGTTGAATCGGTCGCCATCTTCAACAGTAATGTCAACTTAAAGTTCTATACCTCTTAAAAAAACATTATTACCGAAACATTTACAGGTCATTTCTTACCACGGGACCCTAAAGGAATGATTCACAGGCTACTCGATGGAGTAGTTCAGGGTTTATTCTTCGAAATAAGTGTTTTCTTTATTTTTTTTTTTGACTCGTTTCATTTTTATTTGGATGTTGTTTCATTACTTTGTACGAATACTCTTTGACTATACCCATTTTCATAAGTTAAACTGAATCAGTATAAATTTTGAAAATCGACACGAATTGTTGCGTGGAACGAACACCCCGCAACAATAGTCGAGCAGCAATATGATTTTGTGAAACTATGCCACGTGTTTTTATTCAATTCAAATTAAAACATATTTCACCAAGAGATCAGCGAATATTCAATCAACTCATTCAAGTGAGCGGTTATTTCGATTTCACTAGATAGGTTATATTTGTACTTGTTTCGAAATTTTTACTCACTGTCAAATATTTTTGAATAAATGAAGCATATAGGTATGTCTGTTTTATACTATCGTTTTTAGTTAAAATGTTTTCGCTATACACCGAACAAAAACCTTTTTTGAATATGTTGTGTATTTCGTTGAATGATTTTGTTCTAAGCTTATGTATTTCAACTTTCGCCAGAATAAACTTTCAGTCAGTGATTTAATATATTTCTAGTTTTTGTATAACTTTATCTATAGGTATTAGAAATTTGTCGTCTATATCAGCCAATTGTTGTTCTGGGTTTTTCAAATCTTCAATTTTATTCGCCAAAAATGGGCCCGAAAAGAATAATTAGTTCCATCTCACAAAATGCAAATATAATCACACAGATATATCTTTTATCTGAACGTGAGATATAGAGATACGAGAACAATTCATAATGAAAATATTAGAATTAATTTGACGTAATTGAAATCAGTGGATACAATGGAGAGGGCACGGTATCATTTTTTTTTCAAATTCAAGTCCCTTACTCCAGATGCCGATTTTCCCTATTTCATTAATCATTTCATACTGTTTTTTGATCGCATTTCCCTTTCTTTTTGGGTAACTAAGGAGTCTGCAAATAGTTGGTTGAGGGGGGCGATACGTGCGGTAATTCCATGTGAACTTATTAATAAATTAAACACATTTTAAAAAATTTCAAAAATATTTCATATATTGCCTACTACAATATTGTTTCAATATTTTAGTAATACCTTCATCAGGTGTATAAAAACTATAGTGACCTAGGGGCCTCTCTTATTTAAAAAATTCTAATATTATTTAAATTTCTTCTTGGTCATAATTGTGGACCAAGATTATTATATAATAATCTTGGTCTATACAAGATTATTATAATACAAGATATTTATAATACAAGAATTAATTGTATTAATTAATCCTATATATTAAATTTATTGGTTTTGGGTTTGTTGTTCAATTAGTTTAATCGTGTAATACAATTAGTTTAATCGTGTTCAATTAAAGAAATAAATTTCAAATTTGTTTCCTGCATCTATGGAGATAAAATCTTCATGATGCTTCCTAAGTAATTTCAAATATTTTTGAGGTTACTTTGTCACGTAAGTTTGAGAATTTAAAAATTTCATAAATATTTCATATTTTTCACTACAATATTGTTTCGGTATGCAATTCCTTCATCAGATGTATGAAACTCTAGTGACTGACGGGCTGCTCTTATTTAAAAAATTTTGATATTAGTTGAATTTCTTCTTAGACATAATTGTAGATACTAAACCAATTAATTAATCCGATATATATATATATATATATATATATATATATATATATATATATATATATATTATTATTTCGATTGTTCCCCATGAGGAGAGCGACTGAACTTGAATTCGCAATCATTAGGAATTTTGCTTCATCTTTTTTGCCTCCCAAAAACGCTTCATCCTCTCTGGCTCTTTCTTCCGTTCATCTGTCCACTTTACTCCAGGTTGACGATTTACTTTTTGCTCAAATTTTATATGTGCGATTTTATAGCGGCATTCAGTGCGATCTTCGAGATTTTTTATATTGATCTGTTGTAGATCCTCTTGGACCTCTTTTAGCAACTCTGTTCCGCATTTACTATTCATAATTATATTGAGTAGTTTCTTCGGTATTCTGGACTGTTTCATTCTGTAAACATGTGCATAGAACTTTGCTCGTCGTTTTCTGATTTCTTCCGTTATCGTATTTGTCTTTTGATACAGTTCATTTTGAGGTCTTTTCATCCAAATACCGTTTCTATTGATTGGCCCGTAAATCTTTCTAAGAATTTTTCGTTCTTGTTTTTCTATTTCTCTAATTCTTGAATGGCCGCCAATAACCATTGTTTCAGCTGCGTAGATTGCTTCTGGAAGAATCGTTGTGTTATAATGCCTCAATTTGGCGCCTCTCGAAATGCACTTTTTGTTATAGTGAGCCCATGTTAGTTTGTAGGCCTTTTGGAGCTTGGTTATTCTCTGTTCATTAGCGATTCGGTTTGAACCTGAGGACTGTATAACTTCCTCGAGGTATTTAAAATGGCCTACTTGCAGAATTTCACCATGTTTTGTCATAAGAGAAGATTTATTTTTTGGTTTTCTTTCCATATATATATATATATATATATATATATATATATATATATATATATATATATATAAATTATCCAACTTGATAATATTTTCCTCGGATCTAACCACTCTGGTATCCAAAAACGGCACAGATCTATCAGTCTCCATCTCTACAGTAAACTTAATTTGTTCGTCACATGTTCACCATGATATTTTTGTTTACATCTGTTAGTTTAGAGTCCTGATGAAGACTATAATCATAGTGGAAATATAGAACACGCAAACAAATTGGTTGAAATTTATTCATAGTGGCTTCCTATTCTGCCGATAACCCATAATATTTCTGTTATTATATTATATATATCATGCACTGCGCAAAAAACAGAAATTTAAATTCAATTTGAAAAACGTAACAAACAATAACGTAAACAAAAAATTGATTCTTCCATTTTTGCAGTTTTTTATTTGCTAAGAATATGAATAATTATTTTTAATTATTAATGCTTAAATTTTTGAAAATTCTATTGAAAAATAACGATGCGAAAGTATATTTTTTGTTATCACTGCACGACTTGACTGCTCGGCTTTAACTCGTATGATATCAATAAAAAGGTAAATAAGTATCCTTTAAATCTGAACCGACTGTTCTATTCGTATAAAATGCTATTTGTGTGATGTAACGAGAGGTTTTCGGTATGCGACCGGAACTGTTGTAGTAAACTTCATACATGGATAAATACAATTATATAAACTTTACTCAAACGTATTTTATTTTTAGCTTCTCTGTAAATGATGGGATGATTCTATCCTGTTGTCACGAACATTTAGAATGCCGGGAAAACACATCAAATCATTACGTTGAGAAATATTCACAAATCCGCTTTGTGTAATGAACATTATATGTTAAGTTATTTGTTACTTTGTTCACAACAGAAATTGATATTTAAGAATTAAATAGTAATGTTGAAAATTTGGTAATTTAATTTATTAGAATTACTTGCGGCAACCGAAAAAATATGAGCGATAATTGAGATAAATTTCCCTATTTTTCCGTGGATTGAGTTTTTCCAGTAGCTTTTGTGTAGAAGACAACTGTTTTGAAATTTTGTGCATACGTACATAACAAAATTATATTTTTTGCTGACGAATGATTAATGACGAATGACAAAAAGGAAAAATATTGGAACATCCGACGTCTCTATCTTTGTGTGGCACTCTCAACTCAACCCAACAAAATTTTATAGTTTAGTAATTACTGGTAAAAGTATCTACTTACATCAAGTATTTCATGTAGTTTTGTTTTTGAAGGACTATTGTTGACCACATATGAATTAGTATGAATTAGTAATATACAATCTTTTAATTTTGGTTTGTTTAATCTGGTTACTGTATTATTACTATTACAATTGATTTTAATTTTATTTTAGTAGTATATATTCGCTTGTACATTTTTTTTTCATATTTTCTTATTTATTATTATTTGTACTAAATTTTGTTTATCTGTCGGGAATAAAGGTATTATTATTATAATTATGAAGTACTTACTAACAGATGTACACTTGACGTAAATATGTAATAATAAAATTATTTTAAGAACGTGGGTGCCTACATATGTAATCTCAAATTATTGTAATTATTGTAATTATCTCAAACTAACTTAATCTCATATATATTTACTCAATTAAACATTACATTATTCTTCGATTCTAGTTTCTACCGGGGTTTTTTCAGAAATATAAGTATATAAAGTTTAAGTTTGTGGTAATTAAATATTTACATTTTTCTATGTATAAATTCCTTCAATATGGTATCTTGTATACAGTGAGAATATATTATTTTGATCATAATTTAATTACTCTCATTTTTTCGCACAGTCTGTTCATCACTAGTTCAGTACAACTGCTCCAGCGCTTTGTACTTCGTATTCATAGTGACGCTCGAACTAGTCCAGAACAGATTCATAACCACGGAAAACAGTGCCAGGATCAACTCGAAGATTTTATTTGTCCACGCATTCACAGTAGCGTTCAAAAGTTGTTCATATTAGTTTTCTAACCTTCAGAAAAGTTGCTTTTCATTACTGATTTATGCAACTTATCATTCGTAATTTTCACTATAATTTTAGGACAATGTTTTTCATCTTTATATGAAAAATCGTTTCCCTTCAAGCCATGTGTTTCATTTAATTTAATAATTATTTCTTTATGTTTATTTCGCTATTGATTTTTATTTTACTAGTTTGATAACCTGAATCTGTTTAAAAAATGGAAGATACAATCGATTAAGGATAAAATAAATTTTTGCGTGAGCACGTTTTTTCCGTTGAAAGTTTATTGCAAATGTATTAAATTTTAATGTAGATATTTTCGTCGTATCTCCTTGTTGATGGTTGAAAATGATGAACTCTGCAATGGTTTCCTCACTAATACGAAAATACTTCAAGTATTGCCTATAGCCACATTTTTCAATAATTTCCTCGAATACTTTTCATTCATAGTTGCGTGCAATAAATCAACAATTTCGCAGCTTAATTTTTTACGATTATATTTAACAATATCTATTCCCCAACATTTTTCGAGAGCGAGGTCATCTTCAAGACTAAACTACAATAAGGAACGAACAACAAATTTATACTCGTATCTATACAATGAAATATATATATATATATATATATATATATATATATATATATATATATATATAAATTTGTTCTTCGTTCCTTATTGTAGTTTAGTCATGAAGATGAGCTCACTCTCGAAAAATGTTGGGGAATTGATATTGTTAAATATAATCGTGAAACATTAAGCCATGTGTTTAATTTAATTAAATATTTAATTATGATTCACGAAGAGTTAAGCGCGAATTCAATCCCATTCGTAGAGAAATAAAGAATGAAATATATAACTGCAGGTACTGAAATGTTACAGAAAAACCAATCACACACAAAATGAAAATAAAATTATGGAATAATCTATTATGGTCTATTTACTGTTGCTTGTAATTAATTTTCAATTTCTTTCTAAATGTCAATTCCATCAATACTTCTTTTGTAACAGATGAGTTCAATATGAAATTGTCATTCTCTGGATATTTTATATATTTCAAGATATTAAGTGGTTGGTTGTTGTGTTGTTGTGTTGATAGTTACTCCGATAATGTGTCCGTAATGAGTTCTGAACTTGTAACTGAGAGTCCCCGCGAACAAATCTATCAAGTTATAATCTTCAGTAATTTTCTTTATTATTCTGTAAGTTTATTATTGGTGTATCAGTAATTAGTGAAATGATTACATGCATGTCCAATATTACAAAATAACTGTGCATTATTTCATTTGAGTTAGCTTACTCATGGCTAACGCTTATTCATGGGTTGCTCTCTGTTTTTTCCTCTGTTTATTCTGTTACCAAAAGTAGCTTGCCACATTCAGAAGGTTTGCGACCACTGTCTTAAGCAATTCTCCACTGAAACGACTCATTGCTTGAATAATTATATATCATTGTCTACATCAGACTGTCAAACTTGCGATTTTGCGGGCCATACATTTATAACGTACTCCTGAGAAATGTTAGTGATAATACGGGTAGTCTAAAATTGGGGAGACGTAAATAAATTCACCTGATTTTTGTACAATATAGACAGTGAAAATAAATGTTTTGTTTGAAATTTCTATTGAGGATCCTTTGATTCTAAGAAAACAATTTCCAATTGAAAATTTTTTAAATTAAAAAAAAACTTATAAATGATGGATGATGAAATTAATCGAGAAAAAAATCAATGTTAGAGAAAAAATCGGGATGGAAGATTTCTCTGGATGTCTCTAACTGGAATATTCCAGTTAGCAGATCAGATTGATTACCTAAGTTTTAGTTAATTTACAATCAATTTTATGTTTTATGTTAAAAAAAAATTAAATTTCCTTCATTTGTACTTAGAGATCTTAGTTGTATATTTGTATATTTCCTACATTTCGTTGGAATACCTGTCTTAACAAATTGATTATCTGTGTTAATCTCCAGGTATACGATCCTTTTGTTAAATATCAGTGTATTCTATGGTCCCCACTACAAGTTAGTCATAGAACATACCTGGTATGTTGTGTGAAAATAGCTATAAGTACTGACTTTGTAAGATTACACATAGTATTAATCCAGCATTTGATAAAGAAGTAGTACTTCGAAACGTCGTCATACGTGTTTTATATCAAATTATGAGAAAATTTTAAATATTGTTGTATTATACCATTGTCGTATTTCTTCTAGACTATCTGCTGAGGCAGTACAGATTTCAAATGTGGTATACATTGATGCACAATTTACTTTCGTGTAAAAACACGTAAAATAGAGTTATAGTATGCTGGATGAAATTTAACTAGGAGATTGTTTAAAGTTTAAACAATCAAAAATACAGAAACAATGATCAACTGCGAGTGTAGCGGTGGAAACATCGTCAGCTGGCACAGTAAGGATACAGATTATTTGAGCAAAACATAGTGTTTTTCAGTGTTTATTTTTGACTTGATTTATTTTGAATAAAATGCATAATATAAAGTAATATCGAGAGTATATTGAGTGTGACATAAATTGATAGAAAAGTTTCATAAAAAAGTTGAAGTATAGGAATTGAAAGCTTTCAGTGCTCATTCGTTATCGATGGTATCGCATCAATAATCGTTCTCTGATGAACCCTCATCCCAACAGTACTGTAGAAAATCATTCTCCTTATCTTAATGCAATTATTGAGAGCGATTATCTTCATATGCATCTGAAAATGGACATTTCAGCAACCAAAATTAAGCTACTAGAAATATATAAGTCGAAGGAAGTGTCAGCGACAAAAAATCCATACCACCAATATTTTCGCTGCTATTTGTTATAATATTGACTGATCGGAGTACTTGATCTCCCCGGTCAAATTTGAAGACGTGTTCTTATTCTGTTTTCTTCCATCCCCACTCAACAAACACCTGATTATTGTTTTCCGATCACTGACTCAAATTTCACCAAACAACACGTACTTAAGTTTCATTTGGCGTACTATAACTTTAATGAAACAATATTTAGAATTTTCTCATAATTTAATACCAATACGCATGACGACGTTTCGAAGTACTACTTTATCAAATGCTGAATTAATACTGACTCATTCATACTGACTAATAATCAGTATTAATTCAGCATTTGTTAAAGAAGTAGTACTTCGAAACGCCGTCAAGCGTATTTGTATTAAATTATGAGAAAATTCTAAATATTGGTACATTATGGATATTAATTTTCTCCAAGTATTGGCCTCATGAATCATAAATACTATGACTTTATTTAAGGTGTATTTTAACAAGCTCATGTGAGCAGCTGACGCATATTCCCCCCTCTGCCATGCAGCTGACGATTTGTTTTCAGCTCAGTATGATGTCAAGTATTTGTGAAAAAGGTTTCAGCCAGCTTACAACCACTTAATTTTTAATTTTTTTTACCACTTCTGCAGCTCCCCAATCTTACACCCACCGCTGGTGCGTCATCTGACGCTCACAAATCATTCGAGATCTATTGAAAAAGACGAAAATCAATCGGCTCAAAATCACTGCAAAAAATACAACGCAACCTCCTGGACTATTACATACTATACGATCTTAGCAGATATTCATTTAAATAGTGCAAGATATTTTAAAACGTTACGCATTTTTTACATAAATTTGGAGACCGCATGGTTTCAATGCACAAAAAGTTAAAAAAATTCTTCTAAGGTTTTGTATTAGATTTTTATGATAATAATGACAATAATGACTACGTCTATTACTTAGGAGAGCTATAATGTCCGTCCTTCTTTTAATATGATAAAGCCTTAAGAATATAATAGAAGTGCGAGTTTATTTTTAGAAGAGTTCAACTTCGAAGTATTTGCTAAATAATAGCAAATAAAGTGTAAGAATAAGGAATAGTCATCCTTATTCTTACAAGGGTATCTTCTAAAATTATATGTTGGATAAAAAACAAAATCGATATGAAATAAAAAAATTCGAAATCGAGATGTAATAAGTTGATTAGTAGTTTTAAAACTCCTAATTAAATTACTCCTAACAACGTTACTAACATTACGAGTATACATAGTTATAATCGTTAGACATTTAGAATTAAAGTCATTTATATATTTCTAATATTAATAAGTATTCAGTGTTTAAGAACCCGATAATCTTGAACATAGAGATTGTCACAACAACCAATTGAAAAGAGAAACTGTAGTCCTGTCCATCTGCTTGACATGTTGATGCTTGTTCTACTTTTGGTATTTGAACATGTGCAAACTTACTCATTCGTTCAATTTCAGAAACTTCAAATATTTGTTGGTTGTAAATAATTGAATAACTGTGTTATCGGAAATAATATTACGCTTTGAATGTGTACATGCAACTTTTTTAATTCAAAACACATAATGTGTTCAGAGTATCCATTGTTAACCTTGTGTCACATAAACTAGGAAAAAATGTGTTTTCATCTTCATATAATTTTAGTATCATTGATCGAGCGAAATATGTATTCATTGAATAGATAACTCAAATTTGTTTATGAAACTGAACAATTTCAATTTACGCGGTTACTTATAATATATAATTTTGAGAATATAATATTCCATGCGGTAAAATAAAAAATTTTTGGATTTGAAATATCTTAGAACCTCTTTAGAAAATAAATGTTAAAACAACACGTCGAGCTTTTGAACACATATTATTCACAAGCAAATGATCTTCATAGCATCTTTAAAAGTAATACAAACCGCGATTTCCTTTTTATAGCAATGTGCTATTATCATTAGTTAATGAACGTAACAGGTTTTAAAGAAAGCAAGTGAAATCTCCGTAATTACACTATCTTACAGGATTAAAAGTTGTGTAGCGTAGATAACTTGTGATGGTGGCTCTTGTATTGTTTGTTGCATAAAAATAAAGTTTGAGGGGATTTATTCTTCAAGCCAACTATGATTACCTACTTATAATTTGTTTCAAAAAGGAAACTATTAAAAGGATAGTAAGTTAATCATTTAATTATTGATAGTATTATCAGTGATTTTGATGGTTTATCTATAATTAATAACAATTAAATATTTTTATAAATCGTTTGAGTAATTGAAATGATTTCAATTAGTACCTAAATTATCGATGAAATAATGGAATTTTATTTCTAATCTAAATAGAAGAAAAATACGTACTGCTATAATTTACCTATTCAAAATATTCGAATGTGATAACTAGTAGGTACTTTGACGCGTTAACATATTCATTTTGGGGAATTGATATCGGTAATTATCTGGAATATAGTTTTAAGAATTCATAGAAACTTCAGTTATTTCGTCTGCTTCTTCGATATCGCACTTGCGTTTGATAAAGCCCATGGCATTGAATGTTTTTCCACTTATCTTCCTCATTGAGTTGATTGGTACTGATGATACCAATATCAGGTGTCATTATAATTCTTACAATAGTAGATACCGAATCATCTAGTTCAGGGGTGTCCAACTTGCAATGCCTCAAGGGTCATAACTGAAACCATTAATGTGTTTAGGGCCATTTCGTAACGAATGAATGCTTTTGAAGCCTTTTTACTAGGTTGACGTTCAATGACCATTTCTGAATTTTTGTCTAATGACTGTTCGCGGGCCAGAATATATGGCATCGTGGGCTGCTGGTTGGACAGCCCTGATCTACTTCATTAATATAAATTTGGAAAAATTGATTCGAAAGATTGCATTACCACAATTCTCCTCATTCTCCACATTTGATGTTCGCAGATGATTTGAAACTATATCATGAAATAAGGCCATCTTGAGGCTATTCAGAGAAGGTTCTTGAAATTCTTAGTGTGGAGGGAGGATAAAGTTTATCCACAGAGAGGAGTCAATCATAACGAATTATTGAGTCGATTTAGTTTTATCTCATTGCAGAGCAGGAGAGAAACTTTATCACTCAAATTCTTGTACAAATTACTGCACAATAGTATTGATTGTCCTCCTCTCTTGTCCGCTTTGAATTTTCGTGTTCCTAGGCAAAATTCTCGTAATACAGAATTATTTCACCTAGAGACTCCGAGGACCAACTCCCTTATGCAATCCCCGATTTGGTTCATGGAGTCTACACTGAATAGAATTACCAGTAATTGTGACATTCACTTTGACTCCATAGAATCTATTATCAGGAGTTATGTGAACAACGAAAATTGATTGAATTAATTGATTTAGATTGAGTTATCTGTAATATTTCATTGAATGCTATAATGTAGTTTTAAGTTACTATTTTTTTTTAGATTAGATTGATCTCTTCATTGATATTTCATTGAATGCTATAATGTAGTTATAAGTTACTATTTTTTTTATTTAGATTAGATTAATCTCTTTGTTGAATCTTTTGTTTAATTATTTAGTTAAATCTTTTTTCTAAATTTTGTAGTTATTACTTAGTTATGTATTCAATATATATAATGTTATTATTTTCTGTAATTGGGTGTTATACCTGTTGAAAATAAAGAACTTATTATTATTATTATTATTATTACATTGACATACAAAGTGTTTGTCAGGTATTTGATTAAAATTTTGTTTTTAAATTAGAGTGACATTTTTGAGAAAATCTTGAGCACGGATTATTTTCAAAAAAAAAAAAACTTCAAGGACGTACCATTCTTTTGTCAAAGCAGTTCAGACAATGTTCGACCCCCTATACGTTCGTTGTGGATTAAATTAGAAGCTCAATTTTCAGTAACTAAGCAGACACGGTTTATGTCAAATTTCATTCAATTTGGATCAGTAATTTTACAGTTGTAACTAGTCAAAGTGACTAAAATATTTTGGAATTTCGGTCCAGTTTCCTACATACAACAACCGAGTAAATAACTCTAATCCCATGTAAGTATATAGGATTACGAAGCTATATTTTTACAAAGCAGTGTAATGATTTAGTGTAACTGTATATGTATAATAGGACTATCTACGAAAATAAATGAGTTGTCATAGAAAACAAGACTTTTAAGCAAACCAACTCTCGCAACTCATTTCTTTTGCCGAAAAAAGTTCTGGGATCTATGTAATACCAAGTCGGTTAATTTATTCAGTCTCTACTTAAGGAAGCTTCCGTTATTTCATAATAAGTTAACCTAACAAAATCTTGTGACCATATCGGTATTAAAAATCTTTTGACGGTCTCAGTGGCTTACGGGGAACACTCAACTATGGTGCGGTGGATTCGGGTTCGAGACCCGGTGAAGTCAGGGGTGTATGTGTTTGTCTATGATTTGAGTAGTTTAATGATGATGGTAATTGTTCGGTAATGTACATTGATTGCAAGCAAGCCCATTGGCCGTTCGGAACCGGCGTTAAACAGTAGTTCCACTGAATTGAAAAAAAATCGTTTTTTGAATAAAATAAATTGACTTGGTCATTGCGTGAAAACACATCGTATCTCATGAGTAATACAGATTATTTTAAATAATATTGTTTAGTGCGATTGTCAAATCAGTCTATGTTATTCAAAACATAGATTTTTATGTTGATTTTTATTGATAATATGATTTTTAAGATATTGTTAGGGCATCTAATTACGTAATAACTTAAGATAGAAGGTTCTTAGGTAGGGACTGAATGAATTTTAACCGACCTGATATTACATTTATCCCACGTTTTACGGTAGAAGAACTGAGTAGCGATACTTTGTTATTTTACGAGTTTTGTGTTTGATATCATTGCTTTCTTGTGATGATAAAACGTCATAAGGATATCATATCTGTTTTTCAAAAATATCAATGGACAATTCCTAACGTTTTAATTTCAAAAACGTTAGGAATTGCCCATTGTTTACTAGCATTTTTTCAACAAGTACTTTTCGTACATAATTATTAAATCTTTGCGTATGATGATGAGTGGCAAGCAACATTTGCGATTGCTGGTCAGCTTTCAACACATTATATGAGGATCTACAGGTTTTGGATTGTCTCGTATTTATATTATTCATTGTTATAAATATTTTTGTTATATAGCTTTTTGTACAGGTATTTTAGATTAACAAAAGTGTAAATTTTGTTATTAAAATAATGTTACTCTTACAGTTTTTTCATATATGCTTTTTATATAGGATTAACAACCTTCGACATTTCCTATAATATACGGAATTTCTAAATTGCGTATATTATAGGAAATCTCTATATAGCAATATTTTTGTCATGTCACAGTCTTGTGACTTACAAATTATGTAAGAAGTGATAAAAACTCTTCACATTTCTTTTGGACAGTTGAAGTCGTCCAAATTGCATTATCGACTATTAAGGCTCGTTTTGTCAAATTAAATAGTGTATTTGCATTGAGATCAGTCAAGCATACTCAGCACCAAATTTATAAATATATTTGAAGTCATTTCTACAAAAAAATTACAAATAATAGTAATTTTTAGTAAGAGTTTTTCGAAAAAGCTGAGATTAAATTACAGAACATAGAAACTTATTTATTACGTAAATACTAACCAATGTAAGCGTTATATTATGTTTGTATTAAGTCTTATCGTTTCCCTCATTGGGGGAAAAAAGGGTGGGCGCCTCGGGGTAAGAGAAGAGAAAAAAAAACAAAAATGGAAATATAAATATACAAATAGAATTCACAACATTATCATATGGGCCCATCAAGATTGAAGCCCATATCTGCTTGAAAAGGGCGTTCAATATTAACTTAGAAATTCTTGATTTATCGATATTTTGATCAGCTCTTACTTTCCAATTTGGGAGATAAAATTTAAATAGTTCCATCCTTTCGAATCTCCAAAATTTTCCTATTCTATATTCTGAAAATTCATGAAGATATGTTTATACAGAGGAAGTTTTATTGATCATTTAGAAAATAAATTTCAGTATACAATAATTTATTGCATCGAGTAGCGCAATGAGAAAAAACAAGTCATCTTCTGCAAATAGCACAGATTGATTACATTTTGTAATTCCCTTCCTTCATTAAAATGTGTGTTATTCATCTCGTTATAATCCTTATGATTTAAACGGAAGTATTTTATGTGATTAACAATAATAATTGTAATATTTGATAATTTCACCCGTATCTAGTTTCCACTGTAACACTGGTAAATAGATGGAGTGAATTTTGTGAATGGCGCATCCACCATTTTAACAACATGTTCTGAGATTTTACACCTTTGGAAGGGGTACAGTTAATTCAGTATTAACAGAAGGAATGAAGAAATCTTTATTTTAGAATCTAGAGACATTTGTCACATTTGCTGATGGTAATACGTAAGAATTAATAAGTTGATCGCAATATCCTGAAATAATGTATGCGAATGAGCTTTCGAAGGATTTAATTCCCCGATTACCTGTTCTATATTTTCTTGTAAGGTTCGTTTTTTCAGGTGGACAATTTCCTAGAAATTTACGTACGTCAATTCAGTTCTCAAAAGTGTAGCTATTTCAGTCTCTTTTTAACATTTGGTTCTTTGAATTTTTTTCGTTTTAATTACTCAGTATTTTGTTTTGCACTGGAAATCTATATTAATCTGTTCGTGTGCAGTGTTGGGAAATATTTGTTGTTTGATTTAATATTGAAAAAAATGTATAAAATAAATTTTTGTGTCTACTACGGAGATCTCATTACATCTTATGATGAATAATGTATTATTGAAATTTTTCATGCTTTCAAGTATTTTAACTGAATATCGATCATCTTTGCAGTCAGAAAACAATGAAAAATATAATTCTTGTTAACGTTTCGCTGCCAATTGTACCTCTGTAGAAGTTTTGAAAAATAACTTTCACTAAATGACAGTACTAATATTAAAAAATATTACTGGAATTGAAAGTTATATATTCAAATACCAAATTACCTTATAAACCTAATGAACTAAGCATTTAAGTTAAGAAATTTCTGTTTATATGCGTTAATATAAATAAAATCAACAGCAAATTCCATATTTATTTATAAAATTTTCATCAAGTTAATGCTTGTTTATGTTCATTATTGGGTTGCTACAGAGTTTTTTCCGAATATGATAAAATATTTATTCGATTTGTAACTGAATTACACATAATTCTTCAGAATTCGCAGTAACGGAAATATAGTGCAGTTATATGATAACCAAATATAATCGCAAGAAAGAAATATTCCACATAAGTTTATATCAAAGGGATATTTCTTGCAGAAATGCCAAAATGCCCTCATTGATGTTTGACTGCTTCATTTTATTCATATTAAGTTGGGAAAAATAATAAGAATGTTCAGTGTTGGAGGATTTATCCAAAAGTTAATAAAGTTGATTGTATGTTCTCTGATCTCTTGGTGAAGCATTGTTTAATATATTTAGCAGAAAACGCTTGTATTTTTTTTTATAAAAATTATATTTCTTGCTTGACAATTGTTTTGGAGTGTTACCCATTTTCAAACTGAAAAATTTTTTCATTTTTTAATATGAAGTAACCTTTGAAACAGTTATCAATCAATTAATATAATTTTTGTGAAACTAAGCCAACTGTTTTATATTTAATATATCCAAAGGTTAACATAAAGTTGTAATTTGTAACGAAAGTCAAATTGGCAACAGTAAAAGTTTTAATAATTTTCGCTCATAAGTTAATGAGAATTGATTTCTATAATTGAGGCAGGTTTAAATATATCTAAATCTATAGCACTTGTTTTCTAATAATAAGTGAGAGGGAGACTGTTCGTTTTTTACATTTACAAACTTTTACATATGTCGAGTGCACTAAACAATTTGTCGAAGTGAATGCGTAAAAGGTTGGTCCAAAGATGAACCTACAGAAATAAAGTTGAATGTAGACAATCCAAATATCTTCGTAAAATAGTCGCAAGTGTAATAAATTCCACGTAAATATAAATCAAACGGGATCTGTACGTGAAGACCGAAAATTATAACGCGCGTGCCCCTTTCTAACGGTCAGTAAAAAGGGAATGAAAAGTCCTCTCAGGCGCCAGATGTATGCGAAAAAACGCGAAGACTAAGCGAGAAGCACAGAAATAGTGAACCAGATTTAATTGTACTCTACTCTGTGAGTGAATTAATAACTAGTTTCAAGTTTTATAGCCTTGCAAATTACATGCCTGTCTCTTCAGCAAATGCGCTCCGTCAAATATGTTTCTATTTATAGATCGCTAATCACAATTAGATTAATCACGACAGAATCTCCGCGGAGAAAGGAACGCGCAAACCGCGAATAGAAAAAAAAAGAAGAATTATTTCAAAGAACATAGACGACGAGGGAGCATTAAGTCGAGCCACTATTCTACTATCGTATGAAATTAAATTTTACGCTTCTTGGATTCCTATTTTTCAAGTTATACGGTTGGAAGGCTACAATTTGCCACGACAAGAATGACGCTAACCCATAGACGACAGCGTATTCCGGTAGAATTCGTCTACCGGATTTTCAGTTCCATTCGAATGTTGGGAACTAGATTCCATGTGTTACATGTTTTGAATATACTATAAGTACCTGCAGGCAAGATGTTTAAAAATAATTAGTTGAAATAGCTCAAATTTGGCAATGTTTTGTGAAGGAGTGATTTATAATTATAATTTAAGTGAGTGAAATTCACGTGTAATGCATATGTCAAAATGGCTATGATCCAGTCATTTTTATGTGTGTGTTATACCTTAGGTAAAATTCTGTAAATTCTATACACTACTGTGATGAACCACCTTGTTAATCATTCGTACGATACCCGTCTTCGTGTCTATCTTGTAACATCCGAGACCTACCCCTTTAAATAATAATAATAATATATCTTTCTTGGGTAGAACACCAACCAGATCCACTAATTGAGAAATATCAAGCAGGATTCTGAATAGGCCGATCATGTGCTGAACAGGATTAGACTTTGAAGATGATATTACAAATGAGGAATTGTAGAAATACAGTGATTACATTAATTGACTTCAGCAAAGCATATGATTAGGTAAACCGCGAAATCCTTTTCAAAATAATAAAAGAATTTGGGATCGATCGAAAGACACGAAAAATTATAGAACAGCCACTTACAGGTACAACTTCCACAGAAAATGCATAGCTGAAGTATCAGATCCCTTTGAAATCAAAACCGAAGTGTAGCAGGGAGACAGATTTTCATCAATCCTTTTCAACATTGTTTTAGAAAAGATCATAGGGAAAGGCAACTTCATATAAAGGGCATAGAAATAGCCACTTCTAAAATGAAAATCGAATAGATGTTAAAAGTCTGAAATTCTGGTTTTGCCAGGCGATATTGCTATCATCACAGACGATAGAACTGAAGGATCCTTTTCGGAGAAAAACTACATGAGATTGCGCACAATATTTGGTTACTAATTTCTAACGATAAAACCAAATAAGTACATGAAAAGACAACCAAAAAATAAATCTCCTGTAATCACAAATCATGGTGAAATTCTACAAGTCAGCCATTTAAGTACCTCGGAAAAATTATACACTCCTCAAGTTTAAACCGAATCGCTAACGGACAAAGAGTTACCAAGGGCTCAAAGGGGTTCAAAGAGCTTGGTAACGTATCAAGAGGCAAAAATTTTTAAGCAGAAGTCCTAAAAATTGCGAATTCAAGTTCAATAACCCTCTTAATGTTGAATACTCGTTATAATAATAATATATCTTATTAATGCTTTAATTTACAATAATAGTATTTCACAAGTAAATAATGTTTAAAACTGATTTAGTGAGAAATTCATCAAATGAAACTAGATTTGACAAAGACTGAAGCCTGTGGTGAGCCTTTCAAAACTTTTTCTCCTATTATTACTAAAAATAAATGACACGGAGGTTTCGCTTATCTCTTGGTGAAACATTATGTTATAAAGAATAAATTAAAATTAACACACTTGACTTAAGTTATATATTAAAAACTCTACATATGTTTCGGGTGGTTGACCTATTATCAAGAGTTTTTAATATATTCAGTGAAACTTAAGTCAAGAGTGTTAATTTTAATTTATTACTAAAACAGTTGATAATACAAATTTGAATAAAACAATATAGAAGTCAGAAATACAATAAACTACATCGAGTCATAATCTATTGATAATATTTTTAAATGAACTTAATTTAAAAGTTAAGTGTTAACTCTAAAACTTAAGTATTAGATGAATAATTAATTTTATTGTGAACTGCACGATAACGTGATTGAAATTGTTGAAATTTACAATGAAACCAGAATAGCAAATACCAGGAATGAAATTAATTCAAATGTTTCAAGTCAAATTTTGAAATTTATCAATTTATAAACGTATGATCCACTTGTATTTTTCATCCACTTTTTTGGTCTCATGATGGAATAGCTACGAAGACAAACAGTTTTTTAAATGTGGGTATAGTAGTGATTTTTGATTGTACCGGGTGCTGAAATGATGATCAATAACATTTCTGTTCATATATTAAAAGTTTTGTAATATTTTCCTTTGTACTCCTGTTGGAGTAATGAAACTTGCATATAGTAACGAAATATTGAGATACGAGAACATGTCCAAGATCATAAGAACATAATGAGAGTTCTAATCTGCTCAAAAGTTTTAAGGATCATATTTCTGAGCGATGAACACTACCTGTTTTTAAGTTATTGTTCTAGTTTTGTGACAATGTTTTATCGGGTTGAAGATGTATAGAGAAACTTTTTTCGTATACGAACTTGAGAATTAAATTTTGTTTCAATTTCAATGACCTTGACCTTAATGACGCATTGCTCAGCACCCATCTATTATTTCTTTATATCGCAAATTTGATTCCATGAATGTCATTTAGTAGTGAGAGGAGGTGTTCGTTCAATTTTTGCCTTAGAAAATAGCATTTGTAAACTAAATATCTTGGTTTTTAGTTTTATCATTAACATGAGCTTTCCATTTTAGACTGTTATCAATATAAGCACTTAAGTATTCAATATATTTCGTTTTTGGTATAGGTTCATTCAAGTCTCTTGTTTGCAGGTCTTGAAAAACAGTTCGATCAGCAGCTGTTTTCGAGAATGCCTGTTGCTTGGTTTTCGTTACATTTAGTGATAACTTTAAAAGTTTAGGTATTCTTTTACTTAGTCATGTTCATTCATAGCTTTTTTTATCTTAACAGTCTCCCCGTCGTTATCACAAAATGTCTGCGAATTAAATAATTTCACCTGTTACATTGAATTGTATCGATTTTTTGATGTGGAAATTGGATTGTCGGTCCCAAAACTGTCCCCTGAGGCATCCCTTCACAAATAGTTTTCGAATCCTTTATTGTCTTCCTCGCCCTTTTTTGCATCCTGGTCATGATGTAATATAGATACAACACCGTTTCTTCTCATTCCGCTTCACTACACCACTGTTTCTAAGTAAATAGCATACAATGAAGGAATTGGAAAATTGTAAAGAAGCAAGCTATGGATCCTAAACAACACGTATTATCCGACCACAGGTTGATCGACCAATACTTGACATACTCGCATAATGACCCCAATTTAACTAACACTATACACACATATTTTGCCAGCACTCGTCAACAATTATTTAATATTTCATCCAATCACGTATTTATCCTTTGCTGAAAGTAAATTATACCACTAAACCATGAGAAACAAACGTATCATTTTGAATAGTTCAATTAAATAATTTCTATACAGGGAAGTGACTGTAATGTTGCAGTTACTCATGGGCAGTTGATGGTATTGTTCTCAGAATTCGCAATTAAAAGTTGATTGACCGACACATATATAATAATTATTGTTTAATATTGATGCGAGGTTATTGGGGTTAATTAGCATACCTATATCTTCTGTTTCCTATTCAATTTGAAACTAGAAATGAAATGTTTCCCAAAAATTTTACGATTAACAAAGTCATAGTTTTTCAAAATGTTAAATTGCCATTAGTGCTTAATATATTTGGAGGAATCTCACGAATGGCTTGTTGTACCGGTTGCTGTAATGTTTTTTCTACTTGAATGACGCATCAAATGTTTGTATCTGCTTGTAGAATGCTGGGTTATTTGGTCCGAAGTTGGGCTACCTTTGTTAATCTTTGCACTACGAAAACGCTCTGCTACTCCTTTATTCGCAGTAAAATGGAATATACATCTATAATTTGGTCTCCTTTGTACAATAATTCTATTGTCGACTTGGAGGCAGTTCAGAGGAAGTGTTTAAAGTATATGTATACTTCAGATGTTATGGGCAATATCTTTCGAGAGGCATCGACCATTCCATCCTATCACATAGACTGGGAATTGAATTTATGAAGTTGAGGCGTGAACTCTTCGGTCTAACGTTTTTCTGCAAAATTCGGTTGACTCGCCATTTCCTCTCAGCATAATAAATACATTTTATTGGAATTACAGCAGATCGAATGTTATGTCATGTTCTCCTATCCGCTTTGTGTATAATTTTCATGATAGATGTTGCGGTCGATGTGATATCTATTTTGATAAGCTATCAGTGATTTTGACATTCCAGTCAGAACAGCGCAATGAGGTGTCGTGATATTTTCCTGAACTTCTGTTGACGACATATGACTTAATAATAAATACTATTTTCATTTTAGTTCTTTTCTATAAAATGAAAAATTAACACACTTGACTTAAGTTTCACTGAATATATGAAAAACTCTACATAAGCATATGTTTCGGGTGGTTAACCCACTATCAAGAGTATACAATAACACTGAACGGGTTACCACCCGAAACATATGTAGAATTTTTAATATATTCAGTGAAACTTAAGTCAAAGTTTCACCAAGAGATCAGCGAAACCTCCGTGTCATTTAGTTCTTTTCATTTGATTACTCTGTATTACTATATCATTAATTTCAATTTTTTTTTTCGTTGATTTTATTAACTATATTTCATTGATGTCTGTTGTTAACGTGTGTCTTTGTAATGGATAATATTTTATTTTTAGTTTGTTCCATTTAATTACTGTTCCTATATTACTATTTTAATTAGTTATAATTTCATTTTTTGTATATATTTGCTTATATACTTAAATTTTTTATGAATGTTTTCTAGTTTATTATTATTAGTATTCAATTTGTTGTTTTTTCCTGTAATTGGATGTATATCATTAGGAATGAATGTATTATCATTATCAATAGACTTATATAATAAAATTTTTTTTTCATATTTTCTCATTTCTTGTTATTAGTATTGAATTTGTTATTTTCTCCCTGTAATTGGATGTACATATATCATTAGGAATAAATGTATTATTATTATCAATAGACTCGAAGCACTTGAGAATTATTGTGAAGCAAGACTTGTCAGACTACCCTTGTACTTAAGCTTAGTTGATTCTAATTAATTTTCGAAATATTTATGCATGAGTCAAAGTGTTGTTAAATAAATCGTCGTTGCACACGGCCAAAGACCTTTCTGATTCCTTTCAAACCTCAACATTGTGTTCAAATTGTATCGGCGCTGAACTACCTCCTTTCTTGGTCCAGATAACAGTTAACGATCATCTTTACCCGGAGTACCATTTCGTTTTCCGTTTCTTTGTGGTCGCTATCAGTGCTGTTTCGCCTCGACGTGGCAAAAACGCACAAAATCCGTCTCGCCCGTGGATATTTCAATTTTTTATCGTCATGGGAAGGTCGATGCCCTGCTTTCTGAATTCTCGATCGCGTCGAATGCTGCAATTAAATCATTTGTTTTAACTACAGTTCGTTAGCTTTTGTGGAGCATTTCTGTAATTTCCTTTTTACTGCTGCATCTAGTACAATGCTCCAGTACTCCTCGTATTTCTTCGATGAAACTGAATGTTAATATCTATATAATATCTTGTCATTAGGTACACATTTTGAAATAATACTTAAGTGAAAATTTCTTTGACATACGAGGGAGTTACGAAAATTATCTAGTTTAAAACTAAAGCGATTTTGGTCGTATAAGATTTTCTATTACTTGAAGGTATTCGCTTTTTTCAACAAGACTGTAGACACTGCTGAATTTGTTGTGGTATATAGTTGAGAAAATAAATTAATGAACACATTGTCTTGTCACAAACCATAACCCAAAATTTTCATGACGATTCTTTGGAAGTGTAACTAATTTAATGAAACAGGATTATGAAGATTTTTTGGGTTTTCTATCCGATTATTGGAGCGGTTTTGGATTTTCGAAATTATATAATTTTTCACTTCTCAAAGTTGATTGCTTCGAATTAATTCGAAGTATTTTGTAATAATACGAGTTCTGAATCCTGAAGTTGATCTTTATCGAGTATTATCAACTTCCTCGGATATCTTGTATAAAAAGCGGTACTAACCAGTATTATATACGTATAAAGTAGGAAGACTCCCCAGAACAACTTTTATGATCCAATTTCCTTGAATACTTGTTGAATAACGAAGTAATTATTCTTTATTATAATATGATGGTATAGGAATCTAGGATATTCGAATCCAGGTTTATAATCATTGGAACATAACTTGTGCATATCTTCATCTATGCTTCATGTTTAATTACCTGAACTTGTGTAGCTTCGAAAATAGAAAATGGAACGATTAGTCCAATAATTGTGATCTAACTTTTCCTATCAGATTCATGAGAACTGTATTTTCAAAAATGTATACAGCTTTTTGAAAATGCATCTTCTAAATTTGTTCGATGAATATGAATGTTATACGATTATCGGGCTGTTGAATGACTTATTAGGCAGTTTATACATTTGGAAAAATCTTATCAGACTGATTGAAATTTGTGCACTTCCATAAAGATGCTCTTATTTGTCAAAACTCTCATTTTTTCAACTTAAAACCACTCAAAATTAAAATTATTTTTTTGTTTATCCTTCATTTTTCAAGTTCGAGAAAATTCAAATTTCAAGTAAAACACTAAGTATTTATATATTCATAGATTTTGTAATGTGCTTTATCTGCAAGGCCACTTAGTTATGTTTATAAACGGAAGTGCGAAAGCTAAATTGCACCTTTTCATTTCTGAAGATGTTCAAATGAACAACAAACTGAGACTTTCTTAATTGAAAATGGACTACCTTCCTTACAAATTTTCAATTTGTAGGTAGGTCCATGTATTCAATTTCTTAGGAAAAAATTTTGAAAAATTGCATTTCAACAATATTAAAAATTTAAATTTTTTCCGATCATAAGGATTTTCAAGAACTTCGTCTCATTTACCACCAACGTAAAGAAGTTTATTTCTTGGTTTTATATTTGGCGTTTAAAGATGCTCTTTGTTCGTCATTATGTAAAATGATCATAATGTAAAATTTTCTTGAAAACTATCAAACCTTTAGAAGAAGGGTTATTCTATTGTCATAGAAGATGTTACGACATACTTCTCACCCATAATTCAAACTTATATCCTTAATAAAACACCTCGAATATTATGCCTCAATCATGTAATGTGTCTTTGCGATTATTCAGCACGCTTAAATTTTCCCTGGTTAAATGCTTGATTATTGAAGTATGCTGTTTCGATCGCTTTATTTCGTCAACATCCACAAATGGACTGTTCATCTAATTAATAGCATTCATTTATGCAAATGAGTAGTCGAATTCTTCGTAAGGTCTCTTGATTCCGTATAATGAGACGTCCAGTCCAAACTGAGCTAATGAAATTCAGATTGCGGTAGCAGGAGTCGCATCGGTTGATGGACGATGGGAAATATGCGAGCAAATAAAATTAATTCGAAACGGTCCGATCCTGTTTTGTAGTGATTTACCATTTAGTTGTCACAAGTGTTTATTTTGACAGTCTGATTATAAATACATAGCGGGGTTTTCGGCGTAATCTTTTCATTAAAAGTTAACGATGTTTTCTTTTTGAATAGATATTTGAGGAACTTGTAAAGTCACCACGATGCAACTTGTTGAACAATTTCAATGGCGTATCATTTATAACAGTAGTTCTGAATCAGTGGTCCTTGAACACATTCGAAATGGTCCGAGAAGTAACAAAATTGAAACACATTGACTTTTCTACGAGTGTTTTCATTAAAAAATAATGAAAACTCTCAGTCTCAGTCAAGTCAGTTTGCAACTCAACCTTTAGAAATTATAAGCCACTAAAGTAAAACATGTATAATTCGAGGAAAAATTCTTGTCTTCGTATAATTACATAATGTGTTTCCATTCATTTAGTAAACATCAATTAATAGTATCTTATACTAACCTCGAATAATTCGTGGTCCATAGCAAAACAAAGATTTAGTTTCCCTCATCATTTAGACATTAAAAATCACTGCTCTATAAAATAGCTTCGAACAGAAGCTATTTCGACGTATTTTCTGAACGTCGAAATTCCAACTATTTCGACGTTCTATTTTATATAAATATTGAATAGTTTTTTCCATATGATCCCTAGAAATTTTCAACAAATTTCGAGTTATAGCATTTGAACCTTGAATATCGAAAATCGAATCATTCAAATTTGAGAAAAAACAATCGTCTTATTTCCAGTTATATGTAATAAATTGTGAATTGCCAACACATTTTGCTAACATTATAGCTTTGTCAAAAGATGTTTACAAACTGAACACAACAATCAAAGTAAACGACATCTTTTTAACAGCAAGTAGGTACATAACTCCTTATCAGTACGTATATACAAGTTTCCCTAAATATGTTGAAAACTCTACATATGTTTTGGGTGGTTAACCCATTATCAAGAGTATACATTGTTACTTCAATACTGTATACATTGTAACATTGTATTATATAGTAGCATTGTATACTCTTGATAGTGGGTTAACTACCCGAAACATATGTAGAGTTTTTAATATATTTAGTGAAACTTGTATTTAGTGAAACAGCCAAGTGTGTTAATTTTAATTTATTGTTTTCAACATAATCTTTCACTAAGATATAAGCGAAAACTCCGTGTCATTTATTAAAAATGCAAGCAATGATAAACTCGCTATCATTTTTTGAGTAACATTGTATACTCTTGATAATGGGTTAACCACCCGAAATAGGGGTGTATCCTACTATGTTTTTATATTTCATTCCTTTTTTATTGTTACGAAATGATTCACTCCATTCTGTAATTACTTTCTTTGAATTAATTTCGTATATTTATACTTTGGACATTTTATGTCACTGATGATGTCTAGTGTAGAGGATGCTTCTTTTGCCAGTCTGTCTGCTATTGTATTACCATCGATTCCTTTATGTGAACGTATTCACAGAAATTGAATATGTTTTCTAGATCGCTGAAGCAAAAAAGCTCTCGTCTGAGGCTTATGATCAAATGTGTGTTCTTGGACGATACTCCTTTTCAAATTCACAATTAATGTTGATATCTCTATATTTATGTAAATTATTGAAGCACCATCAAATTGTCATCAACATTTGGAGAGATGGGCGAATAGAAGATCAAATAGAAAGGATATATGTATAATTAAAAATACAATTTGTATGTTAATGAGATGAAAAGGAAAAATATGAACATAGAAAGATAGACTTAGTTATTGAAAAATATTTTTCGAGTGTATAATCTATTAAAATTCAAAGAGTATCTTTCAAAAATCCACTACTCAATTTAGGGACGAAGTCGAAATAATTTAACTTTTCGAACATACCTCGTAATTGGAAATGGAGAAACGAAAACAAAACAATAGATTTATGACACGTGTAAAGGCAATGACCTTCATCCCCGGTACGATTTGTATTCGCAAATCGAACGTCCTCCAAGATTAATGTGACCGAGTCGTTTTTTCGACAATCAGTACGGCCCCTCGTTCTGGCGAACAAGACGAGACCGAGCCCCGAAAATATTTTCCAAGACGAATGGAATATTACATTGTCTCTTTAAACCGGATTCATGATTCAAATCGCAAAATATGCACCAAGCTGGGCTTATTTCGAATTTCACGATTTGCCACACACGTCGCGATTTGTCGAACGAAATTACCTCACAGCGGGTCCAATTCGTAATGCGGATAAATTTTTAATCGCATATTAATGTTAATTTTATACTTCTTTCACTTTGTATTTCTTATGAGAAATAGGTTTTTTGATGTTGATCGAAAATGAATAAAAGAATGAATTTGAAGGAACCAAGTAATCAAGACTTAAATTGATGTAGAGTTTGTAGAGTTGTTAAAAATTTCTTGAGTGTACTTGATTCGAACAAAACGTTCGAATGAATTTCATAACGAATTAAGAGAACTCAAAAATATGAAATATCTGTCTATTTTTTCATTCATAAAACAGGATATAGTAAAATTCACGTGTTTTTCAAAACACTTAAGTGATATATATTGTTTTACTAGCTAATAATCGTATTTGCTATTGAATACGTACGAATTTATATGAATCAGAAACTGATGAAATGAATTGAAAGGAAAGTAATTACTAAGGTTGTATGAACACGTGACCACGTCAAGAGATCACGTGTCACGTGAAATCATTAAGCAGAGAGGTCCTTATGTTCATAGATTCAGCTACTTGAATACTTTTTAAACTAACGCTTAATCTCTACACGAAAACTTGTTTTTAAGACACCAGCTAAATTACTTAAACCATCAAATCCTTCATAATATAAACTATTGATGATTGATGAGGCCGATACTTGGAGAAAATTAATATCCACAATGAAACAATATTTAAAATTTCTCATAATTTTAATACAAATACGATGACGACGTTTCGCAGTACTACTTTTTTTCAAATGCAGGATTAATACTACAGTATAGATACAGTATTAATCAAGCATTTGATAAAGAAGTAGTACTCCGAAACGTCGTCATCGTATTTGTATTAAAATACGATGACATTATCTACTACTTCTTTATCAAATGCTGGATTAATAGTACAGTATAGATACAGTATTAATCCAGCATATGATAAAAAAGTGGTACTCGTAACGTCGTCATGCGTATTTGTATTAAAATTATAAGAAAATTTTAAGTATTGTTTCATTATATAAACTATTTTCAGATTTAAGAGCCTATAACTTCGGATGTAAAGACTCACTATCAGTATTTCTCTTATTATGACACTGACATATGCTACATTTTTTATTACATTGCATGGAAGCAATAGATTTTCAATTTTATTTATGAATCTCGTAAAATGTATTCTTTGTTTTACTTAAATATAGAGTTTAGGACATTTTTGAGTGGGGTATATTAATTGCACTTCAAGATTGTCCGTATCAATTCCTGTTCTGTAATTTTTGTAAGTGACTTTCTTCTTTGTCAAACCGAATAACAGGGTGTAGTAATATTCTAACTGTTGTATTATTTATTGACGTGAATAACAACACTTCACGTATGTTGACAGAGTTTTCCAATTCGTTATTTACTGATTTTTTCATAGATTCCAGATGAGATGCTTATAATTGATCCTTATAATTGAGTTTTTCATCTAACATAATATCTAAATATTCAACTGTTTTTACTACTTCAATTTTGTGCTAATTTATCTTTATAATTATATCCTCATTTGTATTGATCTTCAGGATCTTACTTGTATCTAAAACTATGAAGTTATATTTTTGCACATTTAGGGGCAAGCTTTTGTCACATTACCATTCGTTAATTGCTGAAAGCTATCTGTGAATCTACTGTACTCGTATTATAGTCTTCATATATTTGCCACATATATAAAGAAAAGTATTATCAAGCGACTAAATATAGATCATTTTTTCACTGGAGAAACAATAATATGGTTGATATATAAGTAGAACAACAACGGAACCTAAGACTGTTCCTTGAAGTACGGCAATATCTATGATACGATACCATATCATTGAACTTGACTTTTTCGTGTTCGCGAATCCAAGTAAGTTCTGAACCAATTATTTACTTCTCCTCTAAGTCGATTTTAATCATTTTTTCAATAATAATGATCTAAGTGAAGTTTCAAAAGCTTTTTGGAAATCCAACCATACTGCTATAACTATTTTCCTTGATTTATAGCTCCATACTATTCTTCAGATATGCTCAACATTATTTCCATTCACATATGTCTCAAATATGATCACATATTCAATCAATTTATTTTAATTATGATTCGCTGATCTTTCAGTAATAAAATGGTTGATAGGATTTGAATAAAACACTTGGCTTAGCTTGTCGGAGCTAAGATAAGCCACCTGCTTGACAGATTTGTATTGATTCTCAATTATTTCACCCCATTTTGAGTCCAAGTTTGACGATTGAAAATGGGGCAAGACAGCGAAAAAATTGTTGAAGGAATTAATATGAATTTGTGAAATTAAGCGAAGTGTTAATTTATAAAAAAGTGTTTCACCAAGAAATCAGCAAATATTCAATCAACTTCATTTCTTATAATTGGAAAGTATGCCGTGTAGATTCCGTCGTGTATGCGACACTTTAAGAAGAGTTCACAACAACGTACAATAATAACGATTTACAACGCCCATCTCTCTCTCACATGTATCTCCCGCTTCGCCTGGCGGGATGCATTTTATTTCGATTTTTGGCGCCAGATTTTTAATTAACATACATTAATCCCAAAAAAAATTAATCAATGGGCACGTAACTTACATGTGCACGAAAAAATGTGGAATAAATCAATAAATTCTGTCAATCGGGTAACATAATCGTCCTATAACGGTAGGTTTAATGATATCGAGAGAAAGAAAGTTCGGTCGGTATGTCCGTAATTGGTTTACCTGTCATACGAATTTGCATTCGATGCGTTACTCGCGGAATAATCCGCGATAATACGGGCGGAGATCGATCAGCGGGCTCGTTCGCATTTCGACGCACTGAAACGATCGGGGGATCATCCGATGGGCAATAAACCTTGGCGCCCGCTTGATCGGCCAGCGGAAAAATCCGCGAATTCCGTCCGCCTTTCTCTGGAGTCGCGCCCGCGAAGAACGCGTCCGGGTTCGAAAAGAACGGTTAATTTTGGGTTATCCGCGAACGACCCATCCATTATACGAATGAGAGATTACGTTTATTTTCGCCAATAATTACGATTTACTTTTTTACGGTTTATGACAACAAATATATTTTGTTTTCAATCGTGCCAGCAAGTTGATAACACTTGTAGACTTGAAGTTGGGGTGGGATAAGACAGAATAAACTTTTTTCTTGTGTATATTTCCTAGCGTGCACTTCCCGTGGTCACAAAATTTCGTAAAAATGAATAAGATTAAATTAAAATTTGTGTCGCATTGAATTCCTTCAAATCCTAAATGAGGTGTTGTTTATATGATTACAATTGATATTGAACATTTATAAAGTACGGTTTTAATTTAAATCAACCATTAGATTAAATATTGTTATATTTAAATGAATGAATGACATTGTTTATAGCTTTGGACATACGTGAAACTCTGAAAGTACTCATAATCGAAGAGATGAATATTGAAATTGAGAACCTGAAAAAACTGAGAACATCAAAATGATAGAAGTTGAAGAAATGAATTTGAAAAATAGAAAATTGATTTTCAGTGATTTCGTATAGTCTAAAATTGGGAAAAGTTTATAGTTTTGGGTACAAGTGAAATTCTGAAGGTACATAAAGGAGGATGTAATAATTTAAAATTTAAAATCACAGCACTGAAAGGGCAAACGTTGTTGAATATCTTTATGTTAGATGAGAAATAGATGTTCAGTGATCCTCAAAAAAATTAATATTAATGCTACACTTTGAATATTGTTCCACTCTCTTATTCGGTTTGAGCAAAGGTGAATAATAATAATAATATAAAATAATAATAATAATGAATTGGTGAATGATAATTATAATCCTGAGATAATATGACATTAAAAAAAAACTTCAAAAGGGCGATTGGTTTGATTTATCCCCTTGTCAAAAACAATATCAACTATAACATACCAGTGAAAAACTCAAATCTCTTCTTTTTAAGTAATACATCAACATTGCTTACCGTACTGGAAATAACTTAGGAAAACATATCAAAAATAACAAATCTAAGGTTAACAAAAATAAAAAATCAGGAGTAGGTATATAAAATTAACTGTGGTAGTTGTGATAAGTTTTATATTGGTAGAACGTTTAGAAGTTTTCAAATAAGAATTTCTGAGCATAAACGCAGCTTTGATAATCAGAAGACAGATTCACATTATGCAAATCATGTGATTATATGAAAATCATATATTCAATACCTATTTTGAAATTTTGAATAGCGCAGACAAGGGAATGGAGCTTAATTTGTTAGAATCACTTCAAATTAATAAATACAAATATTCTGGCAAGCTTTTGAACAGCCAAATCGATCATACCTCAAGCCCCCTTCTCAATCTTTTCAAAATTACTAAGTTTCCTATATACTAGTTCAGTATGAATTGATACCTTCTACCTGTTATCTACCTGTTTTCTCTGTATTCATAATTTAAGTTTATATATTGTATGTATTCGAGACATTTGACTAATGTCATTAGTCTGCACGTAGCATTTGAAAAAGGTGAATCTCATCGAAACGTACGTCATGCAGTATTCTTTTTAATATATGTGTAAATCTTGGTTTAACAATTGTTTTATTATAAAAAAACTTAACACCTACAGAAAGTGCAGAATAGGGCTAAAGGAACAAGTTTGCAATGTAGTAGAACAATTTTGAACTGTACGCTCATAATATTAGAAATACTGACAGTTTTAACGTGCAAGTTTGTAGGCTAGAAAATTACTGTAACAATTCATACATACGTAGTGTTGAACTGAACCTGTATAGTTATTTATGCAGGATGCAATCGGTATAATAAATTTCTTATGTGATAAGTGGTGCTCAATGAACATCATTATTTTTGACATTATTTGACTTTTGATCTATGTACAGCAAGAAATTATGCACATTTTTTGTTTTTTGATATTTCATTATGTAGAAATTCCTTTTGGAATGACGTAAAATTATATCCCGTAAAAGTTATTAACTCGTCGAATTATTTTTTCCATCAACTTTTTCAAATATTTTTTTTATTATCCATGAACGAGTCATTAGTTTTTTTAATTGGCTTTTTTCATTTTTAGTGTTAATTAGAGCTATTTGAAGTGTTTTTCTATTTCACTTTTTATATTATGTGTTTTGCGGCTACATTCCAATTTGGATTCCTCAAGAAATTGGAATGGTTTTTATGTCGAAAATAAATCTGCACAGTTAGATATTTCACTTTTATTGATTATGAATGAAAGTTGCATAATTTATCAATGAAAATTAATGATAGCAGTCATAGTAAAGTATTATTTCAATATTTATAATGATTTATGTGAACAATTTCTGCAGTAACCGAATTGAAATAACGAACGCATACAATTTATGATTGTTCATCTTGAATATATAAGCCTAAAATTCACTTAAATTTTTCATTATAAATTTATTACATATCTCGTCATTACATGTCTCGCCTTTATTACAAATTAATGTGTATTTACAAATCGTTAAACCATTTGGTCAGCCTGAAAACTCATTCTAAATTACAAAAGAAGTTTTAGATTTTGTTTGCGTGGATATAGCATTATGGATATGAATAAGTATCGAACCATCTTCTTATTCGACGAACATAATGTGATTTGCGTCAGTTTTCCAGAGACGGATCTGTTTTAGAATGAGCGATATATGAGGCGGTTGAAGTTGGGCCGAAAATCTTCACATAGCTGAAGTATTCGGATAACTGAAAATTAATTTCTTTGGAGTAGTCTCTATAATTCTCAGATACACCTCGTATTCACAAAATTTCATTGTTATCTCAGGAAGTATATAATTATTGATATTCCATTGAGATGGGGAATATATTTGAAAGGAATAATAATACAAAATTTCAGTTATGATATAAAAAGGCTTCTAGAGAGACAGTTTTTTCGATTTTTTAGCCATAGCTGTTATTAAAAGACACGGTTTTCCATTATTCATTTCAATCTTATTGCTCGAGTGCTCGAACAACTTAATAATAGGTAGCTATTTCATGGAGATACTATTTGCGGTAATTTCATCAGTTTTGTGTTTTTCCACTGGCAATTTAAATAAATCTAATTATATCCAATTTCACCTTTAATAAAGGATCAAGATTTTCACCTCCGTATGTTCTAAATTCTACTGCGTTCTCGGAAACGCTCTACGTAATTGAATGATTTGCACGAAAGCTACATGATGCAAGAAGTCGCCGTTCTCGCTCTTGGTTCGGTTCCCGTAACACCTCCTATCTTGTTTTCTCGAAACTCCGAATTCAATAAATATGCAGATGCCGTCTAGACCGCGTTCAAGAAACTGGACCTCGTTGAAGGAGAAAAATTTACGAGAACATCTTCGACGCTTCGCGATAAGGCCTCCGCGGCAAAATTCCCAGATTTTCCTTTGTCAGAATTTTCGAACGTTTTACGTTATGGGTCTTTGTGGTGTTTTTTCGATTATGTGGGTGTCCATTAATTACTCCAGACAGTTCCAATTTTTGAACGAGGAGAATTCCATCAAATCTACGTTGAAGAGAAAGAGGGCATGATCCATGAAAATATTTTCATGGTTCATGAAAATCATGGACCATCAAAAACAATTTCACTTGCCTTCCAGCACACCTCTTAGTGCAACATTGCCAAGTGCATTGTATACCTGAAAATCTTAAGTTCCAGAAAAATTTATATAGTGTTATTGAACTCTAGATAATGGGTTATCAGCCCGAAATATATATTGGTGTTTAAACAATTTTTTTGTTATTCAGCAGAGTAATTTCAATTATACATTACGTATAGGTAAATATGTTTCTTCATTATAATATTCATTATTATGCGAATTACGGAAATCAGTACCTTAATCATTTTTGGTGTCATGGTCAGCTATTGTCAACCGCTGGTCACCAGTGGTCCACAGAGAAGTGTCACTACTCCACGGACAATTTTTTCTATCCGTGAAAAAAATTTACTTGCCAAAAAAATAATAAGTACTTATGCAGTTGTTATTCAATACCTAGTAAAATGTATTTAGTAATTGTTAAAAAAATATAACTGGTCCGCGATATTTTTTCAGAAAATTTTAATGCACCGCGGGTTGCGAAAACAGGTTGAGGAAGGCTGGATGATGTTTTCCTTCCGTTATCGAATGAAAATTCTTAGATAAATTTAGGCTTTTCGCTTAGATATAGAATTATTGACAATAAAATCATTTTGAAAAATCTCTTGTGAGATCAGGGGCAGAATAGGTTGTCGAAACAAATCTCATGACATCTCACTAGTGGGAGGGAGGGAAGTTTCAAATATCGCTAAAATAAGTTTTATAAACAAATTTCTCAGATTTTTTTTTGGTATAGTGTGAGTCAAAACTGTCATACTATAATAGTTATAATAGTTCAAATTAGATACTTTTTAGTCATATTTGCATTTCTGAATTGTAACATCATATCAAAATATCTACCCGGATCGATTGTGTGCCTCCTTCTTGTCAGTTAAACCTTCTTCAAATTTGTTATTTATAGCAACATTTTGACCCCTTTCCTTCAACTCGAAGATCTCTTCGAGTGATGTGCTCGAAGTTTAAGAATATGCGTTGGACGATGTATAAATTGGTCTTGAATTCTCTTTTCGTTCTATGAATAGTCCCTTATATATGGACTTCCTCCACTAACCTTTAGGACTTCTTTTCGATTATCCACTTTTTATTTCTCCGAATATTTTGCATTATATCTACTATTTCTCATTTTCAATTATGATTCAAATGAAAAACAAAAATTTTAAGTGGTTCATTAATAAAAGATTCAAGAACTAAACTTTTCACATATTTGATGCAAGAGTTAATGTTTGCTTTTAGGTGATTCTTTTATGTTAGGTTCACATTTATAATAATTAGTCAAATTAACACATTCAACAGTAAAGTTTTTCAGGCAGTAGAATTCATATAAATGCTTCAGGGTGTAAAACTGAACTTACAGTAGAAAAAGCATGAACATTGAGATGACGCGAGGAGCGACTTCTTTTAACATATTTACTATTGTATAAAACCAAATTATAGATGTAATTAATGGCATTAATTCCATTTTCAATCTGATGCATGTACGGTCATATATATATATATATATATATATATATATATATATATATATATATATATATATATGATATAAAGTGGCCAAAAAAAAGTTTCTAACCTTGACACTGTCTCATATTAACATAAGCATATTGAAGTTCTATGAAATATGGTGGAAACTTTAGTATTGTCAATTTTGAATTACAGTTTAACAGTTAATTATCTTAGGTAGGATCAGGCTTCTTGAATACGGCTTCAGAGAGTTCAGAATTCATGTGGCTTTTGCTTGAAGAAATATGACAGAGTCTCGAACAAAATTCAGCAGCATCGATGGTTGTAGATCGTTAGGTTGTATCTGTTCGCTTGTGCTCAGTAGCTTGAGAAGTGGACAGAGTTTGCCTGATATAGGTACATAAATGTGAATCATGTAACACTTTGATTTCGTCTGGCAATATTCAGATCTCTCATCTGCATCTCCGTAATGTACTTTATCGAAGCTAAGGCGCATTACAAAAAACTTCTGAACTAAATTCATGGATAATTTGAAGAGCGCTTTGGGTTTCTACGGTTTATTCTTTTTAATTTTTCCTTCATAATCATAAGTATTGTGGTTATTTCTACATTTTTCAAAATTATGATTCAAATGGGAACAGCGTAAGTTAAATATTCTTATTTTTGTTCCTATCTTTTTCAATTATTTATATTTACATCCATAAATTATTGTAATGAATTCATCGTATTCTATTTAAGTTATTCTTACTGAATTATTGAATTCATTTTATGTACAGGTGTTAAGTAGAAGCTACACTTCGTCCAATAAACTTTGTTTGCACGAAACTGTGCCTTTCATAAAGACATAATATCATTTTCAACACAATTTCATGTTGAATTCCTTGATACACTAGAATGTAGTGCAGCGGTTCCCAACATTATTACCCCATACGCTTCCCTCAAGTTCACGCCAAGATATAACGCCACCTTGTCCAACTCAACTACGATGGAAACAAAACAAACGATGAAAACTTCAATGGGCTAGAGTGGCCATTTAATGGACAATAAATACTTAAGTCGCTCGCCGTGCCCCCCCTTGGAGCAACCTTCTCCTCAAAGTGGGGCGCGCCCAACTGGTTGAGAACCTCTGATGTATTATCAAGTAATGATTGTTTGAATACGCAAGTCCATAATCCAGAGCACTTCGTGTGATATTCAGTTGCAGTTTTTATCAAAAAACTTCCAACTGAGTTGAGAATCGATAAACGAAAATTGCAGACATTAAATTGAAAACATTAAGAATTTTTGATTTTCGATTTGGATAAATTATAGTGGTCTTATTGCCATATTTTCAGATAAATTGATAATGAATTTTCTAGAATCATCTCATTAACCTGAGAGTTGACTAGTTCCAGTAATAAATTACCGTGGTGGGCCGTTATGTGATAATGACGACGATTAGCGCCGTTCGATAAAAATTATATCGTTCTGAAACTAGTCAAATTGTAGTTGGTGTTTCCAGGACTTGGCGTAAAGTCTACTTTTTTCACGGCGCCAGATGGTTCCTGACCCTATGAGTTAATTGATGGAATCATCACTTCCAGCGGTACCAGAAATTCTATCAGATGTTCGTCTCGTAACAAAAAATGTGAGAAATTGGCCTGGACGATCCGAACACTCGGTTTTTTACGATTCATCTTGATAGAATATACCGTAAGGATTACTTATAGACGTTACTTTAGATATCTGTGAAATGATTGAATTTTCCAGATTGAAGAATCTTCGAAAAAATCTCAGTAAAAAAATTATATTCATGATTATACAGATATACTCTACAGATACCATGAAATGCGATAATATGAAATTATAAAAATTCATAATTGAGAATATAACTTCAATATTGCACGTGCAATAGAAAACTATGTGTGGAAATTTCGAAAGAGTCGGTAAAAAATTCGCATCCTAGCGCTCGTAAATTTCTGAGAAAGTTAGTAACTTAACAGAACTCGCTATACGGTAGAACAAAATTGAATTGAATTAAATTTATTGAACTCCAAGGGCACTGTGAAAAATGTCAGATTTGAAAAAGAGGCATCAAACCATTTATTGATTAACTGCATTAAATAGCTCAAAGAGATTCCTGAACGATGGTTTCAGAATATATGTTGAAAAGCAATGGTGAAAGTATGCAGCCCTGTCGGACTCCCCTCAAGACTTTAACTTCTTCAGTCAATTCAGACTCCACATGTATATTTGATATTTGTTTCCAATATAAGTTCCTCGCTCTTTTTCTTTTTGTCAAGACCTATTGAATAAAGAATGTTCATCAAGTTTGCATGTTGCATCCTGTTATAACTTCGAACTTAAGGATGGAATCCTTCTCAGGTAGTTGTAATCACATACTCCCTTAAAAGGTTAGGCCTCACCCTTTAGTAAGTGAGTCCACTTCTTTGGTTCCTTCGTTCACCTCACATGTGTAGTGGAGAAGCTTTAGGGTAGTTTCAGTTTCTTTCTTAATTTGTAATTTTGTACAATTTAGTTTACTTCGAGTCTTAGACGAACGAGTACGTCTCCGGGACGAGTCCCGTCATTGTTATCTTTCAAGACGCTGCAAATACTTATTTGTATATTCCTTTTAACATTTTATGATTCAATAAAGAATCTCAGTCTGCTATAGAAGAAAAACCTGAAATTCAACACATCCTATCAAATGCTTTTTCATAATCGATGAAGCGGACAAAAAAAACATTCTGATTTATATCCAAGCATCTTTGGGTGATTAATTAAAAACAAAAAAGTTCATCCCTTATTCCTAAACCTCATCTGAATCCGAATTGCGAAAATAAATTGCGAAAAATATTTTCGCATCTCCTATAGATCGGTTTCTTATAGTTTGGTATTCGATTTTCTTTATCTGATGCAATTCTATTTCAACTGAGAAGTGGGAAAGCAAGCAACGTTTTAATTTCATTTGTTCATTTCATTTCATTTATTCAAAGTACATAAACTAACTAGCTGCTAATGCTGATTATACCAAACCATATAAAGAACATATATGTTGAAAATAGGATTTTGTAGAATGTAACAGTTTGTATTGCATCTAGGTAAAAACTGTGTGTGCACTAAATACCCAAAAACCCAAAGGAAACATTTCACCAGAAAAAAAAATTAAAAACCGAGACCGTTCACAAAAAACATTGAAAATATTCACCAGCCACTACCAAGATGAAACCAAGCTTATTATTCTTCTTTACGTAAAATTACAAAAACGCAAAAATAGATCTGAATGTCCTCGAATAAAAGTTCGAGATTTTTCCGAAATTTTCTGATTGACTGTTTTGACAAAAAATTGAACAGTTTTGGCAAGACGATTGTTAATAATCTTTGACTAGCCAGAAGACGACATAATGGAGTTGTTATGATTTTATTAATATTTTACTAATTAATCACACAATAATTACCATAATAAATTAACAATAAATAATACTATTTCCTTATACTCTATGCTATATACTCGATTAACAACGAGAGCAATTCAATCTTTTTTTGGTGTTTCATCTAGTATTTCATATATTCATCAAGTTATCATTCATTATATTTGAGTAAAATGCGGAGTTTTATTCTCATTTTTTGTAGAAATGATGATTGGCGCATGTAGGAATCATGTAAAATTATTGGTCGCATGTAATACTTAAAATACGAATTATCTCTAATCACAACTTCCGTAGGTCTTACCAAGGCTTTACGCTTGCCAAAGGTGAACATTAAGGTTTTCGAATTAATTTACATAGAATTGCATCATTATAGCTTTTTAAATTGTTTGATTTCAGCGTTCGGCGATCATAAACAAGGAAATATTACATGATATGTGATTCGATTGTAATGCGGCCATAAAAAATGTAATGTATTATACGACCCCGTGTAAATGCTCGTCGGAATCGATAACTTTAAATCGTAGTAAAAGTGTTAACACGCGGAATTTCAATTTATTTTTCAAGTGAATATGTAATATGCGCTGGCAATTTAAATGATTACGCATAGCTTTCGGAAAATTGAGAAGACAATAACTGTTCGTATTTTGCTATTAGGTATTTTGGGTTAGCTTAGTATGTTGTTCAAATTTACATATTATGGAAATTGTTATTTACTTCGGAAATAAGGAAATGAAAATTTTTTATACGCCCTGAATTTCAAGAAAATGGGAATTCATTTCGTTTCATGCCAAAAGTATGCCGTAAAAACCTGAAAAAATTTGTCCACTTTTCTGGGAATTCTAGACCCAGCGAAAAGAGCCCTAAAATCTCCAGTTAAACCATTCCAATTAGAGAATCGTGGTTACGCACTGCCTCCAACTCCTATAAAAGTAACGAATGACGCAAAACGTTCGGAAATTCTCTATTTTAGATTTTTAATTTTTATAATATTCTACCTACCGTTCAATTCTTTCAACCACTATATCACAGAAATGATTGAAACAATATTTATGAAAAAAAGTGTAGGGACATTTTTTGTAGAGCATCGGATGATCTAAAATTTTTGTCTCAAGTCAACATTCAAGAAAATTCTAATTATAACATGGTGTCACGAATGACAGAAATTTTCAGTATCGAAATTTGCTTGAAATCTCTCTGTACTAGGACAGAAAAATTATTTCATAATTGATTAATATTAATAAATTATCGATAATTAATTAGTAATGAATATTTTATAATTCTAAATTATTAATTCGAAATTTCTTCATTATATGTTCAATTCAATCTTGTTTCTTCGGAATATTTGGAATGTGTATGGGATATGGGCACATTTTCTGAATAAATATCAATTGAGCAATGAAGATTCTAATCCTTAATTTTTACGGATTGTTGCTCATAGTTTTTCAACTATTTCTTTTATATTATTTCTATGGAATAATTACATTTTTTTATAGAATTTGTTTTATCCTTCCGAAAACTTTCTGCACTTTCTGAAAACAAATCTCGAATTATATTTTTCCACGTACACCTATGTTAACAATTTTTGTTTGATTTCATGATGTCAGTGCATACAGTCTATGGAATTAAATGAAATTCATAGGTATAACTTGAATAGAAAAATCATTTATTCACGTCTACTACTTTCTCATTGTTAATTTCTTTCAGATCTAATGTTTTTGCGATGGCATAATTGATAAAATTGACAAACTTGATAGTCTAGTTTAATACTTCTCTTTCAAATTTCTAAAGGTCGTCAAAGACAACATCACAAATTGTACCATTATCTTCTGGGTCCCCTATTTTGAAATTGTGTTCAATTCCTATAAGCTCTGGATAACCCGACAAGTTTTTTTTAATTTAATTTTTAGCAAAACTGGAAGTTTCAAAGTTAAAGAGGTCTAAGTTTTTACTCTGGTTAACACTAGATACAACATTTGTGATGTTTAAATTTTAATTGCAAACTACTAAAAATACTGTTTCAAATTCTGTCAATTTTTTAAAATCATGCCTCATTTCGTTTTATTACTCTAGAACTTTTGTGAGATTTAATTGTGATAATGCATTTTAAACTACAGAACAATGAAACCACAAAAATCCTAAAAGAGTCCACGCACATGTATACGGCACAATGTGTACACCCTGTTGCTACTACGTCGCTGTTCATAACTTTCTACATTCATTACGAATCATTTGTGATAATTCAATATACAAATACCCATTTTTCGTTTCCTAATTACGCTCCATTGATCCTTAAAGTTCGGATTTTCCGATTCGATAATTGCCCAATAATACCTAATTGTTTATTCCGTGAAAGAATGCTAATAACCTCCGCACATATCGGAATCGTTACGGGAATTGGTATTGAAAACAATTTAGTCAAGAACGTCTTGCCAGTTGACACAGAAATCGATATGTTGATATTCATTCGTCATATTTTCTGGGAACTGCTAGATCTTGTTATCTCTGTATTTATTCCAAGTATTGTGTTGATTTTAATGAATAATAAAAAAACCAAATGTGCACCTGACAAGTTAATTTATTCTGTGAATATTAATCTCAAATTCATTGAAATTATTCCAATAATTATCCTAGAATATAAACCAGAAGAAATTCCGGTTCAATAACGCTTTCAATTTAACAATAGCCAAAACTCTGGTTCAGATCAGGAAAAAATGAAGGTAAAAGTGTTCAATAAAGCACCTCCAAAGAATCAGAGTTGGAAAACAAACTTTTTCAGACACCTCCGACCCCCTCAAAATTACATTCTTAATTAACATTCAGAATTGAAGATGAAAGGCATAGTGATTTCTTACGAATTTTGAGGAGGGTGTGTTGGATGTACTTTTTGTTATAGTTCTTATACAAAAATAGTTAGTTGTCGGACAAAGCGATTCTTGTTGCTGCATTGAAAGGTGTGTGTTTGTGAAAAGTTTGAACATATCTTTTAACCATTCACTTATTGTGATAAGTGAACGTTTTGGATGGATAAGTTGTGTGTTCTAGAGATGATCGACATTAGAAAAATATCGATGTTCTACATCGTAACTTTTGTATCGATGTAACGATAAACATCGATATTCTAAAAACTTACATTTTTTCGGTAGCAAATGAAACTGTCTGTTGTAATTATGTATTGCTATTGCTATCAAAAACAAAACTTGTTAGAGACATACTATCGCAATTCAATTCTTCTACCGTAAAAAGTTGTGAGAGCAATGGTCACTAAGTCGGTCAATTTATTGATTCCCTACTCAAGGGGATTTTGCTCAATTTGCTGACCTAACTGCATCTTATGATGAACATATCAATATTAAAAATCTTTTATGCCTCAAATGAAATCAATTGACTTGGCCATCCCATGAAAACACAATATATCTCACAAGTAATACGATTTACATCAAATAAGAATGTTTAGAGTGATTTTCAAATCTATTTCATTTGAAAAATGAAAGATTTTCAATATTGATTTGGTCACTGTAGTTATAATTCTCGAACAACTTGTCAAAATTGAATAAAATTTTGAATGTCCGTGTTAATACAATGCCTGATCGCTCACCGAAAATTGGGTCTTTTAGTTTCATCCTGTATGGAAAATTTGGACTGCTATTTATTCACAAGGAAATTTCCCCCTGACAAGGCCTCAATCTGCCTACTCCTTGTCAGGGAACTGTTTAGTTAACGACTAATGGAAAAACAATTCAAGGCTCAATTTTTCCGATTTCAGGAAATCGGTATGAAAGGGTTCGTTGCTGACAAGGCCTCAATCTGCCTACTCTTTGTCAGGGATCTGATTTGTTGCCGACTGACGGACCACCAATTTAAGGCCCAATTCTCCCGATTCCTGAAAATCGGTATGAAACGGCTCGTTGCTGACAAGGCCTCAATCTGCCTACTCTTTGTCAGGGGGCTGATTTGTTGCCGATTGATGGACCACCAATTTAAGGCCCAATTCTCCCGATTCCTGGAAATCGGTATGAAAGGGTTCGTTGCTGACAAGGCCTCAATCTGCCTACTCCTTGTCAGGGGGCTGATTTGTTGCCGACTGATAGATAACCAATTTAAGGCCAAATTCTCCCGATTCCTGAAAATCGGTGTGAAAGGGTTCGTTGCTGACAAGGCCTCAATCTGCCTACTCCTTGTCAGATGAATGAGTTGACTAGTGGTGGACAACTTATTTTATGAAGAATTTGTTAACTATTTATATATAAATTAAAACTGCTTAATCACAAAAATGAAGATCATCACACTCATGCGAGTGTGGGGAACCCATGATATTCGCAATAGTTGTGTTAACCTACTTATTGCCTAATGCATTAATATAAAGTATTTCTTTATTCTAACTATGTAAATCTGTTCAAAATCTTGGAGATTATGAGCACATCCACAATGAAGTCATAGGGGGTCGAAAATTGCCTGAACTGCTTCGAGAAAAGAATGGTAAGGTCGTTCTGCTTTTTTTGCTATACTTTGCAGATACAAGATAAAAATTATCTTTGATAGGTGTTTTTCCTTCAGAACATTAGTTTGCTTCTAATAGTTCTGGAAAAGAACATTCCTTTTTACCAGAAATTTCTCAACACAAATATTCAATAACAAAACTTTGCCTCTTTTTATCTGGTATTGTAAAAGTATATAATAATAGTGCTTAGTAAAGACAATTTATTATTTTTATTATTATTCAGTTGACTAAGAGGATTTTAGTATTTCCGATAAAAGTAATAGGTCTTATTTGAAATCAGCTACCGGTCTTTTCGAATGACATTGTACGCGCAGTCGTATCACATTGGCCAGTCAAAATATTATTCGTTTCGTTAAGAAGTTTATAATGGTCTTTACATATAGTTGTAGAGGTATCTGATCATTATTTTGTTAATAATTCATTTTGCAATGAATGACCGAAATTTTGTTACTAAAATTGAAAATTTGACCGAAAATCTCTGTACGTTTCATTCCGATATTTTGCATATCTTCAGATCATGTGAATACATATAAATGTTTGGGAAGCTCCTCTATAGCATATGTTGAAACGCGGAGGCAGATGAACTTAACATATATCTATTGTTTTAGTCATCTTCCTCTTGTGTCAATTTGGTAATCATCTAGTTAGTGTATGCTTTGCGCGCTAGACGTCCCCAGGGAATGTATTGGCGTTTCGATATTTTATTCTGCTAAAATCGATGTATCGATGCGAAAACATCGATGTTTTGAAGTTGAAAACCGAGGATTATCCACCATCGATGACTATCGATCAATCCTAATAAGTATGTTCAGCATCAGTGGAATAATGGCTAAGACAGAAGAGAACCTGGTGTGTTAAGAATTTGTCTTAAGTTTACGAGAATAATTGATGTGATTCGGGAGTTTCCAATTCGGTTATCTTTTTCAACGAAACTCGGATTAGTATGAAGAAAATGGGACTGCCAAACAGGAATTTGCATTTAATGGTTACATAAATAAGGCATCTTTGGTTTCAGTTGAAATAAAAATAGGATATTTTTCAAGACATTCAAGGCCAATTTGGCTTCAACTGAAATAAAAATTTGATACATGTGAAAGCACACAGTCCAATTTGGCTTCAACTCGAATAAAACTTACAATAACAACATGAGCACCGCTTGAATCCAAATGGATATCATAAACTCGCATAAGACAGTAATCGTTCAGTGAAAGACAGTGCCAACATCCATCTTTATTATCCCGCTAGGTCGACATTTCACATGACAATCAGATATGATAAGTTGAACATGTATTACAGCTATATTTGAATTAATCAATCATTATGTAACTAATTTGTTATATCAGTGTTTATTTTAATTTATTATCCACATAAAATGTGAAACAAACAAGGCCTACGTGCAAACTGGGCAAGTCACAAAATAGTCAGAATTTCTATTATCCTGAACATTTTAACAAGATTTGATCAAGCCAAAGTTAAGAAACATATTGAAGGGTTTTCATTGCATAAAAGCTGCTAATGATGTATGAATTTTCGACAGGTTTTATACAGGATGTTTAATTTTATTTTTCGTTTTTCGCTTTCATTTTTTTGTTCTTTCCAATTTCAACTCTTTTTGTACTTGTGCGAAAAATGTAGAAAATTTTCATATTTTTTTCATGGTCATACTTATATTCGATTCACCCTCGTACATTTAAAGTCAGAAGTGGATTTGGTGAGTGTAAATTATTGCTACTGAATGTTGAATGTGTTAAATGGTCCAATCAGTTCCCAACAAATCAAATTTTGTATTGAGCTGTTAGCAATATTCCGAACATACAAATATTGTATATATTTCATGTCGTATTGTGAATGGAATTATTGCTGTATACCTGTGCGTTAACCTCAATTCGTAAGATTGCCAAATGAGAAAAATATATCATGTGGAACATCTACCTTATTATCTCGACGTTTCTAATTAATCTTGGTATTACTCAGACATAAAAATTAAACAACCTCCGCATTCTTAGGTGAGTAAAGGCGTTTTGTGTTTAAGTTGACTGGTCACGTAAACAAATCTGAAATTGTATGCTCTAGTATATATTTTAGTTAATGGGATGAGTCTATAAAAATTTTTAATATAAGGTTTTACTACCCTTATAAAAATTTATGTGAAACAAGAAATATCGGTTGAAAATAGTGTTAACTAGCGGTTTTTGGCAGATGAGCTGGGTTTGGATTTCGGTTTTTGCGTTTTTGAAAATTTTGCGAAAAAAGAATTAATTTTTTCTTACCTAATCAAGTTTGATTATACTACGCAAGAATGCAGTATATCAATTAGTCTTCGTATACTGCAATTAGACAAATAGTTGAACAGCCTTGTTCTCATTAACTTATTAAGGTCTACAATATTTTTTATAATTTACAATAATTAATGACACTCAATAAACCATCTTCTTTAGCACAGTTAAAAGTTAAAAATTACACACAGTTAAAGAATCTCTTTTTATAAAATGATTGGGAACGAAAAAGATTTTTTTAACAAAAATGCTTTTTCTTGTTTGTGAAATGAAAAATCGTAATTCAATAATTTTATAATGATGGATAATTTTCAAATAAATCAACTCAACACAAACCTCATTGTTCAAATTGAACTTATTATTTATTTAAGGTAATTGGCTGCTTTTCTTATGGACGAAAAAAGTTTTATAAGAACACTATTGAGTGCAATGTGCTTTTTCTAAACAATTTCTAAAATGTTTCTTGCCTCTTCAAAATATAATATTCTGCATTTGTCATTTTGTCATCATTTTTGACAACAGAATTGTGAAACGGGTAAGTACTTTATACCGCCCCCTCAAAATCTCTTGCTTTGCGATATCGCATATCGAACCGCTATATGAAATAGCAGACGTCTTCACAATTCGACAACTTTATGCCCGTTCACTTCTGATACATGAACATAGTGTAAAACCTGAAGTACCTGAAAATGAACAGAAGTATGAACTTCGGAGTATATCATCAATACCAATACCAAAGGCTAATAAAACAATTGGACTAAAGGTCTTCACTTACCTGGCACCATTATTGTATAGGAAACTACCGCCAAACATACGGAAGAACATAAACATAGGAGCATATAAAAGACAAATCAAAATCTGGATTAAAACAAATTCAAAAATAGAGTGGAACAAGTTCTTCAACCGATATCGCCACGCTTGAAGGTTGAATTAATTAATTTTAACAGTAGTTTTTTGGGCTCATTTTGTTTCATTTCATTTCATGTTATTTTTGTTTTCGATTGTATGAGAAGAATGAGTAAATTTTGATTAATTACGCTATTTGTAGAAGCATGATATGTTAACACTTAATTGGATACATTATAATTTAATTGGTAAAAAACTCACTTACAAGTGTCTTCACTTTTGTGAGCAAGAATGTTTATTGAGAATATCTAATTATTGGATAAAAATGTAAAAATATTATAAAATCTTATACTCTTTTCTTAATAAACATTATTATTATTATTACCATTACTTTCTATTGAAAGTTACATTTGAAATGATCATTCCCAACTACCACGATAACATTAACAATTAAAATTCAACTTTATAACATAACAATATTTCTTTGAATTGGGAACAAACGTAATCTTTCATGTGACTGATAATTTTTAAATTTTGAATTGTTTTTAATAAAGTTGACTGAGTGTTCGCTGATCTCTTAGTGAAACGTTATTTAATATATTAAATAAAAAACACTTGACTAGGATTCACAAAATTTATAATAAATAAATACTTGACAATTGTTTCGGGGTGTTTTCCCATTTTTAAAAGTAAGACTACTCTTAGTGTAACTTTTGGGTCTAAGTTTGGTCTAACTTTTAGTCTAACCAATGGGGTAACACCCCGAAAAAATTCTTTAAATTTTTAAATTTCTTTTAAAATCTTTTAAATTTTTTCATTATAAATTTTGTGAAACCTAGCCAAATGTTCTTTATTTAATATATTGAAGAGTTTTATTTTAAAGAAGTTTAGTCTTGAAGATGAGCTCACGCTCAAAACATGTTGACTATTTGATATTGTTAAATATAATCGTAAAACATTGATCCAAGTATTTAATTTAATATATATTGAATTATTTTGTCCATCACTTTAAGATTTCACATATAAATTATTGTTGATATCAGATTCGTGTTCATACAAAACTTTTTCAGGTAGGGACATGAGTTAATATATAATTTATAAAAAATATATATAATATTTTGGTGATATAAAAAAATATCATATAAAATTGCTAAACCCATTGAAAATTCTACGGTTTCAAGGAATATGTGTTTATGAGTAAATGAGGTTACTTGTTTTTTTATGAGATTTTCAATGAGAAAATGTTCTTAAATTAATTTCAAAAACACTATCAAAATTGCTTCTATCCCGAACTGATATTTTGAATGTTGGGTGTGAAAGAGAAGTTGTTAAAATGTTTCAGATTTTCATCAGTTGCTCTACAAATATGTTATGTGTTACCATGTCCCATTTCTATCCATCATATCATTGAAAATTTGGTATTGAACTCGAACATAATTTCATTTCCAATTACATTTCATTTTAATATTGAAATCAAGGTAATTCTAAAATTGGTCGATTAGTGCGAAAGCTTTCTTCGAATACTCCTCAAATGTTGATTTAGAAAAACAAGTAATTTTTTTTTACAAGTTGGAAAATTGAATGAAAAAATGCAAAAAAGTACCCAATCGAAGATCTTCAAATCAGAGAAAGTTCCCATCATCAATAGTACATCTTGGAATTCAAACTTCACCCGGTAAATTAGTTAGATTGATTTTGACAAATCACAATCGAAATATATAAAAGCACTCAATCTTCGCGGGTGAAAGTAGCCGAAGTATTTTTAGGCTGTTCATCAAGTCTCATTCTCGATTTCGTCTGTACGTTGGTACAACGGCGTCAGTATTTTAGTATGTCTCGAAATTATAATAATTAAATCAGTTGCTGAAAAACAAGCGAGCAGAAAGTTTCACTTCGACATGATTGTCCGATTTTGAGTGATTAAATCGAGCTACTTTTCGTGCTTCTCTTTGAAATGTAAAGAATAAACACTAGAATATGACTTATACATTGAAAATGATGAAAATAAGTGAAGATCTCAAAAATTTAACACTAATATATTTCAATATATCAATACTTTAATGGCAATATATCAATATTACAATATTTTTAAATTCCTGTGATATAAATAGTTTTGTGTTGAGCATGCTTATTGTGACAGTTTTCTTGGAATCAAATATATCGATTGGAAACAATTTTAAAAAAGAATAATTTCAACAATTTATAATTTTTCTGAATTTAAAATCAAAGTTGAAAAACTTGAATTAAGAAAAATACCTATACTCATCAAGAAGGTAACATTGTATTGGCCACTTTGTTGTGTTGTCATTTATGAAAGCCAGTTAATCACGCTAATAACTGGGATTCTCTTATCAGTTTATCTCAAAAGTAGTCTCACAATTTTATTTTTAGTGCCTTTCCTTGATTTATTTGGATGTTTCGCAACGAACTATTTGCAAAGCAATGCCTTTTTCTACCAGTATTCTATTCATTATTATTCTTCAGTGAACCTACAGTTCAACGCCGGTTCGGAATGGACAATGGACTTGTAATCAATGTACATTACCCAACAATTATCTTCATTAAACCACTTAAATCATAGACAAACACTTAGACCCATGCCTTCACCGGGGATCGAACCCGAATCCTACCGTACCATAGTCGGGTGGTTTCCCGACTAAGCCTCGGAGTTCGGCAGATTTTGTTTAATTAGATGAACTATTTGCTCTTTTGATTCATTGCTTTGTACTTCTTCTAACAGCTACGAAAATCTGAATGAGTCGTCTGTAATTTTTTGATGAAGCTGCCAAAATATAAAGCACATTAGAAACTTATTCTCTTGGACCTTTCACAAATTTTTCTTTTTTCTTTTCCTCGTATATATATATATATATATATATATATATATATATATATATATATATATATATATATATATATATAAACCCTTCTTACTTATGACAAATTTGTGGATACTCGGGTGGAAAAATAGTTAATAGGATAAGCACTATGTATTATACAAGAAAATATCTTATGATTAAATTCAATTTTATATATTTTGAAGAAAATATTTGTGGTCTAATTCCGTCTCATTTGTAAAATAAGAGAGAAGAGACATAAACATGCTCATTGAAACAAAATTGAATTGAAAATTTTCAAATTGGAAGACGTGAAGTTAACATAAACCTGAAGCGTGATCTTTTTGTTATGTGACCCTGATGTTTAATTTTTCTCATTTTTACATACAAAAACGTCCATTTTCTACCAGGAATACTAACCCAAATTGTTAGAATGATTAAACACATCTTAACATTCACGAACAAAAATGTCATTTTACAAAAATATGTCGTACAAAGGTGAAAAATATTAATGTTATTTCAAGAATTCCTTGAAATGTCTCCTAGAAATTGAACTGAGTTTCTTATTAAAATCAAATTTTTCACAGCCCCACACTTCCGAAAGTGCTTCTTATTATTTCAAAATAAATGAATGCCTAATATAATCAAAATTAATTTTAAAATTTTGTTGGCTTCAAAACGTGTAGAAAATATTTATCATGATTCAGAATATATATTTGGGGGTATACATATTTGGTGTGTTTACTTTTATATATCCAATTGATATAAAAATGAATTAATTCGTTAGAGTTTCATCGGAATGTGGTTGTAATTGATCTTTAACATTATCGGTTGTAACTACGTGATGATTAACCATGACGAAACGTAGATTTGTTTACTACGTGTGATATCGCAAACCTTATAAATAGGTGTCATTACATTATCACTCATTAGGACCATGAACATAAATATGGCCGAATGACCAAAAATGCAATCGTTATTCATTATCTAGCAAAACCTGCTCGAAACTAAATCTGTTTATCGTGATTTGTGTTAACAATTGCTGAAAAATGCGTTAAAATTGTGAAGAGCGTGTTATTTATACAGCTTGGATACGGAAATCGTTTGATTGGCTTGTAATTTACAGATTGCGTCATCTTTGACATATATAGAAATATTTGTTTATTTATGTTCCAAATTGTTGTCAAATTATTTGTAAGCGAATCGATTCTACTTTTGAGCTAGTTAACTAAGTGCTTATTTGCAAGTATTCTTATGTAGCATTTGGAATGCTGGGTTATTATATTCTCAGAATCCTAACCCTCTTTCCATGCTTCTTGGTTTTCCCTCACCGCACCCATACTTTGCTATTATCTTGCTGAAGGAGTTAGTCGCAAACTGAATAACCGCACGTCCGGAATGAAAATGTGTGTTTCCTCTTTTTTTCTGCTTCTATTGCAGTCCAAGGGCCTTGATAAGGTCCCTTTTTCTTCACCCTATTTATCTTATAATGATGACTGGATGACTGATGACACCAAGTTTCTTGGTAGATATGTCAACACTATTCATTGCTGCTAGGCAGAGTAGAAGCATATTTGGGCTTAGTAGTTTGGTGTCCTCTGTGTCAGATGGAGTGCTCAAGTTGGCATATTCCTCTTTGTTTGAGTTTTGTTTAGTAACTATGTTTAGTAGCTTGTTGGTGTGAGGTCATTGTTGTGAAGCTAGGAAGGTCATATTTAGACTTCAAGGAAAGGCAATTAGATTTATTCTGTGCAGGGATTACATAGCATGTTGTAAAAATATTTACAGAGAATTGCTCATACTGTCATAATCCCGGTTGATATGCTTTTGATTCTTTATTATACGCTTGCGAAACCAGAAATTCTTGCTTGAGGTGATACCAGGTACTCACCACTATAATATCAGATGTAAATCTGATATTACACCGAATTTCACCAGATTCAGCATATCCCACAATGACTGGTCTCGAAAAATCCGTACCTTTTTATTAGTTTAGACCACTACTTATTCTGAAAATATATTTAAAAAAATATTCTGATAGAAAATGCGATTGATGGTTTTTGAGAGTCTTTCTTATATATTTTTCCAAGAATACGATCTAATTTGTTTTTCTTCTGCTTATTTGAGTATAACCATATTTATATTTCACAATTTTCAATAATTGTATTATATGCCGGAATCCGTGGCTTAGTCGGAAGAACACCGGACTATGGTGCGGTAAGATTCGAATCCGGTGAAGGCATGGGTGTATGTGTTTGTCTATGTTTTGACTTAAGAAGTTTAATGATGATAATTAATGATTAATGTACATTGATTACAAGCCCATTGGCCGTTTTGAACCTGCGTTTAACTGTAGGTCCACTGAATTAAAAAAAAATGTATTTTATATTTGGACTTGTCTAAAAACAGTTGTAATGTCTGTTTCTGTCAATACTTTTTGTCCTGTGAACAGCTGAAGTAATAATATCGTGTGTCAGAATGTGAAGAAAGTATTGGAAAAATTTATTTAAGAAATGGATACTTCACAAGGAATATGTTGTTTATTCCACCCAAAGTTCAGTTCTAATCAATTTCTTCACAAGATAACAGTTTCTTACTATTTTCTCTCTATGAGATAGATTTAACCTTCGACTTTCAATTGTGGGCATAGTGGAACAATAGTCAATTTCAGGAAATTCGTTGGTGCAATTCTTAAAATGCGTGGTTTTCGGCAATTTTTCCCTACACTTTTTACAATTTACACTTTTACTGAATACCTATCATGATGCGTTTCGTCGTTATAAACGACTTCTGCAGTGTGAAAAGTTCAATGTTTGAATTTCATCTTATATTCAATTATAATGTATTCACATCAAGTAAACGCCAATACCATCAATAACCTAATGTAGTTGTCTGGAGCTAATGAAAAACGCAAAATAAATGGTTGACATCTCGTGTAAAAAAAATTTATATTGAAAATTTTTCATTGGTGGGATTAATTCAATGTCGGAGTTATTTTCAGTTTTCTGATGAAGGGCGAAAAAGTAATGTAATGGTATAATATGAATTCCACTGAATATATTCAGTACATGTAAGGATATAGTCAGGAGTTCCACATAGGTAATAGATTAAAAACAAGAATTCGGCTATTTTTAATTTTTTTCCTCTTTGTTATAACTGAGTTCAGTCATATTTTGATAATGTAAAATTCAATAAAAATAATTTATTTTGGCTAAACTATCATGAATAATATAATAAAATTTTATAATTGATTGAGAACCTAAACAGAATATAAAACTCAACTCAATTAGGTAAAATGAAATTAAGTACTATTGGATGTCTACTTTTAAAGGTGTTAGTAAAAACTTTTTAGAATTTTTTAACAAGTCGTTATAGTTTTTACAATAAATGTTATTTCTTAATTTACTCACCACAGGCTATGGTCTTTGTGAGAAAATTATTATCTTTGTTTAGGAAACATAATTGAAAAGATAGATCTTAAAATTAGAATAGTTACTATTGTTTTACCAGTATAATTGTATTACGAGAACCTTAAATAAAGATTATTATTATTATTATTAATTAATCATAGTCATTCCAGTCGATGTAACTATACCTGTATTAATGTTGTAGGAATATTTTGACACTATATTGTCGAAGTTCCAACGTATTTATAACAAGTGCATGTAATCTTGAAATAAATATTTCAATCATAGTTTGCCATGTTCCCGTCATAGAGATACATATTTCCATCGAATTTGAATGTCTGAATCACTGTCGTCCATCTCTATTCGGATCTAGTAATTTCGAGACGGCAGAGAACGTACTTGGGAAGGTCGCAAAAGTGAACGACCAGTTACTGTCCTTGACCAATCGGGATGGCAACAAACCGCTTTTCTACGCTCGCCGCTGCAACTCGACTAGACCACCGATTCTAGCGTTATATTAGAAATTTCATCATCGATGATATATCGAAATCGTTTCAATCTACGTAACTGTTTATTAGTTCCTAGGGCAGTTTGGTAAATGCTGTTGATGGAAGCTACGCCCAACTACGTGCAAACACTTCGTTATGGGTACTCCATTTGGAGCTGGTTAGACTTAGAAAAATTTAAAATTTATACCTATAAGGGAAAGAAAATTGAAAATCGGATGCAGAATTCACTGATTCACTATTTTTCTCATATATGTAATGAGGAAATAAAATGAAGTGATCACATAATGTTGCTTCGAATTGATTATCCAGAAACTGCAAAAAGGTCTTCATTATTTTGATTTTGAAAATTTTCATTTATCCACTGTTAAGTTTTTTATTTATCTGAATAAATTATACAAAAATAGCAATTTGTTCGAAAGAGTCTTTGAAGGCGTATGGTTATTAAGTAAGAGTGCTAGTTTTTAAATTTAATTCTATTCGTTGATTTTGATTGCGGAAAGGTGGAAAATAAATCTCCTTGGCTTCATATATAGAGCTATATCAACGATATAGCTTTATATATCTCAAATGTTTTCCAAATTTAATACAATTGTAAAATCCTGAGTTGTTTCATTTTCAAACATGTTTTGCTTATCTCGAGTGTGCACAGTGAATGTTCTTCGAATTGTTTTGGAATGTTCACGGTTCTTCATTTTATATCGTTCGATGGTGGTCAAGAAGCAGGAAAGTTGAACTATTGAGTACGGTGTTGGTTTGGGAGTCCCTCAGGGGCCTGTACTTGGGCTATTACTTTTCCTGCTCTTCATCCATGATTTACAGTGCGTTGTTGCAAGCGAATCATAATCTTTGCAGGTGATACTGTTTACCTATATTATATGTCTTCCGATCGTTTTATGTTCTTAATAAAAAAAACTAGCAGCTTGATTGTGGACAATCTATTTCAATAAGTAAATTGAAATGCACTTACTAAAATGGCAGTAATGCCATCGGGAAAGAAGAAATCTGCTTTTCATATGTTTGCAGTATGAACACTTATAGAATCTAACACTCAAATTAAGACTCTCAGATTAATCTTCATCACAAAATATTAAAATTTTTTCTCCATATTACTTGTGAGTGGAAAAATATCATCGTTGCAGAAGGGCTGTTACATTGACAAAATGTACAGTTTTCTGTTTATTGTTTAACAAGTACTTTGGGAAGTGTTGAAAAAGAAAATAAACATTTAATTTATAATTAGGCTTTTATGGCAACCATGTAGTTGTATGTAGTACTCGATAAGATACTTTAGATGTGACCAGACAGGTTATTCGCTTTTTGGCTACCTACGTAGTTATGTAGAATGACCAATGATAATACTATGAATGACTTGAACGAGTTTTTTTTTCTGTTATTATGAAATTAAATTACCTTCAATTCATTTGATTATATCATCTAAATTTACGTAGAAGAAGCGAAAAATGTCAAAAATCTGTTGAAATATTTCCTTCGATGTATAAACATATTTTTATGTTTGAAATGGTAGAGATAACACAGTTTTCTAGACTTCCACACTACATATAGTTGTGACGTACGTTCCACCATTAGTTACGATAGTTTTTTCGGACTGAATGACATTTGACAGAATGCAAAGGCAGTTCTAAATAATAAGACGACAAAGTAATAAGGACGTAATAAGGTATTACATCACCTTGTATGAGTTCTTCACGATTTTTCAATAAAAGTGTAGGTGAATATAGAAAATAGTGTTTTCTTTGACATTTTAATTTTGAAATGAATTCTTATCAAGAAAATGTTGAAAACAATCATATTTTCATTTCATATGTTTACCAGTGATGTTGATCAAGGTTTGCACTTCACTAAATTCCAATTTTTCAAAGGAAAATTGAATACGCATGGTGCAACTTTTATCAGTATAATGAATGCTTTTACATTTCGTGACAGTTAATGTGATAATTGTTATTAGTCACCAATGTTCGTAAATCTATTTCCGTTTTGTTATACGTATTTTATTTCCTTCGTATCCGTGATAATTAATCACACCTCTTGAAGGAACTGATGGAAAATCAATCGCATAGTTTTTTTATGTCGATTACTCAATATGCACGTTCTTTCAAATATAAATATAATTTCCGCATGTATGATTTGATATTACTTCAACGTTCGTTTCTCTCAATGTGACATTAATTTTTATTGATTATTTGTTTTCTTTTTCAGGTAAGTTGAATATTTCTTGTCAGTCATCAGTGGTATAATTAGACTGTCGGGTAATTGGTAAGTAGGAATTGTGCAATACGAACGATATAATCAACTTTATAGGTGTATGTTGTATTATACAGGAATGCCACATTACCTTCATCTCTGAATAGACATAAATATTGATTGATAGAGAAGCGAGATACATGTTGAAATTCCATGTCGAACGATTAATAAATTGAACACATTTTATGAATTTTTCAGAATATTATATATATTCTCCACTACAATATTGTTTCGGTATACAATACCTTCATCAGCTGGATGAACACTGACTACAAAAATGAATTAATTTTATTTATATAGTATGTATTACTAATCTTAAGGCCCAGTGTCGGAAGTTGTTACTTTCAGTTGTTCGTTGAGTGATGAATAGGTTTTCTTGTATCTATTAATTTCTATTAAAATTATGGTTATTTTTGATATAATGACGAATATAGAATCTAACTTTATTGTTTCCGTAGATTTCTGAGGTCATTTAGGTTTTATCAAATGTTCTTCCTGACTGTCCAATGTAACATTTCCCACATTCTCCGTTCAACTTATAACACTGGGGAACAGCAATTTTGTTGTCTTAGATCTGTGACCTGTTTTTGAATAAATTTTGGTCTCTGAATACAAATATGTTATCAATTTTTCTTTATCGCGTCAAGTTATTAAACTACATCCTCTTCTTACCCTTAAAGTCATACAAAATCGGCATACAGAGGAAAATAAAGTGGGTACTAACCAAACATTGTGTTTATACAAAAAATAAAAAAAGATATTAGGAAAAAAATTTTCGCTTATAACTTTTCCTAGAATGTTCAATCTGGGGACATTCTCGCTTGATGCTCCAGCAGTATATAGCCTGATACCTTGCGTCAATGACCTTCAAATCTTGCTGGAATCGCTCATCCTGTTCATCACTAACAGCGCCAAAATTTTCTGGAAAGTTAGCAAGATGGCTATGTTAGAAATGCAGTTTGATACTCATGTTACAGCCAAGACTTTTAAAGCTTTTTAAGAGTTATTGAACAATTTCGACCTAATTCTGGTAATATTATTAAGGACGAAACGACATAAGATATAAATATTTGAGGAGGAATATAGTAGCTTAAATGTACGAGTATATGCAGGATTGAAGTAATTACACTTCCTGTCATCGTATGAAAAGCCGATTGAGGATGATGAATTTAATGCCGAATTTGTCATCGAATATTCGCTAAAGAATTTAGTTGACATGTTTTGAATAAACATGACGAATGATGAGCACATGTTCATTCAACTCGACCGCCTGCTGTTTGGAATATTTCGTAGTAAACATTTCCTGTTACATTGTGGCTTACCGTCGGAATTTGTGTGAACATATCTCTGGTTAATTTGCAGAAAATCCCGATGAGAATTTCTAAATTTGTCTTGAAGATAAAGACGTCAATATTCAACAGATTTCTTTCGACAGTTTCTGTAAAGTATCTTCAGTCAGTCAAAACCATCAACGGAAATAATATGAAATAAATATGTTCTGATTTGCAATTCATTTTAAATAAATTTACTACGGAGGTTGAATTTTTTCCATTTATATTGAGGAAGTCTATAATTTTCATTACAAATCTACGCGAACTAGTATTGTAAAATATTTCATGTTTAAGCATCATCTTATAAATGTCTTGAAATTTCATTCTTGTTGAATAATTTTGAAAAATCGTATCGTGTTATTTTCAAAACTTGGCTTTGTTTTTTCCTTCTATAATTTAAATTGATATTATACTACTGGGAATATCGGACTTTGCTGACAGTTTCAGATGAAAAATTTCAATTTTTGCCTAGAAAATATAATGAATGGAAAATTGAATGTGGAATGCATAGTCAAGAACTAAACGACATAATTCTGTGTAAATCCACGTGAAAACGTGATAAACTTAAATTTTTTCAATATTGTAATTTTCTGTTCTTTTGTATAATATATGCGAGTAATTCTGCTTAATTTTTATACAATTTGTTCTCTGATGAATGTCAATATATGGGGGGCAATTGTTGGGATTATGGACTTTGCGTTAACTGATACAGAGTACCCTCATATTCAAATGATAGAAATACTAGTACTCGTAGTATGCTATAGTAAGTACTAGTATAGATACTGTAGATTACTGTAGATTTTTCAATTAAATTCGTCATACTGGTAATATACAATGAGAGATATTTTTGAAAAATCTACCAGTGGCGTTCTTGTAAAATCTTGCATATTTTGACAAATATTGATGGTACGCGTTTTCGTATTTATAAAAAAAACAAATATTTTTTAAATATCCGTATATTTCTAAGGAAACTTGTTCACTTGATTTTCTACACTTTGGTTCACGTCTATTGCAAAAAAACATGCGTTTCTTTACATGATCAAAATAACATTGTTGATTGAAATTGTTCCAAAAATCACCTCTTCAAATATTGACATTCAGTCAGAGAGTACTCTGTAAAGTTGGAAGTAATACTCGTTTGTATAATTTCATGAGAGTATTACTAAATTTTGACCAAAAAAGTCTGATATTTTTTCATATCAAGGTTCCTCGAACTTTTTGTCTGGGTAAATTTTATATTGATTGTATTGGGTTCTATAGACAATCTTGATCATATGAAACATTCTAGATTCACGGAACTATTTTTTTATATAAAGGAAACAAAAAGTTGTGTTAAGACGACACACAAATGGAAGTTATCGAAAATTCCTACAAGAAAACAGACATTTTTGTCTGTGGTAAGGAATTGAAATGGATTCACATCTAGTCACATTTAAACCAGTGATAATGCAGCATTACAATATTTTAGTTAGGTTCATCTTGTGAGTCTTCATATTCGTTTTTCATTCGATTGGATTCCCTGCAGTTTATAATATACGAGTATATCCTTAGGCGTACTCATATATGTAGACCACTTTGGGAAATTACTGTTTCAAATGTAACATCAACGAAATTCTAAGAGGTATCACCTGATCTTGAAATTAAAAGCGTCATTAATATTTTTTATCTCTGATGAATATTGGATAATTTCCAAAGATTAGGTTGAATTATTGGCTGACTTTGTGAAATGTAAGATTGCATCAGCATATTTCTGAGAAAATCAATTGTTTTTAGAAATTGATACCCGAAACCACTAAAAGTTCATTACATTTTACAAAGAATCAATGATTTTCCACTGAAATATGTATTGTCTTTCCTGTAGTAATTTAGGTATTTGTAACGAAAAATTGTGAACTGTTTTTTTTTCAAGGAAAACTTTGCTGGGAATCACAGTATATTTGATCGAATCTGTTAAATTATGGGATATGTATCAACTATTGATTATCGATATTTAGCTCCAGGAGCATGTTTAATATTATAATAGTTAACTACATTGTGTTGATAAATGACAATAACGGTAAACTAAACTATGTGGTTAGGACTACTGCTTGTTCCTCAGTAGGAAATTTTTCTCATTTAAATCCACATCAATGGGAAAATTATTACCCTGACTTCTGCATCACGAATTAATTTTATGCCTGAAATAAAGAATCTCAAAAATTTTGAGATTGTCAGTTGTGTCAACGGTCCAACAGATTCCTTAAATTTTTATCGCAATTCGCAAATGTGAAATTTTTATTTATTTTCATCACAATTTTTAGATAGCTATATTTCTGAGAGGCGAATGAAAGTAAAAATTCAAATTTGTTGTTCTGATGGGAAAATTACTGAACTGGGTGTTCCACAGGGCTCCGTGCTCGGTCCACTCTTGTTTCAATTATTCATAAATGTTTTTGCCGATGATGTCAAGACAGATAAAATGACTATTTTTGCCGATGATACCTCGATAGCTATTATAGCATGGAATCCTGAGGATTCTTGGATAAATGTACAGTCATATTGGGAGAATTTGAAAAATGGTGTCAATGTAATGCTTTAATATTGAACACCACTAAAACAAAATGTTTATTTTTTAAACCACTCAAATATTGTTATTAATGAATTTAATTGAAAAAGATCTTGGAGATTTTAGACGATACGAATTCGACATGATCATTGAAACTCAATTTCTCATCTAACATAACGCCTAAATATTCAACAAATTACAGCCTTTCAATGTTCTGGTTTTTAATTTCAATACTTATATTTTCGTTCCTGTTTACCTTAAGAATTTTACTTGTACCAAAAACTATAAATTAAGACTTCGAAACACTCAGCGATAAACTTGTATCAACTGTGAACAATCGTATAGACCATTTTTTACATGAAAACAATATAATTTATGTATAAGGAGAATAGCAGTAGACCTGGGACCGTACCCTGAAGTATGCCAAAATCAACTCCAATTCTGTCGGATAGAAAGAACACTATTGAACTTTTTCAACAGCAATGATCTACATAAAGTTTCGAATGCTCTCTTGAAGCAATAGCAATTTTTTAATCTATAGCTTTATACCATTCCTCACATATGTTTAACAGTGCTGTCTCACAGGAGGAATTCCTGAATTGTAAGTAAATGTTGTAAACTGAATGTTTACATTTTGAATGTTGAACAGCTACTTCTAAAGTGTTTTATCTCTATGTTGTTGAGGCCCATGAAATTAATTTTTTCCTTTCAAAATATGATGTGGAATATTCCGACATTTTCTTACGGTTTTCGTGCGATTCAAGGAATCCTTGAGCCTGATGTTGGTATCAATTTATTATCGGAATTATACGAATAATAGCAGTCGACGGAGTTCCGAAGGTGAGGGTGCGATTTGACATTTAAACGGTTACGACGGTGTTCACTGCGATTGCATTTCGCGAATTGCCTCAAGGCTATTGATGAGTATGCGAAATTAATATATTCGTTGAATAGTTGTTATTTAGACGAAATTTAACATAGTAAGTTAGTAGTGAAAGTGTCTATTGGAGAGCGGATCTCTATTTAGAATAATAGACGACGGTAACCTTCGCTGTACTTCTTCTGTATTTATACCTTATAAGCATGTTCTAGTAGTAGAAATTCGCGATTCTTTACTTGTCCATTTCGTTTTGAAACAATGGGAAATTTTTTTCGGAACATACTTCATAGTCAAGGTCCCTGGACCATTTTGGAACTTGATTACTATCAAGCTAATTTTCCGTGAGTAGCTTCATTTTGATGAGACGCACAAGAATTTTCTGTACGAAACTCCGGTTGTGGTTAGCTAACAGAGATAGTAAGGATCAAATAGGTCGATATGATGATTCTCAAATATGTATTACTATCCAAAAATTTTTTTGTTAAGTCTCAAGATTACTATCTAAATTATTCGAAAATTGTTTGTCCTACCAAATCTATGGCTTCATCAAAAAGTCCCCTTTTTTAACATTGTGTCAATAACGAGGGAGGTCATCATAAACGATTAATAACCGGCTGGTTTTTTTTACTTAGTTGGAATTTATATAATTTTATAATTTAATAATAATTTTATTGTCCTACAAATTACGTGGTACGTTATTTCGGTCCTACGCTTAGAAATTGTTAATATTACTAAACCATTTTTTTCATTACTAACTGTAGGACAAAAATATTACATATTAGATGTGTGTTCTCTGTCGGAATAAAACAATGTCCTACGAGAAAAGAAATTTGTATTACTAGTCCGACAAGAATTGTCATTTTTTCGTTTTTCTATTTCTGACATATGATACAGTGAAAAATCTTTTCTAAAATTTAAAAAATTTTATATTTTCAAAAATTATTGGTACCTAGCAATAATTGTGGTTAGCTACCACAATCTAGAATTTTCGCACAGGAAATTGTTGGGCGTTTCATCGAAACGAAGCTGTTCACGAAGATTCAGCTTGATAGCAATTACTTTTACATCGCGGATCGATTCAACTACTTTTGAGCGTAGGACCGGAATAACGTACTACGTAATTTTTAGGACATATAACTATTAAATTATATAAATTTTAACTAAGTAAAAAAAATCTGCTGATTAGTAATCGTTTATGATGACCTCGTTATCGATACATGTTGAAAAAAAGGGACTCTTTGATGAAGCCATAGATTTTGTAGGACAAATATTTTTTCGAATAATTTAGATAATTATCTTGAGACGTAACACAAAAAAATTGGTTAGCATTACATATTTGAGAATCATCAAATCGACCTATTTTATCCTTGCTATCTCTGTTAGCTACCACTGGATTCTCGTACAGAAAATTCTTGTGCGTCCCATCAAAATGAAGCTACTACTCAATCAATACTATCTCGATTTGTGAAAAAAATTGTTGGTCCAATTGGTTGAGAACATTTTTTGAATTTACGATATTCATTTATTGTTGCATTTTACTGTAACGAAACTTGAAGGTCTTCTTGAATTCTGAATTTAGATTCGTCTATATTGAATTGATCAATCTTCAGACAATCAGTGGTTATTTACAATGAATTGAGTCAAGTGCCATATGCAAATTGGGGGTAATGATTATTGAATCCAACTGTACTAGTTTTTGTCTCATTCTTAGATTTATTAAACAAATAAGACATCTTTAGGATATAATTTTAATAAATTATAAGTTTCGTGCTCATAATTCATCTTATTAAGTGATAAAATAATGAAATTTCCAACACATTAAGAAGAATCGTCCTTCTGTGACCTATGGTCTTTACTCTCTTTTAAATTCCCTCTTACGTCTTGCTAGTTTTTTTCATGTTCTGCAGGTCTTCTTTAACCTAATTGATATTGAAGGTTGATCAAATTGACTGAATCCTTAGACCTATTCCGACTGTTTTTAATGACCTTCAGGTTTCATCCATGTCCTTCCGCTGCTCTTTCATGTTTTGCTGCTTTTGTTTCATGATTTAAAGATTTTTGTTTCGTCATACAGATAGTAGAATCAATTCTTCAAGCCCAATTGACGTCGATTAGCTTCAAATTAACGAAAGGCTTGAGACCTTTTCCAGATCTCATTTCATGCCCGGATTTCATTTATATCCTTCCGGAACACCAAAACATGAAAGAGTTCCGTGTGATCCGTGCGAAAGTTAAAATGAACGATGGAAAGATAATTCGTTTTGAGAATGTTAGGAATCATAATGCAATTTGAGCAAATTCGTAAAGAAAAAAAGGCGATCTTATGCCAACATTTTTTCCGTTTTTTTTCAGTTCAAATTTTCACACATTTTGTTCAAATTCCTTTCTCAGCATGATTTTGACGTACCATAATATTACGAAAATGGGTGCAGGATTTATGGTTGCATGTATCATCAGCATTTCGATACTTCTGAGAATTCGACGATCTTCACATATTTCGCTTTTACTTCGAAAATTTCCAATTTTGTTTACGACACGAGCATATCCGACCTCCTTGTGAATTCTCGAAAACCACAACCATGTTATTATCCAGAATGGCCAGCGGCGAATCATTATTATTTATGAAAAGTTACAAAACGAAATGATTCGCTCATTGAATTCACTTATTTTCTGCCTATATTCAATTATTTTGAAAGGGAAATCTCATATTATAAGGTAAGCTCGAATAAGATCAGTGAAACTAGATAATTTTAGATGTGATTTTCAATCGAATAGTCGAAGGTTGCAATTAGTGGTTTTCATTTGAAAGTGACACTTTATGTATCCACAGATTTTTAAGTTTCGGTAGCCAATGACAAACTCATTGCACGTCAAGGGAAACATGCATTACTTCATAATCTTTATTCTGTTAGAGTGCTTTCCAATTTTTTGTTTCTGTAATTTGAAATGATCTACAGTTTATAAGCTTCATAAGCTTGTCATCAATGATTTCCTGTCCAATGGAATGTTTTTTATAGTATTTTATTTTTTTCATGTAATATACCTATATTTTTTATACATATTGGCTCCACTCGGTTATTCGTTAGTATCACCAAGGAAAAACTCAGCAATTACAAAAATTGCAGAATTTTGGCGGTGCGAACAACAAAAGCCCGATAATTGATATACTCCTGCATAAAATATGCTGAAACTTTTGAACTTAGGTCTATTAGATGTAGAATAATCTTTGAATATTCAATTTTTTCACTATTTTCAATATTAAAATTCGAAAATCGATGGCTTCCATGTATAATAACGAGGTGAAAAATGTAAGTCGTGTATACGTCGTTGAAGTACATGGAAATAAAAAAATAAATGCTGATAGTTTTCACGTCCACGTTTTTTTCATTCGCTTTTTGCTTTTATTCTATGTACTTTACCCATCATGTATCATTTTCAAACCACTGAATTCATAAACACACACAAACGTCCATGTCTTAAGGGAAAAATAGATTTTTTCGGGAATTTTTTTGGGGTAGGAAAGTTTTTTAGGCGCTCGAATTTTATGTACATTCGTGCAAGTGCTGTTTTCTATCGGCGGGACAGATGGAGTTCGTAATTTTCATCTGAAACAAAAAACCAAATACCATTTTTATTTTCATACTTATATGAACTTTTATACGAACTGAGAAAAACTGGAGAAATTATGAAATTCGAATGTTTTCTCAGGTTTGAAACAAAAAATGTTCTTTATGTGAAAAATTCACAGTAATTATAATTTCAACGTGCTATAAAAATTGTTAAGAATTTTTTTCGGGTATATTTTTAGTTCATATAGAAGAGAAAACAATACTGAAGCTAAACGAAAATGTAAAAACGAAAACTTGAGAAAATGTGCTTTAAAGTTTTCTCTCAGAAAATTTATATTTTTCTCCCAGGTTTGAAACAAAAAATGCTCTTTCTGTGAAAAAATTCACAGTAATTATAATTTCAACGTGCTATAAAAATTGTTGAGAATTTTTTTCGGGTATATTTTTAGTTCATATAGAAGAGAAAACAATAATGAAGCTATACGAAAATGTAAAAACGAAAACTCGAGAAAACGGGCTTTAAAGTTTTCTATCAGAAAATTTATATTTTTCTCCCAGGTTTGAAACAAAAAGTGTTCTTTCTGTGAAAAAATTCACAGTAATTATAATTTCAACGTGCTATAAAAATCGTTAAGAATTTTTTTCGGGTATATTTTTAGTTCATATAGAAGAGAAAACAATACTGAAGCTAAACGAAAATGTAAAAACGAAAACTCGAGAAAACGGGCTTTAAAGTTTTCTATCAGAAAATTTATATTTTTCTCCAAGGTTTGAAACAAAAAATGTTCTTTCTGTGAAAAAATTCACAGTAATTATAATTTCAACGTGCTATAAAAATTGTTGAGAATTTTTTTCGGGTATATTTTTAGTTCATATAGAAGAGAAAGCAATAATGAAGCTAAACGAAAATGTAAAAACGAAAACTCGAGAAAACGGACTTTAAAGTTTTCTATCAGAAAATTTATATTTTTCGGCTATTCATGGTTATAATACGCTAATCAGCTCTCCCCGCGCAATAAATTCTTTCTCTCTGAAACACTCGCTCTGATGAAGTTGCTCGAGTCTACTTCCTGTGCGGGCTTCATTGCTGGAAAAGGTCGTACGCCGATTTTCCTTTCGATCCGTTGTGCGTCGGCGTTATCCGCAAACATCTTGCAAATTGGACCAATTTTCAAATCAATCAGCTGCATAATATTTAAAACTACAGAATATCCTTCGTTGAACATTTTGCATGGCTGCAATTTAAACGATTTTTCTGTCAGACTTGAGGTGTTTTGGGTTGATGCGCCAGACGGCAGAGTTGAAAGATTCGTTCGAATTTTGCGTATGCCCGCCTAGGTATCGCGTCAAAAGTTTATCGTTTGAAAATTCTTCGTAGATTGGACGAATAGCTCGAAGTTTTTCGACCGAGGGAGGAGAGCGCGCTCCCCTACTGCCTGAGCGCTCTTAAACCTGCTTGATACCCCACTGCGTTCAGTGTTGTATCTTTGAAAATATTTCGAATTAGCCTATATAACTTTGTTTACACATTCTTGGATGTATAAGGAATACATTCAAACAATAAAAAAAATAGATTTTTTTGAATCTTCTAAATCAGGATCCTCCCTTAACCGAGATTCGAACCCAGATCTTGTGCTTGGCAGACCTACTCTCTTACCCATAGTTGTCCAAGGTTTTAGGCTTTCTAAATCTGAAAATAATATATATTATGAAGAATTTATCTGTTTCAATAATATACTTAAATCTTACAAAATTTTTAAGATCATGAGTTACTAACTATTATAAACCGATAAAAAATTATATAAAGACTAGAATTTTTTACAAAGCTACAATTTGTAGCGTAATGTTGAGAAGAAATGAATTTATCGATTTTCATTATCTGTAATTGCTACAATGATTTCCAATTGAAATAATTGACAGACTTCAATTTGTATATTATTTTATTTTATATAAATTAAAAAATTGATAATAATATAAAGCCGTCTGTTTTCCAGTCATCTTTTTTTTTTATTTCATTGTTTCTTTAGCATGTGGCAATATATCTATACAGCTTTCTTGGAACTATTTTAAATCGGCGACACTGGATTCTACTTTATGCAGCCAAGAAAGTGTTACTCTTTCACCTATAATTTTTGGGGCAATCATCGCGGAATCCGTACTGTATTTAATAGCTATGCAATCCGAGGTATTATTGTAACACTAGTTCACATTACGTAACATAGGAAATTTTCTAGAATGTATACACGCTTTCGAATAATACGACGCTACAGTTAATTTCAGTTCTAATTTATATGTATGTGTCTAATTCTTACGATCTCCAAGATTAAAAAATAAAATTCCTTAGTAGTTATGGGAAAAATATGAAATCAACTTATCATTACATTCAACAGTTGATTTATCGTGACCGTTGAAATGGGCATTAAATTATACCAAGTTCACAGTTAGTTGATGTTTTTTAAGTTCAGTCTTATTTATATCAATTCGGCGTTATTATAGGTTGGTTGATATTTTAAGTCGCTGTTTATTGAATCTCATTGTGTTCACTGAAAGTTCAACCTTTATCGAATCTTTCGTTAAACCAAAACTGGATGAAGATATTTCAAAATCAGCTTATACAAGACAAATATAACGGGTGTTTTTTTAGAGGTATAGAACTTTAAGTTGGCATTACTGTTGAAGATGGCGACCGATTTAACGGCTGAGAAGTGATTTAATCTCAGTTTGGTTTGGCAATTCATCATGAATAGACTCACGCCTGAACAACGCTTGCAAATAGTGCAATGTTATTTCGAAAATAATGGTTCTGCGCGGAATACGTATCACGCACAATTTTGTTTAGCGATGAAGCGCACTTCTGGTTGAATGGCTACGTCAACAAACAAAACTGTCGCATTTGGAGTGAAGATAATCCTTAAGTGTATGTCGAAATACCGTTACATCCAGAAAAACTGACTGTTTGGTGCGCTTTATGGACTGGTGAAATCATTGGTCCGTACTTCTTCAAAAACGATGATGGCCAGAACTTTACAGTCCATGGTGATCGGTATAGAGCCATGATTACCAACTTTTTCATTCCTGAGTTGAAAAACCATGATGTCTAGGAGCTGTGGTTTCAACAAGACGGCGCAACATGTCACACAGCTCGTGCCACAATCGCTTTATTGAAAGACACGTTTGGTGACCGCCTAATTTCACGTATTGGACCTGTGAATTGGCCTCCAAGATCTTGTGATTCAACACCGCTAGACTACTTTCTATGGGGCTATGTAAAGTCATTGGTCTATGTGGACAAGCCACAAACGCTTGACCATTTGGAAGACAATATTCGCCGTGTTATTGCCGATATGCGGCCACAAATGTTGGAAAAAGTCATCGAAAATTGGACGTCCAGATTGGAATACATCCGAGCCAGCCGTGGCAGTCATATGCCAGAAATCATAAATCATATTTAAAATGTAATGCCACAAGATTATCTTTCGAATAAAAAAAATTCTTGTCAATCGAATGATCATCGTTGTTTTATTGCAATTTAAAGTTCTATACCTCTAAAAAAAAACACCCGTTATGAATTTTACACCTATCTAGAAAACTTCTGAATTTCAAATTATTGAGTAGAGTTTCACAAAACCTGCTTACAGGTTCAGTAACAGAATCAGTAACATATTTAATTTTCCAATACTATATCTTCATTGATGAAGGTCACTGATATGCAAGGTACGGCTCACGGGCCAGATGCGGTTTGCAAAGTCTAATCCGGCCCGCGACATGATTTTGATCAAACCCTACAATACGCAAGACAAAGTTTATTTTCTGCGTAGTAATTTTCAATAGTAATGAAGTTTATCACTGATGAAATATTTGTTTCATTTTTTTCTGACCTGCCACCATAATTTTTCATTTTATATGATAGTAATAATAATAATAAACGCCTTTATTGCCACACATATTGTGCTACATAAGAAGAGGCGAGATTTAGCATAAGCTACTCTCCCATCTTACCTCAGGAAAGTAAATGAAAATAAAGTAGAGAAGAAAAAAAATAAAAAAAATGTTAACACAAACATAAGAAATGAACGAAAGAAGTATGATACATATTTAAAAAAAAAAGAGAATTCCTAGAGTTCACTAAAACCAAATAACATTTATATAAATATCTAAAATACCATAAGAGTTAAAAGAAAACATGTGAAAAACATGAGACAAAAAACATAAATAAATCAAAAATTATAAATTATAAAGAAGCAATGCAAATATACACTAACAATTCATACACGTGCATGCGCCGTCACAATCCTCGAAGAGCACACTTACACAGAACCACACTGCAATTATTATATTCTATTTACCATTATATCTTATTACATGTTCTGCTGATATAGTAAAAGGTGCTTCAGTCTTTTTTTGAAAGTAGACATGGAAGTGATATTTTTCAATTCATCACTCAAACCTATGTACTTCTCTTTAAATAGTTTACCCATTTTTGGCCTAGGATTAGATGATGTCAATGTGTATAATGCATACTTCTTCCTGGGACGAAGAAATTACCATATATTAATTAATCTATTATGACGCTGAAAACAATACTTGATATAAATTGAATGTTTCGCAAACTTCGTCAATCTAATAAGTCACAGACAAATTTAATTAATTGCAACTCCAATTATAATAAAACGCAGGATTTCCCAAATTCAAAATACTCCATGTGAGCGTCCCCATTTAAATGATATTTACCCGTTAATATAATTACCAATCAGGCCACTCTTGATTATTTCCTGAACGATCATGAGTTTTATGATGCGTTGAAAATGTGACTTTGGCATGCTCTGACACTTGAGGAAGTTGAAAATAAGACTCTAATTACTGTTTCTTCTGTCTCCACTCTCGTCGAGGAAATTTGAAATATATTACTAATCGAAAACAACAATTGCGGATATTGTCAATTACCTCATTGAAAATCACGATTAGTGTGCTAATTCTTATCGCAGATTTTTTATTGTATCGAATATTGGAAAGATGACAAAGCATGTGTGCACCAAGTTTTGTTGGGAGTGGTCCTATCTATATCCTTGAATTTTTCATTAGCCAGTAAAATATTTGCTGCGAATATATTCTTAATGTGTCAACCTTTTTCGAAACGAAAATTATCAGAAAAAAAGAATAGAAAACTGGCAAAAAGTAGGGTTACCAGATTCACTTACAGGATGTGAGAAATGTACTTAACATCAAAGAATCTCATCTTGTCGCATTTATTGTTCTTACACATACATACCTATACTACGAATTCGAGGGAATATACACAGACAAATACACCTCATTTTTTCATCCTAAGATAAGTAACTAAGAGCGTGATATCTGTGCCAAAACAAACTAATATTTTCCATTAATTAAAAGATGTTTATTCGGTTTGAAGATACAATGTCCAAGTCATTTCAGAGTATATACTCGTACTGTATTTCAGAAATGTCAAAATTGTTAATTTTAATTCAAAAAGTAGAAAATCAGCTTCAGGTGTATGTTACAAATTCATAAATGATTCTTGAATTTGCTGAAAAAGCAATCACTGATCTTCATGAGGAATTCCAAATTAGAATCAGTTGAAATACTTCGTACTATACGAGGTGGGGTGAAGAGTTTCCGGCCTGACCAAGAAAACGTTGTTATACAATTTTTTTTGGTTTATTTTTCAACATAATCTCCATCAACACTGATGCATTTCTCACAACGTTGTTCTAATTTTGTTATGCCAGTTTTAAATGTAGATTCACTCTTTAAAATAGTGATTTATAGTTTCGATAACTTCTTCGTTGCCCTCAAATCGTTTATGGCCAAGCCATTTTTTGAGGCTCGTCAGAGGTGCTCACACGACCCATTCTGATTTCAGAAACCCACTGCTTAATAGTTGAATATTATGGGGAGGGGTCTACTAGTGTTGAATCCATTTCTTCAATTATTTGTTTTGGTGTAAATAGAAGTACAGTATTATTATAGTATAGAATGTGCTCTCAAACGCAAACTAACGTAGCGATTGGGCGGAAACATTACATACAAGCTCAGTAGAAAGGCCACTGTACAGGCCGTAGACTTTTCACCCCACCCTCGTATATTTGTTCTGAATAAAAAAAACTTGCTTTGTTTCACAGAATCATATTGTTTCTTGACAATCGTTTCGGAGAGTTATCGTATTTTCTCCAGTTAAACTGAATACCTATTCTTTAGACTAAGTCTGAAAAATAGATGTTCAGTTCGAATTTGGAAATTGACTTAGTTAGAGAACAAGTGTTCAGTTTAAGTTTCGCAATTATATGTTCACAACAAAATGTGTTGTTGTTTCATTATATAAACTTCTTTTCTAAAATTATCAGCAGACAACAGAAGCGAAAGTAATCTATGAACCAATGAAAGGCACTCATTTTAATTATTTGCGATTGACAACTTGAGTTGTTTATTAATATGTCTGAATAAGTTGGTTTTTCAAGAATGCCAAAACTAGGGAATGAAGGGAACGACTTATAAGTATATCCAAAACGCTTGGATAATAGCTTGGATGATTTCTGATTCCAGAGTGAAATTAATTGAAGGATAGATTGAATTCAAAAATTTCAAAAAGAAAGTTAATTGCCTATCTGTACCAGTTCATATACAAATAATTTTTTTAACATGATGTTTCACCAAGAGATAAGCGAAACCTCCGTATCATTTATTTAATGTGTTCATTGTATTTGGTGAGAATTTTTTCAACGAGTTGTCACGGAATATTTCTATGGCATGATTCTGAACAATAAATTTCTTTTCTTAATTTTTTCGAAAACAATATATATTCCGAAACGGGGGAGATTTTCTCGGAAGTTGAAATACATACCTGTTTTGCAATATGTTGAAGTAGTACGTATGTGACAGTTATTCGTGAACCGGACAATTTGCAAATATGAAAATAATTTATAGAATTAACGAAATAATTCATTCCTGTCGTCTTAATAAATCAAAACACGGTTAAATCGGGCACAACACGCCATTAGTCACTCAAAGATTATACGGATAAGAATTCAGGTAGTCGAAACGAGATGATCGTTAATGATAATTTATTTATAAATTTGAGAGTGTGTCAGAATTAACGATCTTGTTATTGGTCCCAAAAAAAGAGCATCGCAATTTTGGAGGATACGCGTATTCGGTTATCGTCGTAACGATTACACGCCGTTGGGTTCGATCATTGTACTCTGCCGGATTCTCGCCAAACTGGAAACGACGATGACACGCCATCCTTACCGGATGTGTACTACGCTCATTGACTGATCATTTTCTCATAATCGACGGCTGTTCTGGTTTGAAAAGTCGTCTCTTTGTGGGCTTTGATCCATTGTAAAACGATGTACCCTACCATCGTTATTGTTTAGATTAGAAGGGGATATGCCGTCATTCAGAAACGCTTTTTAATTTATTTGGAAAACATACATTCGGATAACGAACTGAAGTATCAATTAAGTGCATGGAAAAATTTAAATAATGGTTTTTTTATTAATTTTTAATTAAAAAAAAACTTGATAGTATCAGTTCATTACATTTTGGTTCCGTTGCAATATTTATTTATAACTTGCTGCCCTTGCAAACTTTTGTACGTGAATATTCATTTCAGTGTTTTCAGTGTTTTTCTCGTGAATATTTCTACTATTTATGTTCTCACTATTTATCATTCTAGTGTTCACTTTTCACTGTTAAGTTCATAGCATGTACTTTTTCTATATGTTTGATCATTATTTATATAGAGATATGTATGTTGGATAAGAGTGAAGTAATTAGAATCAGCCCATTTCCGAAAAGCAATGAATGTGTTGACTATGGCGAGGTACCAATGACGTCAATTTGACTTAACCGCTCGGGCTACACATCCTTGAGCTTCATTTTCTAACTAAACATTTCTATGTTATTGATACATTACATCGATTCCGTCCAACTTCATTTCGCGCTTCGACTTGCAGCATTGTGATTTATGGGACTTGAATTTTTGCGTTTAATGGAAAACTATGTATTCTTGTGTATAACCAACTATACCACGTGTACTGTATACCCACCAAAACTTCATATTGCATTGAACTTTAATAGACTTCAGCACGTCAGACGTCTGCACGTAGCATTTGAAAAAGGTGAATCTCATCGAAACGTACGTCATGCAGAATTTTTTTTTAATATATGTGTAAATCTTTGTTTAACAATTGTTTTATTATGTTTATCGATTTACATCAAGTATCGGCCTCATCAATTATGCATTGAACTTTCACTATTAAACGAGAAACTCTGAACTAACAGAGACATGCACTACAAAGTTGAGTTTTTTTACAAAAAAAATAGAAAATTGATTATTCCATATGTAGGTATTTAATTACTCCAACCGAAGTATCTGCATCTGAAACGATATTCAGTGTTTTTAATCCCTTTTCACTATATTTGCAGCAAGCATTCTATCAATGTTATGTCATTTTCCATAAGGTTACATTGAAAAAGTTTATATTGCCAAAAACGCAAAGGTTACGCTGAATCATTTCAAAATTCAATATGATCAATAAGTATTCTTAAATTTTCCTCTTATTCAGACAATTTTATGATAATTTTCTGTTGTCAGGAGGAATCGCCTCTCCTCCTGACAATAGCAAGCACAACGAAAAAAATTAGCGAAATCGGCCTAGCCGTTCACGAGTGCCAAGGTAAATAAGGATTCATTTCTATATATTCAGATTTGATGGGTTTGACAGTTGTATTTTATCAAATATTCAGGGTTTGGTTGATATTCCAATATAATCGACAGATTGATAACATATTTCTATAACCTATGTTTATTTATTAAAGGTCATTTCTGAGAATCTTATGTGTTTAATTGTGATTTTTACCTATTATCCATAGCATATTTTCCATAAGGCATGGATCAATGATTATTGCACACGATATTATGCTAATCGGCAGGTCAAATTGATGTACTTGACACGTATTGACGAAGACTCGAAATCATGGGGATATAAACAACTTGTTCAACGGATGAATACAATTTATTTTATGGGGTGCTTGCCCATCCAGATCACTTCATCATTTACATAAATGAATCAATTTCCGTCAAGTGATTCATGATTCTGTTTCAGATCAACGTTTTTCTAAGTGACAATTACAGATTCTGTTATGTTTTACTCGTATATTCAGTAGAATGGCATGTAGATTCCTTAATTATTTTGTTTGCAGCTATTTGTAGATATTTTTCGTCTGTCTTTGTTTTCGCTTAGTTAAGCTTAGTTAGTCGTCGTGATAGACGTCCAAGTGTTGTCGTCACAGAAACGGTGGAGTCTTTATTGGCTCTAATCAAAAACTTTATAACAGTGTAAAGTCCCATAAAAATTTTTATTTATTGTTTCCCCGATTTTGTCGATACATTAATAAATTCAAGGGACGATGAATGATCTCTGTGATTGTTCATATTCAAATGAGAGGTAATATTGAATACTTGATAAAAATCACTGACTGAACAATTCTTTATTCGACTAGTTTCGCCTTTAACGGCATTATCAAGAATCATCATTCTTGATAAAACGTAAAAGGCGAAACTAGTCGAATAAATTATTGTTCAGTCAGTGATTTTCAGACAAGTATTTATTATTACCTCTCATTTAGATACAATAATACTTCTTTAAATATTTTATTTTAGGACCTGTGCTTCAAAGGAAAAGTTTTTGAGCCAAATTATTTGAATAAATTAATTCTCACTTTGGTATAAACGGATATGATGCGCTCAAAAGGCACGTCCTTCAAACAAAACACACAAATTGAAGTCCTTATTCAATCACCAAAAACGAGAAAACACTAAATGAAAATATTCATATGAGATTTTGCACTGATGAACTTGTTTATTTGGAGTTAGTATAAGTGTTTCTTCCATTGCGGTGAAGCAGAATTAGACAGTCCATTGTGGTAGTGAACAATAGGATGATGCTTACTCGTTTTATTATTATTTTCAATTGCCATTAAAATAGGTAAGTACATGTAGGGCCCATATATGCTTTTCATTCCTTGAGTAGCTTTTAAATTGTATTTAGTGATGCTTTTAACATTTCAAAAGAATTTCGTGCTATATTTGCTTCAGTATGTTATCGTTAAGTGATTGAAAAATTTCGACGTTTCGTCTATTCTGTTGAGGCCACCTGCAGGAATTCTAATAGCATTAACTCTCATAAAATGTCATTTTTATCATTTCATTGATCACATTGCAATTTATATTAATTAGTTTGTTCTTTGTCAGTTTTATCACACGGTACTTAGCGTTGTAGTTTTATGTTGACTCCAACATTGATTCGTTCTCTGTCCAATTTGCCTATCTATATTTGTGTCTCTGTCGCGCTCTAGCGACACACTTTCCGGTACTGTGAAGGACTGGGCGCTCACGTGAAAAATACTTGACTGACAATGTATATTGAATTTTTTCAGGTATTTTGAATGCGACGTAAAATTTATAGTCTACATAAAACATTTAAATCGTTAATCATTGGTATCATCCGAGCAAGGACGACTGGAAACTTTTACCAACTTTCAATGCGTTTTTCTATCATTCTGATTTCATGGGGTTACTTTGTTTCGATATGACACTTCGCTGTTCTGGAAGCGCATAATTGTCGGCTCTGATTTATAGGAATTGAATTATATACAATACTAATTATAATTTAAGTAAAACAAGCAATTTGTTATCACTTTTTCTATTAGAAGATATATTCAAATCTCAATTTAGAACCCATCTGTAGATAGTAAAATGAACATGAAACATAAATGAGGTAACTCGCTTTCCGATGCAAATAATTCGAAAGGTCCTCAGTAGTTTGCGTTTGGTTTACTATTTATTTTTGGTAGTTTATGTGCATAGAACTTTGCCCGTCGTTTTCTGTTTTCTTCCGTTATCGTATTTGCCTTTTTATAAAATTCATTTGAGGTCCTTTCATACAAATGCCGTTTCTATTGATTGGCCCGTAAATCTTTCTGAGAATTTTTCGTTCTTGTTCTTCTATTTCTCTAATTCTTGAATGACCGTCAATAACCATGTTTCAGATGCGTAGATTGCTTCTGGAAGAATCGTTGTGTTATAATGCCTCAATTTGTTTCCTCTCGAAATGCAATTTTTGTTATATTACGCCCATGTTAGGTTGTAGGCTCTTTCGAGCTTGATCATTCTCTTTTCATTAGCGATTCGCTTCAAACCTGAGGACTGTATAACTTCTCCGATGTATTTAAAATGGCCGACCGATTAGAGAAGATTATTTATGTATATTTATATATATATATATATATATATATATATATATATATATATATATATATATATATATATATATATATATATATATATATATATATATATGTATTTGTCCATTATTCTGTTAGAATCTGAAGAAGTCGTTTGTAACGACGAAACGCTTCATGCTATGTAGTCAATAAAGTGCAAACCATATAAAGTTCAAGTGTTTGTATTTAAGTTTATCAATATATCAATATATGTGTATATATGATGTAATTTATTTTTTCATAAGATAAGATAGCATGAAAGAAGTTCTAGGTGAAATTTGCAAACACGTATTTTGAGACGTAAGATTTGATTCTGACTAAGTTGCCTTTGGAATACATAGTCCATTAGTTTTCCTTTTATTTCTATATTTCGTGGCATTTGAAAACAGTTTTTCAATTTTATAATAGGTTTATATATATCATCTCTTTTTAATATTCCGTTTGTAATATTTCAAGTGTATGGATCCATCGAATTAATAAAATAGCCATATAGTTTTTGCAAAAATAAATTAAATTGAAAAGCCAGCGTTTTCAAGAAATCATATTATTCGTTTCATTTCGTTTGCTTCATTTGAATATGTCATCTTCATCTTATTAGTAAATATTGAATGTGCGTATAAAGGTACCATTAAAAAAAGCGTGGGCTTCTATTTGTAAGTCTGGTGTCGTAATTTTGAACCGTTACATTTGTGAAGCTACTTCACTTTACACAGTTATCTTGCAAATATAATATGTATTAAAAATGAAAGTACTAAACAACTTTCACGAAATCTTTTATAGTTTCATAGATAACAACGTTGTCGAAAGTAATAAAAAGATATTGAAGTTACCTCATCGAGATGTGCTAAATGTTTAATATGTGTGTTAATGCTTGTTACTACTAATGCGAATTTCAATCTTTACAATGTTCAATCAGAATACCTTGATAATAAAAGAGCACCTTCATGTTATTTTGTTTATTTAAATAATAAATCAATACAAATATATATATATATATATATATATATATATATATATATATATATATATTTTATATTTTTATATTTTTTAAAATGAATATTTAAAAAAGTATTAAAAATATATAAAAATTTAAAGTGTAACAGTTGTAATAAATGCTATATCGGACAAACATCACAAAATCTCGAAGAGAGAATCAAAGCGCATAAATACGCAAAAACTCAAATAACAGCCTTACATAAACATAAATTAACAGAAAAACACGATTTTGATTACAAAAATTGGAAGATTTTAGCAACTGAAAAAGACAAAAAATGTAGAGAAATATATTAAAAATATATATAAAATGTATTATATATATATATATATATATATATATATATATATATATATATCAGTTCTCTGTTCTAGTAGCTAGAGGCACTACTTATGCATCCTTCAAGATTTTCAATTATTCTTGTAATATAAAGAATGTCATTTATGTTTTGAGATCTGCTGTTTTAGACAATCTAGTCTTTCCTAGTGGGGTGCACGCAGTTTTTCCCAACGTGGAGCCCACGCGCCACAGGTGGGCATTTTTTATTTTTAATAAAGTTGATCGAATGTCGCTGATCTCTTGATGAATAATTGTTTAATACATTAAATAAAAACACTTGGCTTGGTTTGACAAAATTTATAATAACAATTGTTACGGGGAATTACCCCATTTTCAAAAGTTAAAATGAGTTCTAATTACATAAGTGTATTTATTTAATATATTTAACATACTTTTCATTTTTATCTTTTCCATTTTTGTGGGGGGCATAAAGCTCAGAAAGAGTTAGGTGGGTCATGACCCATAAAGCCCGAATTTGGCCATTTTAATCTGTTTTAGCCATGATTTTCCCTAGTTTTGGTCAATTAAACAATGGTTGTGTGAATATAGATACTTTTCATTTATATTTGTGGAAATAAAGAACTGATACTCATTATTTCATCAATGAATAATTTTCTGTTTAATTTTCCAAAAAAAAATTCATTGTCTGTGTATTACTTTAGGAATTCTGCTAAGAACTTTGTATGAAGCAGTTGTTGATCCAATTAGTTTTTTGGAAGGTAATTAACTTAATCTTTATCATGTTCACCAGCACGATAAAATTTTCACATATCCTTAGATAATTAAATTTGTTTTTTTTTCAATATTATATAAACTCTTAATTTATATAATTTTATATAATATTCAATTTATTAATAAATAAATATAATATAAACACATAAATCATGGATTTTTTCCTACAATAACATTGATGCTCGTGAGTAATAATTATTGCTATTCGTTCTAGTATTTCGTTATCGGTACAAAATAGTTATTCCTTTGAAACTTACTAGTGAAACTCGACTGCATTGTTGTACGATTGGTTTCGGATGTTGAGGAATCGTACTTTTTGTTTAAATTTCAAGGAGTATAAGGCAATATATATGAGATATTATGATACATATTGTGTAATACTTATAATTTAAATAGACTTTCCAAAGTGTTTCCAGGTCATCCTACTTTGCTACAGTTGATAGTTGCCAATAAAGAATTATTTCAAGGAAGAAATTCACATTATTCGCAAAAAGATTTGAATATTGTGTTGAAAATTTATTCAGCACAAATTCAATACCTCTCAATGCAAATTTTGTTTTCTAAGAAAAAGTGATGAGAATAAAGAAAGGAAATATGTATAAGCAATCATACAACAATGAAAGTATACAACATTATGTATCGACTACGTATATATCGATTGTATTGAGGATTTTTGTATTGTTATTATAACTATTTTTATTCTATCGATAATAATAGATAATAAGCATATAGATTCAACGAATAACTACCCAATTACAGGAAAATACATAATAAATAAATATGGTTACTAAAAATATCAATAACATCAAATATAATAATCTAAATTTATAATGTCAATATCTAAATGTTAATCAATCATAATAATAAACAAGCAAACATATCACTCAGAACTCCATTGAGAAGAAATCAAGATACCTCACTATTCAGATTTAAATACACATTAATGATATAAACAAATGAATCCCAGTGCAAATCACAGCACCTTGATACCTGGTTTGCAGAACAACATGTAAAGCTAAGCGGCGATTGCGAGAGAAGATTGGTTCTGTGGGTTTTTGAGTAAAATGTCTGGCTTATTCTATATCTAGTACACCTCGGAGGAACGAAGAAATTAAGTTTACCCAGAAGCTCAGGACAGTCGAGATTATCATTGAGCAAATTGAATAAAAATTTCAATGCATTCAAACTTCTCCTGTTGTGGAGGCTCCTAGTGTCAAACAAGCGTGATCACAACCACTAACTAGGTGGATATACACCATCCTCTCGAAAAGAGAGCCATTTCAGGAGCCTCCTCTGCAGTGCCTCCAGGCGATTTATGTGACGATTATATATTGGTCGCTAAACAAGACAGCCATACTCAAGTTTGCTTCTCACTAGGGCTTTAAATAAATGGACCAGTATTGAGGAACTTGAAAACAATCTAGTATTGCGGACGATGAAACCATAAACTTTGCTACTTGATCAAATTGTTTGGTTGATGGAGATGATGATCGAATAATGGATAAAGCGGAAATTATCACATAATTATTGCATATCTTCAGAAAGAAAATCCAAATTATGACAAACAGAAATTTCAATGCCTTCATTCTGAAAAATAATGGTTTCTAAAATGAACCATTTCTACATCAGTTTGAAGGCCTAATTTTCTAATCCAATCAAGAGATTGCTACAGCAAGTTATATAGACAATTATTTACCCTTTTGAACTAATATTATGGGTAATATATATATATATATATATATATATATATATATATATATATTTCTTGAAATTGATTTATTGCCTGTTTAAGATATTTTATTTTGAAAGTTTTTAGCAATCATAATGAAAATCAATGAGTGAAAATACAAAAAACTAATTTGATTTTTCTAAAAAATAAGTTTGACATTTGATATCTATAGTAACTCATAAATTCAATTATTCATTAGTTTTGACAAAGTTGTAATATAACAACGAAACGTCAACAAAAATAAACTTTTTCATATCAAAAAAAGCCTGTTAAGGAACTAAAAACTTTCAAAATATATATATATATATATATATATATATATATATATATATATATATATCCGTGTGTGTGTCTTATAACAGTGTATATCGACATTTGGCAGCGGATAACTCGAAAGAAGTACCAACCAAAGCCACGCTTATATAATAAAATGCGGAAATATGTTAGAAAATCAAATAATTTAAAATTCTGAACGGAAAGTCAAGAGAAATTGGTGATATAAGTAGAATAGATGTCGCAAATGAGCAGCATTATTTACGTAGGTCGCCTAGTGTGAATATTTTGGAAACTGCAATTGAAGTCCTCTCTATTTATTACTGTGATAGTTTCATTGATTTTTCGGAATTACATTTTGCAAAATGCGTTAAACTTCTGTGCTTGATTTCATACTCTCGAAGTGATTTTTTAATTTATTTGCTGATTCCAATTTTTAATGTCTCAAAACTTGCTACACTCATTTTATATAAGTAACTGAATGGATTGATCGAGTTGATAGTTGATGCAAATCGATAAACTCAAAACACTTGTAGAATGAAATTTTACATGTTTTCAATCAATTATGGACGATGCAAGTTCTGGTGAAATTTAACATCCTCAAAAGTTCAACGTGCGAAGAGAATTGTTCAAAATGAGCTTTGGTATAGACAAAACTCCGTGACAAGTATTAGTTTTCATTCAATGACATTATTTGTGTATTTTCCGTCTTGATAGATCGGACGTAGCTGATTTATAAACACTTGAAAATTTCTGTGGTGATTTCACAAAAAACATCCTCATTTTTCATAAAATAATAAAATGTTAGTTTTAAAAATTTAGTTAAAAAAATAAAATATAGTTAGCCAATTTCACATAGGATAATGATAAAATATTTTACTCAAAATGAACCTAGCTTTTTATTATACAATTTCTTGATAGGTTATTTTAATTTCACAAACAATAATCGAACGTTACAATTGTTAGAATCAAGGCATATTTAATTTCACAAATCATTCGGCATTTTTGTTTGAAGTTATTATATATTTCATGCGTACTCATTTTCCAGTTTATTATTAGGAATTAAAAGTAATAAATACGAAAAATAAAGTTGTCTAATTTGAATTTTGACACTATGTTGTCTATTAGGTATGTTCCCATGCAATTTTTTTTACTTACTTAAAAACTGAAGAAATATGAAATTTCTACTCTACTATATGAAGTACTATATATCTCTATATAATGTTTATCATAAAACTACAAGCCTTTATCAATTTCAATAATCGCTGAATTTCAGTAATGGTCTGAATATAAACTTAAATTCAAACACTTGAACTTATGATTTACACTACATAGCATGACGCGTGTTTCGTCGTTACAAACGACTTCTTCAGATGCTTACAGAATAATGTTACAATTATTAATTACTTAATGTTACAGATTATTCTGTAAGCATCTGAAGAAGTCGTTTGTAACGACGAAACGCGTCATGCTATGTATTGAATAAAATGTAAATCATAAATTTAATGAATTTAAGTTTATATTCAATTATAATGGAATTACATCAAGTAAACGCCAACACTATCAAATAAGTAATGGTCTGTTTCCTTTACATTTTACACTGGAATATCTAATAATCAACAAAATATATTCTGTTTATTCATGGAAAACTGTACAAAGGCTTCATTAATATACATATTCCATATTGACGTAATATATACTTTATATTTTAAGATGTCTCATTTAATATTTATATAAAGACTTGATGTTTCCTTGTCAATTTACATAAGAAAAAAGGAATAAAAACTTTGTGTATATAAATTTCCAGAAAATTTCAACCCAAAAATTCGCAATTAAGTATGCTCAAAACTTTCAGAAACTAAAGTAGTTTCCATACCATTTGGGATGTTTTCACGTAGAGTTGAACGAATCCGGGTGAATAGTTCCCGGATGATTTCCTCGTTGTGTATTATTCTGGGTACGGACGGCATGGAAAGAACATCGTACCCACGTATTTTCGGAGACTATACGGGCGTTATCTAAATAAATCAAAACGCGCGTGCATCTCGCAAAGAGCGAAATGCAGCTCGCCACCGTCGGCAGCATCCTCCGTCGTCTCCGCTCCGTGACCCCACCAACCGTGTCGTCGGTCGTTCCGTCGCTCCTGAACGCGAACGCCTCACCTCCGGAATCAGTTGTGTCGCGCTCGCCCGTCCGCAAGCCTTCTCGCGGTACTCGTGATATCGTTGGTGCGTTCGAACGAACGTTCGAAATCTCACTTGATCGGTGGTGTTGGTTGTTGCTTCATCGATACCGCTCAGTGCTGGTCTACTCGTACGTCTTAAGTAAGACGACAGACTCCGGAAGGATTAATTTAACCGTAATTCTTTCCAAGGTACTACTTATGCTTTTCTGGGTCGTCGATTGACGATCGCCGATGTTGACTCTGGCGAATGAGGATGTACCCTTATTTCGAACGGTCTAGATTGGTTGTGTAATCGGACTCGGACGATGATTTGGTAACCTCGCGCTCGAATCGAATGCTATTATAACGCTACGGAATTCTATTTTGTATGTAATTTATCGATCGCTATCCGGCCCGTTATCGATCTTGTATTTCCTGATCGATTTTATATTCGAATGAGGCTGATTGAGACCTTTCGATAGATTTCTTTCGGCGAATCATTTCGGAACAATTATGTTTAGAAATTTAAGATGTTCCCCTTAGAATGAATTGACCATTCAGGTTTGGATATATTACAGAATTAGTGAAAGAAAGATCCAAAATTATTGAAGATCCAGAAAGTAAAAAATTGGAAAAATTATAACATAATTTCATGGGAAAATTATTACAGTCTCAACCAATCTCAATATCGTTTCACGTATTGGTTAAGAATTAGAAGACAAACAAATGCAAGAACACCAACTCGATGCTGTTCATTTATATTAGTGTTTCACGCACTCGAAAAATATTTCATTATTTACATAATAATACATTTATTCCCAACATATTTACTTCCTTTTCAGGGAGTAACAATCAAATTAATACACAAATAAAGTAAAATATATTTTCTTACATTGAAACACTGAGAAGGCTGACAGAAATTTGAAATTTCTGCATCTTTTGAAAAGAAACTGATACTTAGTGTCAGAAAAATGCGTCGGTGGTCTTCCTGAATTGGAAGCTTGAATCGTGATATTAGCGCATGTTAATATAACACTTCTTGAGATTAATTGTTAGCGATTACAGGCAATAAATAAATTAGAATATATTAAACACATTGAAAATTTGCTAATCTCTTGATGAAAATAATGAAATTTTGTTTGATATATTGAATAAAAAACACACAGCTGGTTTCACAAAATTATTATATCATTTCTTTGACAATTGTTTCGGGTTTTTACCCCATTTTCAAAAGTTGAACTGATTGTCAAGCGATTAATAAAATTTTATGAAACTGAGCGAAGTGTTTGATAATAATATACACGTGTATAGAAATAGAAAAATGAGAATTAGTATTTTCCAATGAGGCTAATTAAAAACTGAAATAGGTTTTATTCCGATTTTGATAATCTGTTGTGTTAAGTACCTGATGAAGTAATACCTACATGTTAAGACTATCGAATTGTTGTGGCAAAAAAGAGTGATAGGTCGTAAAGTTTCATTTTTAGTTAAGCTAATCAGTATCTTTTTCATTTGATAGACTGTCGAATAGTTGTGGCAAAAAAGAGTGATAGGTCGTAACGTTTCATTTTTATTTCATTTTTAGTTACGCTCATCAGTATCTCTATAATCTGATAAATTTATTCATGTTACTACGAATTATACTGTAACATAGTTATTTAACATATATGTATAATTTTATGTGTAATTATATTGGAATAGGGTTGTTTATATTCATAAATGTGGTAAAAATTCATATTGTTCAATACTTAAAGAAACATCACAAAAAAGGATTCCAACCAACTGAAATTTCACACTGAACCTTAACAAGTATCAAATATAAATGGTTCACTTATTGTTCATGATATAAAATTTAACAATTCATTATTCTATAACAAATGAATTTTCTCTTAAAATCTGTATCATATTTTCTTTAAAATGCGTATAATTTTATATAATGAAGATTTTCCTGACGTAGACTACTGAAACCCGTTGAATATATAAACTGAAAAACCTATTATTTCATTTCATATATTGAATATGTGATAATATTGATGTTTTTAAGCAAAAGTATATATTATTTATTTGATTTCTCAACCATTTAGCCACAATGAAAAATAATAATATTATATACTGATGCATCTATTAGAATTATTATGAATAAACGAGAAAAAATGTGAATATATATTTTCTGCGGAAATACTTATTGTGTATAAATTTTAATGCGTTTCTGTCTTGTGGTACGGAAATTTTCTATTTTGTTAAATATAGTTAAAAATGTTATATTTATTTAGTTTAGGTATGTACAAGTCTACCTCTTTTCTTGTTCATCTATTTATTTTATTTTCCGTATAATAGTAATAATAGAAATCAATTAGTAATAGTAATCCTTCACAAAATTCATACATACATGGTGTTGCTTATATTGTTAAACATACTTATTTCTAATTTCATTAAGATAAATTTTCCGCAAGAAAAAAAAATAGAATAAATGATTTAAGATAGGGTTAAGTAAAACAAAACATTTTGATTTTCTTCAGTATCTTCATTATAATTGCTTCAATTATTGTCCTCTTTATTTCAAGTACCTACCTTATTCATTTATTTCTACCATATTATGTGGGTCAGTCATTTTCAAATAAATTTGCAGCGAATCGGTTGCGGTTGTTTCGAACAGCCAAAGCCTTCTATGAGTCACCGACTACGGAAATAATGCATTATAGTGATATCCTAAAATCGGACAATAGTCGTCATTGTTTGTCGGACAAGGATAACCGGAGCAGTTTTCCCGCAACTGGTGGGTTGAAAATCGCGTGTTATGTACGTTTGATAATATGTTGAGTTCAAGGTGCCGAACACTTTACTTTCTTCCAATAATTTGCCTTTACTGTTATTTTTATTAAACGATAGTTCAATATTCGACATGTCTATGTATATTAACTAAAGCATTCAACCCAATTGAACTTGAAATATTATACTTGTTTGTCATAAATGTTTGTGATGTCTCTTCGCTCATAATCGAGGATATTAATTATATCGTTGATTAACCCTATTCTGGTTTAGTAAAACTCGATTTTGGTTTATGCTGTTGTGCCTACGACATATTAAAATGAAGCCGGAAAAGAAAACATTAACGTGATCATGTAGAATTTCCTCGCTAAAGCAAGAAAATTTCCGAAAATTTTATCTTAATGACGTGTTGGGAAAACCCCGTATGAAACTTGAGATGGACAATAGATTGTTTTGTTGAAGGATTGAGAGTTTGAGCATTTCACATTGCCAATTGAAAATAGTTAGTCAAACTAATGAAAATTATTGTCATTTATTTATTTATTTTACATATACTGTTTCACAGGACAGGTCCTAATAATGAAACAGGAAAGACAACCGATACTGAAAACGAAATTGGAAGTACAAAAATTTCAATTTTGTACTTTCAAATTTAAAAGTTAAATTCTTAAAGAAGGCGTTTGTGATATGAAATTACCACTGATTAAATAAAATAAAATTATAGGAAAAACTATACCTACTGTCTATACTTATATATATATATATATATATATATATATATATATATATATATATATATATATACATATACATATATATTAATACATACAAGCATATGTGTGAATATACATGCATGTGGTTCATGCATATGAATATACATATACCATTGCTGATATTATTATACTATCACTTATACTGTTACTGATATTAAGGCAAGTTTCCTTGCAACAAGTAACAAAACAGTTGAATATATGAACTGAAATTTCATTTAACGGAAAACTGGAAAACTTCAATAACAGTCTGCAGCAATAGAGCGTACAGATTGAAAAAATTGTACCGCAACCTGAGGAATTTCATTAGAAGTCAAAATTTAAATAATTCCAATCAAATTATTGGAAAATATATTCGTGTACTCATATTAATTAGCACATTTTTTTATTTGATAATAACACGCTTTTACATTATCGTCGTGAAACCTAATAACACTTTTTTTTGTTGTTTGCATTTATGTATGTAATTGTTGTTGATTGCATTAAACAAAGACATTTTTGAATTCATTGCATATAATAATTGCGATGAGCACAATTAAAAGTAGGAAATGATTATTCATTGTACTGAAAATATCATGGAATATAGATTTCCTACGAATTAAGAACCGGCCATGTGTGGAATGTGATTTAATTCAAACTTGTTATAATTTTTATAATTATTTCTCCTTGAAACAACAAATTATGCATTATTCGACGAGATGTTTTTCCTTGATTTTTTTGGTGCATTTTGAACCACCATCGTTAGTGGTTCAAAATCACCTAATTGGTATCTAACAACATGAGAAATCTTCAAACGCTTGAACTCAGATAAATATTACACATATGATGGGAAGGAGTAATACGTAATGAAAACGAAAACTGAATCTATTCCTCCTCCACCTGGTTACTAGACCACCTGGTTATTCGTCACAATCAAACAGAATTACAATATTTACCGTACGTATATTAAAAAACTGAAATTGTGAAAATTTAGAAGGTTTTCATAAACTGTTCTTTGTTATTAGAAACCGTAGACTTATTCTTTGTGTTACTTGTGTTCAATTATAGGTTCAAAGAAATAAACTATCTTGTTCTTAGCAACATTGGACCTGAGTTGAACTGTTTTTGTTCTTGAAAATCATACACTCATTTATTTTGATTCAATACTCAAATGTGATTATAATAATTGATTTCCACATTATTTCGTGGAATATTGTTTCGGGCTAATAACCCATTACCAAGAGTTGTCTCTCAATAATCAATTGAAGAAATGTGAAAGTGTGTCGAGTAAATTATATATTTTTCTGGAAAATAGCCGAGTTTTTCAATGATACGTTCATGTTTGAGATTGAACATATTTGTGAGAATCACTACGGTAGTTTATAATGTCAAACTGGGAATAATAAATAGGGAATTAGGTGCTTGTTCTATTGAAACCGAAATATATTCATAGAATTTTCTCGTACAAACATCCTCGAATTACGTTAATAGTCCATTTCCATATTATTACAAGGATCTCGTCCAACATGCCATTTAACCAATAGATGAACGAATTAATCTATGTAATTGAAGAAGCATAGAATGGCTTCTAATTACAATTCGTGCATGTTGATTACTATATTGAAACGTCCAACAGAGGAAGTCTAAATTATAACTGTTATTCACTCAAGAATTATATGTCAGAATATATTTAGATCTAACTATAGCAATGTAGTGCAGTTTTTTCTTCCCTCAAAAGCTACCCTGCAGCTTTGTCGAATTTCCATTTGGTTTCAATTATTTGCGTAACTTGTGAAAACATCTACTAGGTCTTACTGCTAATTATATTGTATGGAAATTTGCGCGAGCCTTTTAAATTCTTTCTAAAAGTACATAAACATACTGTCCAAGAATATATATTACTCTATGATTGGAGAATAATAAGTGTGTCATTTAGAACTGAGTGTTGGGGCCTAAAATACGAATTTCTGTTCAAAATGTCAATTGAAACGTATTGTATATGGTTAGGTACCTGCTTTTAATTTTATCAACGGAAAATTTCGGAATTTTTGTCGTTTATAAATGAGTGTTTTGCTATAGGTTCGGAATTTTTGAGCTCACTCTTGAATTACTGTAATTATTTATAACAACTGAATCAAATTTGAATGAATTACATTTTTCAATGAACTTTTATAGCATGTGTATCAATAGTTTATATTTCTTCAACTGACTGCGTAACGAATCTGAGAGATCGTGAGGGTATCAGCAGCTATCTCTAAGAATCATATTGATATACTCCCGCTATATGGGGGACGTGTACGAAGAATAGTTAATGGCAGAAAAACAGTGCTAATCCGAATATGTGGTTCAAAAATTAAGCAAGTGCATTAAATGTGCATTGATGGCATTTTGCAAAGTATTTAAAGGTTCTTCCCTACTTAATTCAATTGTTGTGAGAATTAAACCCTCTTGGCGTCAGTCATAGGTTTCACTTTGTAAACCAGGCAATTCAGGGCTTTTGATGTTCAACAATGTCGCATTTTCATCGGTTCATTTTGTTATCTTGATGGACTCGTTTATGAGTAGGCTTATTTCAGATATATTGACTACAAACTGACTTCCCTAGCGCAATTGATAAACCAAGATTTACACATATATTAAAAAGAATACTGCATGACGTACGTTTCGATGAGATTCATCTTTTTCAAATGCTACGTGCAGACTAATGTTAGGCTAATGCAGACTAATATTAGTCTGCACGTAGCATTTGAAAAAGGCGAATCTCATCGAAACGTACGTCATGCAGTATTCTTTTTAATATATATGTAAATCTTAGCTTAACAATTGTTTTATTATGTTTATCGATTTACATCGAGTATCGGCCTCATAAATTATTAATAAAGGGAGAACTTCAACATCTTCAAAATCATTGTACATCATTTCTGAAGCACAATATATATATATATATATATATATATATATATATATATATATATATATATATATATTCGTATTTAGGGAAATAGTAGGACTTTCTTTTGAAAAAATTTCAAATTTTTGAATTGATCGAAAGAATGTTATAGTAAAGCTTAGCACAAAACAGACTAATTCGTTCTACAAGTAACTCATCATATGGGCTAACGTCCATGTTCAAATGTGGCATTGACTGCTCTCAGACACCCTCTTGTGATTCTGAAGTACAGAATTATGTAGTACTCCTTTCATTACTTCATGAATTCTATCTATAGAAATAATGAACACATTATCTTAACATAAGTAGCTCAAAAATTTTTTTCGGAAGAATGTCGTAAGTATTTTCCTGAATATTTGATAGTTATCAAGTGCGCTGTGCACGATAACTATATGTGTATCTATGCATTTATATGTATCAATTAGTTGAAGTGGCAGGCCTAAATATAGGAAGAACACTAGTGCACTCTAGTGATATTGACACCAATCACAAATTAATGTTTCGTGTTGATTTTATATGAGTTTGTCTTATCAGAATATAAAAATTCACATTTTGGAAATTCAATTTATCGGATTGAATTTAATGGAATTAATATTGAAAGCTGTATTTATCATCTATTGTCACGTGACTGATAACACCAATAAGAGCACATGACGTCATTAACCGCTAACAACGCAGCAAATGATGTTTACTTGTCTGTTTTTATTTGGTTTGTGTTCATACCGACGAAAAAACTGAAGTACTCAATATTAGCACCACGATGGAAACATAATTCATCAAAGGAAATAGTTTCAACGTGCCAAAGATAGATTCTTTGATGGTGTCATTCTTTCTTGGCAAGAAACTACTTTTTTTCTTCAAAGTTTACAAAGAACGTGAAAATATTTCTGTAAGTACAGTATTACGTTCAATACAATATAGCCATCAACTATTACTCAAATAAAGTTCAAGATGATTTCATACCTTTCATCCATATTTTATCGTGTTTAGACTTCGTTTAAATCACTGTTTACAAAGCAAATTTATGGGTATAAAATAATGACAAGTTCGTAACTACTTCAAACTTATCTTTCACCATCGTTTCGAACTCGTTTTCATTTGAATCTGGAATTTTCCGAATGCTAACGTCACAAACTCTCTAAATGTATTTTTTAAAATTCGATAAACCTCGATAGAAATAGAAACAGAAGTACCGGTCAACAACCTCACTCGTTCGAAATGAAACCGGATTCAAAGCCGCGGACAAATCATATTCAACAATGAAAACATAGAAAATCGTCAGGTTTTTTCTCGCACAAAGTGAACAATATTATCGTCCTCCGTCGGTGACTGGAATAAGCAAATTCAATGGGCCGGAAAAAAAGTCATAGAAAGCATAAAACTTGTCACATCCTCCCATTCAGGTACGTGTACGTTATCTTTGTACAATAATAACTTTCCGAAGTCAATGGATCTGTCATAATAATATCGTCGTAACTTCGTAACAACCAAAACGATCTTATTCATCTTACGATTGATGGAGGTAGTAAATCTACCAGCTAAGGCATTAAACTCATGCCCATTTCTTCCAGTTTATATTACGTCGCTAGAAGAAGTGGCTCGGAAGGTTTTTCAATTGCCCCTATTGAGTTTAATGATAGAATACCGTTGTCTATACCAGACTAGCTGTAGAGGATATTTACTTATATGGTGTTCTAAATTTAGACGAAGGTTTTTTCGTGTCAGCTATACACGCCGAGATGTGCTAGATTGATGGACGCATTCTTATCCAAGCTAGCGTTATCTTGCATCAGTTGTCAAACATCGCGATTTTGCTTCTACAACTGTTATCGAAAACCTAAAAATTACATATAAATATATGTATTAGATGAGGTTTAAGATCAAATTAAAAATTGTCGGTTTTATACCTTAAGGAAGCAAAGCAGCTGTTGTAACGTGTTTCGTGCTTTTTAACTGCCATCAGCACGATTTTATCAAGTATAGTTCATACCCAATCTTACTTACATAAGCCTGGGCATGAAACAATCGATCGAAATGCCCTAAAATAGGAACCGTCTTTTCAAATCTCTCGTATAAAACTCCGATTGGGATATTCCAAAGTTATCTGAAATAATTTTGTTGAATATTTCTCCTTCGAATTTAAAACAAAAATTACTATAACTAAGCATGTACGGCGAGTTTTGTTTGTAATGAACAAGCTCTGACTTAGGCGAATTTTATGGGAATGAGTCTGATAATTCAACCGAATAATTATTGTATAGAATTGTGTATTGGATAATGCCAATTGATCACTGGCTTTAAAGTTGAAGTTCTTTCAACATTTTGAAATAAATTTTTCGGTACAACATACCAGGCGACTCTTGTAACTTTATTTTACATGCGCTTTGCGCAAACAGAAGTAATAAAGTTTTATAGTAATCGGAAAAGCAGCCCACGAATTATCAGCAAACTAATAAATGACTGAGATTGAATTCTCGCTTAACTCTTGGTGAAACATAATTGAATATTAAATTGAATTAAACTCTTGGCTTAATGTTTCACGATTTATTTAACAATATGAAATAGTCAACATGTTTCGAGCGTTAGCTCATTTTCAAGAAAAATGAGCTTAAAAATGAGCTAACGCTCGAAACATGTTGACTATTTCATATTGTTAAATAAATCGTGAAACATTAAGCCAAGAGTTTAATTTAATTTAATATTAATAATAGTATATACATAGTATATGCTTAAGTTTCACTTAAGGGATATCCTTCACACAGTAAGATACTTACTATAAATCAAACAATCAGCTCAGTTCCTTACATTTAAAGTCTGATTATGAATTTCGTTGATAATCCATTGTCTGAATATATTAATATGTATGAAATATTTGTTGGAATCTGAATTCCTAAATTTATTGTATTTGTATTTCCTATATTCATTTATGTATTGATAATAACATATAAAATAATTAAAACAAATGAATTTTTGATTTACACTTCTATTGTATAATAATGAGACGCGTTTCGTCGGGTTACCGACTTCTTCAGACGCAAACAGAATATCAGGTATGTAAATCATATTCTGTTAGTGCCTGAAAAGCCGGTAACATCTTATATTTTATTATAATGGATTTATATATGCTTATCATTGTTCATTCTCCTATGTATGTGGATCTGAAATCATACCTACCTTAACCTGAGTAATCTAACCTATACTGATCTATTAATTGTATATTATTTGGAGTTGGAGAGTTATCATTTCTAAATAAAGAATTTAAAGATGATGATGTACATTTACTATGAAATAATACTCACTTTTTGTGAATAAGTCTACTTCTTTCGCTTTTTTCGACATCCCAAAATGATGAAAATCTTCTTTCGTAGCATTTCGGAATGTCACCTTGTACATACCTTTTTTTTGTGAATTAATGCAGGATATAATTTTTTGAGGGTATTTTATATTTGGTATATTAAGACAGTTTATATATTTTATTCTACATTCAAGAAATGTGAAAATTTGTGTTCAATTACATTATTTTCCATTGTTTTCATTCCGTTAGAAATCATGAAGTAAATTTATCAACTTTGTAGAAGTAGTAATGTACTTTTCTCATTCTGCAATGTTTATTCGAATTCTAATACTAATATTGAATAATTGAAAATATAATTATATTTTTAATTTTATTCTAATTATAATTAATTTTTTTTATTTGAAATTTTAATTATAATTGAATAAATGAACAAAATTCTCTTGTCAGTTGGAAATGAACAATATAATTCGATTGAATTATTATTATATTAAATTGAATCAAACACTCGGCTTAATGTTTCACGATTATATTTAACAATATCAAATAGACTATTCGATATTGCTAAATATAATCGTGAAACATTAAACCAGTGTTTAATTTAATATTTAATTTTATTTCACAAAGAGTTAAGCGATAATTCAATCTCAATTATTATTATTATTCTTTCTGTATTTAATTGTAATGATTTCAATTTCAATGAAATGATTATCAATTAATTTTCCATTAACTGAAAATTAAGTATCGATTTCTTCCTCAGTCTCGGTGTTTCTGTTGAGAATTGAAAGGTGAGAAGTTTAAATTTCAAATTTTGGGTGACCATAAGCGAATCATTTGAATTATCGTTCTCAGTTCCTTCAAGGGTTGTATCACGGTCAATTCCAAACTTTTAATTCTGAGTTGGCCGTGGTTGTAGTACCTTATGATGAAAAAATTTGAAAACGATTTTAAAACTGCGAGAAGATTTTAAAACAAGAGAGCTTAGTCTAAATCGTCAAATAGACAACAAGTCACTGTCATTTGTATACAACCAAATGAGTGTCCATTCTCTAATAAATTTGAAAGACGCGTCATGTGTATGAAGTTAGAAATTTCTAAACGTAGTACACTAGTAATAACAATGTTATTGTGGTTTTATAAACCCTTCAACAAATTATTACAGTTATATTAACTATATGATTGGAATTAACGAAATAATGTTCTATCGTTACTCAGAATTAAATAACTCTAAGAAGTTAAATTCTTGACCTATATTGGGAAAGTATGGGTGAAAGTCTAGTTTGAAGTCACTCTCTTTCTCTTTACTATTTGCGATTGAGTCGCCTATCTCATATGAAGTTAGTTAATGTTTCTTTCTCATCATTTGTTGTTTATTCTTCGCAATATACTTCTTATAAAATGAAATTTTTCTATCTATTCAACTGATCATTTCTTACAGTAGCACTTCTACTTGATGTAAGAAATATTGTCCTTGTATTATGGCAATTTTAAATGTGATAATTCAGCTTACGGACATTAAATATTCTTTTTCGTTATATACTATTATCGTAACAATATTTCTGGAATAATCACAAAGTTCTGAATATGATACTACTTAAACATTTATTTTAATATTTGATTTCATATTTCAAAAAATGAGCAAATATTTTTGATCCAGTGGGTATAGATAGACATTCTTTATTTGGAAACATTTTATTTTTTCCTATTGTCTTATTTATTATTCGTTATTTCCTTCCGTTATTTGTGGCGGAATTGATGGTTATTTATTATCTTGTCGTATAGCTACCGTTTGATATCAATTGTTTTCAGATCCGTGGAATTGAATTGATGATTTAATTAATTTTCTATTGCCTTAACTGTAAATTTTTTTTGTTGCGTAAAAAGCAGATCTTAATTGGTTGTGAATCAGTCCAATTCTGAACTTATTTATTATTAAGAATTGTGTCACTGGGATCCGCTTTTTCAATTCAGATGATGAAATATTTATGTATTATTAAGTTTTAAAACAGAAGTTCAGGTTTGTATAATTTAATTGTAAACTTTGCTACTCCATTATGAATAGATCGAAAAAACTCGAAACATGTGTCATCTGTCACTTATTTTGAAATTATTATTCGAAATTTCTATAGAATTGAATTCTAAAGAAGCTATGTGCACAAAAGTTGCCGTTGAAAATACAAACTATCAACATTCGAGAGACAATATTTAGTGCATTCCGAAGAACATTGAACTCCTTGGAAATACCACAGAGCAGCGGTCCCCAACCTGTGGACCGCGGGCAGTGTGGTACTGGGCCGCGGATTCTGGTCAAAAGAATAATAAAAAATAGAAACAAAATAAAAAACTATCATGAGTTTCAACAGTTAATATCAGAATAGAGATGGTAACAATTAAATTTAAACATTCAAGTCACTCGAGTGTAAACCATTGAATAGTTCACAATGGTATAAATTTAAAAGTAAATAAAATAAAGTTCTTTTATCTATGAATTCTTAAAATTGTTGTTTGTTTAATCCTTGCATACATATTTAACTAGAAGTTACACGTCATAGGCCATAGATAGGGTATGTTGGTTATAATATATATTCTCCTTATCCGTTACAGTTTTTATTTATTTTTCTTCTGTATGTAGTAAGTGGGCCTCAAAGTTTAATTTTCAAAATAGGTGGTCCCACTAATTAAAAAGGTTGGGAACCGCTGCCATAGAGCCCTGTTTCCTTCTATTATGGGAATCATTAGTGGCACGCATCCAAACAATCAAGTTTCGATGTTTTCGCCAAGTGCACCTAGGCGGTATCGATTCAACAGGCGAGATAGGTTCAGAGCTTTACTGACCTGATCAACTTTTATCGAACAAACAAGATAAACCCTTTGGAGTCAGGTAAAGTGCGTTCGTGACAAGATTTAAGTGCATACTTCCAAACAAAGATTTCAGGATTTGTGGACATTTCACAACCCAGGGATTGCTGTGGTGTGTCTGAATTGCCCCGGTGCATTATTGGCTCCTTTCTCACCCAAGCCAACTAGTTTCGAAGTTCATGAATAATTCGAATAATACTCTCAAGGAGCTGTCTACACAAATGTTAACGAAAAAACAACCTATCATCCTTAAGAGTGAATCGATTCCTCACACAACACCAAGTCAAACTTTTCGAAATGTTTTATATAATTAAAAACACATCGCTAAATCCCACAAAATTTGAAGTTGTATATACTTTATACAACTTGTTTTTAATACAAAAATTTTTGTACAAACTTTATTATAAGATACAATTTACTAGGTGTTAAGTAATTTAATTTTTTTCGGAAATAAAGATTATATTTCAATTTCAAATTAAAACATGAAATAATGTTGTCTAAGAATTACTGATTGAATAAGTCTTTATTCGACTAGTTTCGCCTTCTACGGCATTATCAAGAATGCCGTAAAAGGCGAAACTAGTCGAATAAAGATTTGTTCAAATTGATAATTGATGAGGCCGATACTTGGAGAAAATTAATATCCATAATACAAAAATATTTAAAATTTTCTGATAATTTAATATGAAATACGCATGACGACGTTTCGAAGTACTACTTTTTTATCAAATGCTGGATTAATACTGAATGTATTAATCCAGCATTTGATAAGAATTATCACTTCGAAACGTCGTCATGGGTATTTTATATTAAATTATGAGAAAATTTTAAATATTTCTGTATTAAAGATTTGTTCAGTCAGTGATTTTTAGACAAGTCAAGTTTCAGACACCTCTCATTTTAAATATGATCTATCACAGAGTTGATTCATCGTCCATTAAATTTATTAAAACATAAAATCATTTGAATTTCATGCCATTTCTTTATCTATCTGAAAATTTGGTTGAATTGGAAACTCTGAAATAACATATTTCAATATTTTGAACTTGTAAAATTAATGAGGCTGTCGTTTGAATGAATAACAATATATCGATGAGTCGATATGATGTATCAACCAGCGTTTTCTCACACATCAAATATTATCTTCAATTCGATCACTGGTTGAGATCGTATAGTTCACACTCGGTCGCGGTTCTCACTATTTACCTTATACCCCTAGAATAATAGATGACCTCCTATTGAGACAGCTGTTTAAGATCGGCAATATAACACGGCCTTTAGACTAATAAAAAAAAACTGAATAGTAAGCCATAAAACGTTTCGTTTCATTGAAGAAACCAATAAAAGCTCAAGCGCAAATGAAAGGTATTGCACGGAGATTACGCGTAAAAGTTCGGTCTCATTCTGAAATTGATTTGTTACCGTCTAATTAACATGAACGTGAAGGCCAACGAGTCATTTTCGTTTTGAGATATACCTCTATTGTTGTCAATGGAAACAGGAAAGATGATATTCAAAGGTATGTACAGATATAGCACGAAACTTCGTATAACGCCGTCGCGTAGCAAATCTGGACGGCACTGCGTAACATCGTAGTATAGAATAGTCGGTATTTGAACACATCACCAAATAAATGATGCACCATTTGTTGTATTACCACTTGTTACCATATTTGAATGGCTGCGATGCACAGTCCCCGATTTATTTTTCGTTTATTTACTTGAAGACATCAATGTTATCAAATGGATGAAAGAATAAACCATTACTTTCATAAATAGTAAATATAGTGAAAACATTTTATGGAACACAAAACAAAGTAGCATGCTGATGTTTAGGAAGAACTTTTAGAGTCTAGGAAAATAGTACGTCTCTCTCTTTCAGGCCCTCACCATGTGTGAGGGTATGGTGACATCAAGTATTGATTCGCCGGACTTCTCCGGACCAAGTTACTCTTCCCTGCGCCATATGTGAGGCCTCCGGTATGTTGTGGCCTATCAAGGTTTTAATCTGGTCTATTCATTTCCTAGGTGCCCTTACACGAATTCTTTTTCTTCTACTTTTTACTCTATCATCAGTCTGTCCATTGAGATGCCGCTCCTAGCAATATGTCCAGAGTATCTAAGGATTTATTGATTTATTTTTGTGACCAAACGTGTCTATTTTTAACTCTTCGATGATGGAGATGTTTGTTTATTGTTCATCGAGGAGCCGTCCATGGTATTCGCATGATATACCCATATTTCTAAAGCGTTTATTCTTTGCTTATCACTTCCTTGCTGGTTTTAGAGCCATATGTTGCTAGTGGGGAGATGAAAGACTTTGCAGTGCGGACTTCAGCGTTTCGGGTAATTGCTGTAGCCTTAAATATTTCAGTAAGCTTTTCTGTTGCGCTCCTTGCCAATAGTACTTAGATGAATGCAAAAAATGAATTGTCTTCTGGCGAACTGAGAAATGAATTGTCTTGGGCGAAAGAAAATTAGAAATAAGCATGCTGCTGCATCAACCATTGCATTAAAGAAAAATATAGCTAAATGGCGATACGATACGAAATTTTGTGCTGCCTGTACTCACCTTAGCATTCTCAAAGTGAATATGATACGATGGTTAACCAATACCTACTCATCATCAGCATAGAATGTAATCACATGATTAGTACCAAAATGCGAAAAGTTGAAAGACGAAGCCTAGATACAGTACACTAAAATGGAAACTCCAGTTTCAATGATCATATAATAAGTTTAACGAAATTTAAAACACGGTATTTTAGCTTGCATAAAAATCGTATGGTATTATGTATTTATGTATTTTTTGAACCAATTGTGAACCTATTGGGGACAACAGGCAAGTCTTTGTGCCTATTTATTATATTATCAATTAGTGGTCGTCCAGTGATGGAAATTCGTTCATAGTTCATTCAATTTTTATGTTTTAACTTGATTAGGGTCTCTATATCATCCTTCTACGATTTCCTTTATGCTTTCCATAATTAACCATAAAATTGAAAACAATTTCAAACTTTCATTTCTGTTTTATTCAGTGACATTCTCTGAGACCAAAGAGAATTCAATTCTTGAAGCCTATAAACAAAAAGTGACCTACTTTTTAACCATTTGTAGAGTAAATATGGAATGCATGTATCTGTGTATTTTTGTGCCATGCAAGCAGTAGTGTTTTATTTTATTGATTTAATGTAGTACTATTCCATCAACATTACCTGTGTCAAATTTCACGTTCATCCCTTCCTGCATTTCTTTTAGAAAGGGTTAAACAGTTTTGATTACACGTATTAATGTATATGAATAAAATGAAAGAAATGAAGGTTGAAAACTGCTTCCATTCATATGTTTTCATCATAACTAATGTCAGGTGGCCTTTCGCTCAGCATTTTCTGTAACATCGTTGAAAAGTATAATAGGATAATTTACATCTGGATAAAATTTTAAATTGTTCACTGGACACATGTTTTGAGTTTTTAAGTCATTGTCAAGATTTAATACAACCGATTTGTGTTTGGCAAAACATAAAATGACCTTCAACAAAGGCCAGTAAATGAACAGGACAACGGATATTTTATTACTTTTAGATTCGAAGTTTATTGTAATCTGTAAATATTTCTGCATAAAATCCAATTGATTGAGGAAAGACTGCTAAAATGTTGGAGTTCAATTTTAATCAATTTCATAAAATTCGATATCTTATCGGTGGTATTATTCGAGAGAAGTTTTTTTTCGAGACAAAACAATTTTATTTGATTTAATGTATTTTTTTAGAGGTCTTCAGACATGGAATGATTAAGTGCTCACTCACATCGGTAAATCCATGGTAATAATGATTCAATAGAACTAATTCTCCTAAATGAATCAACTATCATGGATTACACATTACCTAAGAAAGCATTTCTTTATGTGTTCATTCATGATCGCTCCACGATGTTACACCTACGAAAACCTATGTCGTTATTTCTTTGATTAATATGTGTTGTTTCACCTTTTGTATTCTAATTGTATTCAAATTACCGTTCTGGCTATTTCAATTCGAAATACCCAAGATATGATTCATCGTTTTAATATCGATGTGAAATATGTTGTATTTAACGGTTACTTTGGGTCGTACCTTGGATTAGACACCTTGTTTCGAAGGTGTCAACTCGATTGATACGGATCGAGTTCTGAATGGACGAGGGAAATTAGTCAGTTTTCAACCTACTAATAAAGCATTACGATGGTTCAGCGTTGTGTCATAACGTCGAATACTTCTTCGACACTGTCTTTGTGTTGGTTGGCCTTTCGAGATGCAGAAATTAATACTTAGCAGTTCACCTTGGACAGTTTTTATATTTAATTGTCAATTGTGTTATCAATTATTACTTTCTTCGACTCGAAGTGCCAAATTTATTAATTTATTGCAATAATACTGGGGTAATTTAGATGTAGTGCCAACTTTTCCAACCTTGTACAGAAGTTGTCACTTAAAATATCCGTTTGAAAAGGTCGCTTCAAAAGTAGAGAAAATCTAAAAATGAAGTTTCCATTGTAATTGTCAAATGGTCATAATGTCTAACACTTCTTGAACTTCGCCTTGATGTCGGCGAGTCTTTCGAGATGGAGAAATTAATACGTACTTAGCAGTTCACCTTCGACAGTTTTAAAATGTAATTTTAAATTGGATTATTAATTATTGTTTTGTACGAGTCGACGTGCCAAATTTAATAATTTATTAATGCTATGCTCAGGCAATTAGGGTGGAGTGACACCTCTCTAACCTTGTTACAGAAATCATTCAAAATGGACTTTCAAAATAATCATTTAAGAAGTAAAAAGAAACATAGGAGTGAAGCTTCCAAAGTGCTCAATAGTTTCACTCAATGTCACCAAATCTAATACTTCGAATCAGTTTTGGATGCCATTTTGATACGGAAAAGTGATATTTCGCAGTTCAATGTCGACAGTTTTTATATCAACTTTGTCAATTGTATTATTAGTTATCATTCTATGTGGTTTCAAGTGCCCCTTTTATTGAATTATTATGCAACTGCTCAATTTATTTTAACTTGACTTTTAAAACTTCTTTAAAAAAAGAATCTGAAAATGAAGCTCTGCTTCACAAATTGTTTCCGACTTTCAAGGCTTTATCAATGTGTCTCAGCAAGAAAATTGTTTTTTGTAAATTTAAGAGAGTCTAAATGCACCCAAATAGATTAATTATATTTGTTCTGTTGAAAATATTAAATTCATAAAAAAATCATTCATAGTTCTAACTTTTGGCAGTGTTTACAAAAAACTACGAACAAGACTCTTTACCCCCCAATCTGCGTTTATTGATGTATATTTGAAGAAGTTAAATGCTCATGAATAAGATGAGTATCCTCTTTAGTTCTTCGAAAAACCTATCAATAGTAAACAGTACCATTATTAGTAATGTCAGAAATTAACAACAGTAATCGATATTTGTAAGCATTTGATATGAATTTGCAGAACCCTTGTTTTTACATCCTTTTTTTCAAGTTGCCATGCAATGTATAAACCTATTTCACTGTAGTAAATGAAAAGGATATGGAAATATAAATTAATTATTTAAAGGTAAAATCTATGTAAGTGGTGTTTGAGAATTTGGGACGTACTATCTGCTCTTTTCGTCTAAGGTTCATTTCAGCGAAACTTGAAATAAAATTTGAGGCCCATCCAAATAATATTCAGGATGGTCAATTCTGGCAAATGTTAATTAGCTTTCAATATTTCATGATTTCTGATTTATGTTATGTTCCATCATGAGTAGCTTCCACATAGCCATTTGAACTACTCGGTGCATTCAAGTACATTCAATGCGTTATATTATCTAATCATCGTGAATTGCAACACTATAGAAATAGCTACACTTGCTTATTATGTAACATTGGCTCTGTACAGTTTCTATCAGGTTATTTATTCATCATACATTGTTTTACTGGACATTGTCATACATTTAATTACAAAACAGGAAAAACAACAGATACTAAAAACAAAATTGGTAGTACAAAGTTTCAATTTTGTATTTTCAAATTTTAAAGTTCAATTTTGAAAGGAGTTTGTGATATGAAATGACTACTGATAAATGAGATACAATTATAGGAATAAGAAAAACTTGAATGATGACCAAACTTATGCATACATAGGTATAAACACACATATACATTCACATATTAACACATATACAAATATATGCCTGAATATGATTCCTCTACGTGAATACACATAAATGATTGTTTTAGCAGGTATTATGCATATCAAGGATTAATATCAGTAAGAGGACAGTTGAAAATGTCCACCTTGGCTCCCAAAATATTACATTATTCACATATCGTGTGCAATGGAGAAAATTTTAGTTTCTTCAGATCACACAATAACGAAGCTTTATTTCAAAAATCATATTTTTATTTTATTTTAGTGTGTTAAGCAAAAAAGTTAACAACAAATTGCATGTTGCCATCATTAAAGTGTTCATTCTGTTTCCGGTGAAATGTTTGTCTTAATATCGAGAAACAAGGAAATTTCACTATTCTATGCTTTCGACTTGTTAACGCCAACGTGACCGTGGCAGAATCTATCTACCTTCCACAATTTAATATTACAATATTTTTTAACAATAGTTTTTTCGAAAGTAGGTACTATAATATCAAGTATGTCACCAAGTGCCCAGTTTATCGCTAACGTAATACACCCACCTATTTTTAAATGGATTTTCGTAATCTCGTCAACTTTGTTCCAGTTTATAAGATCGTTCTTGGAATTATAAATTCCACATATTACATTACGCATTAGATGATTGTGATCGATGTCATTTTCGGCGTAGTGACGTCAATCACAAGCCCACTTATTCGATTATCGAATTTTCCGGAATTTAAGTTCTTGTATCATTACGAAGAATATGATAAGTGGTTAAAGGTACGCGAATGGTTGTTATGGAATTCGCTATCGATATTATTATTATGTCGTTGGATTTATAATCATTGAACGTATATTTGTGATAAGAAATCGTTCAGCAAAGAGATTTTTGGAATTGCTCAATCTATCAAATTCTAGAAGAAAGTGAAAGCATATGACCGCTTTATTGTGTTATAGACAACAATGTTTTAATATGTATTTTTTTGTTTATTATTTCTTTATATTCAATAGCATACTCATCAACTTCGTGTTTTTTCATTAAGTGTTTTGAACTGTTACTTAGAGTACTAGTTTATGTACTTTTGTAAATTCTGCGATTTATAAACGGGACATAACTACAAATTCTCAACATTAACCGAATAAGTCGAGTATACTCAACGTGACCATACGTCCCTCTTTGTGCAGGATAGTCTCTTTTTCCGTCAACTTGTCCTGGTGTCCCTAGCGAGGTCGATATAGCCCCGGTTTTGCAAAAAGATTTATCCGTATTTCAAAATAAATTTTCGCGAATTCAATTTTACCTGAAATTGAACAATTTACTCGGTAGACAACTTAATGAAATTGGACAAAATAATTGAAGCGGCGCTAAAAACTGCGCAGTAATTATTGTTAATTGATGATTAATTTAGCATAAGTATAATAATTTTTATATAACTTAGTATGTATTGTTAGATAATGTAATTTGAAACTACAGGAACGTATTTATTAGGTTATAAAATTAAATCTAAAGTCAAATAGTATTCTAATCGAAGCAGGTCATTGTCAGTTGTTTCAATTAAATCAATTGATTCAAACCAATGTCGTTATTCTCACGATTTCTGTGAATGGAAATACATTTATTCGTTATTAATTGGTGATATGCATAACTCCTCGAGTTAGTTTACGCTTCTGAAGTCTTTAAGAGGAAATCATTCGTTTTCGTGTTGAATTTCCCGTTTCCAATTTCATTTACGTTATGGGTTTTTCAATGCTTAAAATGATTGGAATTCAATTCACTCCTAATATTTTTTATTCCTATATTAATGAATCATTATGTTTGGTATCTAAATCTAGGGATTTCCTCAAGATAGATTTGAATTTTTAATGTTTCATTCATAAGAAAGCGACATTGATTTATTCAGAGTATTTTACCCACTCTGAAAATGTAGTTAATGTAGAATAAAACTTATAACATTATTTGCAGTCTTTAAAATTTTGTCAGATTGATGAAAAAAAATTTAGTCGATGATTGTTTTAAGAAAATTTTCTTCAATTATTACGCGAAAAATATAATAAATATTAACGAAAAATTTAGCTTGTAATATTATAAACGATAAGAGCTAGTGAGTGACTAAATAGTTGATTTATCTCGATCGGCTTCAACCCTAATAGCTTCTCTGATAGAGCTAGTAGCAGTTTATGAAAAAAAGTGAGCAGTATAATTAGCCCCTATCCAGGGTTCTAATTGAAAACTATTTTCAACAAAAACTTATTTGCGTTACATTGTGTACACTGGCTAACCTTCATTTCATGGGTGGGTCCTTTTTAACGACAAATTTCAGGAATAATATTTTCTATCTTGTCGCTCATTTATATTCCTCAAAATTCATATACCTATGTATGTGAAATAAAAATGTCACATTTGGGTGGAATGATTCTGCTGGCTGCATTAGGCTTGTTTTGGTCACCCCTGCTCCATGCTATACTAAACAGTAGTACAGGACGTTTACTCTAACTCAGGGGTTCCCAAACTTTTTTTACTACGCCCCCTCCTGTTAAAATAGAAACCATCCACGCCCCCCTTCACAGTAAATTTTATGGGCATGTGAAAAAAACCCAAAATTACATTGAAAACATGTATTTTTAAGAACACAAAGAACAACATCTGAAGAGTCAATTTAAAGACATACTGTTAGAGAAAAACATAGACAAAAAAACATAATAAACTAGTAAACTAGTGAGATGAGTGGGCTTACATTTCCTTCACTAGTAAATCTTTTCTTAGTTGTGTAGTTAGTAAGGGCACAACGTAAGTCACTGGTAACAAGTAACTGGTAACAAGTTTGTGTCTGAACTTAGTTTTAATTTCAACAAGGGTTGAAAATGCCTTTTCACACAAGTACGTACTCGAAAAAAGCAGATATAATCGAATAGCTGCTGTGATTCACGAAGGTATACTTTGAAATATTTGATCCAAAATGATGACTATGATCTCCGATGATATTTTTGCTTTAAAATAAATATTTTATACACATGGATTGTTAAATTTTCTAAACATCAACATTGATTTAAAAAATCTACAACGTGAAAACTGTTAAAGAAATGTATTGATTTTATTCATTTAAAAATTTTTATTTTTAACTGGTCTTGTGCTCCCCCCTGACATATCATCACGCCCCCTGACATATCATCACGCCCCCTTGGGGGGGCGCCTCCTAGTTTAGGAATCCCTGCTCTAACTGGAAGACGTAAAAAGGAGAAAAATCTGGCAACTAGTAGATGAAGCTTATCTGCAGCTCTGACTGAAGGCGAAAAGACCGGACCAATAGTTACCCCTCTATCCTATATGTAAAATACCCATGTTAATCCGAGACTTTCCCTGTATGTGTATGAAGAAATAAAATCGCTATGATCAGTCCCTTAGCGTATTGTGTCCCTGCAAATCCTACTTGTCATCATCGTTAAATTCTAAAGATCGTTTAGGTGATTTAGAAATTGAAATAGAAATTTTCTATTATTAAATGTTCATAGTCGATCAAAAGGCCCACAACTAACCTGCTGGCAAATGTCGAAAGATATGCCATAGCCAATAATTAAAAAAAAAAAATAGTTACCTAATTCGTCTTAACTTTCAATCCTTTTGGTTCTAATTCGTGTAAAAAATTCACATAATGAATTCCTGAGTAATTTTCTATTTTGCCTAATAAACAAATGAAATCATGCGTTCTAATAGTTTTGATATTTTCTAAAGATAAGTATGAAGGTCAAGTTTTTTAAGAACATACACTTTTCTCCATATATAAATCTGATATATGTAATAATTATTCTATTTAAAAATCATTTCATCATTTACCTACTAAAGTTATATTGAAATTTTAATAGGTAATTGGGAAAATATTTCCGCTATTAATAAACTGCATATGGTGAAATATTTCATAAATACATTCCGTATGCATTCTTGCGAATATTTGCGTTGTGACTCCAGTACTCCACTAGGTCATCTGGATGTTTAGCGAAATCTCGTCTCGCACAATTGAAATTAAATCATTCCTTCGTTGCAGTGGGCACCGTTCACGTTACGCATTGCATAACAATTGTGCAAATAGATACTAGATTATCGTGCCGTTTAAGAAAGTCGAAGATGTCAACGACATCGCTGTTTAAAATTCGCGAATGTAACCTAGAATAGCGACTGAGCGACTGGATAATTGCAGGGCTCAATTCGATTCGGCATTTGAATATTTTATTGCGATTTTTTTCAAGAAACAATTACACAATAGCAGAACGTTTGGGTGAATGTTGCGCCCCCTGGCGAGTAGAAATAAATGATAATTGCTTTCTTCGACTGCGTAGATACGTGCTCCTATATCGTAATGGAGCCGGATGATGTTATGAACTTTCGAGAAATCTTATGGTTTCTCATTCAAGAGATTCTGGAACTTCAATCAAATCACTGGTGGATGAAAAAATATAATACATATAGACTGAAAAACTTGACAAAATTCCACAGAGATACAATTCATTCATTTAAGAACCGCCGTTTCCTTCAAAAGTCTTTTGGTTCAAAAACTTTGATGGAGTCAAATTTCATAGAGGCTTCTTTCGCTCTATATCAAGATTTTGGCTCTTCTTCTTTCTCATTTTGTGTCTTCGAAAATTCTATACAATTTGGGCGAAAGATTATTCATTTTATTTCCATTTTTGACTGATTTCGTCAATTTCAAAAATTCAGTTTAACTACAGTTGAAAACGAAGAGTTCTAAAACTTTCGGTTGAATTAATCAAAGATGTCAGTGGGTTGTGAGAGATGACATTTGTTTACCAGCGCCTCCTTTGTTCTCATATGCGAAAAATAAGAACCCGATTCTCGTATATAACAGAAATGCAAAAATATAGATCGTATACTGGGAAAAGTCTATCAGAAAAACACTGTAAAACTATCAATCACAGTTTCTACCAAAATACTCTTCAATAGTGGTCTGAACTTATTGATAGATACGGTATCGTATAATTTTTCGTATACGTGGACTTGAAAAGATATTAGTCCACGTATTAGAGCTTTAGTACTAATTTATTATATTAATACCACGTATTAGGCCTTAGTACTACATCATTCGATGTGCCAACCAATCTTCGACTTTAGATATTATAGGAAGAAGCCGAAAAATAAGGGTACAATCACGTTCCGATCTGGTGGTTGTATCTATATTTACTTGCTGATTTTTTTCTAGTTGCGTATCCGCAGTGTTATTTGACGTTTTTTTTAATGAGGAAGTCTGAAGAATGGTGACCACCGGTGTAGTGTGGTGTTTCAAAGATAACAAATGGTTTCCTCTCCAGCTTTCATCAATCAGACTGCAGGGTGCGCTCACGCAGGCGCATCTCACTGTGGTATCAGATTTCTTGCAAAGGGTGGCCAACAAGGAACTGATACTGCAAGACAACGGGTTCACGGAACTCACGGAGAAACACAAACAGCTACTGTTGCAGCAGGAAAAGAAGCTAGGCGTTTTAGAGTTAACGAATTCAGATGTGATCAAACACACCGATAACGTGCTAGTGGAAAGAAAAACAAGTTTGGGTCAAATTCCCGAGGATAAAGTTGTGGAACAGAAACGTCGTCCGTCCATGCCGGATCTTAGAACTGTAGATAGGCAATCAAATTTATTTATTAATAATTTATTAAATAAAAATGAGACTGATAGGAAAGAGAATAAGACTGACTTTATATCTAATGAAAACGATGAAATTGTGTTGAGGTTACTGAAGAAATACTGTAAATACAGTAAAAACTCTTTGGATGAAGAAATATTACACGCCATAGAACAAATACCTGATGATCAAATAACTCAGCCTCCTAGAAATAGAAAACTGAGCTATATTCCGACTCATCTCTCCTCTAAAGAAGAGAAACTGTACGAAAACTGTTTGGATGTTACGCGGAGCCCACAAGACGATTCCATTGAGAATCAACGTAACGAACATTTGATTCGCTGGTTGAAGCAACAGAATCCGCAGCATGGGATCACGGAGATTCAACTCCCTACGCGAAGACATTCTTCTTTCGAGATATCTTCTCCTACGGATAGCAGAAAGTGCGGTTCCATTGAAAGAAAGTCAAGTTCTTCGGGTTTCGTTAGTAGAAAGTCTAGTCTTACCGCTTCGTCTACCCCGGAAAGTGTTAAAAGTGACAGTCGAAAATCAAGTGTTTCGTCTACATTGACAAGCAGAAAGAGTAGCCTCGGGTCTACTTCTAGTTTGTCAGAAGGCGAAGAATTGGGAGGTAACGCTTCCAGCCATTGGACCAAATTGCTGATGAAGTATGCCGGTGACAAGAAGGCGGAGAAAAAAATCAAAAAGCAGAGGGAAGCTTGGGCAAGGAATAGGAGGAAATTGAGCTCGAACTCGAATATTGAGTTACAGCGAAGAGACATTCTTCATAAACCGTAAGTTTGTTGATTTATGATTTAATTTAATATCTTGAAATTGAAAGTAATGGAGGGGAGCAGTCGGTTTCTGAGCTTTAGTTTATTTCAGGTTATTCAGTTCTTGAAAAACCTATTTGATTTTCGAGTTTAGCCACATTGCCCATTTCCTCTCTCCTTTTGAGGGCACATTATTGGGCTTCTGTGTTTTATGAAAACAAAAGGAATGTATTGTTCGAATTCAATGTTTACCATTTCTCAGGTCAAACTAAAATGAATTTGAATTGAGTGAGCACCTTAGATCAATGTCTCATGGATTTTTTAAACAATAATACAATAGTAAAATTAGTACAATTAATTTGTCAACATGTTGCGAGAGGTCAGATAGTTATCAATTCTTAACAGTATATGACAATTCAATTTCAGTGGCAATAGCATGGCCGACTTCAAACAGGCCATGAAATGAGTATAATATGGCTCTTTGGCGCTGGTGGTCTAGGAATTTTACAACCCGCCGTTAGTTTTGCTTGTATACTATTGCAAATAGGACGCTTCTCAAAACTATCGCAGTTTAAAGTTCATCAAACTATAAAACACAAAGTGTTTAGTGTGCTTACTGATTTCAGTGAAACGAAATCAATTTTGTGTTGTTCAGGACTTACGTAGTTTGAAGTTAAATATTTCACGGTTTCAGTATTAATCCTTCATTCATCAATTTTATGTAGTGTAATATAGGTGCTATTGATGATAGTTTGTGGATAAAATAACATCAAATTATAAAAACGTAGTGTTTAGTGTGTACCGATTTCATCAAGTCGAAATCAAATTGGTGTTGTGTTTTGAGTAAGAGTTACTTACAAATAATTTTTTTATGAAATATAGTGTAGAACGTAGGTTTTCCGTAGGTGATTCAGTAAGTTTCAAGTTTCGAATAGGTAAGTTTCTAATAAGTATATTCTCTCAAAATGACGAAAAGTTGTTGCGTTCCTGGTTGTAAATCAAATTATAACAGCGCCCTGAAGGCGGGTGGGCAACTAGTATCGAGCTTTAGTTTTCCTAAAAATGAATTCTTAAGGAGTAAATGGATGGAATCTATACCTCGAGATAATTGGGCTCCAACAAAATATTGAGTTGTTTGTGTCTTTCACTTTCCTCAAACTGATATCATCAGAGAAGAGAAATTTGTTTCATCTGGTGGGATTGTAAGCCTATTTAAAAGAACAAGATTAGTACCCCACGTGGTTTCTTTTATTTCTCCACATTTACCACATTGTTGTTAATAAAATGTGCACTTACCTAGAGAAACCAAGAGGAAAGGCTTCAGTAAAATAAATATTCCTGATTGTTGGAATGTTAAAATGGGTTCAGTTAACAACAAAATTCATTTTCACCTTCTTAATTCAAGTGAAGAAATTGTTACCATAAGTAACCAAATTACAGTGAATGAAGACATGTTAGTAACAGTATTTTTGAATGGAAAAAAATTGTTGTACACTGATTTAAATTGGATTTTACCAATTGATTTGAATTTGAATAGGCTAAAATAAAAATTTTGTTGATATGAAAGGAACAAAGATATTCCAGACAGTCTGGATCAATCTTTCACATATTTAATCGAGAAAAGTTTATGTTATTGGAATGATTTAAAGAAGATGAATGGAATATGTGCTCAGGAATAATATTTAGTATATTATAAATACCAATAATATTTTTTATCCGTTCGGAATACTAAAGATAAAAAAGATTTTAAAAGATTTAAAAGATTTTAAAAAGATAAAAAAGAGTTTTAATAATACGTCAAACTTTGGGAACAAACTACTAGGAGTGTAAACCACCAGCTCGATTTTGGCAACACTGCCAGACTCCCCTTTTCATGACCTGTTTAAAGTCGACCGTGGCAATATATTCGCGAATCATTGAGTGTCCAACTTAAATTAATATCTAATTATGTTTCAACAAGAGGTGATTGAGATTTCAATCTCATTTTTCAAACAAAATTTGCTCAGAATCGAATTAAAAATAAATAAAGACTTCTGATTTAAGCAGAATGTAACAGGATTTCATCTCGTCTTTATTATTGTTCCTTAAGTCTAACCCCATATTGAGAGTAAACAATAAAAATAAGGAAATTATATTGAATTCAATATAGATACTCATTCTGTCAAGAAAAATTTTTATTTAATGGGTATTACACAGTTAATCGAATTACGAAGTTGAGAAGAATGACGTTGAGGACTATTGTAGAAGTAGTTACTTGTATAACGTGCAGACTGTAATAGGCGGACTTGAGAACATTCCGTCTTCGGGGAAAAAAATTATGGATCAAGATTCCATCTTATCTGTCTATTCATCTCAATAAGTTGCAAGAACCGTCCACAGGATATCTCGAATGCACTAGCGAGTGCACAGACATTCATGGCGCCGCCGCCTAAGAGAGTTCGCTTTCTTCGTTCCATCGATTTAGAATCGTAAAATGTAGAAATTCGCAGCGTCTCCTTTCAGATGAAATAAATATCGCGAATTAATGGCAGTTGACGAAATTCCAAGATTCAGCCGTTTGAAAGTATCGAAATGATCGCCATTAAAATTTTATTTAGACGGGTCTCTGTCCTACTAATTTCCATTTTATTTTGACAAAACGCACTAAGTATATTTTTCAATATAAAATATCATTAAATCCCTAAATTTTTTGAAAACATAAATTCCTCATTTTATGTTATTGCAATCTTATGAAAGAGTTTTAAATCCAAATCTTTGAATATCTTCTCAAGGACAATTTGTGGTATGTTCTGTGTAATCTCGATTACATGAAACACTGTGGACCAAAGTGATTTCGAATAATTGAAATTTTCTTTAATCGCATTTTTTTTGTAATATAGAAATATAGAATGCATATATCGTTAAAGCGACTTGAAGATATTTGCCAAATATTTTTCAGAATCTATTTTTATTCAGAAACAGGACATAAAATCAATAGTTTCTTCGATTTTCATTTCTCAAAATTTTTTCGAACGTAATGTGTACTAGCTGACTTGGCAAACTTCGTAACGCTCAGTCAATGAAAGGAGTGATATCTTATGAAGGGTCGTAGACTTAGTTAGTTACCAATTAACTAAACTTCAGTACTTGAACTTGTGGAAGTGTAGATTTTAATAAAATGCAGATTCTTCAAAACAAAATTTTAAAAATTTTATTCAAATATGATTATCTAACGTCTACGAATATATTGCATCAGGAACTGAGCATCCCCAAACTAGAAGCCTTGTTGAAACTTGAACAGTGCAAACTTATGTATAAAATACTTAAAAATATACAAAAATCAAATATTGTTTTCAAATTGGTTGGCGAGGTTCATGGTTATGAGACAAGGTTTCAGACAGGGTTCTACATTTCCAACAGTAGAACAAATGTTGGACTGAATGGTCCTGCTAATATGGCAAGTAAAGTGTACAATAATTTGAGTGAGGACATCAGGTCAACGAAATGTTACTCCCACTTTATAAGAAAATGTAAGGCATGTCTGAATGCTGGATGATAAATATCTATCTGTTGAATTTAATTTAATTCTATTATTTCAATTTTCATTTAGAATTCCAATTATATTGGAGAAAATTAATTAGTTTTATAAATTGATAATCTTAATTATCTCAATGTAATGAATACAATCTTATTATCATAGCATTCGTATGAATAACAAGTCTTTGTTTTAAAAATTCAGATTCAATTCGAAGAAGAAAAGATTACCTCTCTCACACTGTCACGACTGTCAGTGATGAGTCATCTGCAGTCAAAATGGTCTTTCATCGAAGATGCCGGGCGGATTCTTTAGCAATTTTTCGCTACATTACCGCTTTATATCAGAGGTTCTTCTAGTATATAGGTCTATATAATCTTTTATATATAGTCTGGTAGTCTATATAAATTTATATAGAGCATTATTTTGAAGTTTTCTAAAGTTTCAGTAAATGCAGTTTCAGAGAAAGAGTAGATAGATATAGATAGTTTAAACAATGTTCGCCGTGATTTTTTAAATTGGCTTAACTTTTTTTTATTTGGGAACCCATTGTAATGAAACAAACACTCAATGTTAAGTGATGCCTGCCACAATATATTAGTGAAAATCAATTCTAAATCGTATAAGCGGTTTTCGAGGTGAGCGTGTAAAAACGCACAGATTAACAAACAGACAAAAATCTAACAATCATTGTTCTGGTGTTATTTCGTCGATAGTGTTCCAATAACATTTTCGTCATATATCTTTCATGTACAGACAACGATCCGTTAAGTTTTTATTATATGTTTAGGTGTACATAGATACCATGTATACATTCATGAGAAATATGTGAGAAATAACGTAAAATATTTAGCTAAAACTATTTTTACTTAACTATTTCAAAACTGATTTTTTTGCAATATCTCTCCAACATCTCTCCAACATTTGATAAAAAGAACATCCGCGGCAGTTGCACTTTCTTTTTGTTCTATATAAGTTGACACTTTCTCTGAGACCTCTAGTCCTCCGGAATGTGACATTCAAGTTTTTTGCTAGAGGAATCCTAGACGCGTTTCGTATAATCTGGATTTTTTCGGATATTCGGAATTTTTTGTTTTTTGCCACCATTATCACAGAAATATGTGATGAATGATGACTAATTTCACTTCGGACGATGTACGAATGTAGGATCTTTCTTATTCTATCGCTTCGTTTCGTTGTGTATAAGTAATTATATTTTACGCCATTTCTGTGCCTTGAGCATGTACAGTTCTCTTTTGAAGTTTTTTTTAGTTATATAAACCTTCGCTATATTGAATGAATAACAAATATTTGTTTTAAATATTCAGATTTAATTCAAAGAAGAGAAGAATATTGGTTGAAAAGAATTATTACTGTAAAAATACCATGTTCTTGATTTCGGCATAAGCGGATTACTCCATGAGTTCTCTTAATGAGCCTGTCAAATTTCGGCACGAAAAAGGCAAAAACCTACGTTTAATTAGGAATTTCAAGCTTATGTATATGTTCAAGATCTAGAGTGGTGCTATGGAACCAGATTTGCTACAGTAAAAACAGCGTGTGAATATGTGGTATTGAATATGTGATGACTGAAAATTTGAACCTTTTTTTTACTTGCATCTCGACTTCGTTACAATAACCTCATAGAAATTCTTCTGAAAAGACGCTAAAATTGGTATCTGCTTACCATTGAACTATCATAAAAATCGTATAAGTATAAGAACAATGTAACTCTAGCTACAGATAGAAGTTGTCTTCTTCTTTTCACCTAATAAGATTCTTCTTCATTATTTTTCAATAAATATTCGAAAGATCTGAGATATGAAGAATAAAATCTGAACTTGAGCAAAGCGAATTTTGTTCAAGTTCCAAATCGGCAAGATACATGTGAGAAAATTTGTTTTTTCGACCATTTTTGTCCCTCTTGCGTTTATTATTATTGAACCCAGCAGTATAGGCCTCAATCATAGCAACTAGTGACCAAGTAACTGTGGTTTCATTGATAAATCTAAAGGTGAAGATTGTTCCAGATTTAATGTTTGCTAAGCTTCAGATGTGACAAAAAAAAGGAGTAAGTACATGTTTCTTATCTAATACCTAACTCATTATGTCAGGACAGCTTAATACGACGGAATCAGTGGATAACAGTGAATTTTAAACTATCGATGAGGCAGGCCATAACTCGTTTCACCTCATCGTTTTTTCGACTAGTAAATCTGCCTTTATAACATGACAAACAAGCGTGATGAAGCTTTATCTGATAGATACACGTGTTTAATATCTGGAAACTAAATCGTGAACTTAAGCTTGTTTTTTCCTAATTGATTAGTGATAGGTTCATCAATTAATAATGTTGTTCGATTAGTATTCACACTGTGTACCATTAACATAACAAATGAAACTATAATATCTATAATTAATATACAAACCTTGAAAATTGCGTCGATGTTCTACTCCTTTATAAATGACATTTGGAATAGCTGGCAATCATGTTGTTGAAATGTATCGAAATCCAATTTTTATGGGAATAATCTAACAATATAATGTTAATGTATATGTCAAAATCATCCATGGATCTGACACCCGAAAACAAGAAGAATATAGAGCAGGCTGAATAAATGAAACTTCAGAAGGTTGGAATTTAGTGGATGATATCTGAGGTGTTCGTTGACTTCAGATATTATTATAATTCTACGATCTAACCTCATTTTTAATTGACTGATTTACATGTGTAAACTAATACCATAATTTTCATCCACAATGATTTGAATGTTTATATTCTTTCATCGAACTTTCTTAACAATGTATTTGGTGAAATCTCTTTATTGTAATATTGTTAATTCGTGACATTTTTTTATTACACTGCCAACTTTCAGTGTCATGGTGATGATGATGATGATGTTCGTGACACTATAATCGAAACTTTGGCATAAATGGAAGCAGTACTGTGATAGGTTTATTTCATTTGTTATTTTTACAAGTCTCCACATTTTATCCGATTGCAAAATTAGTTTGCTCATCGAAAATTCAGAATTCTCTTGAATTGTGAAAACATCCTCTGTCACAGTAAACTACACCATATATAAAAAGTAAATTTATTTATATATTTATGAAATCAAAATTCCATGAAAATAAATACTAAGAGACGCATTAATCAAATACTCCATATTCACAAAATATCTGCACGCTAATTGATGTACCTATTAGATTTCGCAGAAGCTGGACAATCTAATAAGATGAGTTTATCTGTATAATAATATTCCTGTGGATTTATTTGTTCATCAGTTCTCAGAAAAATTTTAATAATCGTCATAATTATTGAATAACATATAGTAGTTTGGAGGTTTTCCATATTCTGCTTTTGTAAAAAAGCAGAAGGTAAGGGTATAGCATGTACTTAGAAACAACCTTCGATATGTGTTTGGAACTTGATGGCTCTCATTAGAACGGCGTAACCTATTGTAGCTTCAAAATGAACGCTACGGATTCTTCTGTGTCAAATTTCCCAATCTTGAAGGTTCATTTAAAGCCACAAACTCCATATCAGGAGTCTCCGTTTGTTCTTTTCATCTCCAAGTTCGTACACCTGAAATTTTGGTACACTGTTCTAATGAGAGGCGGCAAGTCTGGACGACTGTTTTCAAGTGCCGGATGTACCTTTATCTCATACTTATAAGAATAAAAATAAAGGAATTAAATTCACCCAAAATGCATGTATGTTTCTAAAAATAATCGAAAAAAAACAACTCGAAAATTCTGATCATAATCTTCTGGTCAGAATTATTCATTCGAAATATTAACAACAATACCATCGAGGTACCTTCGACCTCATTATGTACGAAAATGTAGTAAAGATTATGGAAAATGTGTGTATTAGTGACAGAAAAGAACAGATCTATTTTCTCTTGAGTCTGTGTGCAAATTATTACAAACAGAACAGTTCCACACAATTTCTCCTTTGTTTGAAAAGCAATTTGCTTTGTTAATTGTTACTAGCAATTCACGAAATAGTTATTGTGTATAGAAACTTTTATTATGCCATTCTGAAATACCGAAACAATTTTAATGAATTCGAATATTTTCTCATTATTTGACTACGTAGTACTCGTCACAAAGGAAAGCTAAGATGCTTCCCAAATATAACCACTAAACAGGTTTGTTTGCTACAAGTATTCCCCGAAAATTATGCAAAGCTTTCCACGAAGATTCGACACAAAGGCACGCAATTCGTCGAAGAGCTTCATCCATTGGTTAGCTGTTCGCCATAAATACCTCTAAAAACATCGAGGTTTGATATATTATCTGAATTGAAATGACCGATTACTTCTTATTTGCACATATCGACATATAGTTAACAAAGTAACGAGTTGATGAAGGAATTAATTTGCAATTTCGTAATTATCGAGAACCGCTTATGGTAAACGTTTGGGACATTCTGAGCTGCCAGATTCGGCGAGAGTAATTTGAATCGTGGTCGAAATTCGTAGCGTTTTTCTTTGTTTTTTTCTGTTGCGACCTTAATCAACGTCGAAATTGAATCGGATTTGATATTTCTATAGGTGTCTCGAATTTTATAGTTGGTACTCCTACTACGTGATATTATTGGAACTCTTGGAAATGTTTCAGATCTTATTACAAGGTTTCCTAGGTTTTTAATATTATTCTTGGTGATATATTATACATTATGTGTTTTTATAATTATTACATTAGGTAATTGTTCGAAGATATATATGGATTAACTAAAAAAACACTTGTCGAAATTTCACAATTTTTTTCAAGATACTGGACATATATTCGTCCTACAATATTTTAAAACTCGTGAAAAATGTCGAAAAAGCTACTATGTATGGTATTGACGTTAATTGACCACAGTTTGTGGTCAAGGCGACCAAACTGTGGGGCATAAGGTGGCCCCATAAGGTGACGTAGTAAAACTGAAGGAGGGGACGCGATGATATGGAGAAAAAATAAGATTATCTATTTATAAAAAAAAATTCTTTAAAGGAAGAGAGAATTCTAATATAAATATTCTGATGAAAACGAAATAAATGAATAAAAATTATGATAAACAGATATAATGATATAATGAAGAACTAATTGCACGTTTACACTCATATTTAAAATAAAACGTATATGACCTTAATACAGCGATTTTCAATCTGTGAAAAACTAATTTCAAACTTATTTAATTTGATGTGTATATTGTTTTGACCGTTCAATTCAAATTTATATTGGCAGAAGCAGCCTACTTTGTGTTGTGAACATTCCTATGTATTTGACGCCTACTTTGAGTTGTGAACATTCCTATGTATTTGACAGAAAGTTTTTCGTTCAATTCATCTTCGTTTCTGGTAAATAAGGCATTGAATATAACTTAAATTCAAACACTTGAACTTATGATTTACACTTTATTGACTACATTGCATGACGCGTTTCGTCGTTACAAACGACTTCTTCAGATGCTTACAGAATAATTCATTATTAAAAAAAAATAAGGCATTATCTAGGGCTGAAACGACATGTGATAAGATAAAAATCAATTGATATTATCAGAGAATGAATGAATGATGGCACTGATTGAAATCTATTCGGAAATTTTCACTTTGATGTTCTAATGCATTTGGATTGATGTAAAACGACTATAAAAATGTATACTATACGATTGATGTAATAAAATAGTGAAATTATTATACACTTTGATTTAACGAAGGTCATTTTATTAGATGCGTATAATTCATCAGTCATCTTGGTATTAATGAGGGTATAAATATCAATTGTCTTTTCGTGAGTTGATGTTACTTGGCTTTCTTTGATGTTCTTGGAACGATAGTATGTGCGTTGTTGAATTCGGAAAACTTCGGTCATAGATTACCTAAATTTTTAACAATTCCGCTTGTCTTGACTCGACATAAAAATGGGGTTTATCATTCATCCTTAGCATAAACGTTCGGTTGGAGGGAACGGCTGTAAATCGTTACAAACTGGCTTTTGTCCGAAGTACAATTTCGCGACCATAATCGTGGGTATGAAAAATAGTTTTGCAACCTGTGTGTCCCACAACGTATTGCAGTTTGCACTCCGACCTTTTGTATGGTAGCTCAAAATAATGAGTTTACTACGCTTGCTTTTAATGGCTCCGTTATATACATCGTCTGAGGAACGGTGGTAAATTATTCGATTTATATTTCATACTACCATCTCTTTATACCTCACAAAAAGGTGTCCAATTAAAAGAAATATTTATTATTCACAGAAGTATTTTTTTTTGTGCTCATATGTGAATATGCCGTCATTTGTTGAACTGCTGAAAATGTTGCAGTATGAATTTTAACATGACGGTTCCTCATTCGTTTGGCTGTGCTGAAATATGAAAAATTTCTTATGTGATTTTTCGTAACTTGAAATTTCCATGCCACTCAGTTTTGTGACAGTGATTAATGAAGTGAATTCTGCGGGTAATAATGATAATAATTGAGACTTCATTCACTTTTCGACACAAATTGTGTTACAATAACGAGAGAAAAAGTTTAGCATGGTTATTATCATTCAACCCTTCAAAAAAAAAATAGTAATAAAAGGTAATAATGGAATAACGAAAAATAAAATAACCGAATAATTTAACAAAAGTTCAATAAAATCAATATGAAAATCTTTATTAAATCACTTAATAAGGAAATATACTTAAAAAACAAAAAAGAAAAAGAAAGTTGTTCAAAGTCTGCTGAATGAAGTCGTCCAGTTTACTGGCCAGATATGAGCTAGTATTTTAACTTTTTCCAAAACGCAGACAAAGAAAGTTAATTCATTTAATTGAAGATATGGCTCACAATTCTTCTTTTTGGTTGGCTCCTTTCTGTGAAACACTGACACCAAATTTTTGACAGTGTGCAGAAGATAATTGTAGTTTTGTATCGAATAAAGGTCGATCTTTTGGGACATTTTATTGAATCGTTACTGAAGTTCCCTGAAAAAAAATCTGGACTCCTTAAACCAAATGAAGGATTATATTAGCGAATTGGTCCTTGGAGTCTCTAGGTGGAATAATTCTGTAGTACGAGAATTTTGCCTAGAAATACGAAATTTCAAAGAGGACAAGAGAGAAGGACAATCAAGGCTGTTGTGCAGTAATTTGTACAAAAATTTTAATGATAAAATTTTTCCCCTGGCCTGCAAAGAGATTGTACTAAATTGACTCAATAATTCGTCATGATTGACTCCTCTCTGTGGATAAATTTTATCCTCCCTATAAACTAAGAATCTCAAGAACCTTTTCTGATTTCACTCAAGATGGTATTGATTGCAAGTATAAATAGGATGTCAGATCGTGCTGCCATACTTCAACTTGATACTGATTAGGGATTGAATAGTCTTATAAATGTTGAGGAATGATTGAAATATTTGCCATTGCGTATAACGAATCCATATATTTTCGAGGCAGATGAAATTAATGAAATGATGAATTGATTATCCATAAGGAATATCATTGATTATATCGTATGAATTGTTCAACCCTTATCAACACTAGATTTATTTCCACAAAAACTGTACAAAAAATATTTCGAACTTATAAATGCGTTCGAAATATGTTTCGGGTAAGTAAACCTATTATCAAGAGTTTAATCAAACTGATTAATATATCATTGTTAATAGTAAGTTAGTAGACCGTAACATTGATGCGAGTGAGGCTTTGTTTTGGATAATACAAGTTCAAGCATATTCGTTGCTGTTGAACATAATTCTTGAGATTTTAAACTTGCAAAGTTTCTCGGTGAATTACACGAAATATTGTTTCTTTCGTTATTTATACGGCCTCGACGTGTGCGCAGTTGATAACAAGTCCGTTCAAACCTGTTGGGGTCATGATCAAATAATCGCCGTCCATACATAATTTCAACACGTCAGTAAATTTCGCCGTGCAAATTTCAAGTCACATCCGCTCGTACCGCGATTAGATTTTTGCTATTTTCAATCTTCGACTTGTTTGTATTCAATTCTGCGCAAGGGCTTATCTTGATCAAGTCAATAATTTTCCTTCTGTTAAGGAGAATTACAAGATGACCTTTGCACGATTGTTTTGTTTCCGTTTTTTTTTTGGTTCCGGTGCGGTATTGGCGAATATCGATTGAGTTCCGGATCGTAAATCGCATTATCGGAGAATGAGGATGCGGTGGTAGAATCAATGAGTAGTTTTCAGCAATTCGGAAGGTTCTTAATAAATATAATTGTAGATACATAATTGGGAGGTATTGATCTTAAACAAACTTGAATGAACTTTTTTGTAAGATTTAACAGATAACATGAATTCGTTTGATTAATAAATAATAATATTTATTTCGAGTCGAAAGTATTCGGTTTTGAAAAAATTTGTGCTTTGAAAATTTTTCAATTGCTCTGAACATTTCTGTAGGTAGACAGGGTAAGGGGGGCATGATGGGGTATCTAAGGAAAGTGCCATAAATACAGTATAATCATTACGTTTATTATGCTTATTTATTTATGGCACAATGCCTTGTTAATCTAACTAAAATTTGGCATAGTCTTTGGGAGATGAACTTATAGCATTTTTCAAAAATAAATGATTCAATAGGAACTTTCGCAAAACCATCTTGCCCCTTACCATGGGGTAAGATGGGTTAATGAAAATGGGGCAAGATGGGGTAAGCTAATTATTATCACAATAAATGCATATATGAATTTCTTCGGTGTTTTCATCATCCACACCAGCACAACCATTGTGAGCAGAACGTCCACAAAGCTGGCAGCCTACCCAACCTTAGGATGATTTCAGAAAACTATGATTTTCATCATTACAATAGAGACGAATTGTATTTTCATCATCGTTATTTTTCGTCTTGGCTGCAACTGTAGTCTTTTGTTTCTTCTTAGCATTTTTTTGAGCCGAGGATCATTAGGATTGGATACTTTCCTCAGTTTTTCAACGAAAACCCATTTCCCCATGTTGTCCCTAAACCCCATATTACCCCATACCCAATACCATGTCTTACCCCTAAGGTTGATTTAGAAAAAAATAATTTCTCAAAAAATAAATATTAACTGAACTTTTGTCTAAGTTTGTCTCTAGTAAATTTCATATTCATTATCAAAATTCGTTTCAATATAAATGCAATTTAAATAGAAATGAATATATTTTAAATATTTCTCAAGGTGCTTCAGAGCTTCTGTCAAACTAAATATTTCGAAAAGGTGATATTCCATCTATTAAATATTATGTACTTCATCATATAAATTGTGAGGATACACTCGTGTACTCTTAATTAATTCGATTTAATTATATATGAATGGTGTTAAACTGCTTCAAAATTTTGAAACCTATATTTGTTATCCGCTATTACAACTGGCACAATTTTAATACTATTATTATCAATTGTGTTCTATTACAATAGATAATTATCTAATATGCACTCTTTTAATTTTTTCTTGTCTATAATTACAATAATAACAGTATTCAAATTACGTATTTGTAAAAGTCATTGTCAATGTTGTTATGAAATCGAGATTGCGTTGATATCGAATTGAACATTCCATAAATCCATTCAACCTGTAAATTCAAATATATAGAATATGCATAATTTAAATGTATTCCACCTTACCAGATCCTGTATTTACCATGCCAATTTTCATTTGAAATGTTCTAATATTGCATAATTAATTTGATATAAATATGAAATGTTTATAAATGTTACATTGAAACCTCAATTATGATTTGAATATAGTAGATCACAGAAAGTAATTATTTTAATAATTGAAAATCAATGAAGGGTCACAAATGAATGCACGAAATTGGAAATATGCAAACAGTGATTTCTGTGGAGTAACGCCAGAATGCACAATCAAAGAAAAATTTGAACGTTGGGATAGTTTGGACGAAATTTTTCGAAGGACGAGAATATATTGTATCTAAGAAATATAAAAATTTGGAGAAAGTTTTATTGAATTGAAATTTGAAGAAATTGACGGGAAGTTATAATTGAACAATGTGCATATTTTGTAGCTGAGTGTTTTGGAAAATCGAATAAGAAATAATTGGGAACATAAGAGATTTGGAAAAAAGAATAGAGGTACCTACCTCAAACTCAATTTAATTCAATTCGAATCAATTTGATATTGTAAAGGCCATTCCGATTCAATTACATCTAATTTAGTAGATTAGATTTAAGGGTTAATTCAGTATTTATTTCGGTTCGTTAATTATATATTAAATTTTATAAATATCAGAATCGTTATTCATTTTCATTTGAAAAAAAGTTTTAACAACATGGAAATCATCTTGGATGAAATAAACAGACAATAAGCAATAAAAATTCTCAGTAATAAGCAATTGTATATATATATTAAAAATTAATAATAAATCTATATATAAGCAGAAACACTCGTTGAGGAAGTGCAACACAGGAAAATTCAGCGGGCTCAAAAAAAATATAATGTTGCGTATATTCTAAAAAATCTATGAAAATTGTTGAAAATATATTCGATAAAGAAATTTTATTTAGTTTTCATTTGAAATTTCACAATATTTTTCTCGAAGCAATGTCGATTACTTTTTACGCATTATTCTTCCGACAAAATTGAAATTCATCACAATACCAATAAAACAATTGTAATTGTCAATGCTCTTATCTTTATCAAGGTTGAAGTTGAATCAATTCAATCGATTAATTCGTGAAACTAATTCCTGTATTGTTTCAGATAATTTGTTGAAGATGTAATAAAAAAAATGTTACATAATTTTTCCAATCGTTAGAATATTTGTGGTTTCAATGTATTGAAAAATCGGATTAAATGAACCGCGATATGTTCAGAACTACTAGTAATTGGTAGAAACAATTCGAACTATTCGACTGATGGAAATATTCACCACAATTAATAGAAAATATTCATCACAATTAATAATTTTCAAGCTGTTTCTTCGCATTCAGTCACGTACTCGTTCTACTGTTTTGGTTAGTGTGTTGTTTATTTTGATGTCTTGATGCAAAGATCGGTACATATAAACAATCATATTGTTTGTCCGTTACTTTTTGATAATGCATTGTATTATTTCTTATCACTGTGGCATACATTGCGAATGCAGTTTCGCAGTATTACTACATTCAATGCAGTCGCAATATAATAAATATAGTGATAAAAGGCGTAATTTATATTTCTCTATAATCGGTTTTTAGTATTGTTGGATTGAAGTTGATTATTTGGATGATTTTTTTTGTCTTTACACAAATTCTACAATAAATTTCATAAAGTATCACTTAGTTAAGAAGGAAGATCATTGATGATGTAGGAAAAATTCACAAAATATTGAAAATATTTTGAATATTTACAGAGAAAAACAAAATGACCATATCGAGACCCCTAGTTGGTCGCCATTTTTATATGAAAATTCACCTGATTTATGCACAATACAGACATTGAAACTAGATGACTATTTTCAAAATGTTATTTGACATAAATATTTTGATTCAAGATCACAAATAAATTTGATGAAATATCTCTCTTTTCGTGAATCTTGTTCTTCTCTGTTTGCTCGGAATGTCTATAAGATGGAATCCAATATTCTAAGTCACTGGAAATTGGGCGGAAGTTGAATCTGCTTCAACTGCAGAAGATACGATGAAGCCTCAACTCCAAGAGGCAAAACCCCAACTTGAAACTCCCGTTTCAATTCCTTTTTAACCGATCGTTTCATGCGATGCAGTCTTAACATTTAACACTTCGGCCAGTGTAAAGTATTAAAAAACGTTACAACTTGTACAACATAATTCTTACATGTTGACATTGAATCTCCCACTTTCTGTTCACAGCTGTGCCCTTTTTTCTTCTTCAATTTTTTTTATTGTTGTAAACTGACAAGTTATGTACTTGATGCATTGTTTTTATTTGGAATTTTGTTTCCAATTTTCAATGAATAAATCGGTGTCATTTGTACGGGCTATTAAGCATTCAGTTAAGATAGTATGTGCGTGAAAAATATACAAATAATGGCTTAAATATAGATAGAATCGAAAGAAACACAAAATGAGGGGATGTATAACAGACCAGCCATATTCTTAAGAATACTATAAAAATTTGATTTGGTAGAAAAACCAAATATAATATCATAGAAAATTCATACATAATCTAACACAACATCTTTCAGTATTTTGATATACTCAAAATACTTATTTATTTTTAGTGTAAGCTAAAATTTAAAATGTATTCATCTGAAAATATTGAAATAAACTGTGGGGAATGATTAATATTCTTGAGTCATATTACAATTTCTATAAAAAGAGTCTATAAAAATTTGATTTGGTAGAAAAACCAAATATAATATCATAGAAAATTCATACATAATCTAACACAACATCTTTCAGTATTTTGATATACTCAAAATACTTATTTATTTTTAGTGTAAGCTAAAATTTAAAATGTATTCATCTGAAAATATTGAAATAAACTGTGGGGAATGATTAATATTCTTGAGTCATATTACATATTTGGGTCGAAATGATGAATAATTATGCAGATTTATAGAACCAGTAATAGATAATTCGGAATATTATTTTGCAAATAATTATACAGATGTCCCCAATTGTGCTAAAATTTTATTACATAATGTTCTGACATTGCAATAAGAACTCGGTGATTACAAAACTGGATTTGGCGAAGACCGCTTTAATCGATACACATTGAAAGGTAGGCGTTTTACACTATATATTACAATGTTAAAGCAGTGGTTCCAGAAATAACCCCTGGCAAAATATAAATCAAATCTACTAGATTACTTACTATACTATTATATCATTTTTTATGATGAATCAAGTTTAAGTTGATTGAATGTTCGCTGAACTCTTGGTGAAACCTTGTTTAATATATTAAATAAAAACACTTCGCTTGGTTTCACAAAATTGATAATAAAAACGCTGAAACAATTTTTTCAAGTATTATAAATTTTGTGAAACCAAGTCAAGTGTTTTTATTTAATATTTGAATCAAGGTTACCTAGATAATAACTGTTCTCAAAAAAAAAATTCTGATCCATACACCTCAAAATAATTTGAATCAGAATCTTCACAAAACTATAATTATGACGTTAATGTGAACTAGATCCCCATAAATAGAATTAGTTTGAAATTTGTGCATATGAAATTAAATTTTTTGAGTATTTAAAGTGAGAAACTCATATTTTATGAATACATTTTATTACTACTGATTATGTTTATTCACTGTATTTATCAACTTGTTGCATATATTATAATGGTTATTTATACTTAAAAAAAATTGTGTACAACTTCGCAATAGTCACAATTCAGTGAATTCTATTTGCTAATGGTATTAAATAATTCATTATAAAAATATTACGAAGCATCTAGGTAGTGGAAAATTCTCCGTTGCTTTTATTGCGGTTGAGGAAATGTATCCATACATATTCAAAATTTGATATAATTATTTGTGAGTAAGCAGTATCACCTTGAATATTTAGAATTGCACTTAGTCTTGAAAAAATGAGTATCATGTTTGTTTTTAATGAAAGTATAATTTACAGATCGAAAATAATTTCCATGAATTTTTTTTTCTGAATAACGCAGATACTCGAAATTTTCGTTCAATAAATAAAGAAATACTTCCTTCTCAAAATGGCCTACATTGGTTTTCTGAAAATTCTTGATCTTTTGGCTTTATTGAAAAATAATATTGAATTCTTATTAATTTAAATAATTCGAAATACTCGACAATTCCTAAAATGTACATTTTTCCGATGAAGAAACATTAGAAATTGTTATTATAAAACTGTTCTTTATAGTATATATAGTTATTGTTTGCTTTGTCTCTAAGACTAAATAATTTTTCATTATATTCTGAGTTTCTTGACAAATATTTTTTTTATCGGATGAAAATTTGCAACATAATACATTGTAAACATAAGTGTTTTATCATATAGTGTCATATCGACTTTGATTTTCCATCCCATTTTCTGTATTGTTTACTAATTCTCTCTTTTTTCTCAGCATTTCTCCTCGAATTATGATGTTGAGTCATTAATTAATAGTTGAAACTAAGTGTTTTCAAAACTGAAGTTTCATTCAATCTGAAAAATTCCAAATAAGCCAATAGTTGGTTCAATTATTTATGAAGTTTTTTCTTGATATTTAAATGTCTTTCGATGGATATTTCTAATCTAGTAGAAATATAGCCTTTAGAAGTTCTTGCTATTTTGTTCATATTTTCTCATTCATCTCACGAACTTCTCGATTTATTTCCGTTATAAGTTGTAATTTTGACCTTGCCATTTAGCATTGCTCTAACTGTTGGTTCACGCAAGTATTTTCTCTAGTCTATAAGAATTAATTCTCAACGTTATTGAAGCTAATTGGTGTTATATAAACCAATTGCAATTAATTTCCACAATTGCACATCAATTGCTCCACAAAAGTGATTATCGAAGCGAATTACACAACGGGAAGCTTTTAGAGTATATTAGAATTTCAATGCGGTCAGAATGACATTTTTTCTAAAACTGTTACGATAATTAATAGTTTTTTCATTGAAAAACAGAATTTTTTCTGCTGTTCTGTTGATATATAGAGATTAGAGCCAAAATGATGACGATGTCAACATCTCATGGAGCAGGTTGAGTAACGGTTTAACAGTCTCGGAAGTAGATATACTGGGTTCGAAGCCCTGGTTGGGTACAAACATTTGTGCATGTCTATGAAACAATTGTTATGAAAATATACCACTCACATATTGTGAGGTTCCCGAATAATAAATTCAATCGCCGTTCAGAATTGGATTCAAATAAAATTCCAGAAAACAACCGAATGATAAATTTCAAGTAAATACTTACGTCTCCGTTAGGTACTGAATTTATTCACTGATTATTTTCAGTGCCAGTTGCAGGAATTATCTATCTGGATGTTACAGTAGAGATCGTTAAAACTATTATAAATTTGAGTTCATGTCGTATTTTTTATAAGCGTTGGTACTGACTTAATTAAAATAATGAAACGTACGTCACAATCGTTTGATAGAAGAGTATCTAGAAAATAGTGACCTCGTTTCAATCCGAATTTTTTAAATTTTTTAATTCATAGTTTTAATCTATTCATTTCAACTAATACAAAGTATTTTGTATTATCTTTTAGAGAACACTATTTTCCATATTGACAATAAACTTCCACATATGCCTAGGCGACATCGTCAATCATGTCACATGTCAAACTTCAACATATACCTATTTAAAAGTAGTGGGTGAAAATAGAAAAGATAATTTTCACAAGGTCAAGATTTTTCATAATAAAAATCTTGAATGATATCTACCTTTGCTTAAACAACGGAAATCGCATGGTATTATCTCTACTAATCTATGGGTAATGTACATCGATTACAAGCCCAATGGCCGTTCGGAACCGGCGTTAAACTGTAGGTCTACTAATCTAACTACTTACAGAGAGTACATAAAATTAAATCAAGATATTGTGACACTATTATACACCTATAAAAAGTATATTGTTAATTTACTTCTCACACAAGAACTTTGTTGAACATTCTTGAAAAGTATGATATTCTAATTCAAGAAATTATGTCCATTTATTTTTCCATACACATCCAATTTAGTTCTATTAAGTCTTCACAATGAATATGCCACATTTTTTTGGTAAATTACGCTGTGGAATTCATGCCTGAAGTATAATTCTGGATATATTTCATCGCTGAAAAAATCTGAAATATGTCATGATCCTATTTCGTGATATAATATTTTAATATAAGTTATTTGCTCCTATCGAATGAAATATAGATTATATATCAGTTACAAAAGTAAAAGTATTTGTTTCTGAGAAGATGTTCAAATCAAGGTTTGAACTACATACTATTTTGAAATAAATACTCGTGCATATCGTTGTTTTTTATGGTGAACATAAAACACAAACCGACGATGTAATATAAAGATCGTATATCTACACACAAAGATCAATAATTTATATATTCAACACAATAATATGTGGGAAACCAGTAACTGGTTGCGAATGGAGGTGATCATTCAACCGGCACATTTCTTTGATGTTGGGCAACATTAGTCATTTTCTTGATGCTTAGGATTTGGGCTTGGATACTCCACCCCTCGACTCCGAATACCTAGAATTGTGCCAGAGATATTGATAAATATTTTGTAGAACCCTACTGCGTACGCATAGCTTATTTTCACGAATTGCAAATACACTTAAATTTTAGCTTCATATAATAAAATTATGGAAAATTATAAACGTGAATGAACATTCCATATTATTCTTCAATGAAATTTGCATATTGCTTCATGCTGAGAAGCTGAAAAATAATAAAATGAATGGGATTATTTGACGTGAATTAATGCCCAGCTGCTTTCTCAAACTAGAGTTTATAATAATAATAATTTTATTCGTACTTAGGCTACAATGAGCATGTACATGTCACATGGATATAATAATAAACAATTGAATATATAGATACATTATACTCACACAAAAAAAAGATTAGTATCAAAATTCACCTATGTTGAATAGAACTCCTGAAGCGTATAAAATCTTTTTTCAACTTTTTCAGAGTACCGAACTTAGATATATGCTAGTAATTTATTGTAACTGGCAACATATACATACTGAGGACTCTTCTCATATAAGGCACTTTTGTGCTCACGAAAAAGTAATTTGTTTCAATTTCTAGTGCTATAGGATACACCCAGTTTAATAAAATTGTCAAAATTTTCCATCACATACATAGCTACCTTGGGGATAAATATAGAGGGAAGAGTTAGAATTTTATTTTCTATAAAATATTTTCTACAGCATTCAGTGGGTTGGAGACGAAACAATAGCCTTATTATCCTCTTTTGCGAAATGTTGAACCAACCAGTTGAAATTCCCCATAATAGAGTGTTACAGGATAATTGTGTATGTATGATTGAATAGTTAGTTAACACCCATAAGATCATTTTCCCCAATACTAGTCCTCAACTGGAGAAGAGCAAAGTAGCCCCTACTGAGTTTTCTGCAAACATGGTCCACATGAGACTCAAGAAAACATCCCAAATATTGGATCTCATGGTTATTGGTATTCACGAATATATTACTAGGTAACCTAGTATTATGAAACTGTAGCTGCACCGTTTTACCCTCATTGAGAATCAATCGAATGCGCTGATACCATGCCTCTACACTGTCACATACTTTTTCAATTTTTACCCTATATTTGCTCATTTTGTAATGCCGGGACTGCGGAGGTTTGTATTTTTTTATTTTATATGAGGTTTGTACCATTTTGATATTCCAATAACCCATATAATACCAATACTGCAATATAATTTTTTGATGTGATTGTTGTTGCATTTTGACTATTTCAATACAAGGCAACGATAAACCATAATGGCATTCATGGCGTCTTCTCACCAAATTGATTGTGTGATGAAAATAATGTCTAAAACCATTGGATACAGGCGCAATTATTATTGTTGAAAATATTACACAAAGTCAGATTACTGAAAAACCCTAATTTCCATATTTCAACAGCAGCTTGATTCAAATAGATCTGAGACAAGAGACCCCGAAAATATTCGATATATGTTATTTCTAAAAGAATCATATTTCCTTAGTCAAGGTATGTCCATCTGAGAAAATGCCTAGAGCCAAATTCTCCATATCAGTATCAGGTGGTTGTCAACTTGAGATTGATTCTTTCGCTCTCGACAAAAATACGTGAGGCACGACAGCAACAACAGTCTCCAGACCTGAAAGATTTCATTTTTTCTGAGAGTATGTGCGAGTTTGTACTTATGTTTCAATTTTGAAGCAAAAATTCGCCTTTTTATGACCTACAAAATAGCCAATGAAAGGATACTGAAAGAAAAAGATTCGTTATCGTCACAGTTTGTATATTTTTTAACGAAATCCTGGAATATTTGAATTTTTTCGTGGCGATAGCGATGAAATTTGTGTTCACGTTACATATGAGCTCTTCTGCCTCATTCAAGTGGATTAAGTCCATCGCCAAACTATTTCTTTCACTATCTCGATTAGCACTCAGTTTGTAAATATTCCATAAAATCAAAAATAATCGAAGAGCAATTCCAAAGGAAGACGATATCTGGAGGACACTTCAAGTAAATATTCGTAATACTCAAAAACAGTAGCAATACGAACACAAGATATATGTAGAAATCTTTAAACACAAACTGAAGACTGGAGACTTCCCGAGAGCTATAATGTATAAGTCGGTGTCCACTTATGAGAAGTGCACTTGCGAAGACTCATTGAAAGACAAACACTTTCGGAAACTTGTTGATATTGTTTCCTATACTGTTTGTTCTCAGACACGTGTCCATTTTTGAGTTTCTTCTCGAGAATTCTCGAGACTGTTTAAAAAGCAATATTTGAGTTCATCGATTTTGTTCACTTGAAAATGACGTTGCTGTCGAAATCGATTTCATTACTGTGAAATATAATGATAAGAAGTCTTTTTATTCCTACAGGCAAAAACACCCAGTTACAGGAAATATTCAAAAATATATATACAGTATCAAGACCTAATGATATAATACAAACGTTTAAAAAATGATTATCAATAAAAAAGTAATTATAATAAATAATAGACGATGAGATTATGTCTTCCTTCAGAATTCACTATACATTAAAACAGTCCAAGTAAACTCGACTAATGAAAGCAATTGAATCACTGTTGATATCGCATTTGTCAGACTCATCCTCGAATAGCTAACACATATATTTAATAAGTGATTTTATCAGGTAGTACCCAATGAAAAAAATTGATTTAAACGTGAACATTGTCTAGGAACATGAAAATTAATATAGCTAATAAGGGTAGGACAGTCTTTATAACCATGTAAGAGGTTGGCAAGGCCCTGCCAACTTCGAGTGATTTAACTCCAAACCTTTTTAGCAGATCAGTTCTTGATCTTCGTGATCTTCCCTCCATATTAGATAATTAATGAATTTACGTTGTATCGACTCTAAATGATTTTTATGAGAATTGTAAATGGGACACCAAATCATACATCTGAAATCTAATATGTATACTCTTTACAAGCGCATTAAATGATTGTATAAGTGTTTTTGTATTCGAAAAGTGAATTACGCACAATAAATCCATAAGATTTGGATGCTGTTGAAATTGTTTTATTTATATAAGATACAAAACTGAATTTCTGATCAAATATAATACCGAGGTCTCGAATTTCGGAGACCCTGGTCAGAATGGCTTCGTTAATTGTGTAGTAAAATTGTATAGGTCGTTCCCCTTTCGAGAATGTGACAACGTTACATTTAGTTACATTAATATTGAGTTTATTGTGGTAACATTAATCAGAAACGGCGTTGAGGCCATCCTGTAAGCTTATACAGTCATCATATGTTTCGATTTTACGATATATTTTTAAATCATCAGCAATATGAAATATGAAATAGTTATACTTACAATTGAACAAACAAAATTTACTCCTTTCATACTAGAAATAATTTTTGAAATATTTCTTTGATAATTTTTTCGATTGATAAAGAAAAGAAGCTTTTTCATAGTAGATCCATATTTGAGAGATTATTTTCAAAATTCATAACTATTTCCGAATTTCAATTTATCCTAATAATCGGTTACACCTTCTTTGAAGTCGAAACGTACTCAAAGAAAGGAGCAACACCGAATTAGATACATTGCGGATGACAAATATACTCGTCACAAGCTTGTCGGACAATCGAGTGACATGTGTCTTCCATGTTAAACCAACGTCAATGGAAACGCCGAGAAATTTTATATAATCATTAGTATCATCGATATTCACAATATTGTCTCAAAGAAAAAACGTGCGGCCGTTTTTTACGCATTCAACGATAAAAAACGTGCGGCCGTTTTTTACGGATTCAACGTTAATGTATTTGCAGAGAACCCCTTCTATAAAATAAAAATAATCCAAAAATTTTAAATAAGAATTTATCATAACTTCTCTAACTTACCTATACTAAGAAATACTTCGTATTATGCGATTGCATACCTAAGAGACTATATTGAATAAAATAAAGTTATATAGCGTCGGTGGTCAGGTTCTTTCTTGTTATGATAAGGTCAGAGATCTTATAGAGAGAGATAAGGTGTAATCTTTCATCAGAAACTTTTCTTAATTCCACACATCACCCAACTTATTTCATCTGCCTCGAAAATATATGTATTCCTTATACACAATGTAAAATTTTTCAATAATTCCCCAACATTCATAGGACTATCTAATGCCCTAATCGTAGTTTAACCTAAGTTGTAGAAAGGCAGCATGATCTGGCATCTTATTTACTCTTGCCATCAACGCCACCTTGGGCCCATTCAGAGAAGGTTCTTGAAATTCTTAGTTTGGAGGAAGGATAAAGTTTATCCAGAGGAGTCACTCATGACGAATTGAGTCGATTTAATCTCATTGCAGAGCAGGAGAGCAAATGCATCACTAACATTTTTATACAAATTAATGCACAACAGTATTGATTGTCCTCCTCTCTTGTCCGCTTTGAAATTTCGTGTTCCTTGGCAAAGTTCTCGTACTACAGAATTATTCCACCTAGTAGAGACTCCAAGGACCAACTCGCTAATACAATTCCCCATTTGGTTTATGGAATCTACATTCATACAAATTTGGTGATAACAACGCGTATTGTTGATTCACCAGGTTGATTATGACGACCATAATATGGTCGTAACAAACGATACATATTTCTCACAGAGGTACACATTTTTCATATATTATTCTTATTATAAATGAGTTTTATGCGTAACGGTGGTAATCTGAAAATAATTGCACAATAAATGATTGAATTTCAACCACATCACAAATTGAATCCAAAATCACAGGGTGAAGTTGTGGACATCCTCAGCTGCACATAGCGCTCTACAGTGGTAGGAACTGTAATTACTTGGTTTCTATATGGGACAAGAATATCAATCGCTACCAAATATTTTGAAATGCAGCAAAAACATCCAAACATTTCATCACGTCGGCCTTGCGGCTTACACATAGTATTTTGCAACAATAATTTGTAAATGCGAATGAAATATAAATAATCAATTCGCATGCCCGCTAAAAAAGCTGACTAATTAATAGATCATGGTTGTCAAACCTGTATAACAGAGAATGGCAGTCGCTTATGTTTTGTGCAAATAAAATCATGCCGATTTGTCGCAATTTGATGCGGCAAATTGACGGGATTTGATTCGAACGCACTGCCGGGGTTGCGATTCCAGAATAATTGAATGAAAAGTTGATTTTTTTCTTTTTTGTTTTCAATTTTATACATAATGCTGTTTAATTTTGGACAATATCCTAAAGACAGATTCGAGGAATATCGAAAGAGATAGAATTTAGTTCTAAAATTATTAATCCCTTCGAAATAAACTTATTTTACTCAATTGGCCAGCGTTTCCATTTTCTCCACAATCTTCTTCAGGACTTATATATGCACCTCGAAGGTTCTGGTAACTTTTTGGAGGATTAATATTAATGATTAACATTGATAATAATTAATTGAAAGTTTGAAGTGTTCAATGATTCAATTTTACCGAAAATTCAATTTTTCATGGCCTTCTCATTATTCATCAGCACAAAGCGTTCAACAGTTTGGTGCAATTATGAAATATTCATAGCCGGTGTGAACGAAGTCAAAATCTTTTTCTATGTTTCATCCGTTGATATTTATTGCAATTATTTCTTGAGAGTGAAAATATTTTCCATCTGAACTAGATATTTCAAAGTCAATCAATACTTCTCGAAATTCTTCACCCTGTCACTTATTCTGGATTGTTCTTGGTGACGATTGGCTCAGAAATGAATTTACTAATTACCTATTAAGGCAAAATATTAATTTCACGTGTTAGTTAGGTAAGTCTAATACCTTTTTGAGGAGACATTAATTTTATTACATAATTCCTGTATTTTTAGCTGTTATCTATTTTAGGGATTGCGCTGAGCAAATGCGACCTATATTATCCTCTCCAATGTTACACTGTTTGGATATTAAGGTTTATTTTGAAGATCATTCAACTGTGCATTAAGTTTTTCACTATACGTAAAAATATTAAAGTTTGAGGTTCAGCTCAGGGAACTTTCCGGATAATGAAACACTTTTATTTTGAATGAAAAATTTATTCATCATAATTTGTCATTTAGATATACTTTCAGCAAAATATACTGACCAATTTTCATAGAATTCAATACTGGTGAGAATTAAATGTATCTACGAACATACGAAGTACATACGAACTGATAAAAACTGGAAAAGAATACAATAATTTGTCTACAGTACTATTATTTTATCAGTTTCAGTTTCTATCAGTTTATTGAAAAATTGATTTCTCTTGGACTTTTGAATTTTTATTGAGTTTCGTTTTAGTAAAAAAGAATATAAAAGATTTAATGCTACTCTCAAGCAATTCTAACTCATATATTGTCTATAATTATCGAGTTATTTTTGGGAAAATAACGAAGTACTAATATTGTTAGTTCATTGCTTATTCAATTTCATACATCTTTGTAGGTTTCGAAAAATTGAAGATTATGAACATTGCAAAAAGAAAACAGTTGGAAACTGTTGAAACATGGAAAAATATCTAATTAATTTTCTCCATGGGTGATAGTTTATTAAGTCAATCAACTCGATATTTGGATGCACGTAAGTACTCGTTAAAAGTTGTGCGTCATTGAGAATTTTCCTCTTCATAAACGGTATTGATAATTGCTCAACTCGTTTGTATGGTAATATAACAAATCACGACCTTTCCTTGACTTTAGAAAGAAGGTTCAATTTTGAGTGTACATACTTCATTTTCGTTTTCGATCTTTATAAAGCGTTTTCTCTTATGGTTTTGTATTGGAAGCATACTTCCTCAAGTGCCCGTTTGGGTAATAGGAAATTACGAATTTGAATTCAATTTGCAAACTATAATAGTGAAATAGGAAAACATTTTACTTCATCTTCCAGATATATCAAGTGAGTGAAATATTCCCAAGGCCATCTGTTGAATAATTGAAATGCTTTCATATACCTAGCAAGAATAAATATCAACCTTTTTTCCAACTGATACGCCTACTTATCACATTCTAAGAGCATTATTTCACACGTGTTTTAATTGCACGAGAACTTCAACATACACTGGGTCTATTCAAGTGTACGTTAAAACTCTCGTGTTATCGAATTAAAAACAAATTTAAAGTTTGTAAAATAATTTTTCTTTCAAAAAAAGTTTCTGTTGATGAAAGTTTTAATCATAATTCTGATATTTCCTGTAGTGTTCTTTGTCTTTTGATTATCCGTGTCATTGTTTAGTACTGTACAGGCTACATTTTTATAGAACACACAGTTGACTTTGAAATTGTATTCAACATGTATTTCAAACTTTCACTCATTTTGCTGACATTTTTTCATACAGGGGATAAATTATTATTATTCGTCTAAGGTTATTGAATTTTGATACAGATTTATCGGAGACACCATTGAATAATTCGAATTCTTTGATTAGTTAATTTCATTGATGGTTTATAGTTTGGTGGTTGATTTAACTAATAAATGGTTTTTGCATTTACTTAGTGCACAACCATTATGACTACAGGATAATATAAACACTTAAACTTGAGTTAAACTTTTATTGTCATGACGTGACGCGTTTGAATATGATAACAGAGTATGATTTCAAATCATATTTTTTTTTTTTAATTCTTTGGACCTAGAGTTTGACGCCGGTTTCGAACGACCATTGGGCTTGTTGTAGTCAATGTATATTACCCAACATATTTCATCATTTGAACTACTTACATCATAGACAAACACAAAGACCCATGCCGCCAGCAGGGCACGAACCCGAGTTTTACCGCACAATAGTCGGTTGTTCTACCAACTAAGCTATGGAGACCGTCAAATCATAGTCCGTTAACGCCTGAAGAAGTTGGTTATAACGACGAAACGCGTCATGTTATGACAATAAGGGTGTGAATCAAATTCAAGCGTATGAATTATCCTATGGTATAACTCTTCATTTTTTGATTAACTGGAGAGTTGGTTTCTCTATTGTAGTCAGTTAACTTCGAAAAGTTCGAAAATTCGAGCTTTAATGCTAATCCTGTAAAGTGTGAATAAATGTTATTTTGAATTGATAAACTTTGCTTTGATTGAGTATTTTCTGTAAGTGGACCTTGATTAAACGCACTTCTCTTCCCTTTTTTCATAAGATTGGGATAAGATATATTATTCATTGAATTATTTTCATCGTTGAAAAAAATGACACTTCGAAAATAATTTGTAGCCATATTGCGAAAAAATATTGTTAATCTGTGAACTTCTTCAAAAAAGTCATAAGGTTTTGTAAAAAGTTAATATAAAATCAAGTTTATAAAACTTTTAAACTTAATTTTTCTTATGGAGTATTTGAACAAGCAAGACTTCATATGAAAAATATGATTTTTCGCTAAAACTGAAATTAACGAATTTTTTTCTTTTTGGGTACCTTATTCATGAACACGCTGTATATATAACAACGTGTTATTATATATATTGATATATTTTTATATATTCAAAATAATGATTAGTTAATTAATGAGATTGAATTCTCGCTTAACTCTTGGTGAAACATAATTGAATATTAAAATAAATTAAACTCTTGGCTTAATGTTTCACGATTTATTTAACAATATGTATAGTCAACATGTTTCGAGCGTTAGCTCATTTTCAAGACTGATGGAATCTTGAAAATGAGCTAACGCTCGAAACATGTTGACTATACATATTGTTAAATAAATCGTGAAACATTAAGCCAAGAGTTTAATTTATTTTAATGATTAGTTAAGTGAAATTTTCTTCATAGTAAGAAAATACTGAATTTAATGGAAACTGAATGATATTACGTGTTCAATGCAATAAACAAAAATGAAGTGTGCCTTTTACTAGTGGAAAAATTTACATTAGTTTTACTAATGAAAATATTAAAAACCTTCATTTCAACTTCGCAATTTTAAAAATGCGTGTTAAATTGTAGTGCGAACAAATTACCGTAGATTTTCCATCTGCGAAAATTTCTACTGCTATTAAACGTTGAAATATGCTGCAGCGCCTACTCTTGAAGAAAACAAGTACATTTACTTTCGTTCGATATCTAATTAATCGTGATAGGAATACCATTTCGAGCTGTCGGTCGAATGAATAAACATGATCAATTATGAGTATAACTAGCTTTCGTCACTGGCGATTCGTGAACTCGAAAATTAATAGCAGAATTCCGAGTTATGTCAGGAAACTGAATTTTTCGATTCACACGCATACAACAAGCTCAACCAATTGTATAATAGAAAATAATGGAATTGATCCTTAAAAATGGAGAAAGTTTCTCATTCAAATGGATGTACTTTTGCAATATGATTGTCAGTTCAACATTGTTTTATGTTTTTGAAAAGAATATTTCTTTAGGCCTGGCTGCAGGGAATAAATACAGAATAAAGTCCATCTTGATCGATGACGTCATCGTCACGATTATATCATCACGCTCAATTCAGAAGAAATTCTCGCAATTCTCAGCAATACTGCACGGAAAGTGAAGAAGACTTTTGCTGAAGTTTATCACTTATCTCGTGATAAAATCATATATTTAAATATGGTACAAAAACATAAACAAATAAACAAAAATTCATTAACACATTACTAAGTAGCTACATTAAAACCAGATGACAGACCGGTTGGGAGAGAATTTTAAAAAAGAATAAAGTTTTATGCATATTTTCTTATTCATCCAAACTATCAACATCTCAAAACTGAAATAAGCAAGTGGAGTTGTCAGATATCCAATATTGTTCACCCAGTAAGCTTTTGTGATCTTTTCGATCTTCTATTCGGTTGTTTATTCTTATTTTTGCATCGTTATATAGCGAAAAATATCCCATTTCAATAATTATATTTTGCAAGATGTTCATCGATAAATAAAGAATATTGATCAAACTATTCCCTTCTAATTAATAAACAAATTATTTATTTCTGTGCAGTAGCACACTCTAAAAAAACTTATAATAAAAATTATAAACGAGTTGATACAGAATATTAATATTCTTGAACAAATCACAAATAACCAAATTAATTTTTCAATATTCTTTCGTAACGGACAATAGCTTCAGATATATGATAATTCGTTATACAATATTATTTTATTTTAATAAATTTTCGTTACTGCAGAATACATTTCTTTTTCCGTTGATTTCTTTAGATCATCTTTTGTGTCAATTTTATCTGGTGTTGAGATATTCATCTCTTTTTTGTTCTGTTAGAAATTATTTCCATATCGTATTTCATTTCATTAATCATTTAATTTTGGAGTGTCCATTACGAGAAATCGAAGGGTATTTAAAGTGATCATAAAGAAGGAATTATAGAATTATTATCTTAAGTTGCTCTAGTACGTACATAACAGTATGACAGAAGTCTAGAAGTACAGAATAATCTAAAAATAGTGTAATAAATATCCAGTCAATTTCTACACGCATAATTTCAACTTGTCGAGTCTGAAACGGGTACGATCTAATATCCCTCGAGCTAGATACGAACGCAAAAACCTCACGAATCACCGCCTCGAGCAAGAGCTACCAAAGTACTCGCTTCCGTTTTTGTATCAGTACGATTATTATCATTATTGTTTGCGGGTTCGTGAAATGGATTCCTAGCCGCATGGTCAAGGTTGCCGAAGGCTAGGTCGACTAGCTAGTCGTTCTTCAGTCGACCAAAGAATGACACCGTGGTCGTTTACCCATATTGGAGTGAATAAGCGCTGCTATATTTCGCCCGTTCTATTGCCGTTGGGTCTTTATTCATCCTGCGCGTCTTTTATTCTTATCTCATCTCCTCGGACCCGATGTGCATTTCGAATGAGGTAACTACGTAGACGTCGGGAAAATTCCTCGATGATATTTATTTGATTTCGTCGAATCCTCTCAATTTTACATACATATTTATATGCTTGCAGCTTCTCCTTTTGTCGCTAAGCGAAAAGACAATTGCACTATACTTATTGGTAATGCAAAAAATTACAACAAGATGCTTCTTCTTTTGTAGTATTATTACTTTTATGATCTCTTCCTGAGATTTCTTTGAAGTTTTTACTTAAAATCATATGGATAAAATTTCTAATAATGTTGATATTCCATTTTAATGTATTTTGATATTTTTTATATATAAAATTTTATATGATACTTAATAAATTTAAAAGTATTTTTCCATTTTCATATTAAACATCAATGCAAGTTTTGCTAAACTTGGATTTGCTTTTTCAATTGATCATAATGAAAACCCAGTACCTACTCACTTTCTGTGAATTTACCACAAATAAGAAAGATATTTTGCATCAATTTCTTATATTATTTCACGTAAGACATTGCTAAAAGTTGTGTATGGTGTTCAATGATCTGAATAAATTTGAGAAACTTTTACGTAGAATGTGGAATACACACAAAATAAAGCAAAGTTGAAGCAGAATAAAATTTTCCCAATGAAATTTAAAGAAATTTCATTCAGAAAATTGGCAATGATACTTTTGTTGATTTTTTGTTTCTTTTTTTTTTGTTGCAGTATGGTAGAATTTTAGATTAATAGAAATTCTCATTTTTTCTTGATTAAGATTATGGTGAAAGGGTCATATGGAAGATCAGTTTTAACTGAAAACGATCTTACTTATTGTGAGTGGAATAATTTTAGTTTAATGCTTGTTTATTATTTGTTAGAAACGTTTTAGTTATTTTTTCACAATAAAATATATTATTATTATCATTATATTGAAGATTTCACTACGAAGGTGCTTCTATTCATGTGATAAATTTTTTAAGACATTCTGTAGTGGAGATTCAATTACCTTTTTTATTTTGCCTTTTATTCTTTCGTTTTTTTTTTTACTCCTTTTGTTTGTTAAATTTTGAATAACTCAATGAATATCTATCTATATACTATACAGCATGGAAGGTTACCTACTCGACGATTTCGTATAATTGATTTCAATGTTCAATTTTGCTGGTTTATAACCGCACAATGTCCATTGAAGTAACGCGGAAGTGAATGTGCGGTATATATCGCTTCCCACTTTTCATTGTGATGTTCGACTGCTAATAATACAATCCGTTTGTCTGTTTTGTTTCAGATGGTACTTCCGCAAGATCAAGCGAATCGAGGCAGAGAAAAAACTACTTTTACCAGAAAACGAGCATGGCGCTTTCCTCATCCGAGACTCCGAAAGCAGGCATAACGACTACTCTTTATCAGGTCAGTATTTCATCAGTATTTTTCAGGTATTTCCGATGAAATGCGCCCAGAAGTGAGATTCGGTTTCACTGCGATCCGTCGCTCCGACCGGTATGGTAAAATATGTTTACGCTTATTTTTAGAACCGGCTGGTATTTTTACGAGTTTAGGCAAAATTGGATCGATTCGATCGTTCGAGAAATAGCTCAAGTTTTATGGCGATGAGAAATTCGTCTAATAACGCGCAGATCGAATTAATAGAGCATAATTACATCTCAATTATTCAGATATATACGGACACTTGAGTACATGATTCAATTATGTACTTTAATGTAACTCCATATATATGTATATCCTCTCGTACACCTGCGTAATACTACGTTCTTACGAAGACGCACTATTGTTCGAGTTCTGCTAATATATTTTACTGTTTCTTTGAAAAAGGGGTAAGACAAATGGCCATGTTGATTCACATGCATATAAACTTTTCGTACTTATTTTGCCTCCATTTTCAATATTGCTTTGCAGTGTTACTTAAAATCAGTGGTTTTCAATTTGGCTTCAGATTCATAATTTTAGATTTTTAAGTTTTTTTCATAATCACGAAATTGAGGAATAATTTTAAGATTTCAATGTTGGATCGTTTTTTTCAATCGTTGTAGAACTTAATTGTAACTTATATTAATAATGAAAAACTCACTGATAAAAAAGGCTAACCAGGCAAAATGGATTTTTATCATAAATCCTTATCACTTAATTTTTTCGAAAAGTTTCTTCTACCATTTATATCGCTAAGTTTTCAAGCAATTTGCCTCCTCAATGGCCTCCTCAATGGTTCAAGAATTTCTTCACCCATAATAATGGCTTTACAAAAGCTGCAGTTATAGGCATTGAAATAATTAAAATTCACTAATTCTAATTGTTTCATTTAAAATTTGTAAATTTGTAATTTAATCTAAGAATTCAAACCAGAAATTTTGCATTCTCAGAGAACGTTAAGTTGTTGAAGAAAACGAAGAACATAATTGTATTATTCGGTGCGAATAATTGTATTATTCGGAATTGTTTTTCATCATGATGATTTTTGAATAGTGTATTACCAATAATTCATCAAGGGTTTACATGATTTGAATAGGCATATAGCCAAGAATTGTTTTCATATGATGCTTGAAAGATCGGTCGATATTTTTAGTTGAATTTGATCTTTACACGAAGAAAATGAATCGTTAAGTAGAAATTTCAGTTTATAGCTTGGTCTTTCTGGGCATAGCATCAAATAATTGTTTTTTGAACACCATTTCTGTTGTACTTAACGATATATGTTCTTTGAACATTACCAGATATCATTGTTTGTTGTGTTCTAAACCTAAATATTTCTCTGGAATGAAAAGTAGTTTATAAACACTTCTTCAGTTCATAAGTAACTAAGTGCATAATAATACTGAGTAAAATGCCACTTAGCAGTGATGTTTTGGCTCCTTCGCCATTTTGCACGTTTGCGCTATGAAAGTTGTATATTCAAGCTAATATTTTTTATATTTTTCTCCAGAAATTATTATAATATAAGAATATTTCTGGTTTGTTTTGGAAAGCCAATATCGATGACTGAATATTCAAGTTAAACAGAAAATATAGAACATAAGCAAAATGAAAAACAAAAATTTCTCATGAATATATTCGGTATCATTCCAAAGAGGAAGTTACTATGTTAATGTGCCGCGATGCAGAAAATTCCTAATACCTTTATTGTTTATTGTAGATAATAAAGATGGATTTGTTTTCTCTAATAGTATAAATGTGCTTATAAAATATCAAAAATTATCACCAATATTAATTGTTGGCTCAAATTTTCTAACAGTGAAGCCAACATTTTATAATTATACTGAAGAATTTACTCATATTAATATTTCAGACATAATGTCCAACTCCAACGTATATATATATATTAGTTACTAAGATTTGAGAGATATATTATGTACATATACTTATATACATATTGAGATATACATTATGTAGGCATACGATTTAACAGTATATTTCTGTGTTATGATCCATAAGAGGGTATTTGAGGATTGAAGTCCATGCCTTTCGTTTGTTGGAAGTAGGTGACTGAGGAGAGCATGGTGGCTCGAAACAGTAGGTACTGTCCCACATTTCCAATAAATGCCACAATATTCTCTAACATTTATCCCGTAAAGAACATGAAGACATATCATTGTTTATTCTCTTTTGAATAGTGAAAATAGTCAACAATATTATCGAAAGAAAGTTATAGTGTACTATATTGAATTGAACAAGTGCGACATTATGAGAACGATGACTACATAATCTTTTTCTTGTAGTCGATTTCTTCATATATATATATATATATATATATATATATATATATATATATATATATATATATATATATATATATATATATATATATATTACCTTTTTTTCGCCTATGCCTCATTCTGCGCGTTCAGTATTCGCTTAGCAATGTTTGATCAAAATTCAATCAGATGAATTCTTTTGATTGGCCATATTTTTTTAATCTCATGACACATTGAGATATGTTCATATTGAACGACCTTTATTGATATACATAGTTAAAAAATTCACGTGTGAACATGCGTTCAATAATGTAAAAAGAAGAAAAAATGTGCGAAATTGAAAGTTTATTTGAATTCTGTCAGTTTTTTTTTAGAATTCTATGAAATATTTCAATCATAAAAAATTGGATAAAATTAAACTATATTTGGTATAAAGGTTATCAAGTGTTATACTTGTTAACTTTATAATTTAACTTGTTATAAGTGTTATCTTCATTTTTTCATTACAGATTCATTTTTGTGTCGATTGAATTCAAATTAAACAGTATAGTATACGTTTCCAGGTATTTCTAATAGATGAATGAAATGGAATCAGTACGCATGCTTTTAAGATACCCACGTATTATATATAACCCATCGAGTTTGATGGATCTGGGACAGTATCTAATAGTGACATTAGTATTTAAATATGTATATAACTCAACATTTTACTGCTGTGTTTTGTAGCTCGTGATCGTGTCATCTCTGCGTGATCGTACAACTGATAATCTGGTGTTTATTATCCTTTTAAGAACTTGTTTCTAAATTGGCTTCTATAATCGTTGGATCACAAGAAATTTGCACTCCTGCGTGCTTGAATAATTCGCTTGCAAAATATTACATATAAGAGTTGACCTCTTCTAAGAAGAATGATGCAAGAAAATGTGGCAAGTAGTCGTTACCCCTAATTGGGATATTTCTTTGTTGATTCTAGTGTATTTATCGAATTTTTCGTATAATCAGAATTATAGGTATGATCTCAAAATGTTGAGGTAAAGCTTTGATTTCTGTTCTATTCGTGGTGATTTCGGTTTATTCTAATTGAAATCACTCTATTTTTCAGAATTTAGTAGCGTGAAAGACGAAATTTTCTTCAATGATTTACAGGCTAAGTTAACATTCAATCGTACTGCTCTCATCTTTCGAGTACTTTTTCTATTAAGATATTCTAAGATACGACATTCCTGCCAAATAATATAACATATAAAATTACTGTTTCTCGATTCTTTGTTTTATCACAAGCCCGAAAAAACAACTTTTTAATTGTTACTCCATAATAAAGGAAGTGAAATAGTATTCAAGGTAGAATATATCAGTCATTTTTCTAGGTTACAGAATGAATGAATATAGATTCTAACAGGAAATAATACTACCAAGTTTTTTCAACATACTGTTGGCGTGAACGATCCTATATTATAAAATGCTGCCTTTCAAAATATGTTCCAATTTAAGTACTCCCATTCGATGAACTATTACTACATAGGAGGAAATACCAATCGTTTTCATTGAAATTTGCGTCAATCTGCTTCAATTAAAACTTGAAAATTTAAGATTTTTCCTAGGGAAGTGGGGTAATTTCTGGGTGGAATAATCTCGTGTGAATTTTCATTCTATTGTTTAATTTGTGTAATTCGAGTATATACGAGGGGGGGTGAAAAGTTTAAGGACAGACCAAGAAAAACTATGTATAAAAAATTTTTTTTGCCTTATTTTTCAAAATAATATTCATCAAAACGGATAAATTTCTCATTACGGTATTCTAATTTAGTTCTACCAGTTTTAAACTGATTTAAAGTTTCGATAACTTCTTCGTTGGTCTCCAATCTTTTACCGCCAAGCCATTTTTTTATGTTAGGAAATATGTAATAGTCACTGGGACTAAGTCTGGAGAGACAGGAAGATGCGGCATCAATTCAAACTTCAATTCGTGGATTTTGGACAATAGCAAAAATCGACGATTGCAGTGATGCGTTAGCGTGATGAATCAAAATTTTTTTCTTCGCGAAATGAAGTCGACGAATTTGCACCTCGTCCTTCTAACGTTGCAATAAGTTTGCGTAGTATTGACCATTGATATTCTTACACTTTTCAAGATAATCAATATATATAAGTCCTCTTGTATCTCGAAAAACAGTAGCCATAACCTTGTTTGCCGATAAAATTGTTTTGCCTTCTTTGGAGTTCCTGGTTGGTTCAACCTACTGTTTTGACTGTTGTATTAATAACTTTTATCAATTTGTTTTCACAAACTTCTTCGGACATGATTATATTGATCTTGTTAGTGAATTATAAGCTTCCTATTTCTAGCAAACAACACTGCAAAAATTCTCTACAATGCAGAAAAATTGGTAAGGAGAGATTTCATTAAATTGGACCTTAGAAAGGCATGACTTTTTATAATATATCCTGATTAATTATCCCTTTTGCAGCATGTGAAGTTACTCACGAAGAAATAATTGCTAACAACCCAATATGTCTAAACGTCATAAAACTCAAAGAAATAAATTGAAAATACTGAATACCCTAAACATAGACAAAATAACTGAAAATACAAAATAAAAATGCGAATTTAATTTTAATACATTAGTCTTATAATATATAGGATTGATCCATTTCAAAATTTGAAAAGTTTCGAAAATAAAATATAAAGTAAGACGTTTAGTAAGCGTCGTTAAACTTGTTAATATTGCTACACATTGAAAGAATTATTCAACGATTATTATGCTACGATGATTGAAATATAAACATATTTTGAATAGAATATTTACATATTGACTTAATGTCAATTGAATTGTTCATCATGAATTTGTTATGACCCTGGTTCATACAGGCGATATTATTTAGTGCTTCCTGATTCCTGCGAAATATTTCAATACATTTGAGGACTTCCTATTTTAAGATAATTCTTGCTCTGGACATACCAATTCAATAAATCATAAGACATTTTTTGCATATACATTCATGAATTTTTACGAAATTCACCTTGAAAAAATTATTTTAATTTTGTGAATAAATCAATGCATAAATAATTGCGAAGGTGACAAATAATGTTCAATCGAATTATTAATTTTTGAAATGTAGAATTTTAACGAACTCTTTTCATAATTGAAGAGGAAGGCGTACAACAGGAATTAGATCAGTCAAGTATTGTATTCATTGTGTAACGTATCAACATTTAACTCTTTAACCAATCACAATTATACTGCAGATCGTAAAAAGATATCTTTATGGTGAGAGGCAACATTAGTGGAAAAAAATCTAATTTGTGCAATTTTGACGTCGTTCGGTTCAACGCATGTTAGAATTGCTTATATCAATAAGTATCAAGCAATGATAAGAAACTGGGGGTCCAAATTGTCCGACTTACTCTATTTCAATTCTTTTTATCAATGACCAATTGTAATAAAGGTGTGACACTAAAATTACACAATAGTCATAGAAATGAAGAAACTAAACATTTACCTATTCATTCAACTCTTCTGTGCTACTCATTTGAAGATCTTCTTCTTCTTAACTTCTCTCATTTGAAAAAGTGTTAACTAAGAATATTAATTTATATTGCAAAATTGTGAAATAAACTGTTGTTACGTACTTCAATCCGACTGTATCTTATTCTTTTGAAAATTCTTCACATTATTTTCCATTTTAATCTCAACTTTCGTTACGTTGTATGGATCTTGAAATTTTTCGAGAAAAATTGAAATAGTAATATAAAAACTACACTCCATCCTCTTTTTTTTTCTTTCTTTCTGTTATACCACCTCACTCATTTGCCGATATTGGATATATTTAGTATTAATTAAGGTTTCACTCGAAGAAATTATAAGAACAGAAGTTATAGAACACAAATATATAACCTGCACTTGGTTGCAGCCGTGTTTCAAGCTTCTTGGTATTTATCAGAACGACGTAGCAAAGTTTCATGTGTACGAATTGGGAGAGGAAGAACAAACGAGAACTTCTGAAGAGGAATTAACCATTTATGGCGTCAGAATGAACTCTCCGAACTGGGAGATTTGATCATTGCTCCACCAAAGAAGCGACTTCCTTATTTTTTCGAATTTCCCGAATCGATAATTTGAATAATTCAATAAGTTAGCTATTGACACGTGTTTCGACCTTCATAGCATTTATCAGAACGGCGTAGCCAAGTTTCATGTTTACGAACTTGGAAATGAAAAACAAACGAGGACTCCTGAAACAAATTAGCCTTCTGTGACTTCAGAATGAATTCTGCGAATTGAGAAATTTGATCAGATGACGTTTATGACTTTTAAACAATCTCTCGAATCGCTAATTCGAACAATATAAGTTTCAACGTGGGAAAAATTGAAGAAACAAAACAAGAAGAAAGCCTTATATCTCGCACTTGAAAGTAGCTGTTTCGCGTGTTTCGAGCTTTTTGGCTTTCATCAGGGTCAAACCACGTCTCATCGCATATTTCTAAATACCTTTATATTTTACTATTTATCAAATCAGTTTCAAAATTAAATTATAACCTGTCGAAGTTCGATGAATTTAATTAAAAACGATATTAAGAAATTATCGGTTTTATCGAAAATACAATATCGCAATAATTTTCGAAAATATCGATGAACTTTTTATGGCAATTGATTCAAAACGTAGTGACACAAGAAACTGGATGCATTATGACATCCTTTCTCCCATGTTGGTGCGTCGAACCTGTGGAAAGTTGTGTTACTTGTTCTTTTCGAATAAATACAGAAATGGTATTCCCAAGATTTACGTTTACGGCATTTTAATTATCAGATGAGCCAAATTGATGTAACCGTTCGAAATGTTTCCCTCCGTTTTAGACGAGCTAGTTTCGGTGAGTTTAGTGCTGGTGAGAGTATTTCAGATGCTCAAGTGGATATAAATTCGTTTGCAATTAACTAAAAATTGGGGGAAATAGTATTATAATAACATTTTATTGAATGGAGTTCTTGGGTTATTAAGTCTATTAGTTTGGTAACTCTATATTTTATTTACATATAGTTTTTAACGTTTCGACAAACCAATGTTGCCATCTTCAGAAAAAATTTTTTCCCTATGACAGCTAAAATTATAATTAAACATGTAAATACAGTATTTAAAATTGACAATAACATTATTAAATTTACCTCTTCTCTGCACATCATAGTGTTAAATTCTTTTAAAATTACATACAATAGGATAATAAATATCACAGTCACAAAATGAACGTTTTAAATCAAACTGAATCGTCAAGTAGGTACGGTGAATTAAAAATACTATCAATTAGCGATTTTCAACAGATATTATATATATATATATATATATATATATATATATATATATATATATATATATATATATATATATTTTCAGTGTTTAATTGGGATTGCAGTCTAGGACAGGAAAATCAGTTACCTCTTTAGTATTTTCCAAGCTTTCGAAAATGTTTATTTTCTTCTTCAGGGCTAAAATACTACAAAAATTAACAGTTTATATAGCAAGGCACTATAAAAAGTTTTTTCTTACAATTACTGTGAAGTTAGTCCGAAAGTACATTAGTTTTTTGAATTTTGAAAATAAGTACAAATATTCCCAAATGCATTGGGTTGGAATATTACTGCATTCTACGTGTAGGGTAGTCGAAGGAAGCGACGACAATGACTGTATTTCTCAATTTCGCTTTTCAAGTGGAGTGTTCCCAAATGTTTTTAAGGGCGTTTCTTAAAATGCATAACATGCGTTAAACATTCAATATATATATATATATATATATATATATATATATATATATATATATATATATATATATATATCACAACATAGTATTAAAACAAAGTCGCTTTCTCTGTAAATCTGTAATATCTTCCAAAATATTCCTTTAAACCATATGCTAACATATAGATCTATATTAAATCAACCATGTATTTAATCGGATAAAGATTAATGCAGTATTGCTGCAAGTCATTATTTGTCGTAAAAATTAAATAACAAAAAATTTTTATTGTGGAATATCCGTAAGAGATAGAGATATACCATAGGGGAGTTTTCTGTAGAGCTTTTCAATGTGTACAATACTTAGTACATTATTTTGATAAATCTCGTAGAGTTCAGCCTGCGTTTACAATGTAAGCGGAAAAAATGTAATTTACGACATCACATTAGAAACCTCAAAAATAACATTATTTTTCCACTATTTAATGGATGTTATTAAACATATAAACCTTCCTCTTCAATCACTCTATCTATTAAAAAAACGCATGAAAATCCGTTGCATAGTTTTAAAGATTTAAGCATGCATAGGGATATAGGGACAGAGAAAGTGACTTTGTTTTATACTATGTAGTGATAATCTAAATAGATAGCTTTTTACTGCATTATTGAAGTGGTATCAACTCTTGGCAATTACTTAACCTGCCCGAAACATCTTCAGTAGATCTATCTAAGTGTTTAAATTACATTGTTACATTTATAACAAAACGGCTGTGATCACATAGTTTATTAACGCTTCATAACAGATGTGCTCGGCTCGAATGCTGGCTTAGGAATAAACGTTTCTAAATGTTTATAAACGTAATTTTTCAATCAATGACCATTCGTTCTGAGCACACTAACCTGTAGATCCCAAATTTATAACTCTCCAAGTTTGAAAAGATTATTATAATTATTTTGTTTTATATTAATAAAATTCAGTAAAATAACAAAAAGTGAGAAACTGTTCTGTTATGTTTTGGTAGCGTGCAATTTCCGGAAATATTTCGAACATTGCTTTCACAACATTGAATGAATTGATGAAATCCAGAAAACTTATTTTTGAATGTGTGTTTGAATATCCGTAACTAATTCGACATATGAACACAATATCGCATATATTATACAGTTTATAATTCATTTGGACTGATTTATTGAAATTTATCTTGGGTGTAATGTTTCAATAATAATAATAATAATGTTGACCAACCGATATCGCATTAAAACTAACACAGAGGTCCAAGAGCTGTACAACCATAGCGACAATGTGCAAGGGATCAAATCCCAGCGGTTAAGGTGTGCAGGACACGTGCAAAGGATGCCGAAAGACTGGTGAAACTGGCATGGGAAGAGGCCCCAACAGGCAAAAGACCACTCGGGCACCCCCAGAATGCGTTGGAGGGACAACATAAGATCAGGCCTCCGAAAAATGAACATCCCTTTTGATAACAGTTGATGGAAGACAGGGTCTTCTGGAAAAAGGTTGTATAGTCAGCCAAGACCTACCCAGGGTTATAGCGCTATACGATGATGATGATGTAATGTTGCAGCTTAAATTTCTTGCAAAACATTTTTAATATATTCTTTCACTTGCTTCTGATATTGTGAACACATTAGGGATTTTGTATGTTCTTTACATGGTATTTTAACGTTTCATGTTTCTTATTATTTTATGTTTCACATTATGTTTTCATTCAAAGTGTAAAATTAGAGAAAATTCTCATTGTCTCCCTGAAAACCGGACGCCTGATAACATTTGTAAAAGAACACATCAGCTTCTATGCTTTATAGGAAGATGAAAACCCAAAAATATTCAGGTTACTGTAATCTCTGTAGTTGCTACCAGAATCGGCTCTAAAATATATTCTGACTTTGGGGTGAAGGTGGAAAAAATGATGTCTATTTTTCAAGGGTTATGTCATGATAAGAAAAAGCCTATATATAAATAGTGAAAGCAAAACTCTTGAGAAGAGACACCAATTGACACCAACTTTTTTAACGTAACTATAGTTAATAATTGGTAAAAAAACAGTAGATTTCTCGACCAACAGTCAGTGGAACAATTTGAAATGTTAAGTATAAAAAGAACCTGTTATAAAATTCAACAGAATCTTTCGACAGATTTGACATTTTAGGCTACAGTTGTATTCAGTTGTTTCAAACTCTTGATAATGTGTTAGTATCCCGAAATGTATATCCAGTGTTTCGAAAGAATTTCGTGAAATTAAGCCCATTGATTTCCGATTGAAAATCGATATACAACCAAGACTCTTCGATTTTGAAACAATTTGCTAGTTATTCATTAAATAAAAATATTGAATATTGGAAGTGAAATATCGAAGTACAGCGATTATCGAGTCCTTGTATATTGAACGAAATCAAAGTTCATCAGTACACGCCTTATATTTACATAAATTCACGTATATATTACATGCATGAAAAATATAACTTATATCCAAAGAACACCAGTTTTCATGGAATTTTTATAGAAATGCTGCTCCAGTTTTGTAAATTAAGCACCAAAAAAATCAAATTACCATGAATATCTTTGAAACGTTCAAATTTCGTGCATTTCAAACTATAAAGATTACGTGAAAAATAAATAGTTATATTTCGACAATCCAGTTTTCACATTAACGAGTTTAACGACTGGGAGATTAAATACATCAAGGCAGTCTTTAACCTCAAACTCGATAAATGGAGATGTATTGAAAGCCTCCTTAGTTTATTTGATTATTATACAAGAAAATTGACTAAAATGAATTGATTTAGAATGAGTTCTTTGTAATATTTCATTGAATGATATTATGTAGTTATAAGTTACTATTTTTTAGATTAGATTGGGCTCTTTGTTATATATTTTTCAATTTAATTAATTAATTGGGTGTTCACCTGTTGAGAATGAAGAACTTATTATTATTATTATCATTATTGGATTTCCTATTATATGCGTTGTTTTTCTAATATGTTCGATTTTTTTGTGAAATCCTTTTTTGATTGTTGAATTTAATCGGATATTGTTGTAATTCTGCCAAAACGAAATATGCAACTCCATTTTTGTTTAATAGCTTCTGTTAGAGGAAATATTGAATGAGAAAAGTGAATATGTTTATGGCAGTTTATGGAAATTGTGAAAAGTTAATATGTGACTTACATTTCTTTTGTAGCCTTCATCAAACTGCCAAGCTATCAGGCGCTTCTCCCGGAATTCATACAGACATCGTATTCCATTAAATGCCTACAAGAAATTTTAACAATAGTAGAAAATCATTGAAAACTTGCGCATTCTTTCATTTTTCTCCTACGTTTGTCGTTTATCGTATTATGCATTCAAGACGATTTAGGTCCTACATTATACTGTCCACGATAAGCAATCAATATTAAAATTTTCAATTATATCAATTTACTGTCATTATCGAAAATTTTCACCTATAAAACTTCTTGGGACTTTTTTGATTTATTTGAATTTGATATTTCATAATGTTTGAATTAATCAATATGCTTTTCACTTCTAATACAATCCAAGCAACATTTATATGCATGTTTATATGGTTTTTTATTATTCCAATATATTACAAATATGTACAAGATAATGATAAAATATAAATACAGTTTGATTGAAGTAACATTAATATACAGTCATATTATTTATAGATATTATTTGCATTTTCATAAATTTTAATGTACTTGATTTTTAAAGTTATTTCCATTGTTTGCATCATTGCCAACACTAATTTCAACAATATTTAGACTTTTTGAACTTTCAATTATTTCATTGTGTTCTATGAAAGATACAATAGCCTTATGGTAACTCGAATGAAAATGTTTGATTTAAATTTATATAAGTGCAAAACGTCAGCTGTCTACTTACAGATGTACTGCAGATAAAGTTGGTGCGAACACATGAGATTTTTACCGTACCAAAAAGTCTCCAACGTAATTAAAGAAGTTTTCACTTAAAAAATTTATAGTACCTAGTTATATAGAATAGTATTTTATTATAATAATAATATAGTACGTATAATAATTATATATTTCCAACAGGTAGCTACCCAATTACAGAAAAATACATAGTGAATATATATGGTTACTAAAAATATCAATAACAACATAGATATACAATATTAAAAAATAATTAATAAAGAACATTATCAAATATAAAAATCTGAATCTATAATGTAAATATCTTAATGTTCAATCATAATAATAATCAAGAAAAAAAATCACTCAGAAATCAAACCGTAAGAAATCAAGATACTTCAATAGTTAAGATTTAAATACACATTTAATGATAAAAATCACATCAGCTTGCTACTTGGTTGCTACAGTACAACGTGCAAATCTAAGCGGCGATTGCGACAGATTGGTTCTGTGAGTTTTTGAGTAAAAAGTCTGGTTTTCTCTAGTACACCTCGGAGGAACAAAGAAATTAAGTTTACCTAGAAGCTCAGAAACATGCGTTATCACAAACCCTAGGTTGATTATTAGGTTATTTATTATCTTATAAGGTGCTAAGTAATGCATTTCTATACGACAGTCTTCTATTGTTTATATTGTCTTTGAAAAAATAACATTGAATTTCTTTATGGAAATTGAAATTACTAACAATACTGTATTCAGAATGTATAGACGTGTTAGTCTTCCTTGAAGAATAAGTTGTACAATCTCCAAAAAGCACTGATTAAAATTTAAAAAAAAAATTAAACTTCAATGTTAACATATGTTTTTTTTTACAGTTCGCGATGGCGACACGGTAAAGCATTACAGGATAAGACAACTTGACGAGGGAGGTTTCTTCATTGCAAGAAGAACGACATTTAGAACTTTGCAAGATTTAGTCGACCATTATAGTAAAGACGCAGATGGCCTCTGTGTCAACCTATGCAAACCTTGTGTACAGGTAATTCATATTATTTCTATAGAATACTCATTGAATTCTAATATTGAATGCTACAAAAGAAGGAATTATATTAGCGTTTTTTTAGTTAGAAGGCATGCATGTTTTACATACTCTAATTTTGTGGTTCTTGGTAGTTACAGTTTTTATCTATTCACATTTTAACAATCCGTTTTTGAATTATTTTTTAGTATTTGTAGGTTTGAGTAACACATTATTTTGAATATATATTCATTAGTTAATTTTCGTCGTCTTGGTATAATTTATTTTTCAAAATGCCTTTTGAATTTACTGTGAGACGAAAAACATTTTTATATATTACTAGAAATTTCCTTAGTACCATTTAAAAGTAGAACTGATCTTCAAAAATCTAAGGGATTTTTTTCCCTTAGATTTTTGACATGGTTTTTAGATTTTTGACATGGTTTTTAGATTTTTGACATGGTTCCATTAGATTTTAGATGGTTTCCTCGAACATTCCACAATATTGTCAGATACAATATTGTCGAATGTTCGAGGAAACCATAGAGGTTTGTATTCCGAAAAATAAGCTTAAAAGAAAGTTTTTTCTAAAATCTAGAAACTTTATATGAAAATACTATTTTTTTACAAAAGTTTCGTAATTTTTACGTATTTTTTTTGCAAATTTCTATGAACTCTAACGTTTCAAAATATTATTTCTATTTGAGTAGTATTGGAAAATCCTTTTTCATTGTCATAATATATGATTCATATAGGTATTTTCCTTTAAAAAAATTGTTTTTGTTATTTCGTTATGGTGTACAATAATTATTATAGTGCGAACTACCCTTTTATGCTTCAATTTTTAGTGGCTATGAAAATGTATAATGTCTCACTACAATACGTAACGAAGCGAAAAACAAGATAAATAGTTTAACTTTCACAGTCTATTACGGCTAAGAATATCAGTTTCCAGTTGAAATACTGACAGAAAAGAAAATTACAAGAATTTTTGTGGTATGTTAATATAATTTTTACGAAAATGTGCCATTGACAATGTATTGCACACCACTTGAAGAATAATTGAATCAAGTTCATCTAAGTTTATTGTTTATTTAATTGTTGATATAATTAAGTAATATAAAATTTTCATTTTCTGCATTCAATAACATTAAATATGCAACTTTTCGTCGTTGGAAATATATAAATAGTTGGTTCCAATATTTTCACTTTTATATCAAATATAAATAATAATAATAAAATAAAATAAAATTTATTTAGAAACATTCCTTACATTGTACAATTACATTCGTTCAATTGATACAATAATTACAACTATGAAGAATACTCTGAAAAGGACTGAAATCAGTTTTCAGTCCGATCTTCATTCAGCCCTTGTATAAATTGTACCATAACACAAAAAAATGTTGAATCTAAGACAATAAATCACATTTATAAACATAATTTAAATAAAACTAAGTAGTTTTCTGATTTTCACTATAATTTAGTTAAAACATAACAATATTGTTTCACCAAAACAGTGGCTTCTTCAGATGTAGATGATAAATCGAGATTTTTTTATGACATATTTTTGTTTTTAGACATAAATCGACCTACCGTCACTCTGATTCAGATTTTATTTCTAACTGATTTTTGTTTTTTTCTAACAATTTCGCAGAACGCATCGTATTACGAGGTATGTCAAAACAATTGAATTGATTCACAAATTTGCACTGTCATAGAACGATATTCACATATTCATTCATATCCATTATTTCTCATATTGCTAATCATTGCTTTCTTTAATATTTACTAGTCCACGCGCGTGATTACAATTCATACATTTTCGACGCTGTTTCAAGCTTTTGCTACTAGTACTGCTTGATTACCACATGAAATATTTGCTCTGAAGACAAAATTATAATAGTGCAGTACGGAATTGAAATTATTACATCTTGGTCTATCGCTGTGAGCAAAAATATTCTAGTAAGTTTTTAAGCAATTATTGTTTTCTGGTTATTTCTGGCCCAGTTTATATAAATAGTTTATATATATATATATATATATATATATATATATATATATATATATATATATATATATATATATATACATATAAATATAATTGTTGTGGGTTATAGGCAAAAATGAGAGGCCACTATGAATAGATTTTATCCAAAATAAAATCTATTCATAGTGGCCTCTCATTTTTGCCTATAACCCACAACAATTATATTTAAATTACCAGGCAATACTCCTTTTCATTAATGTTATATATATATATATATATATATATATATATATATATATATATATATATACATACATACATACATACATATATATAGGACCTTTTCCTTCATCTTTTTTGCCTCAAACTTCACATGTGCGATTTTATAGCGACATTCAGTGCGATTTTCGAGATTTTTTATATTGATCTGTTGTAAGTCTTTTTGGACCTCTTTTAGCCACTCTGTTCCGCATTTACTCTTCATAATTATGAATTATCGATAATTATCGATATCATGGACTGTTTCATTCTGCAGACGTGTGTATAGAACTTTGCTCGTCGTTTTCTGATTTCTTTCGTTATCGTATTTGTCTTTCGATACAGTTCATTCTGAGGTCTTTTCATCTAAATGCTGTTTATATTGATTGGCTCGTAAATCTTTCTAAGAATTTTTCGTTCTTGTTTTTCTATTTCTCTAATTCTTGAATAACCGTCAATAACATTGTTTTAGATGCGTAGATTGCTTCTGGAAGAATCGTTGTGTTATAAAGCCTGCATTTGGCGCCTCTCGAAATGCATTTTTTGTTTTAGTACGCCCATGTCAGTTTGTAGGCCCTTTGGAGCTTGGTAATTATCTGTTCATTATCGATTCGGTTTGAACCTGAGAATTGTATAACTTCTCCGAGGTATTTAAAATGGCCGATTTGCAGAATTTCATCATGTTTTGTGATAAAAGATTTATTTTTTGGTTTTCTTTTCATTTATTTGGTTTTATCATAAGACATTTGTTATCCGGTTTTCTGCGCAATTTCATGTAGTTTTTCTACGGCGAAAATGACTTCAGTTCTGTTGCCTGTGATGATAGCAATATCGTTTGCAAATGCGAGACATTTGACATTTATTCGATTTTCTTTTTTGATGTCCTTTTGTATACCTGCACGTGAAGTTCCCTTTCGATTTTCAATCGAAAGATTCCAAATAAAACTGTCAGGGAGCGGTCTAAACCAATGTTATCAACGAAAACACAACCGTTTTCAAATTACTTTCGTAATTGAGCATCGAACTTGTTGGAAATACGATACACGACTGGTTCATCCTATTATGGAAATCATCAATGGCGTGCGCCCAAACAATCGAGTTTAGATGTTCTTTTCTACCGCACATCTCTTGAGCTCCTTCTATCGAAGAAACAAGATAAACGCTCTTGAATATGGTATAGTGTGTTTGTGACAAGATCCTGGTTCTTTGGTACAAAGATGGCCGGGTTTATAGACGTGTCAGCCAAACACCTCGGAGATAGCTGAATGGTCTCATTCCTTATCACTCCGGTTCACAACTTAGCGGGCCATACAATAACTAGTTTTGAGATTCATGAATTCTTCATAGTTAGTCTATACTTAGAATTTTTATCGAAATATTTTAAATAAAACCCTTAAGGAGCTCTCCTCAAAAATGCTGTCATCAAAATACAACCTACCACTTTCTAGAATAAATATTTAGCGCCTTTCGAAGCTCATTGAAACGCTTCTATAACGAAAGTAAAAACTGAATACTCTAGTGAATAGTTTCATTTTGTCAGTGGTGGACTGTTGCATTTTAGAGTAAAAAATTATAGATATATTTCTAAATTGTAAATCTATAGATATTTATGGTGAAAAAAAACAGTATCAAGATGGAATGAAAATATTCGACAACAAAAACATTTCAAAGAAAAACATGCTTCCAAAAATATGTGCCAAAATGCAGGTTAATTTCCGGTTAAGGTCCATTAATTTCTATTCAAAATTATGAATTCCAATGTTCTTGTTATAATAGTTTCAAGATATTGATATCAGTTTTTCTTGATGAATATATTTTTCAATTTATAATATAGATAGGTATTTAATTTAATCAAATACCTTTCAATTTATATTTAATTGTTTGTTGGAAGAGATTTTCTCATTAATGTATTTGTACAAGTTTTCGAGATTCCATGGATTTCATATCTTAAAATGAGTAAGGTTGCTATGGTTGAAAATGTCAAGTTAGAGATCGTTTTGTGTACCACCAAACCCATGTATATAAAACATTTTAAAATTCCAAGTTATGTCTCATTTCTCAATGGTTCTTGTCTTTTAGATTGAAAAACCACAAACAGAAGGGCTGTCCCACCGCACGAGAGACCAATGGGAGATCGAGAGATCGTCGCTCAAATTCGTGCGAAAGCTGGGCCACGGCCAGTTCGGCGAAGTGTGGGAGGGTATGTGGAACAACACGACCCCCGTCGCTATCAAGACGCTCAAGCCGGGAACGATGGACCCGAAAGATTTCCTCGCGGAAGCTCAAATAATGAAGAAGCTCAGGCATCCGAAACTCATCCAATTGTACGCCGTTTGTACTGTCGAGGAACCAATTTATATCATAACCGAATTGATGAGAAACGGTTCACTGCTCGAGTATATCCAGGGTAAAGGAAAGACATTGAAATTACCGCAGTTGATCGATATGGCTGCTCAAATAGCTGCCGGGATGGCCTATTTAGAATCGCAGAATTACATCCATAGAGATCTGGCTGCCAGGAATGTTCTCGTCGCCGACACTAACGTGGTGAAGATTGCCGATTTTGGTCTCGCCAGATTGATCAAGGTATGTAACTTTTTTCACGTATAATTATTACATTTGATTTTGAGTTATTCTTTATTCTTCTTGTGCCTTATCCTCAACGGACGTTGGAGATTACTATGGGTATGATTTTATGAGCTACCTTCCAAAATAGATCTATAGACGTAATTCCTGTCCAATACCTTAGATGGCGCAGCCACGTCTTCTGACTTAAAGCTTGCCCTGCCTAATAAGCTGCAGTAGGCTACATTTGTGGTGTCGCATACAATTTCCGAAGTATGACAGTTTTCGTTCTTTTATTACGTTAAAACCTCTTTCAGTTTTCTCATACACTGTAGAACGGCTTCGATGGTTACGTGTTAAATCCATGATATTCTAAGCATGCGTCTGTAGCGCCACATCTCAAATGCTTCCAGACGTTTACATGCAGCGTCGGTCAGAGTCAGAGCTTCCACCACATAGAGAAAACGTAGCATTTAAGAACTCTAACTCTGAGGTGCAAGTCTATATTCAAATTGGATAGCACGCTTGTCCTGTGATTAAAACCTGTTCTACTCTTCTCAATTCAGATCATAATCTCATTAATTTGTTCCCATTTGTTGATAAGAAATGTGCCCAGGTTGTTAATCGATGTAACCGTTTCCAGTTGTTATCCGTTTGCGTGAAACTGGCCATCAATATATTATTTGCTCATTATCGTATTTTCTTTATATATTCTTCATTGGAATAGCAAACTACAAAATCTACATCCTTATGATAGTTATGAACTTATAGATAATTATAATTAAAATTTATAGACAGATACACTGATGGTGTAATAAGTCTGGTTCAATTTAACCCGAAAAATAGTAATGAGCCATATTTTTATACCGTCGACTTTTAACCCTTGGCTTCAGTCATTTCTTCAGCGAAATAATAGGTTTTTTCGCCGAGTCTGTTCATCACCAGTTCAGTACAACTGCTAATGCGCTTTGAGCTTTGATGCGTTCGTGGAAGGAAAAATCATGTATTCTGACAAAAGATTCCGTGATACGTATTAATATTCAAAAGTGGTTTAGGTTTGTGTTGAAATAAAATCTCAATTTTATATTTAAAAAGTGGTTTAGGTTGGTGTTAAAATAAAATGTCAATTGTATATTTAAATTTCGCGCCTTCACTAGTTTATAAATCTGTATGCTCTATGGCCGCTCTTTGGTTTTCAATAGACGTCTGTTAATAACTCTAGTTTCTAAAATATATACAAAGTTGTATATGCATTTAATATCCATTGCATCTCTAATAACAAATGACTTTAAATTAAATTAAACTCTTGGATTAATGTTTCACGTTTATATTTAACAATATGAATTTGTGAACATGTTTCGAGCGTGAGCTCATTTTCAAGACTGAAACTCACGCTCGAAACATGTTGACAAATTCATATTGTTAAATATAATCGTGAAACATTAAGCCAATAGTTTAATTTAATTTAATATTTTATTATGTTTCATCAAAAAAGTTAAGCGATAATTCAATCTCAGTCAATAAATGACTTTATTATTCATCTGTAAATAAGTTAGGAAAATATGGAAGACGTTTGTGATTTAATTCCCTACCAATGGAAGGTATTTGGAGGAAACTTAAAAAATTTGACTATAGGCAGTACTTACAACATTGGCGTATTAGTACGGCAAAATTACATAGTTGCACTCCAACCATCAACAATGGGACTCTCCAAAAATATTTGCATTGAAATTAATAACAGAGAATAAATTTGTAACTTAGAAAACGTACTCATATAAATATTTCTTTATCTCTAATTGATTGTAAGTTTCACAAATAAAGTCACAACACAAAATAATAATCAATACCGAAACAAATTTAAATTAAATCCTTTTCTGAATAACAATAAAATATATAACTGCAGGTACTGAAATATTTCATAAAAACCGTTCACAAACAAAATATAAATAAAATTGTGAAATAATCTATTATAGGAGATATAATGTTGCTTGTAATTCCTTTTCAATTTGTTTCAAAGTGGCAATTCCTTCTTGTAACTGTCGATTCTTCTTTTTTAAGAAGAACGACAGCCAATATCACGAAGCCCATCGTCAATAGATGGTTGAGAAATTATTATTATTGTTTTCATTATTGTTATTCCCGATTGGAAACCTTACTTCTTTCACGCTCACTCAAGGGGGAACTTTCACTTATCCCAGATATTTATATCTGAGTGATTAAGCGCTGTGGGGGTCTGACAGTCTTTGCTGCGACAAGAAGCATCGGTTTCCTCTAATTCCTTATAGAGATGTTTGCAGAGTCCCACTTCTCGGATGTTTGACAGGAGATTTTTTGGGATCATACCAGTGAACCCTAAGATTATTGTAACAGACTTGAAGACGTTTATATCCACTGATTTTGCATTCGCACTTTAAGTTCTCGATATTCAGAGATTTTATTGGTATTATTCTCAACTAGGTTGTTTGCATTTGGAATGGCCACCTCGATGAAAGCAGTTTCTCTGGCTCTTCTCAACAAAGACAAGGTCAGGCCTATTGTGTTGGACTGTTTGATCATTCATACTAATGCGGTCCTCCTAGAGTCTAAACTGCTTATTCTCCAAAATTTAAAGCACCTTTTACTACTGAAGAAGATGTAATTCTAAGGCTAGTTCTTGATGCACAATATTTGCTACGGATTAATATAATAATTGTATCATAATTCTTATTCTTATTTGTTCTAAAAGCGGACGTCATAGACCTATATCGGTAGCTCCAATAACGTTAACCTACTGTTTAACGCCAATTCCAAACGTCTGAGTAAGAACGTGGGATACTCCAACCCACCAGGACCGGTGAGCCGAAAACGTTAAAGTTTCACTGCACCAGGACTACTGAGCCTCTTACAAATTCGCATATTATTTCATCACTAAAGCTACAAATTTCCTTGGTGCACATTTCATTTTCTCAATAATATTCAACTCTTGTCCAACTATGTTCTAATATCTAGAAATTCCCCCATTTATATACGACTGGCTCAAAAGTAAAAATTAATCAATTATAATATAAAAACAATTGCGATTTCATTATATATAGATAGTATAGACGTATAAAAGATGATATTTATTTCTAGTAGATGATGAACATTTTAGAAAAACCAGAGTAGTCGTCAGAAGAAATCGATAGACTGGAATTTAATCTCATTTCTATTGAAAATAGGAATCTTAAGAAGTATTAGATTCTTCACTCTCATGTTTTTTGTTTTGAATAGTATAAATATTTTCAGAGATTGTATAGATTGGAAAATACTATAGTAATTTTTCATGCGGTTGTGTTATAAATGGAGTACTTATAAGTGCAGGAATAAAATATGAAAACAACTTCTCACAAGTATCGAATAGCCATTCAAGTTATAATTCAAGGAGCAACATGTAAGTGAAATATGATCACTTGTTTATAGGCCATAACAATCGAACGAAGTATAGCTTCATGGGATTTGGTAGTCCTGTTCAGTCGCATATAATTGACGATTACTACTTCTGTTCGAGTGTTTCTCATCGCCCTTGTATCAGTATTTTTTTCAAGGACAATCTTTTATCGTATTTTACAACGTGAAAATAATTTTGCAGTGTATCTAAATTCAGTAAGCACATCAGTATTCGTTTTAATCCATTTTATAACTTTTGTATAAAAATATTTTGAATGTGAATACCTATGAACGTATATATAATCTATGTATAATAATCTATGTATAGTATACACGTTCATAGATTATATATGATTATGAATGACATTTATAGATTTCCCATTTTTTCTCTTGGTACTACCAGTTTTGTGATAATGAGGTATTTATAGATAGTAATTTTCATCAAATATCGTCCAAGGCCAGAGGTTAGATAAAAAAAAAATTACTTTGGCATTGAAAAAAATCTTTCAGTTGACTTTGTGATTGGATTTTCTTGTTTACCTACCTCTATTATTTTTCCTGAGAGTACCTAAATGGCAATTGGTTTTAGAGTGTTTTTAAGGCTTTTCATATAAACTCGTAGTTTGATCCTATCCTGTTCGTTATAAAAAAGGCATATGTCACATGACAATTGGACTCTACAAATCCTCATTTTCATTTACTTACACTTAGAATGTTTTTAGAATGCACAGTACTGTTCTTTAATAAAATTGTAGAATACTAAAGAAAAATATCAATATCAAAATACAAAATTTTCTGTAAATCATATTTGTGAGCAAAATAATACATCTGGATCTGATCCGTTTGTTAGATCCTCCAATAAAATTAAATTCTTGTTTTCAGGAGGATGAATATGAGGCCAGAGTAGGAGCGAGATTCCCCATCAAATGGACCGCGCCAGAAGCAGCAAATTACAGCAAGTTCTCAATTAAATCTGACGTATGGTCATTTGGTATTCTACTTACTGAACTTGTTACATATGGACGAATTCCTTATCCTGGCAAGTATTATCATAAAAGATAATTGTAGATTATTGTAAATATTCAATTATTTCGAAATTGTGTGCATACCAATTAGGTCACATAAAAAATTATGACTTTTTATGATTCTGAAACTGTTCTGAAAAAAGGATGAAACTTATCATTATACAATATCTATAACAAGTAATAATTAAAAGTAGACAAAATTTCCCATTGTTCTTGCATTGATCGCTTCTGAACCAAAATTTAGCTAAAATTTTTTATTGGCAAATGCCAAATGATAATTCATTTCTCTTTTTTTTAGTGTTTTCAGTTAGTGATCTTTGTTTTTGTTCTACTTTCAATCGAATTTGAGTTTTATGCACACTTTCTTCTATTGAGTATCTATTAAAAATCTTTTAGATAATATATTTTAAATTCTTAATGTTTTGGTCAATTTCTTTAAATATCAATGTTATTAATGAAGTTCATTGAATTAAATAACATTTGGCTTGATTTCACAAAAATTTTTATTGAATTATTGCTTGACAAATGTTTCAGGGTGTTACCCCATTTTCAAAAGCTAAACTGATCAACTAGCTATGACGATATATAAAAAAGTTTTAAATAATATATTTTGAATTATAAATCTTTTGGTGACTTTTTGAACAACAATGTTATTAATGAAGTTAATATTTTTTAGGCATGACGAATGCTGAAGTACTGCACCAAGTAGAGCATGGATATCGTATGCCCGCCCCAGCTTGTTGTCCTCCTGCGCTGTATGATATAATGTTGGAATGCTGGAATAAAGACCCGATGAAGAGGCCGACCTTCGAAACTCTTCAATGGAAACTAGAGGACTTTTTCACAATGGACGGCTCTGAATATAAAGAGGCATCCGCCTACTGAGGTCACGTCCACCCCCCTGCTGATTGGTTGCGTAACTCTATCGACGTGCACTACCATTAGGAGGGAGGTGGATATCTATTTATGTAGGACAATAGATAGATATGCCGTTCTCTTTCATTTCCTGATGCTTATGTATGTGGCAATCCACTTCTTTATTTTCTTAGGTCATTTTAATGCTGGTTGGAAAACTGCAAATTTAAATTCTTTAAATGTTCCTACTTATTATTTAATGACCAATTCTATACTTCGCTGTGAATTTTGTGTCAGTGATTTCATGATTTTATATAATTATTTACCATAAAGATTTCCATAAATACTAACTGAAAATGCCAAAACATACCCATAATTTCAGATGGATTGCTTCAAAATCTGTTGTGAATATCGCTGATGCCCAAGTGGAGGTCGATTATTTTCTTTTGCACTTGTTTTAAATTCACTCAAACATTATTTTTTCTATCATTTAGGTTGCCATATCCTGTTAGATCTATTAATTTTTCTCATATAGTTTATACGCTTGCGGTGTAAAGCACATACTTTTCTTGATGTTGAAAATTGTCATTGCAAAATTTTGACATTAAATATATAATGAAGATACGATGGTGTGGTTGTAACAACCCACATGTTTTATAATTGTATTCAATCAAATTGAAGATTGTGGATTGATTGTTGCTCATGAAAGAGCTTTTGTAACTTGAAATTATGCTTTGTTTACAACTTGTTCAAGTGAATTTAACGCACAAGAAATTGTCAAGAGATAAAAAACTCTCTTTATCATAATTTTTATACCAACAGCATTAATTATAAAAAGTTCTGTTTGAATTGTTCCAAAGGAAATTTAAAAGCTAAAAGCAGTTGACTCAACACATTTATCATTTTTGTTATTTAAAAAAAACTGTATTGAAAAAACCAAATCATTTAATTTTCAACTTACATTTATATCTCCTGTAATTCAAGGAGTAAAAAGGCTGGAAAACACCAGTTTGTGCTATACTTTCTAGAAGTGTCTCACAACACATTCCTGTTAGTTATGTCAATCAAAGTGTGATTCACATAACAATGAAAAATCTTAATTTAGAGTAATAAAGTTGAATAATTTTAATTTATTCAAAAAAATAACTTTCCAACTAAGTAATTTAAAATTTGTTAAATTGTTATATTAGTCACTTAATCATTGAATTTTTTACTTTTAATAATTGAAAAAGGATTTTCACTAATATTGATACATATTTTCCACTATGAAAAAACAATTTGATATTTGTGAAAGTACACATTTTTGAAATTTTTTAATTTTATAATGAATCTTTCAAAGACAAGATTTATATGAATCGATATGAGCTTTTTTAAAGTACTATGAGAACCACACTTGCTGTTTTTGTCCTCACTAAAATAATAATTTCGAAATCATATTCTTTCATTTTTATACATGAAATTATGTGAGATTTAAAACTATGTGATTTGATTAGTTTTAGAATATTTGTTCATGTCAGTTAAATTTCTGATAATTTTATTTTAACCATTGAAATTTTTTTCGATATTTCACAATCATCCAACTATATTTAGATGATCACATTTAAATTGTTTATATTTTTAATTATACACCTTATACAATATTTTTTGTATTATACACATATTAAGTCATAGCTAATAAAAGTATTGAATAAAATGTTGTGTAATTAGTATTTGGTTTTGGTTTAATTGCAAAATCATCTTTTATATTTCGACCATTTTTCCTTTGTATATGTATATACTTATAATGATAATGATTGAATAATCAAATTAAAAATCTTGCTGCAACAAAGAGCATTCCCTTGCATAAAGCCAATGCCCCCCTGCTTACTCCTCATAATTAATATATATATATATATATATATATATATATATATATATATATATATATATATATATATATATATATATGAAATATATATATATATATATGAAATATAATATATCCAAAGATATATATATATATATATATATATATATATATATATATATATTATATTTATAGAATTCATTTATTATTATTCATTTATTTATAAATTTATAGAACTCAGAATATATATATTTCTATATTCCGAAATTTTTAATCGAATAAAATTCTCAGGGAGCTGTCGTCACAAAGGTTTCCAACCAAAATACAAATTATCAACTTTCTAGAGTGAGTATTTGAACTTAGAGTGACAATTTCTAAAAATATCAGTTTGAATAACACTTTGTGTAATGTTTCACAAATGTGTTGAAAACTACAATTAAGTTAAAAACGTTGAGTTAACATGTTTTGAGCGGTCAGCTCATTATGTAAGAAATATTGTTGTCAACATTTGAAATAACAATGATGTTTACCTTTTATCATAACTACAAGTTCAGTTATTCAATTTCACAAAACAAGTATTTATGAATAATTTACCATCTCAATAAACTGTCAGATACGAACAATTATTTACTCAGGTAAATCAGTAAAATTTCACCATTAGTTTTGTTGAACAGTCTAATGAAAAATTGAAAAAAAAGATTTGAAATTGTAAGCAACTAAAAATAAACATGTAGAAGTTGAGAATGCACCTTAAATAAACTGGAAAATAATTTCAAGATTGCTCTTTTGCTAGATTCATCCATTATCATAAATTTCTGCCAAGGTAGACTATAACTGCCTAGTACTGATTTAAGGATTCCTTTTATTTTTGCTCTACCACATAGTAATTCCCTGACAACACATTTTCAAAACATCAGACATCAAGACAAAATTTTTTTTTCTCAGGTATAAAGAAGATATATTACAAAGCTTCAATGACTAATATATTCAGACAAGAAAAGCTAATGCAAATTTCAACATCCTCAAGATTTCTTCAACAATTACCTTATTCAATCAATTTGTTGTTGAAAATACTGTCTCATAATTTTTACCTTAATCGTTATCAAACTGGAAATGAAATACGAATTAACTCAATAGACAGTTTTTCATTTTGACAAGACTAAGGAATCATTTTGAAGTACAATAATGTATATCTGCTCTTCCACCTATGGTAATTTAATAATAAACTTGTGCTTGATATCAAATCAAATTAATTTCCTTAATACTGAACTTTAATATTTTATTTAAAAATAAATAGTGTTTATAAACGATATTACTATATATATATATATATATATATTCATTATATACTCCATATTCATCACATTTAACATCAATGAATCTCAGTAGTTAGAGAAACAGACGACAACAGAACTCCAATCTGAACAGCAGAAGGACAAGCCACAAGTAAGTGATCCTCTGGGGAATATCCATGAGAAGCAAGAATCTGTTCAATGTTCATAAATGCATTTATTACGTTATTTTTAATTGGCCTGAACAAAATAAATTCTGTTTCACGGTTTGCCAAGTAGAGTTGCATAGATTTTTGAATTTCGGGTACTTTTAATTTGATATTTTTTTGAGCTTCTCCTATTAATTTTGCTATGTATTCTGGTTTTGCCCATTCTTGATTTTTCAGTAGTATATTATCTTTATGTTCTTGCAATTTAACAAAAGCTGTAAAAGCCTGCACATTTTCATGGAATTTAAGTACATTTCCCACTAGAATACTACTAGAATGGTGAATAAATTCCTCACAAGACAATTTCAGTTGTTTGTCTACTTCTTTTCTGGAATCAATTAAATATTCTTTTACTTTTGGAGTTCCTTCAAGCAAAAATTCTAGTAAAGCATTATTTGTACCAAAAGAAAAAATCCTATTTCTATGGTTTATTAACTGCACTGCAGCCTGTTGTACATGACTGAAATCCAATCCAACTTCTTTTATGGTAAAATCTACTTGAAATGGTGCAATCTGCTCCCTAACTATCAACAAATGCTTTATTTGAAACAAGCAACCATCAATTTTTGATTTTTTAGAAGAAATAAGATCAGCAGCTTTTTGTACTGTCTTGATACAAATAGCCAAAGCTTCTTGGGCTAATCCTTGAAAAGTTTCTTTATCTAAACAAAAATACAACCTAGATAAACAAACTAATGTTCGTTTAACAGTGGGATACCACATTCCATGAAGATCTGCTGGAGAATTTCCAGTATAAGAACGAAAATGATTAATAGCAGTTGTATTAATATTCGCTACTTCTTGGCTTTCTAATGATGTAACAGATGATCTTGATTCAGTTCTATGTTGTTCTTGAAGCTCTATAACAACATTTTCCATGTGCAATAGTTTCTCAGGGTAAGCTAAATCACCAGTGGAGGGTGAATATCCCAAAAGATCATGCTGAAAGAAAACATTTGTTCTGAATACTAATCTTTCTTCAACATCTTCTAATAGTTGATTCATTGTTTCAACATATTTCCTAAGCGAGTCATTGGATAAAATTTTGTCGTTTAACATTTCTCTTCTCATTATTCCACAAAGTTCACTCAATATTTCAATATGATTTATACCTATTAAACATGGCCTTAACACATCATATAAGCTTTGGCATAATGACCCTATGTACTTTTCATATTGTTCTGAAGTATGTTTGAAAAAGTAATGAAAACAATTAGCTTCATCTTGACATACTTTTATTATGAATAACCCACAAGATCTAAATAGAATACTGAAATCATTATTATATTTTTCTTTAATTTCATCAAGTGCTTTTGATGTAGCAGCTGTTAATAGAGGCAATCTTTCAACAACATACATCTTATGACAATCCTTTAATACATTTTTGAAGTTTTCATTTTCATCTTCTTTTCTCTCCAAATATGATATAATTACTGAAACCTTATGCGATGCACTTTGAAATTTGCCATAGTATAAGGAGTATGAAGTTTCTGCATTCAAATCGTTGATAGCTATATGGTCTGCAATACCAACTGATTTATTTTCTGGATCTATAATTTGTTTGCTAGCATCTTTTATAACTTGATTGAATAACTTGTAAACTTCATTCAATAATGACATTAGTAAACTTTCATTTCTTATTTTATATAATCTAGCTTCTTTGTAATGCAGCCTCATACTCAAATTAGTTATGCTTTCTATAATTAAATCTAAGGCAACAGTAAATGCTTCTGAATTAACATCTTTCAAGTTGCTAGACAAATCCTCTGCTTGGATAAAATACCTCAGTTCTTTTTTCAATTCCTCTTTTTTCGTTCGTAATATTTTTTGTTGTTTCATTAATTCTTCACTCAAATCATGTAAGTAATCAGTTTTAGTGATTACTTCTTTATGAGTTTGGAGTAACTCATTCAGGTACTTGTTTGACTCGGAAGCAAAAGTGAACAACTTCTCTACATTGTCACCTTGTACTTGTAGATTTGTGTAATAATTATTAAATTTACTCAAGTTTTCATTTCTTACTTCATTTTCTACTTGTGCAAACCAGTGAATAAAAGCTTTATTTGAATCAATTAAAGGAAATTCATCATTCTCTGATACTGGCACTGGACCTTCAAAATATTCTTCTTTGACAATATCTTCTAGCTGATATATTAATTCAAGTTGTTCGTCACTCAGCGGTGCTAAAGGGTTTGTGGGAGCTTGCCAATTTGCAGTATTTTTCTGAATTAGATCCTCACCAGAAGAATGATATATAGTTTTATTACTCATTTCTAAGGTTGGTTACCTTAAGATTTATCATAGATTGCTATTACCTAGAAATTAATTATCGTTAGCAACAGAGCATGAATAAATATCATTTTGATTATTACATGGTAAAAAATAAAATATCAAAAAATTCTATGGCAACTTTTCTGTTATCTTTACCACAAATCATCTTTTTGCCAACAAAACAAACAAATTGAAGGTTATATTTTCGAGCTGTCATAATCTAATCAGAAAAAACAAAATTCGTTCTGTGACTTTCAAAAGTCAAATATATTGTTTACGACACAGCCTAACTCTACTTACGTAAGTAGACTTAGGCTGTGGATTACAATTAATGCCAATCTGTGTTCCTCTAGAAATCTAGAAAACAGTGATGTAGCGGCCTCTTCGTTCTAGACACGAAGTATTTCTAGAGATGGGACCGTCCAGATTAAAATGGCCGGGAAACCTATTGGGTATATGAGAGGCACAGCCTAACTCTACTTACGTAAGTAGAGTTAGGCTGTGTAAGAGGCCAGGTACAGATCACGAGGAGGTCAGTTAGTTAAAGGTAGTGATAAAAAGGTAGTGATAAAAAGGACGGTCATAGTCGGAGTCAGAGCTACAGTTATCAACAGTGCAGTGCATTACACAGAAAAGTGAATCTTGTAACATTGCCATTTTCTAGCATTGTTTATTTCAGTTTGTAAACAATGACTTTTTATTGAGGTTTTACTGGTTATTGGAATTCATCCGTCGAATCCCATAATCATCACGTCTTGTTGTCGAATCTCCTTTTTATTTTCGGTGTCATCACATCTGTTCCTCAGGAGGTATTCGGGATAGTCGAATGGTAAACAATAGAACGGGCTAAGTATTAACGGGTTAATGTGTATGCATGATTGAAAGTAATAAAGAAAATGAAATAAACTAAAGATATTATATTCCGTCCATCATCAACTATCATTCATAAAAATTATATACGCATATATATTTATATATATATATATATATATATATATATATATATATATATATATATATATATATATATATGTTCATACCGCTCCCAAAATCTACTCGAAATTTTACGTACATCCGACACTATCTACTCGGCTGGGCCCAAATCTACTCGTCCGTACAAAATCTACTCGGATGGCTTATATTTATCGATCCTAGTTTATTTAGAGAAGAATGTTGGTAATATACGAGAATTTAATTTGACATTCGCTTAGTTATTATTATATCGTTCGGCTATTTAATCTACATATATATGAAATTAGAAGATGTCAGAAATATGATTTCGACGGAACGAATGGAAAATATGAATTTAAGCAAATGTTTCATAATATGTATTTTTTTCCAAACAGCATTTTGAGTGATTCAACCTGATAAGTATATTTCGGAATTTTATATTCAATGTATAGGAACCATTAATATAAGGCATGCCCCATAATCATAAATAATTCAACAATATCATTCGAATACGTTTTAGTAACGGATGTTATAGTGTAATAATAATTTGTTATTATTTGAATTTTTATTTTGGAAATGATGTTAATTAAAACAGAGATGATAAAAGTGATCTTAATAAAAAAACTCGGCTTTTTATATAAATTCTCGTCAATTACAGGAATGACAGAAATATTCAATTAATGAAAGAAGTTCTTTTTTTAATGAAATATAAGGAAGAATACTTGCATATAAAGAATATAGGTAATATAATGTCACAAAGTTTTGAATATATCTGGATCAGTTATACTTATATCATAAATATAAAGTGCATATGTTAAATTGAACAATATGTAACGAAAAATAGTCAGTTAACATCTATTACTTCAAAGCGTCATGTGTGTAGCCTAGGCTGTTGACTTAGGATGTAAGATGTTAGGGTGTAGATTTCTCTGCTCATTCTTACTTGTTCAGAAATTATTCTATAGAGGGCACAACAGACAACTCTTTGATAGAATTTTTATTACTTTACTGATTGTAAAATGTATTTCTGATTGAGATTATACGGAATTATTTTCAGATGCAGTTTCAGTGTTCGAAACTATTTTTAATAGCTTATTTTTCATATAGGTATACCTGAACTCAATATTTGTTTTACTTCGTTTGATACATTGGATGAACATACATTTCATCAAATTTACGCTGATAGACATGTCTGCATACATATTTCTAGTTAATACGTGTATTAGTCGTTATGTTCATTATTACTTTCTTGGTTCGTTGAAGTGGTAGTAAGAAATGAATTATATTAATGACTTTGAAAAATTAATCTAAAAAATTCTACAGTCTATCAATATTCGAGATGCAAAAAATCTAACGGCGAAATGACTGGAACCGCTATTTGTGTTGATAAATAAAATTCAATCTGCCTATAGCGGACTAATCGCCTAATCAGAAGTATTATATTTAATATATCATTATTTCAAATGGAATACTATTATTGAATGTTTTATTTATTAAAATGATTCATTTGTTAAGTAAAATATATGATTCAAGATTTCAGTATATTCAAGATTTATGCTGAATGAATACCAACAAGATTTATTATTTTTCTATTTATTTAGTTTTCTTCAGTTTCAACAGAAAATTATTTTTGAATTATTTCTTTTAATCTGAGTCATATAATCAAAATAGAAAACACTTTCTCTTGAAAAACTGAAAAAATTCTGAAAGTTGCCAAACACTATGTTTTAATAAGCAAATAACATTCGCATCAATTTCGCGTGATGAAAGTGGAGTATTCAGTGCGAAGGCCTCGATTGTTGTTATTGATATACGATTATATTTACTCTTTGAAGAATTTTAAAGGTGTAATAGATCATCCAAAAAGCTCTAAAAAATAAATAATAAATAAGTTAATAAATTGCCAATTTGAGAAGAAAAAAGTAGGTATTCAGTTTGATGATATTTTTGTATCAAAACTATACTATGAGTTGCGAGATGTGTTATTCATTTCGACACGGGATAATACCGTGTACATTCATCAGAAAAATTTGAACTTATGTACATGACTATAATTAATTTTGGTATGCCATAATTTATTAACATAGATTTCATAACATTTTTCTTCGTGAAGGGTTGAATTCGACTATTCTGCATAAATAATTGAAACTTTAGTTATAATTGTTAAAAACACTGAATCCATTTTTAAAACAACTACTTTCAACCATAACGGCAAAATCAAGAGATAAAGACTTGATAAAACTGTAATAGTACAAGTCAAATTAGTTGTTTTTGCAATAAACTCAGTGATTATAAGATTTGTACTTCATAGAAGTTTCATTCAAAATTAAAGTTCACACAGTTAATTTCATTTCATCGATTCATATTATTCTTCATAAAGATTTACCACCTTTTGAAGAGGAGTTTCGTTGGCATCTGGTTAATATCACTACGCACAGTATATCCAGTCCCACCAGTGGCGGATATACATAATATTTTTGGAGATGGGGGGCAAGAACAAGGTAATAATATGTAATTTGGGTAATAAAGTAGTTATGTTTCACGTTAGCTTTTGAGGTCGATTTCAGTGAACAAATTACAATTAAATTTCAATTTCGTTTTAAAAAGGCGAAACAAAGTACATATAAGTGAAGGAAAAAAACCGTTCAAAAATATTATATGTTATAAAGACTTAGTGAGGTTAACAATATTCACATAGTACAGAACAAAGTTCAAGATTCTCAGTGTATTTCAGAATTCATCAATAACTTCCTGGTAATTATCAAGAGGATATAAATGATAGGATAAAAAGTCCTATGACAATTTGCGGGAGATCCAATATCACTATGGCCTCTTTCTTCTTGCAAAAACACAAGTTCCCTCACACTAATTCACATATGTTTATTCGTCAAAATTCAACATTATGCTGGACTCATCATTTTCGCAAATGAGTTAATTTTGTATTACACTGTCTGATTTCTAGGAGGAGCGTTCGGTCCCCTAGGCCCCTTTTTATATATACGCCCTTGCGTCGTCATTTCAATCGTTTTATGGATTCAATATTAGGATAATTTCTTGGAAGGTTCAGGGACATGTCGAACTGTCGACCATGTAGATCTCGAATTCTTAACAGATGTTAAAAGACATATTATAATTTATAACTGCGGAAAAAGAATAAGAAATTAACGGTCATCATATGGACGTCAATTATATAACGTTAAGAGGTTTTGAAAATGAATTTTGACTGAAATTTTTTTCCGTGATTATAAAATAGCCATTTTGATTATCAAAATTTTGGCTAATTCAGAACATGTGTTTCGAGATGTTCTAGATGTCTCTTGTTAACATCTGATTTCACAAGGCATTTTATTAACAAAGACTAAATAAAGTCTCTCGTTTTTATGACAAGGTAACACAAAAACGTATGAAGATGTTGAAAATATCGTTCAACAATAAGAGACATTTAACTGTTCATCGTCATGAACAGTTAACATTAATGTCAGAAATTACCAAATAATTGAGGGGATTCTACTCGATTACGAAGTAGCTTCTTTGATCAGTTTTTTCATTTATTTATCGCAACTATATCTACTGTATCTTATAATATAATAATGAATTATCGAGAGGATTGTGTACAACAAAGGTACCTAATCGTGACTTTTATGAGAGTTTTTCGACAAAGAGGAGCATATCGATAGTTCGTTTTATAGGTAATTGAATGAATGCATAATGAGATGAGCAATCTACAGCTATTTGATTGAGGAGCATATCGATAGTTCGCTTTATAGGTAATTGAATGAATGCATAATGAGATGAGCAATCTACAGCTATTTGATTATTTCAGCTGAAGATGAAAGTGTTATATTATGTCTCAAGTTAATATTTTACTTTACTTATAATTTTTCAATAAAGATCAAGTAAAATTGTCATTTAAATTCAATATATTCATATTCATTGTTTGATATACCTATTAATTACAACATGAATAAGTTGTACAATACTGTTGAATGCAATGTTGTAGAATGAATATTTGACTGCAAATTACTATTACATATAATTATGAAATATTTCGAAAATGAAAATGTTTACTAATTGAGAATAAATTGTAGATGTCTCTTATAGTTATTTAGGTATGATTTCATAGCTTCATAAAGGTTATAGTATATTCAATGAAAACACATCTAGCTTATTACCTCTGATCAAGTTATAAATTGTTCGATCAATTAAAATAATTCAGAAATGTTTGAAAAAATCGTGGGGATTATTTTAGATTATATAGAAGGTTCGAATGTGAAACACGTTTTAAACCACAATATTTTCGAAATACTTGAATTTCAGCGTAAAAATTGCAAAAAACTATTGACTGATATCAGCGGTTTGATTATCGTAGCACTGTACCGCTTATGAGAGTATCTGTTTATATAAATTAATCAGGGATACGTGAGTGAATCGTAAACAACATTCCTTATTCATAGAAGAGTCGGAATACCTAGGTGCAGAAAATCGTTGAAAACATTAATGAAGCAAAAATAATTCAAATTGTGAAGAAAGCTTTTCTAATATTTTTTACGAATATGAATTGCATACCTACGTATATTTTAAGCAGAAATACACTAAAAAAATCTGAATAACTGAAAACGGTATAAGATAGTCAATAGTACATATGTAGTATTATTTATTACTTATATCACGAATATGCTCATTTCGAAATACCCTACGTGTTCGACTAGATGTAACAACATGTTGCAAATCAAAAATGCGCAGAAATAATTCAAAGTCACCTAGATCTTCATAAATGAGTCAAAAAAATTTCATTTTTTTCGTTTTGAAGAATAGAAAAGGAATGTACGTTACTCAAATGAGATAGGTGTCCGATTCAAAAGATTATGATTTTATAGGACTTCAGAAATAATGTATATATGACATCATTCATGTTTTGAAAATATTAATTATTTTTATATTATAAATAATGTATAATATAAATCTATAGAAAGTGTATATCAAAAGCATACAATTCAGGAAAATTTTTCTTTAGGAATTTCCACATATCATTTGAAATATTGATTACTTTTAATGAATCACTGTAGTTATACTTTGTACGTGTTCTAGCCCAAGTTCACTTCTTCCAATCCATAGTAAAAACCAAATTATATTCCAGAATTTTAAATAAACAAAATTGTTGGAGGACAATTTTGCATTGTCCTCAATCTAGTTGCATGCGAGATTTTTGTCTTTCATTACATAATAAAAAAAGACATTATTATAATAAGAGAATAATATTAGTTAGAATGAAGGTCAAAATTTAATCTTACAACAAAAGGTTTTCTTCATCTTCTATTCAAATTTCTAAACAGTTGAAGGTTTTCATAGGTTTTTCAACTGAAATTCTTCACATGCAAAAGATTAGCATTAAACAAATTCTTCAACTTGCCGTATATATTCAAGTAGCAATATCTGTAATACTGTAGGTAATTCCCATTTTGAAAAGTGATAAAATGAACTAAATCACTATATTTTGAGGAATGTAATATAACTTCAATAGAATTCAGGTCAAGGAACGTAAAATTTTTTCATGTCCATTATTTCTGCTTCTATTTCTATGTTTTCTCGCAATTTTTTTGACTTAACACAAATAATTGGATGAAGATATTGTTTCTATGAGTCTACAATTGTTGATTCATTCATTTTATCAATTTAAAGTTCATAAGTAAGCAAGTTCAATTTGTAAAATGTTGCATGAGATGCAGTTCTCAATACAGGAGTAACATGTAAGAACATGAATATTCTAGCATTTAACATCTATTTGGTAAACCGATGTTTATCATGAAGTCGGCGACTATTTTGATTGAGGATAGATGCGTTTCCAAAAATGGAACAATTTGTAAAACTCTGTTTAAAATTTGAATTCTGATTGAAGATATTTATTCCAATGTGCAAAATATCTCAAATATCGAAATTTTGGAATTCAGAATACATTATAGATGAGTCCTATTGTTTTGACACTGTTCTATATTGGCAATAACAGGCCTTTATTTCTTATCATTCCTGTCCTATCAGGTTATAAGAGACAAGGATTTTTAAATACTTCTGAAATTTTGCCCTGACAAAAAGATTTTTCGGAAGTGACCGAGAATTATTATATTCAATTAATTCGAAATTATACTGAACTGTAATTCAACTCACTTCAATAGGTATGTATTGTTCACTTCAATATGTATTTCAACTCACTCATATTAATAGAGATGTGCAAAGATTCTCGACTATTTTTTATATTATTACATAATTCTAATATATCTTTGAAGATTTGAATCACAAATGAATAGTGATGATTGAAAATGGGTGGCTAATTGAAATTCTAATATTATCGAATCCTCTACTGTTCGGTCATCTTTAATTATTACGGTTGCTATCCGTCCGGGATTTCCCAGATTTGTCTTCTTCGAAGGGAGTCCAGGGGCTGTCCAGCAGCGGCTTTTAATAAGTGACCGTGTGTAAACCGTACAATTTTTTTTTGTCAGGAAATCCAATTTTTTTTAGTTGAGCGACAAATTTTTCTGCAATCGGAAGGTTTTAGAAAATGTTCGAGGCCTTGGAAATTTATTTTAAAAGCTTGGATAGACTACCCATTCCGATCAAATAATTTTTTGAAAACCCACTGTCAGAGGCTTATATATTTCCAATGTATTCAGTGATGTACGTTCTCTAATCTCGAATATCGAAAAGTTGGAAAAAAGTGAAAAATCGAAAACAGAATAGTATTTGCGTATCTGAATAAAACGTTAGAAGACAGAATGAAAGAAAATTTTTTGTTTCTAAAGGCACAAAATATTTCGAACGAACAGGATGAAAACACCAAAAACCATTTCAAAGTATTTTACATTTTTTACATAGCAATGAATTCCCACATAGAAAAGTTTGAAAAACCAATTGAACACTTTGACCAATTTAACTGAATGATGTTACTAAACATCATTGCAAGTACCCCATGGTCTGATGTCGAAAAGAACAGTCCCTTTTCTCAAGGAAATTAACATCGAAATCGATGACACGAAGCTGATTGACGAATATACAAACGCTCATAGCATGGACCTTATTGACGGTGATAAGATTTCATAGCGCAATTCATCTATGACTTATTTTTTTCGAAACACTCATTATAGTCAGAAATGCTTAAAATCGTATAGTATTATTTTGTGTATATCTGCACACAATGCGTCGACAGAAAGTGTTTTCACTAGTCACGTATCAATGGACGGAATAAAGAAACTCGCTTAACGGCTCATTTTAGGTCTATGATCAAATCTTTTATTTGATCTCTTTGAAAAAATTTCGATCTTTTACAAATTCTTGTTAAAACAGAAAGATATTTCATTGAAAATTGGGAAGACTAACATAAATCAAAATAGTTTGAAAAAACTTGATCTCCCTAAAATTCACAGTTTTAGAACTTACTTGAAATAATTTATATTTACAATTGAAACAATATTATAGGGATTTGGCTATCTTACTAGATGTATGAGAATATCATTTGTGCAGTAGTTTTTTTTTCAAAATTATCAAGTATTAGTCATTAGAAGTATCATATAATAATTTGATTGGCACCTGAAAAAAGCGCTTTAGTTATTTTTGTTACCATAATACAACAGAAGGAGTGCTTCTTTAAAAATGTCTATTATTTGTTGGTGTTACATAAAATGAAGTCGATTTCAATGGCACACTGTATGAATGAATGAAAATTGAAAATTTATAACGATGTTTTCATTTTGTTTGCAAAAAATATTTTTTCAGATATGTCGTGAAAAAAACATATTTCGCCTGAATGTCCGGGTTTTTTGCCTTGTTCATCAGGTGTCGGTGAACTAAGTTATAACAGCCCCATATTTTTCGAGAATTTTCAGTTCGAAAAATCTGACTTGAGATTGCAGGCAAAAAAAGTTGCAACAGAGCAGAGAAATAATATAATTTTCGAGTATTCAAAACTTTAATTATGCTCCTATTCCATGAAATAGTTTTTCTATAATTTTTTAGGTGTACTTTTGTGAAGTTTTATTTGAATGTTTATTTCTACTCATGTATTAATCCGATTCTTTTTCGTTTAAAATGTGAGAATATCTATAGTTTCAGATGCTCGTTTCCAATTGAAAATCGCAAATATAAGGGCTCCGAATGAATACTATTGCGAACGAAACTGTTAATTTTTATCATTGTTGGGAATTCATCAAACTGAAATCTGAGTTGAAAATTATATATGCAACAAATCTGTTGACTGCTGTCAAGGTCTTGGGATCATTATAGCACTTTATCGTTGTTTTAGGATATTTGTTTACATAACTTAATCAGGGTCACGCTAGTGAACCTTAAACAAAAATATTCATTCTTTCTACGCGCAGAGACGGGAAGCTAATAACAGAGAACAAACGTCAGGAAGCTCGAAAAATATGAAAGATAATTAGAAGGTAACTGAATTCTGGGTGAAACTCATTTTATTTTTTCTAAAAATTCAAATGTAACGAATTTGTTTTGGGACGAATTGTTGATGTTCATCGACATTTTGTCTTCTGTACGATTTTAAGGTCTATAAATTCTAAGGTGCTCAACTTGAAAATCTAGAAATTGCATCGTGGGAGTATCAGGTTAATTTGGAGGTACACTTGAAGAATCTCGCGTCATTTAACTGTACCGCAGCAAAGTGGTTAAGAATCACTGCTAGTTCTTCAGTTCATTACCTCAGAAACGTTATGATGACGTATATGACGTTATGAAAAACAAATCTGAACTCAGATACGAAAACCAATATAGGCGTGGATGTGTTTCAAGTTTGGGAAGGGCGATTTATTCGTTATCGATTTTCACTTAGATTCAAATCCAAATATTGAATCGATAAACGTAAAAATTCGAGTCTCAATAATCGATTTACAGAAAACTGATTTTTCGATTTGATTTTTGAGTTGGTATTTCAAAGTATTACAATACAAGATCGAAATATGATTTGTTCTATCAAAAAATAATTGATGTATAAAAAGAAGTGAACTATAGTTCACTTCTTTTATACGAATGAAAATACGAGAACCTATAGGTTCTCGTATTTTTCAGATGCCCGTTTGCTTTATATTCATATGATTTGTTTTCCGCCAGAAGCTACAAGGTTGAATAGGGGTCGTTGTCTTGAAATTCGAAAAAGTTAGGTTTATGATTTTAAGTTCTTTAAATTTTTAGTTGTGAAATGGCATATTACACTGTACCTATTCTTATTATAATAAATATGCTGTATAAACTATATAAACATCTGCCGGTAAACATATCCTTTATAGTCATATAATGACTAATATAAACGTTCTGAATTATCTGTGGTTCAAGTAATGAAAAACAACATAACCAACAAACAAATATAGCATTTGAGTGAATATAATAAATGATTACCCTTAATTCAATTACATATTAGATGAAAAACTGCAATTTCTCTAAATGTGATTTGAAAGTTCAGCTAATTGTAAATTATTTCATTGTTGTTATCGAACAGAAAAATTCTAATCTAAATTTTTAGGAAGAAATATCTGCTCACTAGATCGATTCCTTACATGATATCATTCGAAAGTATTAGAATTCGAATTTGAAACGACTAATATTCAATTATTCTCATTAATACATTAACTGCAAATGTTTATCGCAGAACACAAAAAAAAACTAAGTTTGCTGCTTTCAACTGCTTTATCAAAATAGGACTTTATCGTATCTTCATCTGCTACATCTTTTTCACAGTGGACTTTTCACAGTAACTCCTTAGACTTAAATTCTTTGAAAGACAATCCTTATTTTTTCTAGATATACAAATTGCAATTTTTCAAAACATAATACTGAGATATCAAAACTGCCGTAAGACTTTTTTCCAACTGCATAATAGGACTGTTCAAAAGAAAAGGTGAATTTCGAATTTTTGCAGGCTGTACACATTCGATTATCAAAATTTTTTTTGTTAAGGTGGTATTTCAAAAATGTTGCAATTATCAGCACTTTTAGATGAGAAGTTTGTTTCCGACAACTGAAAAGGTTAGTCACGATCTTCATATGTTATTTCGATTTTTTACTTTTCAAAAAAATAGCTCAAATAATCTGTATTAAATTTTACGTTAAAATGAAATAAAGTGCTCCAACGGATTTAAAATATTGATTGTGGCATACGGAGAACCTACTTCGTCACAAAAAATTGTTTATAAGTGGTACAAGCATATTCGAGAAGGAGTTGATGATGAAGAATATCCTGGAGTTGCAACCACCTCAAAAAACGAAGAAAACAACGAACCAATCACGAAAATGATTCTGGAAAACCGTCAAATCCCTAGTAGGGATGTTGCACAGAAGGTTGGCATATCAATCGGCTCGTGCCATGCACTTTTCTCGGATGTTTTGGACATGGAACGTGAGGTAGCGAAGTTTGTTAAGAAATTGCAAAATGTTGAGCAAAAGCAAGGTTGCTTTCGTATTGCATCAGATTTGCTCAAAAAGGGCATATCTGGTGACATAACGTGAATACATGGTTAGGCCGAAGGAACAAAGGCCCAATAATCCCAATTGAATCGGTCAGAAGAGCCTAGATCGAAAAAGGCACGCCAAGTTCAATTCAATGTGAAGGTTTTGCTCACTGTTTTCTTCGATTACAACGGCGTGATGCACCATGAGTTCTTTCTAATATCTCATGCGGTTAATACGGATTACTACAAAGAAGTTGTTCAACGTTTGCGTAAAGCAGTACGGCTCAAACGATAGGAATCAGAATGATAATGCACCAGCTCACATATCAATGCTTGTTAGTGATTTTTGGACAAAAACAACCACCGTATTGACCAGATTTGCTTTTTTCCTTTTCCCAATGACTGAAGCAATCAATGAAAGGAAAGCCTTAATTGATGACATAAAATCGGAATAGCGCATTTCAGAGCTTCAAGGATTAGAAGAAGCGCTGCCATAAGAGCATTATACCTAAAGGGAGTTACTTTGAAGGAAATAAAATGGATATTTATAAATAATTGAATACTTTTAGAAAAAATTCAAAATTCACCTTTTTTTCGAACGAACTTTGTATTCCATTCAAATTCAGTGGAAATATACTTGAAAAAAATGTATTTCTAGAGTACGGACACATGGCAATTTATCACTTTCATTCAAAATGTATTAATTAACACAACAATGAATATCGAATAAAATTATATCTTCATAGAATTTTTTCGACAGGATTTCATTGGTAGGTACTTATATGGAAAATAATCGATATTATATTCTATATTTTATGAAACATTTTACGTTCGAACGATGCACTCATATACCTAGTTCGTTTCCCCATGAGTTTTACGAGTATGAACTGTACTTCGTAATGCTGAAGCAAATCGAAAGTTTTGTTTTATAAGGGATTGGTTGCATGAATTCACAATATAATGAGCAGTTAACCGATATTTGATTATTCGATTGAAGCAAGGCTCTTTTATTGTGTATAAATTTAATATTTTATTACACATTTTCATTTCTTGACAATGTAGATCAAGTAAAACTATCGTTTGAATCCCCTACTGTTTGTTAGATCAATAATTAAAAATTAAAAGTATTTTTATTAAGCTCTTCCAAAAATTAAATATTGACCGGAAATAAAGAAATAAATTCACCATATTTTCTCGAATTATTCCTCTTCAAAACTTCCATTTCAGAAATACCCGAAAAAATTGAAGGAATTCTGCTTCATTACTTTGATATGAGATTTGCATTTCAATCAAATAATTTGTACAAGTCTGTTTAAATGAAATTTTGACTTATTCACACTATGAGTGCGAAATGGTTTAGGCATCAAAATACTAGCTAATTTGGAATAAATTACAAATTTCTCTTATTTTTCATCTTGATTTCCCATTGCTTTATATTTGCCGAAACAGACCTTGTCTCGTACGACCCCTAACGATCTATTAAGACGCAAAGATTTCTCGAGATTTTTTAAATTATTCTTTCACGAAAAATTTGAATTCAGAAAATATCCAACGAATTGAACTAATTGTTGTATTGATTACATTAGTAGGTAATCGATACTTGTTGACATTATTTATTACGTATAATGTCAACAACCATGCGGTCCGAGATCCATATTAGTATTTTCACTCGTAGGGCACTTGAGAACATCTGGAGATAAGTGACCTCGTACAAATATGTGTAGGTAGGTATATTTTACCGAGCCAGTCTAACTTTAAGCGTGTTACACGAAAGTCTTGTGAAATAATTTAATTGTATTTTTCGTGAATGTTTGTGAAATTTATTCTCTTTCAGTCAAATATAACATACCATTGTTTAGCAGTTTTGTGAAAGTTGAGTTATGAACCGATGAAAATTTATCGTGAAATTCTACAGAAAAAAACGGGTAAGTACTTGCACGACATTAATTATATCAAATATTTTCTTTCATTGATGAATTTTCGGATATTTATGAAACATTTACATTTTTGTTAATGTTTGTAATTGTATTAAACATACAATTCAGAATTTTAGCGTTGAAAAAATTGGTCAAAAAATGATAAATCATATAACCCAAACTATTGTTTATAAATCAGTTTCTTCTGGATAATATTTCATTCACCAACTTTTATTTCCGTTTTTATTAACCCTTCTATTTTTCAAACAGTTGAACTTTTAGATTTTTCTCACTATTAGGTTATTATGTGCCTTCCAATAATTAATAGCAATACGAATGTTTGTTATACGAGCTCCATTTATTTCATGACTATATGGGAAATGTTTGAATTCATTTCATAAAATATTATTCTTATTGCTTATTTCTCAATCATTTTTTTCGAATCTATTCAGCCCTACATTTGAACGTGTAATGAATATCCTAACAGAGCTTACAATTGAAATCGCATTTATTCCATTAAGGGTCATTATTTCATGTTATTTGACAAGCCAAAAAAGTATATTCTCCAGCAATGCTGAGAAATAATGTCTCAGGTGACCGGAAAAAATGAATAACTTCAACAAATTAGTACTTTTCGTTGTATTCGTTTTAGTTAAGTGCCTTTCCGATTTATATCCCTTCTGAAAGTACACCTAGTAATTTATGTTCAAGTAACGACATTGATAATTTTCCATCAAGAATGTTCCTCATGTCTGATTGATACGTAAAATGAATGATCTTTGCTATCTATTACTTTTAATTCAATTATTCACTAATTAAATAACTAAGTCTATGGTATACTATTTTTGTTATTCAATGTATTTTTAGGTGACACAAGTTCCACCTTCAATTATTATCATGGAAATATTATGGAGGAAAAAATTTTGTTCCTTTTTTGCAATTGGTTGCAGAAAAAATTGGAAAGACATTGATTAACCACTTTATTAAGTACTGAACCTTTGGTGAAAGAAAATTTGGAGGCAGGTAAGTAATCAATTCATCAGGTATTTTTCGTTATTTAGTGATTTTGTTCTTCATTTCATCGACTCGAAAAATTTAGTTCAATTATAACTTATTACTCAATAAAATCACTTTTTCAACCTATATTATTCAATACGGCTTTATGCCTCTAACACTCAACAATCAATAGGCATGACGAATAAATTAAATATTTTCAATTGGAACCGTTCCTAATATTTAGTTTTTACTGTTGAAATATAAATGCTTGTGTTTCTGTTCTTGTGGACCATGATGAGTTTTGTTCAGATGCAAAAACCGAGAAAATTCATAAAAAAATTGAGAAAAAATGACGGATGAAAACATCTACATAATTTCATTCTCTTGATGCCAATATATCAACAATAAAATGGCAAATAATAACAAGGGAATTCTTGACAGAGATCATGAATGAAATGATGTTAATAAGTTACAAAAAAACAAAAGAAAAAGAAAAACAAAAGAAATATGCCCCTGGATTTGGAATATTCGTGAAAAAAAAATTAATAAGTCGTTAGATTGTAGGACACATAGATCATGGTATAGAGATCCAAAATAACAGATGCAAAAAGACTATTGCAAAAATATTGGTGAAATATATTCGCTCCTATAAATTTGCTCGATGAAAGAAATGCGCAAGGAATTTCTGAAAATTTTGATGATTTTATAACTTCATCAGTTTTGACTTTCGAACGACAGCCAGATAATTTAATAACTGAAGTAATCTAATTCAATTATTGAAGCAATCTCGAGTAGTTTTGTGGAGAAATTATGTAATTTGAAAATTTACTACTAGTTGAACTTAATACAGGAATAGGATTATAACCTACATAAAATCATAATACTGATTGTAATTGTTATGGTATTACTGTCCTCATCGATTATTTTTCATACACATATTTTTCTGATTGCAGATGATACCAAGAACCTGATTACCTGAACATGTTCCACATCAAAAATCTTAACACAATCTTATTGGCACCTGGAGCTTCATTGTCCGTTCAAATTTGGTGGCTAACGTCTATTTTTAGTTTTTGAGGGTTAAAAACAAATTTGGTTTTTCATAGCTGTTCATTTTCGAACTTTTTCTATAAAATGGTTCGAAAATTTCCTAAAGTATTAGGTAGTTATTATATATTGCATTATATGCTCGAAATGTGTAAAAAATAACACTTCACGATTGATTTCTTTTATACATATTTATATACTTCTTCATGCTGGGTAATTTTGTAAGCAAAGTATAAATGAGTCACCAGGAATTCTAACTTCCTTTTCTCTAGAAGTATCAATACTTCACATATATTATACATTTATATATAATATATTTATCTTCAAAGATGAATGTACTTTAGTTGGACTTTCATTGACAGATTTTAACGATTATAAACTTTAAAATTTACTTAAATCAATTTTTCTCAAATCATAAAGTTCTATATTTCTTCACAATCGATAGTGAAGACTGAATATCTTTTAGAAGTTTTGTTCATTACTACATTGAATTTTCCTCCGATCCTGTGGTAGTCAAGTTCAGCTTTTTTGTCTCACTACATAGTAAAAAAAAAGAAATGATCTCATTAGGAGAAATGTGGAAGTTTGAATAAAAATCAGAATTGACTCTAACAACAGAGGAAATTTTTCACCTCGCCTTTGATATTTCTGAACATGCAATAAATATAGCATTTTGATTTCAGACAAAAAAGGTCAGTCAGCTAACCAAAATCACTAAATTTTAAGACTTGTAACAATGGTTCAAAACCCCAAGGAGGTTTTCTTGCAGCTTCTTCCTCCCTAAGATATAAATTTTTGACTGAAGCTGATTTTGTGAACCCAATTGTTTCATTGTCAAGCTTTCGTTTTCGAATTGTTGCAGTTATCAATTGCATTTCAAAAAATACTGAATTAATTGCGAATGAACATGAAGTTTTCTTATCATGTTTTATTTCATTTAAAAATCACCAACAAGTTCACTCTTTTATTTGGTTTGTTTGTTTGCTGTAAGTTATTCAATATAAGTAAAAATGTATTATGAAGAGCTGATTGAGTTTTTTCAACTTCAATTGAGCTCTATTCAACTTATTTCATCTTATGACATATGTTACGATTTAGCTACTTATCTAGCATTAAGTGGCTTGGCAGAAAATTATTGTCAGGTGTAAGTTTTAGAAAATCATTTATACAACTTCTTGGGATGTTGGTATGATTATATGAACTTGCTGTTTTAGTTTAGTCCCAGGAGAACACATAAAAATTTTCGGAATTGTTGTTCAAAAACGTTAATTATACAATTTTTTTTTCATATTGTATATATTTTCATCTAAAATATTAAAATGCAGTCATTTCGTTTTACCTGAACGATATTTGTGCTGAATTTTTTTCCAACATTTTCATGAAAAAATATATACAGAATACAAGGTATACAGAACAAGGGTATAGAGAAAAGACATAAATAATGATAAATTTCAACACTAACTCAGTAATTCAGCTACACTTATCATCTCAATGCAATAACATAAGGTGGTTGCAGTTATCTAACTCAGTTTTGAATATAATTGAAAAATTTATCATTTTTTATTGTATTAAATATTGAAAATAATATATATGGATATAATATATATTGATCATTGATTTAGTTAGAGCATAATTATATATGCAATGTAAGATGTGTTAGTTATAAATGCTTTATCATTTCTTTAATTTTCAATGTAAATTCTATTGTTGGTTTCATAATTGTCGGTATTACATTTTCTAAACGAATAAATATATAAGATACATCAATAGAACATAAATATTTCACCCAATGGTTATATATCACTGAATTTTATGATGGATTATGTTAAATATTTCCAACTTTCACTCAGGTCACAAATGCTTATTTAAGTATTCATCATTGATTTAGTTAGAGATTAATTATATATGCATGTGTGAAGTATTAGTTATATATGCATTATCATTTCTTTATTTTTCAATGTGAATGCTATTGTTGGTATTCCATTTTCCAAACGAATAAATATATAAAATACATCAATAGAACATAAATATTTCACTCATTGGTATATATTCCACTGAATTTTATGTTTTATGGAAAACATTTTCAACTTTTACTCAGGTCATATCTGCTTATTCAAGTCTGCCATAATTTTTAAAAAAATACATAATGCAACATCAATGAATTGAAGTTTTCTTGTTCTTTTTCCTTATAATATACAATTATCATTCTGTTCAGTTATCATGTATCTATTCTACTAGTATCAATAACAATATTATACTACAGTTAAAACTGTTTTGAATCATCTCTCACTACTGTATTGAATTTTCAATTCAGCAAGAATTGTTCTAACATCTTTTTATCTTTATGATCGAAGTATTGTGTTTTAGATATTTTATTGTTAAATTGTTTATACTAAATTGAGATTAAATTATTCATATTAAAATGAAGCTCGTAACTAACTAACACAATTTTTTGATTAATGAATTGTGTAGTAAGAATTCAAATCAAACTCTTGACTTAATATTTCACAAATTAATGATGCATAAAGCCAACAGTTTGATTTGAATTTTTATTCAATCATGTTTCACCAAGAGGTAAGTAAAAGTTCAATCTCAATTGTGTAGTATATTGGTACTGACTTAATGTTGAACATTGCATGTTCCATTCATTATTCTGGCAAGTATTTCTATGAAACACCTATAATAATAAGTAGTATTCTATCAAATACACTTATTGATGATATTAAACATACAAATAGCAGCTTTAGCTCTGAACATTCAATTCAGCTGCTATATACCTAGATGTATAAACAAATATAGATGTGTTTTCTTCAGTGCATTCTTTCTATATGACCTAGAACAATTAGTTACCACAAAATGAATAAAATAATGAAAACAACTGTTGTGTGTATATTGATCCTGACTTAATGTTGAACATTGCATGTTTCATCACAATATTCTGTCAAGTAATTCTACAAAACACCTATTATAATCAGTACTATTCTATCGAATACACTTATTGACCATATCAAACATAGAAATAGATGCTTTAGCTCTGAACATTCAATTCAGTTGCTATATAGCTAGATGTAGAAACTACTGTAGATTTGTTTTAAAACAATGCATTCTTTCTATATGACCTAGAACAATGAATTACCACAAAACAAATGAGATAATGAGTAGTACTACTCTTTTCTGAAAGGTTAACAACATAATGGTAATCAATTTGCAATATCGTATTTTGTATCATGTGTGAAACTGCTTGGACCCAATAATATATTTTAAACCACTTCAATTTATTTTTCATATAAGTACTTTAGTATTTGATTATCTGGGATAGTGTGTAGTCAATTTATCAAATAGAAATTATGTAGTAAGCCAATTTAAACTACAATGAATATTTCTGGTAACATAAAAACAAACTATATAAATACAAACCTTTCCAACGAATTTTATCTTTTCTCACTATTCTCTCTGTCTTGATACTTAATTTATTTTTTAAAATATATATTGTTTCTCTTTTCTAGTCGAAGTATGATAATTATATAATAGACAATTATGAGGTATCTTGCATCTATGAATTAACTCCATGGTAGAATGTAGCACAATACAATATTCATAAGCGAAGCAATTTTAACCTAGAAGATTCTGAAATATTTACTCAATAGTAACATATTCAATTCAATATAATATATATATATATATATATATATATATATATAATTAACGTGAACACAATAAGACGAACCATAACCCCGACGCAGAGAATGCTGAGCATTTTCTGAAAGCAAATAAGTAGTGCAGAAACAGAGTGGTACTGAAGTTATTGGTTATCTTTTAAATTTAAGAAAATGTAATTGAAATAATATGAAATCAAATAAAGTGAAAACGAAAAATATATTTTCAAAGTAGACATCTCAAATGTTAAAATTATCATCAAACGTTAGTTCTAAGTATTATTGATTATGTTGCGCTGAACTTTCTTGTCGCATCCATTATTATTAAAAAAATCTCGAATCTATGATTTACGTAGATACATTTCTGTGAATTGCGACAATTAATTGATATTTAATTTTATTTTTTTTTATTTAATACGTAGATAAATCAAATTCAAACTGAACAAAAACGTCGTTACAAACGCTTCAGATGCTTATAGAATAATATTATCATTATCAATTCATCGATATTACAAAAATTTCCACAATTAATTGATATTGGTACAATTATTACAATGAAGACTAACTTAACCTAAAATAACTTATTTATGACAAAATTATGTGAAAATTTTATCATGAAAAGAATTTCAATATCCAACACTGTAATAAAAAACCTAAATAAGAAATTGAGCAATATAAAAAAATAAGGGTGGCAGCAGATAACATATTTTACTCATTTAGGTATGCTCTGGGCCTGTGAACGTGGAGACATATTATCACAGAACATACTTCTTTTAGTGTGAAAGTTAGCGCCAAATATGATAATGTCACCTTCAAACCCACTAAAATACGATCCTTATTTCAGAATTCTGGTATTGTTGTACTTCTATGAGTACCTAGTCACACAAGTCACTGCCTACCTTTACTTACGTAAGTAGAGTTAGGTTGTGCTCAAGTATATCAGGAAATGAGACACATCATCTGGCTATGTTTGGAGACCAAATCAAGTTCCTCTTCAAGTTGGACTCAATCAATGGCTCTTTGTATACTTCCTTCATAAAACTTTATCAAGGAAATTTATATAAATATTAAACCATGGTATCATAATATAGATCTTCCAAGAAAATATATTACAACCTTCTGCAGACTAAGGAATGAGAACATCATCCCCTTCCTTAATTTCCTTTCTCCATTATTATGTAAATTTATATATCCATACATCGTTATGTTTAAGGGAGCCATGCACATGATACCTACTTTTTATTTCTCCTGATTCTATATCAAACCCTCCAAATAAAATCTAATCCTGTGACAAACAAAACACTCAAGTCTATATTACAAACATCCATAATTAATGTTTGTGATTATAATAATTTACATAATTAATCCGTAGTTATACGAGCCTTGTGGATTAGTCAGTTTATTTTGTAGATGAAATGGTTAAAATATCCAAGAAGAAGATATTCTGTGCATATTATTAAACGAATATATTTATATTTTATCCAAGTATTTATTTGTATATTATTAGAGGAATGTTTTCAGATGGGTTTCCCCTTACGTTTTAAGTTTTCATTCCATGGTGAAGAGAAGTGAATGTCATATTTTTGATTTGTGTTATTATTTAATTCGAAAGGTTACATTTAAAAACGTATTTATTTGAAATATGAGGAAGTAGAAGTAATGTGAGGAATAGATTCTTCGGCAAACAGATTTTTCTTTCTACAATCCAAAGATATATAAAATTCCACTTAGTGCCTTAACCTTCTTCGCAAGTGGTGAAATATTAAATATTTATACAGATTAAGGTAGAGATCAGTTTTACTTATGTAAAAATGGCTTGTCTGAAAGGATCGCAAAATTATGTTTGGTCCACTACAAGTGTTTTGGGAAAAGGAGCTACTGGAGCTGTATATCAAGGAGTTAATAAAACCAATGGGGAACCAGTTGCTGTTAAGACTTTCAATCAATTCAGCCATTTGAGACCAAAAGAGGTGAAGATTCGTGAATTTGAAGTACTAAAAAAAGTAAATCATGAGAATATTGTGAAATTGTTAGCTATTGAAGAAGAAGAAGGTGGTACAGGAAGTAAGGTGATTGTTATGGAACTTTGTACTGGAGGAAGTTTATTCAACATATTGGATGATCCAGAAAATACTTATGGACTAGAGGAAAAAGAATTCTTGTTAGTTTTAGAGCATTTAACTGCTGGAATGAAACACTTACGTGATAACAATCTAGTTCACCGTGACTTAAAACCAGGTTCAAATGTTTTTATTTTAATTGAAAATTTTACTGATATTCTTAAATTTTTTTAGGTAATATAATGAAATTCATATGTGATGATGGTTCTACCATCTATAAATTAACTGATTTTGGAGCAGCAAGAGAGCTTCAAGAGGGAGAAGAATTTAAATCATTATATGGAACTGAAGAATATCTTCACCCAGATATGTTTGAAAGAGCAGTGCTACGAAAACCAGTCAACAAAACATTTAGTGCTACTATAGATCTTTGGTCTATTGGTGTTACAATATATCATGTAGCTACTGGAAACTTGCCATTTAGACCATATGGGGGACGCCGAAATAAAGAAACTATGTATTATATAACAACTAAAAAAGAAAGTGGGGTAATATCTGGAATTCAAACTATGGAAAATGGTGTCATCGAGTGGCAGAGAGAGCTACCAAGTAATTGTCAGTTAAGTACTGGACTAAAGAAAATAGTAACCCCTCTTTTAGCAGGATTACTTGAGTTAGATCCAACTAAAATATGGTCCTTTGATAGATTTTTCAAAGAAGTTACTAATTCATTATCTAGAAAAGCAGTTCATATTTTTCATATAAATAAGGCAAATATTATTAAAGTATACATTCACCCAGAGGAAGTATATAATAATTTACAGTATTACATTAAAGAACAAACAAGTATTGAAGAAAGTAATCAAATTATAATTTTTAGGGGAAAATTATATTCAAGTTTTTTTGAAGATTCAACAAAAGCTTCTGGTTTTCCATTATGCTCTGAAACTGATCCATTGTTTCTTCTCAATAGTGAAAATAATAATGTAGTAATTGATGCTAAAGTAGATATTCCTGTTTTTCATAAATTTTCAGATAATGTTCATCTAGAAAATGATGCAACTCAATCCAAATTAGCGTGTAGTATTGGTCATTTGTGTAAGAGACACATTGAAAAATTGGCCTGGTCATGTAAATTAATTGAATCTTCTATTGAAAATTTTTCAAAATATATAAATTCTGATCTTGGTGTTGTTAACACAACGACACAGCATTTGCTGGAAAAAACTAAACTTTATAAAATGAGCTCACAAATTCTGCAATTATCTAGACAAATTGCAAGTGTATCCTTAGACAATATATCCCCAATTGATTATGTTGATCGATTAAAGCAATTAATGGATCCCTTCACTACTGAGTGTGCCTTTAAAGTAACCCAGTTGCACCAACGTTACACTGTTGAAAATACTTTAAAACTAGAGTGGGATACTTCTACGAGAATATTACAAAGTCCATGGAAAACTAAAGCACCTGCAAGAGCACAGACTCTAGTTGAACATTTGCGAGATTCTTGGCAACATTTGGTGAGAGATCGAGCTACTAGGAGTTTATCATTTAATGATGAACAATTTCATATTCTTGAAGGAATTAAAATTATGCAAACTATAAATCGTACAAAAAGCTTATTGGAAATAGAAGTTTTTCCTCAATTTTCTCAGCTTGCAGATGCTCTGAGCGATTGGTATAAAATTGCTCAAACTGTTTACTTGCAAACTATGATTCTGAAAAAGGATGTCTCTTCATATGAAATTGAATTGAGAGAATTTGGAGAATCATTCTCGATTGAGAATATGCGTTACAGTGAAATTATAAATAACCACCTGAGTACAAATAAACAAAGTAAGACTGAATTTAAAGCTAGAAAGAGTATAAGAGCTTTGTTAAAGTCTCATACTCTATTGAAAAACGAAATTAATCAAACTTTGTTCCAGAATAGTGAGTTATTGAATGAAATACATAAATTAACTTCTGAAAATGTTTTCACTGATGATTCTCTACAAACATAATCTTTCAAACTCAAATGTTGACAACTGAAAATTTCTCATGAAATGGTTAAATAGCAATTTATCATTTTTTTTTCTTAATTAATGATAAAATATTTTTTTTGTGAAATTTTTCGGGTAACTAGCCAGTATACATATGAATGACATTCTCTTATAGAAACTTGTTTATGAAATATTTGACATTAATTTTTTAGTTGAAAGGACATTTTATAGGACTACTTTAATCTTAAGTTGTTTCAGAAGCTGTGATCACTAATTCTTCAATTTTAGAGTTAATTCTATTTGATGTTTCCTTATAGTTTATAGGTATTCATTGGGTTTTTCAAATCTGACTTTTTTATTCTATTTTCTCAAAGTTTCATATTTCTCATGGAACTCCCAATTAATGAACTCCAAAGCAATTACTTTTTCTCATACACAGATTTAAATTTTATATATGGATAGATAAAAATTTAAACTGAGTAAGAGAAAAACCATTCTAATATATGTTTTTATTCATTGTGACAAAATTTATTTTTTATTGCTATTTCTAAGGAAGGACAAGGTGGATGACCGTTAAATGATCAGAAATATATATTTTGCTTGCTGAAATTCGTTGTATATCTATTGTAAATGAAAGTCATGGCCATGTTTGTAGATATGTAGTTCATAGTAAAGAATAATTATTTTTGTATTAAAACGTCAATACAACTCCATAACTTCCAAAAAATTTGTTTTACAATTCATTTTTTTAAGGAAAAAATATTATTCCACTATATTTTCAATTTAGTATATATACATATATATATATGCAGTGTATATTTTTCCTTCATATTTTTTTTGTATTAAATTCTATTTAACTCTTTTTCACATTTGTTTGTTGAAACATGAAAACCTACCCTTTGTTGTCTAAAAATTATCTGAAAAGAACCAATTAAAATTTGTAATTTATATTCTTGCATGTGTTTAAAAAATGAACAAGTGTTATTTCTAACTAAGGTCAGAACTTTGCTTTGTAACTTTTTTGATCTTTGTATATCAAGTATATTTCAAAAATGTTTTGAAATAAGTATACATATTATTTTAGAGTGTTCCATTTTTTACAGATGGAACTCTAATTATCCATCTGCTGACAGCTACATGAAATAACATTGCATTTCAAAGTCAATTTACTTGGCAATGTGAGTTATAAAAATATAATATTTGTATAACTACAGTACTATATACATAAATATTAGTTATTATAATATTTAATAGTGTTGGCGTTTACTTGATGTAAATCCATTATAATTGAATATAAACTTGAATTCAAACACTTGAACTTATGATTTACACTTTATTCACAAAATAGCATGACGCGTTTCGTCGTTACAGATGACTTCTTCAAATGCTTACAGAATAATTATTCATGATAATAATTATTATTTACAGAAGATTATTCTGTAAGCATCTGAAGAAGTCGTTTGTAACGACGAAACGCGTCATGCTATGTAGTGAATAAAGTGTATATCATAAGTTCAAGTGATTTAATTTAAGTTTATATTCTATTATAATATTTTTAGCAATAACAGGCTTTTTTGATTTAAAAATTTTTATTTTTGTTGATGTTTCGTTGTGAATTGCAACTTAGTCAAAACTATTGAATGATTGAATTTCATAAGTTACTATGAATATCAAACGTTAATTGCATTTTTTTTACTAAATGAACTTCGCTCTTTTGCCTCTTTAGTAGGTATTCAAAGGAATGTTTCTGGCTCCATTCGCTTCGGAAATGTATTGGTTTTCTTCATCATGAGGAAACATCAGAAAAACTCGTAGTAATCCATTCAAAAAACAAATATTATATCTAATGATAATAATAAAACAATATTTTGAATTTTCTCATATATTAACAAAAATGCGCATGTCGCGTTTTGTCAAACGCTGAATTAACAAAGTATTGTTAATTTAGCATTTGATAAAGAAGTAGTACTTCCAAACGCGCCATGCGTATTTTTGTTAATATATGATAAAATTCAAAATATTGTTTCATTATAGATATTAATTTTCACAAAGTATCGTCCTCATCAATAATAAAACTACTTTATTGAATGTCAACTCATTACAGTGGTTCCTTAAATATTACGAAACAATGAGAAACACTTAAGCAACAGGAAACCAGTTCAAAAGGTGGCTTAATATTGGCTTTCGCCAGTCTTACTGTTAGTCTTAGAATTAGTATATTATTTCCAAGTATATTTTGTTTTTCTGTATCTAACAATAACATTTTCATTTGGGTTTTGATATTCAATAATTTCATAATTTTGTATTCGTTATTCAGTTGGTTTAAATATTTAGAGACCAAGTATGAAAATGACTCATGGAACTTTATGGTATAATATTTTGGTATATTTATCGCCATTTTGCCACTAATATTTAGAGAATGTACATGTAGTTCCAGAAATATCTAACCTGACGTATAGATGGCGTTGTTGGTTGAAAAACGTACTGGGTTCTAACGTACCAATCTTAGTAATGATGTTTGACTTAAGTGTGAGCGTGTTGCGTTGTGTAGTAGCAATTAATAACGAACGTGCTCAGCATTTTTGTAAAAATTTGACCATCGGTATGTGATACAGTATTTTCATTTAAAAAGTTTGAGTAGAACGAATATTAAAACTGAGCTAGACTCCGGAAAAATCTGCAACAGTTGAGTATTGGGTGCGGAGTTTTATCGAGGTCGTACAATCTACGAAAACGAACATCGCAGTAGTCGTCCAAATGAGGTAACAACACCAGAGTTAGTTGAAAATAATCAAAAATAGTGTTGATTGACCGTCGACTGAAAGTAACTGAGTTAGCCGACACTGCAGGTCATTTCAGAAACTGCTGTACTCAGCGTAAACGGCAGATTTGAAAATGAGAAAGCTCTGTGCGAGGTGGGTGCCGCGTTTAATGGAGAATCGGCTCCAAAGAAGGCGAAGGGAGTTCCATCAATGGGAAAGGTTACGGCCTCAGTTTTTTGGATACGAGTTGTAATTCGCCTTTGAGTTGTACAGTTAAACAGGGAAAATAAGAGGTATTAGCAAAATCATACCGTGGCAGAATTAAGGAGTTTATCAGTGTTAATTTTGATTTGTTGTCTAAGATAAATTTAAGCAGTGAAAGTGTTCTATGTTTAAGATATGCTGTTTTTAATCTTAATTTTATATGTTTTCGAATGTTAATTGTTGATCTATTGACAGACCTAGATTTTAAACTGAGCATTGATTATATCTAAGTATACATAATACTTTAACCCATTAGAATCCGAATTATGTTCAAATGATCTAATAATTTATCTTTAAAAAGCAGATTCGAAATTTTTGTTCAACGGCTTCAAGCAGAAATTTAATTTTCATCGAGAATTTTTCTTTAATTTTTTCATTTAACATTTTCATCAACCAAGTTTATTTTCGAAATATTTTCATCAACCAAGTTGATAAAAATGTTTCGAGAATTGGAAAAATATTTTGATATTTTCCAAACCAAATAATTAATTGGAAAACAGATTGAATATTTTTGTTCTGCGACCTTAATTCAAGTAGAAATTTCATTTTCATCGAAATCAGAGGAGAAACATTTTTTCTGTTTAAATTGGTGAAAATTATCCGAAAAATTTTGATTTTGAAAATTGACTTTTATTCATTTCTTCCGCAGTCCGCGGATCAAAATTGAAAATCAGGTTGCTCGTAATCCTCATAGTTTCCACAGAAACGCTATGGGAATCCGCAAAAATTTGGTAATCTACGAAATGGAAAATATTTTCCAATTCAGATATTTCAATGGAAACATGAAAATTTTTTGGTTCTACTGTTTTAATTTAACAGAAATTTCATTTTCTCTCAAATCGGAAGAAAAAATTCTTTTATCTTTTTTGACAAAATTGATGAAAATATAATCGATTTTCGATAATCTGAAAAAAATTTTTGATCTTGAAATTGGACTTATCATTATCAATGAATTCGCAGATCATCATTTCAAATTCAGTTTTTTCATTAACTCCATGTTTTCTGGAAAACGCTTTAGAAATCTGCGAACATTTTTTGAAATACTCGAAATGAAAGCTGTTTTCCAAACCATATGTTTTATTGGGAAACTTATTAAAAATTTTGTTTTACGTCCTTAATTCAAGCAGAAATTCAATTTTCATCGAAATCGGAGAACATTAAAAAAAAAATTTTCTGACCAAATCGATGAAAATTTTAATTAAATTCGAAAAAACTTTCTGATCTTAAAAATTGACTTTCAAAGTCAAGTCCGCAGATCACTAATTTAATATCCGTATCCTCGCAACCATCTTAGATCCTCAGAAATGCTATGGGATATTGCAAACAAGTTTGGCAAAATGCGAAATATTTTCCAAGCCAGATATTTTATTGGTAAACTGATAAAAACATATTTGTTCTACGACTTTGATTTAAATATGTATCTGTGATATGAATTTCCAAGAAGAAGACATAACATTCTCGGTTCTATGAAATTAAATCACCTGATCACAGAACATACTCAAATGGTAACATAACTTATGGTATGTTCTGTGCTTCTCATTTTGACAGGGAAAAAATATTTGCGCAATCACTGCTTAATAATAGGGTAAATTCTGTGCTTCTCATTTTGACAGGGAAAAATATTTGCGCAATCACTGCTTAATAATAGGGTGATATTACGGAAAGGTTATACCCACGAAAATATTTTTAATTGAATATTAATCCATCATTTTCATTGCATACACAGAAAAAAAATTAAACTTTCCCCAAAGTCGAGGTTATAAACATTTTCTATATTTATTCTCTGAAAGCTTACAACACAAAATATACCTTAATATAATGCCCTATAGAACATACCCTAAATGTATGTTATGGGGCTTACAATCTTATTATCAATGAAACGTGAAGAAAAAGAAATTTTATTTTGGTAATACTGTTGCAGTTTTATTCACTTTTTTATCGAATATTATCGCTAAGAATAGAGAATTGTTATTTTCGATATCTCTGTGTCAGACTCATTTGATTTGAGATATTATCTTATCTGTATCAGATTATTCATTTCTAATTCATATTAAAGCTATCTATCAAAAGGTAATAAATTCTGTCATCATTGTGATAATATTTGAACCTGAATGTAGGGAATTTGTAAATATGATTTTTAAGACCATTTGTTTATTAACTTTTATAATATGGGGTGTTTTAGCAGATGAAAAAGATTCCATCTATTGTACCACGGACTTTTGTGAGGTAGGAAAATCATACCTATATTTAGGTACATATTAGAGCATAGAGTGAAATATAAAACATGAGATTCTACTGATATATAAATATACTACTGATGTTCAAATATAAAAATTTTCATTTGAAATTATAATTAAATGGCAGTAAATGTTTTGATAAATTATCAATCTGTTGTGTTTTGAGTTTTTCTTAAACAACAAATGAAAATTGAAATAATTTTTATCTTAATTAAATCAGTGGAGCTAAAACCAATAATAATAAATTGCTTTTATTATTTGCTTTCATAATTGTTTGTAACTAATTACGCATTACATTTTTCTGCAACTTTAACAGTTTGTGACTCGATTTCCTGGTTTCATATTGGTATCTTTGGGCGTCTTGCTCATTTTTCGACTTTTTCGTGGACGGGAAATTGTCTTTGTTTATCCATAATCAGTCTTTCTTTTTACATGACATATAAATTTCTACTAAACGGATTTTATTCTGTGAAAACTTCAACCTGCAGTAAATTGAATTACTAAAGTTTATTGAATGCTCGATGATCTCTTGGTGAAACACTGTTTAATATATTCACAAAATTTATAATAAATACTTGACAATTGTTGCAGGCTGTTAGCCATTTTCAAAAGTTGAACTGCTTGAGTTTAACTTTTGAAAATGGTGTATAACACCCCGAAAAAATTGTCAAGTACATATTTATTATAAATTTTGTGAAACAAAGCCAAGTGTTTTTATTCAATACATTACTCTCACGTACTCCTCTAACTGCTAGATTGGTTGAACTCGTAGATAGAATTCTGCAAAAGATTCTGGTATAGCTGTTGTACTGAAATCTTTTCATCTTAGGCAACGAATTATTTGCCTGGACTTTTCAGGCAAAATGATCAGACTCGTTAAATCTATTTTCATATAGCTCCTCCATGATCAGTTTTTCCTTGAGGATCCAGTTTTCTTTGCCACATACAATAACCGGTAGCGTTATATTATTCAAAGTACGTTTTTTTGAGGTAAAGTTGCTTTATAGATCTGTAGGTGGTAGAGGTTTTACCAAATGTATACTAATCCCATTTTATTCTTCTGTTCATTTAGTGAAATAATAACATTAATATATTAGTTGTTCGTATTTGAATTTGTCTTTTTACTTTAATTGATATTATTGATTGCACAATAAAAAGTTCCTTTTTTCATTCTCCTCATCTACTTCAAAAGTGACGTGCTTTTGTGACTTGTTTGGATTTTTTTTCTTTATCTATAAAATATTTTCAACAAAATTCAAGTTAAATAGAACATAAAACATCATAACCACCGATATGATCCCCCATTTAATTCGACACAAGATTGTGTATAAAAACTCATTAATGATTTGTGACAGAGAAAAATTGTGTGAGGTCTACTTATAAGAATTCCTATGAAACTCATTTTTGACATCAAATCCTCAAATACCTCAGTTGGTACACGGAAAAAGCTATATCATCTCAACTTCCTCTAAATTTCTTTTTTCATATCTTCCCATTCTGCTTTAAACAGGTTTCGATAAATTGAATTAGGAAGAAGTCTTCAGCAAAATTTATTTCAACACTTGTAATAATTGAGTAATGTGTTGAATATGATTTATGACGTCTTCAATGAAATTTTCATTGAGTATCGTCGCGTAAATCACATTGTTCATCAATTTCCTTACCACCAAACACGTTCCGTTGCACAGTTTTGGTTGGTTCATGTTTCGAATCATGATTATTACGGAGCCAACTTTTAGTCGTAAATTGTGCGGTGGTAAGCCCGGCACATCGAAGGAGTTTAAAAATTCAATTGGATAGTTGGTGGCTTCATTTTCATTTGTTATACAGTCAATTGATTTGAAATAATGCAGTGTACCAATGATCTCATTCTGAATTATAAAGTTTAAGTCATTATTATTATTCTTAGCTGGCAAAATTGCTTGTTCACTCAACCATTCATAATTTTTGTGGTTAGTAATGATGTTTGGGAATACAAACTTTGTTGATGAGTCTTTTGATGAGGCAAAGTTACAGAAATTCTGAGGAAATGAAAAAAATGCACTTCAAAACTCACTTAATATTCATTCTTGAAAGTGATGGGTTCGTTCATGTTGACAACATTTGTGTAGACAGCTCCTTGAGAGTTGTATTTGAAATATTTCGATATTTTTATTGAGAGTCTCAGTACTTACTAGTATGAATGATTCGTTAATCTTGAAACTAGCTATACTTTTGACCGCCGGGGTGTGATCTGGATCGATTAGGCATGGGACCATTCTTACACATTGCAAACAGTTTTCTGTAGTGTTCCAATGAAATGTCTGCAAAGCCGTACACACTGGCACTACTGTTGTCATGAGTAGGAATCTAGAACGCTAGGGAGAGTTTATACGTCTTTTCTCCGATAGAGGAAGCTCACGTGAATTTTCACTAAGAGCAATTCCCCTCATTCCGGTAGGTATAGGACATGTGTGCGTTTTGAAAGTCATCGATTCTTGATTGATAGATTAAATATGGACTGATGATTTATAATAATGATAAATCAAATAATTGTATCCTATTATCATTCAACAACAACGATGAATATTTCGAAACATAATTAATATTCACTCTCGGAAGTGATGGATTGACAACATTTGTGTAGACAGCTCCCTGAGAGCTTTATTTGAAATATTAAAATAAATTAAACTCTTGGCTTAATGTTTCACGATTTATTTAACAATATGTATAGTCAACATGTTTCGAGCGTTAGCTCATTTTCAAGACTCTGAAAATGAGCTAACGCTCGAAACATGTTGACTATGCATATTGTTAAATAAATCGTGAAACATTAAGCCAAGAGTTTGATTTATTTTAATATTCAATTATGTTTCACCAAGAGTTAAGCGAGAATTCAATCTCATTAATTTATTTGAAATATTTCGGTTAAGAGTCTCAGTATTTACTTTATATATATATATATATATATATATATATATATATATATATATATATATATATATATATATATATATATATATATATATATATATATATATATATATATATATATATATATATATATATATATATATATATATATATATATATATATATATATATATATATATATATATATATATATATATACCGATATATATATATCTATATATATATATATATATATATATATATATATATATATATATATATCTCGTGTGTGTGTGTGTGTGTGTGCGTGTGAAATTGAGCGTCAGAACAGATTTTCAACTTTCTAAATGTTATAGAAATATCCTCATGCCGGCGAGCCACCTTGTTCGGTAATACCGCCTTCATGTAATATAACCAATTCCTTGAGTGGGATATATCTTCCTTCTCCGACAACTTGCAATTGCTGCGAATATTGTATTGGATATTTGAGTGAGTATTACCAAGATCTATCTTTTTCCTGAACTACAAATAACCGAATATTGTAAACCTAATAGTAGATCCTAAATAGTGTATCCTTAAAGCAAATGAATGATATAATAACAATAATTGTTATTCCAACTCGTAGCTATCTGCAACATATAGTCAAAAACTCATTAATGCTGAAAGGTATTATAGAATGATGACAAAGAAAGTCACGACTCTGTACTGAAAATTAAATATTGAGAAATAATAATGAATTACCACTAATACAGAAAGAAAAGTGTCCCATGATGACATTTCGAAGATAATTTAAGAGATCCTACACTGTGTCCACACTCTATTAACTCCTCACAATTGAAATGATAGCATGATAGCAGTTCCTATTGATAGCAGCTCCAGCACAGTAGTACTTACAATTAATGAAGTAGTAGTTCCGAATGCCAGCAAATAGGATTGAGGAATACTCACAAAAATCCCTAAAAATCTACTGAAATGACTGAAAAAACAAGGGATTAACGAACTTTTGCAATCATCATCAGCTCTGTAAACTATATCGCGAGATAGTTTCTGACATTGAGACCACCGCCACGGCTCTTTTATCTTGAAACAGGCTCACAGAGTGCTTTGACATTTGGTAACTGAAAAACATCAGCTTCAAGAAAGTAGGAATGCCATTAGTAATGAATTAGTCTTGAGTGGCGCGGCAGTTGATAATGTGAAAAAAAAATACCCAACTTCAACTATGCAACAGCAACAATCTTAAAAAATATATGTCAAAGTTAGCCTTTCTTTAAATAAATTACCATTGGTGTTTTCAGATTGTTAGCCAGAAAACAATTGGTTTCTCTTTTGAAAGAATTGAAGAAAATATGACCTTGAGCAGGTTGTTGCTCATTCATTTCAAATTTGCAATGAAAAATATGAAACAAATTTTTATATTTTATAGTACTTATCGAATTGTTTCAGGTGAAGGTCAAGCTTGCGCTACAGGAAAAAAAACGACTGACACACCATCAACAATTTGTGGCAGCGGTCTTTATTGTGATTTAGATCGTGAAACGTGTAGACCCAGTAAGCATACTGTTTTATTCTTTTCGACATATTTTGCAGTTAGTTTCGTTATTGTTTCAGTAAGTAATACTCCATGTACAAAAGCACAAGCAGAATACGACAACAGAAGGAAAGATGGAAAAATGGGTGACTATGAGATTCGTCCAAAGTGTGATGATAACGGAGATTTTGTACCTTATCACTGCACACCAGGAGGAATGTAAGAAAAAATTTCAACAAAATTGTCATTGTCGAAGCTTTCAGGTTAATGTTAATTATCTTTTTCTTTCCTTTTGCGAATTATTATTCTCATAGAATATATCAATTTTCTAGCTTCGGAAAAAAACAAAGTCAAAATAAGATGAATTACAGCTCCTCGTCCTAGTATGAGTGTCCTTTGGTTTTTTGGTTGAAATTTACGTTTTAAAATGTTGACCTAATGAAAACGTTCGAGCATTCATGCATCACAGTCTCAAAAGATCCTTAGCAATTTAACCAAAAGCAAGTTATAATTACAATAGATTATATATGAAGAAAATGCAACACGCTTCAACTAAGGATGAAAATAAACAAAAAGGTCATCTGTGAAATTCACCATTGACCTGTCAACGACTGGCATAATAAATAATATACTTTATAATCGGTAAGAATATCTTATAATATTGTTGTTACCTCGAAATAAGTGAGAATGAATTCGTTAGTCACTATTCGTTATTTATTATATTCGTTACTCCAGCTTCAAAACAGAATCTAAGGACTAATTCTCAATGAATAGAAAGCAAAAGGAACACATGCTTTCGGTCACAGAAAATACTACAGAAAAACCACAGAACATACCATATTAAGGGTATGTTCTGTGAGAAAAACAATAGTTTGTTCTGTGCATAAAAATATGTACGGTGTTGATTCGATTTTTCATGTAGATTTCCATTAAATTTCATTTGCTGGTTACAATTCTAATCCGATAGATAGACAAACGAAATGGTTAAAAAACATTATGTTACTAATCGTTGTTCATGGAAATGTAGTACATAATACTACGAAACTGCAGTCGCAAATAATAAATATTGTAATAAAAAACAAAGTGTATTTTCTTCTGTACATTATTACCCATTATTAAAGTAACGGACGAACTTATATAATATTTCGAGCCTAAGTTGTACAAATTTAGAAAAACAAATAAATGAAGTTGAGTCTTTGTAAAAATTTTGCTACGCCATTTTAATGAGGCTCAAAAAGTTCTAAACGCGTGTCAAAATTTTTTTGTGCTTTGTTTAATAACATAAGTGTGAAGGTTTCTTGGGAATGAGCACAGTTTAAAATTGATGGAATAATTGTTTATTCTACAATAATTCCATCAATTTTAAACTGTTCTCATTCCCAAGAAACCTTCTCACTATATATGTATATATATATATATATATATATATATATATATATATATATATATATATATATATATATATATATATATATATATATATATATATAATTAGCTTTATGTTATATTGTAATTAGTGTATTTGTGGACTTGCAAAGAGCTTTTGAAACCGTTGATAGAGTTAGATTGTTGATGAAATGTGAAAAATATGGCATGAAAGGAAATGTTCTTGCATGGATGGGAGATTACTTGACTAATAGGTATCAGAAAACCAAAGTCAACGGTGAATGCTCAGAGGAGCTTCATTCGTGATGTGGGGATCCGTCTTAGGACCCTTATTATTTTTACTTTATGTTAATGACCTATATCAATACTTGCAGAATTCTTTCGTTAGTCTGTTCGCGGATGATACTTTGATATGTGTATCTGGAAAAGCTTATCCAGATCTGGTTGGCACTATGAACAACGAATTAGATATTTTGAATGAATGGTTGATGAGGAATAAATTGAAGTTGAACACACAAAAAACTAAATGCATGATATCAGGTAGTACAAAAGATTGTTTTAATTGTAAGCAAGATGATTGGGTCATTAAAATTAACAATAGTATAATAGAATACGTAGATGACATAAAATATTTAGGAGTTGTATTAGATCCTCAACTCAAATTTCATAAACATGTTGATTTTATGTCTAAAAAAATAATTTCAATTATTGTACGTCTCTTTTGCTGTGTTGTTCTGGTGGAGATATTCAAGGATTGCAGGTCCTTCAAAATAGTGCAATGAGAACATTGTTACGTTCAAACAGATATACCTCAGTTATTAGCATGTTAAAATCACTAAATTTCTTAAATATATCACAGCTTATACGTGAGTCAAACTTGTTGTTAGTATTCAAAATTTTCAACAATCAAGCTCCAACATATTTTGATTAATACCTAAATAAAAGATCTCTAAACATGGATTACAACTTGAGGACAAAAAAAGATTATCAAATTGAAAGGTTTAAGTCAACAGCATTGGAAAAAACCCTGTTTATTGAAAGCTTGAGATTGTACAATAGTTTACCATGTAATATCAAGTCTTCTACTACCGTAAGTCATTTTAAATCAAGGTTAAGAAAAATGTATTTTTCGCGTTGAATTCTATCTTTTTCGTTTTTTATTTTTGTGTCCTTTTCTATGGGGATGATATTTGAACTTGTCTTATTCGAATATGTTTGATGTAATATGAATTGATTTGTTTTGTAATAGCTGATATAGCAAAATAAAGTTTGATAGATTTGATTTTATGTATTGAATATCCGAGAAGCAAAGTAAATATTGTCTTTTCAGTTGCTACTGTGTAGATAAAGAAGGCAAAAGGATATTTGGAAGTATTGCCAATGATGGAAAGGGCGAATATGAGCTTCCTTGTGGTGAGTTTACTTGATATAAATCCATTTTGAAATACAAAATGGTAACGAGAAACTCTGTTCCGAATATTTACACAGTTTTATTGAACAATTGTGACGTACGTTTTCATTACGAGGGCTTCTTCGGTATGAAGCTATGGCTTCTGTAGCTGATCGTTTCTTCAGTGCAAGAAGCCAGCGTAATGGTGAAACTTGCGTCACAATTTTAATAAAAGCGTGTAAATCTCGAAAACAATATTTTTCGTTGCCATTTTGATTATATATTTGATGATATATGATTAATTCATCTAATTTTCTATAGCCCTAAATTTTATTTACCTATTTTTTCAAACGCTCTAGTGATAAGGTTGGTGGAAAAATTTTTGTTACTTTTTGAGATAAATTTTCATTTCTTCTATCAGTTTTTTTATGACGTGGGTGACCTTTAATGTCAGCTTGCTCACAGAATTATCGTTCATATTTATTGTTTGTACATTATTGGTATTATTTCTAGTTTTATTCTAAATAAGTTGTAAACTATATTGTATCTTTCCCACTCAGTACTTGGCCCACGCTCTTGAGTGGTGTACTTGTAAATAAATAAATAAATATAGAGTACCCAAGTAACAAAAACTACGTATTTCCTAATGAGCCGCCCGACTTCGTAATGGAAGACTGTTTCGACTCGAGATGAAAGTGGAGTGATACTCGTCACTAACACTCGTGACGAAGTGAGAGCAGTAATCTTTTCTCTTTTGAATAATGTCTGAATATATAAAAGCGTGATATTTACACCAATTTTATGATTAGAAGATTGTATTCATTTCATTACGTTAATTGTAATTATCAATTAATATAAATCGTTAACAGCGACGTAGACTGTATCTTCATAAATTGCTATGATGTTTTTAGTCGGCTATTAGAATCTGACACCCTATCAAATGTTAACTATTACCCATGAAAATTTCCAGATTGTTCAAGAAACCACAAGGATATGGGCTTAGTTATGGGAAGAGACCTTCGTCCAGGAGAATATTTGAGGTGTGCTTCTAATGGAGCTTATGAACCGCTCCAATGTCTAGACGAAAAAACTTGTATATGTGTTGACGAGCAAGATGGTACTCCAGCTTTCGATGGTATGCTTCCAGTTGAAATATGGGCCATAGATCGCAATACTTTATCATGCTGTAAGTATGCATGTTCGATTTATTATATAATGAGATAGCAAATTAGTTTAAAGAACTTAGAGTGTCACTTATACATCATTCAATATATTGTTAAATATGATTTACTGATGTAGTGACGTACTTGTGAATTGAAGAATGGAATACTCTACCGGAATCTCCAATCACAAATAAAATATGCGCTCAAGATTTCATAAAAACCATCATCACATTATTTTAAATATTGAATGATGGGAAGTTTCAATTACGTTTTTTACAGAATTGAATTCTATATTAATTACACCAGCATCTGTAACCGTACTAACAGACTTATAAATAATAATCGACATGGGGCAGTCCTAGATGAAAAACGTTGAATAAATTATCGATATTTACGATATGGCATAAATTATCGATATTGGGCAGTCCTAGATGAAAACTTCATATTTTATGCTCATCTGGAAATTTTTTGAAACATCAAATCGATTTAAGTAGAATTAAATTTATTAAATAAAGTTTTTGATTAGTTAATTAAAAAAAAAATCAATCACGTCAAGAATTCTTCATGTCAACTGTTCCTTTTAAGAAAGGCAGGAGTCAGAGATTTCCACATTGGTATACATCTGAAATTATAAGATCGATACGTATGAAAGAAGTTGCTTATCGTTCTATAAAAAATTGATGAACTCTTCTTGCGCCAGGCATTATAGTTCGCTCAGAGCCATGGTGAAATTATAGATTGGTTCACTCTACAAAGCTTATTTTGCTACTTCAGAGCACTTCATCAATTAAGATACTAGTAGGTCCTGGTACTTTATTCCGGATAAAAAGGAATGTAGGTACTAGAATTCCAGGAATCCTGCAACATGAACATTATCTTTATAACAAGCCAAATGATATTGTCAACGCATTTGCGGATTACTTCAAATCTGTGTATTCGGATGTTTCTGCTAATTGTTATATCGTTAGTGAGAATTGTGAAAACGCTCTTGTTCCATAAAGTGTATTACAGAAGACATGATAAAAGTAGCCACCAGAAAACTTAATAACAAGTTGACGTCTGGTTCTGACTTGATTCCTAGTTTCATTGCGATAGACTGCATTGAACCTCTAATCAAGCAGCTAAAGCATATATATGATCTCATTCTGAAGACCAGCATTTTTCCTACAAGATGAAAGGTACAAAAGTTATTCCGGTGCTCAAGGGGGGCGATTCATTACATATTGGTAATTACAGGCCAATTTCTAAGTTGTCGAATTTTTCTAAATTGTTTGAAATTGCATAGGTTTATGACTAGGAGATCTTGCTCTACAAATTTGGTTGAGTTTTCTCAGTTCATATGTGAGGAGCGGGACGGAGCAGGGCAGATTGACGTTATATTTAGAGGTTTTCAGAAGATTTTGATAAGAAAAATCATGGACTACTTATAGTTAAAACTAGGAAACTTTTTGTTGGATTTGCGAATAAATTTATCACTTCTAATGGAGTCCTACTTGAGTAATCGCAGTCAATTCGTAATTGAGAATTGCAAATCGAGAGAATTTCTAGTAACTTCAGGAGTGCCGCAGGGATCCAATATTGGACCTCTACTATTTTTCTTGATTGTTAACGATCTCTTAGAGATGGTGGACTGCATGTAGGTGGCTTATGCAGACGATACTAAAATTTATGAGAGCGTCTTGTATATACAGTGACCTGAAGATATCAGCCTGTGGTGTAATAATAATTGTTGTGGTGAGTTTTACTAGAAAGAAAAATGTTATTACTTTTGATTGAAACATTGAAGGTATTAATCTGACTCGATTTCTGGAGGTTAAGGATCTGGACCTAGTGTTTGATCGAAAATTCTCATTAATACCTCATATCAACCAATAATTTTATCATGTAGAAAAGTTTATGGTTTCATCTGCCTCAATGACAGATTGTTTTCGAATTCCTCAACACTGGTTCATTTATTTAATGCTATAGTGGGAAGCAAACTTGAGTATGGCTGACTTGTTTGGCGACCAATATATAATTGTCACATAAACCGCCTGGAGGCACTGCAGAGGAAGTTCTTAAAAGGGCTCTCATTCCGTGAGGATGGTGTATATCTACCTTGGGTTTGTGATCACGCTTGTTTGCTGTCGAGGTTTGACATTAGGAGCCTCCACACCAGGAGAAGTTTAAATGCATTGAAATTTTTATACAATTTGCTCAATGATAATCTCGAATGTCCTGAGCTTCTGGGTAAAATTAATTTCTTCGTTCCTCAGAGGTGCACCAGAATAAGCCAGACATTTTACTCAAAAAACCCACAGAACCAATCTTCTCTCGCAATCGCCGCTCAGCTTTGCATGTTCTACTTCAAACCAGGTATCAAGCTGCTTTGATTTGCACTGGAACTCACTTTTTTCTATCATTAATGTGTATTTAAATCTTAACCAGTGAGGTATCTTGATTTCTTCCGGTTTGTGTTCTGAGTGATTTGTTTTCTTGATTATTATTATGATTGAATATTTAGATATTGACATTGTAGATTTAGAGTATTATATTTGATAATGTTTTTTATTATTATAATTATTTTTAATATTGTATATCTATGTTGTTATTGATATTTTTAGTAACCATATTTATTCGTTATGTATTTTCCTGTATTTGGGTAGTTACCTGTTGCAAATATATGCTTATTATATATGCTTATTATTATAAGAGTATTATCTTATCTTTTCTTTATCGGGTGACATTTCCTTTATATCTTTTCTACGAAAAACAACTGACTTAGCGAAGGTTTGCATGAAAAGTCCATTTTTATCTCTTACTTTTATAGATTCCTTCGAAGATACTTCGAAGTGAAAGAGACGAACGGACAAAAGAAGTTCTGTTGCAAGAGTTATAGATAATTGAAGATTGTGGTTTGTTCCTATAGTGTCAGGGGACTTACTAGCGCATTACGTGATGCAATATCAGATAAAAAACTCGAATTTCAGAAAACTTCAATGGCTCGGAAAATCGGAATATATCGATGCATAACCTCGATGCACGACATCGATTTGATTTCTGAGTGGACTTAATAAATAATATTATAATATTATATTTAATTAATTTTTCATGATTCTATTTATTATGAATTGTAAATATTCCACAATAACCAAAAAAATACTCCTTTGATGGAAAACTTCCCTATATTTAGTTGCAAGACTGCTAAGTCAAAACTACCCTGTAACTTCTTTGTTTTTAATATCTCAATTAATTTCTTCAACTTTTTTCAGTTGATCCTACTAAAAACGTAAAAGGTTCGTTCTATAGAAGATGCGAGGAGGTTTACATGAATAAATCTCAAGAAATTTCCGACTCAAAGAAAGACTATGATTTGGTACTTGCCTATGAATTACCAAACTGCACACCAGATGGTAATTATGCCCCAGTGCAAGAGGACCACAAATAGTGAGTAACTTCATATTATGGTGTCATTATTATTTTCATTTCATAATATAGAAAAAAATATTTATGAGTCGATGGAAAACAAAAGATTTGAAAACATACTTGAATTTTATTTGGGAAGCAATTAAATTTTCTCATTATAACTCTCAACAAGTTGAAGTTCATTATCGGATGATTAATTCAAAAGACAAGCTCTGATTGAACCTCATATGAGATCATGTACTACAGGTCTGAAAATGCAAAAGTTTTCTCAAGTAAATACACGAACTATTAAATTTATGAACTAAAACCAAAACTCATAAAATTCAAAATACACTACATAAAAATTTTCGATTGAAAAATATCAAACAAATTTGTGATCACTAATATAAAATTAATTCCTATGATTCAATATTACAGCAAATTTTGTTCGACTCCAGAAGGTATTCCTCTAATAAGATTGGAGAAAAAAGCAGAAAATAAGAAACTGCGCGACGAAATGAACTGCAGTATGTGTAACGTAATCAACGCCTCATTTACCTTTTATTAATTTAAAATTTTGTAGAATGCGCCATGGCTAGAAGATTGATAAAATCCAATGAAAAACCGTCATGTTTAGAAAATGGAAACTATAACCCTGAACAGTGTAGAAGAGGGTATTGCTACACAGTAGATGAAGATGGTAACCAAATAATGTCAACTCAATAGCAGATATAAGAGAATATAATATAATTTTAAATATATAATAATAATAATAGTCTATTTATTACCACATACTTTATAGTTTACAATGAATAATGAATATACCTTTATTTTATAGTAAAAATATCAACTCTATTCTGCAATGAAAATTTGAATGAAACTCTTGACTTAATGTTTCAAAAATATTGAGTCAAGAGTTTGATTCAAATTTTTCTTCGATCATGTTTCACCAAGAGGTAAGCGAGAATTCAATCTCATTTATTCTGTAATAATAGTTCAACAAAATCTAGAAAAGTGAAATTCAGAAATCAGAAAATGGAAACCTTTTTCATTCTTAGGGTGTGAGCATTTAACGAATTCATGCGAAACTTTTGAAGTTACTATAGAAAATGATACTATATTCAGGTAAGAAGAACTATTTTTTCAATATTACTGCACTGTCCAGATGAATATTCATAAATACACTACAATAGGATCTTCTCATTTATAATCAGAAGAATTAAAATTTGTCCGGAATTATACGAGTTGTGGATCTCTGTCATTCAGAAAACTTATTACCGTACTTCCACTTTCATCATGGGCAATTTGTTAACTATACCAATGAAGCTTTTAATCAAGTCAGAACCTGACTCTCCTGACTAAGTGTTTGACAATTATAATTTAAATAAAATTAAGTAGTTTTTCGATTTTCACTATAATTAATTCAAAACATGACAATATCGTTTCGCCAACACAGTGGCTTCATCAGATGGTGATGATAAACTGAGCTATTACATTGTGGACTGCTTATATTTATCCTGAAGTGCGTGGGGGTGGGAATGACCATAGAACACTGTTCTTCTTTTACAGGGGGATGACTATAGAACATATTTCTTCTGAATTGTAGGGGATGACCATAGAATACTTTTCTTCGATTTCATTTTTACTGGAGTAAATTCAATAAAGGAGAATTATTGACTAAAACTTGATCATTTAATAAACTGTTCGATTTCTTCCTCTTATTGATTTCCATGGCTTCTCACAGGGTTAGTCTATAACCTTTTCGCTCCGTATGCAATATTTTGAACTTGTTGTCGAAGCCATGGTTCTCTTCTAAAAGATGTGTTGCATACGTAGAATCGGTTTTATTTTTTGCAAAGCATCTTTCGTGTTCAGATAGGTATTCTGAGGTTGAAACTCCTACCAGTTTGGCCAACATTTATTGAATTTATTCCAGTAAAAATGCAATTGAAGAAAAGTATTCTATGGTCATCCCCCACAGTTCAGAAGAAATATGTTCTATAATCATCCCCCACAATTCAGAAGAAATATGTTCTATAGTCTTTCCCCTGTAAAAGAAGAACAGTGTTCTATGGTCATTCCCACCCCACTCTCTTCAGGATAAATATAAGCAGTCCACAATCTAATAGCTCAGTTTATCATCAACATCTGATGAAGTCACTGTGTTGGCGAAACGATATTGTCATGTTTTGAATTAATTATAGTGAAAATCGAAAGACTACTTAGTTTTATTTGAATTATGTATTTAGATTTTCATCAAGTATCGGCCCAATCGATTAATGTATGACAATTGTCCCAAATGTATATTATGTGGAAGAAAACTAAACTGATTCTTGATCAAAACTTGTGAATTATACAAACGAGCCCTAGCTTGAGTCACAAAAAACTGGACACCTTCCTTATATTGCCCACAACAATCTCAAATGAGCCAGTTTGAGGGAGCATAAATACTAATGCTGAGGTAGAAAATCAAACTCATTTTCAATCAAAATCCTGTATGCATCTAGGAAACACAATATAACTGAAGAGCTCTATCAACTATATTACACATGGATGTCAATGTGTAATATAGTTGATAGTTGACTATATACACACACAATGTGTAATATAGTCAAATTAATGCGATGGTCAATAAATGAACAGATGGGCATTGACAGAAAGGTAGGCTAGAATTTCTACAGTAGACTCCATCTGTTATGATAGTAGTACTTAGTAGTACCTCTTACTACGTAGTAGAAGCTCTTGGAGAGAAATTTTATGGTTCACATTAAATATCTCAGATAACTAGGTACATAAAACTAAAAGAAATATTCGTCTTCTGGTTTTATAGTAGGTAGGTCTTATATTGATAAATGTTGCTTATTAGAAGTGAAATCTCAGTTAACATCCAACAGATCTCTTCTCAAACGAATAATTCTACCAACTTACCAGATGATCCATTGCAATTAAGTGTCTGCCATTTTTCTGCTGTCTTCTTTATTACTACCATCATATGAACATCAACCATTTTTAGGGTTTTTTTTTAATTTCGAATGAAAATAGATAAATACAACCGCTTCAACTATAAAGGCTACTAGCGAAGAGTTATGTCTTGTTTTATTACATCACGTCAATTTGTACAATTGAGTTTTGTATAAGTATTTAATAATTTTTTATGAGTTTATTCATACGTCATTCTTCTGTTGCTTGAAAGTTTGATAATCTGTGATTAAAGTTGATTGAATGTTTACTGACCCCCAGGTGAAACATTTTTAAACATATTGTATACAAAACTCTTGGCTTAGTTTCAAAAAAATTATGTTGAATCAATTGCTTGACAATTGTTTCGGGGTGATACCATATTTCGAAAGGTTAAACCCTGTTTACTCCAAAACAATTGTTCGAAAGCTGAACTTGACCTTTTGGAAATGTATATTATTTGTCAAGCAATTAATTTGATATAATTTTTGTGAAACAAAGCCAAAGGTTTTTTATTCAATATAATATGCGATTAACTGTCATTGTTGCTGGCATGTATTACAAACTGGCTCTTCTCTTCTTTCTAATATCTGTATGCTGCAGGTCTGCACTTTCTTTGCCTATTCTTAATCTGAGCTATATATATATATATATATATATATATATATATATATATATATATATATATATATATATATATATATATATATATATATATATATATATATATATATATATATATATATATATATATATATATATATATATATATATATATATATATATATATATATATATATATATATATATATATATATATATATATTCTGAGCGTACAACTAACGCAACCTATTGACATTTGAAAACATCATATGATATGATGACATTTGTCAAATAGACATTGCAATTTAATAGATACCTACTGGTATAGAAGAAGTGTGAACTTTCGATGCTTGGTGTGCCTATGATCTGAGAGATTATTTCTATTGATTCCTATAGATGTAATTGTGAAGTATTAATTACTTGAGAGTGTTAAGTAATGGAGTCATAAGAAGATGCTTGGGGATTAAAATCGTTGCCTCTCTTCGATGGACGTGGTGCGACTGACGAATTCCTCGCAGAACGAAACAGCTGTCTCGCACCTCCATCAGTTGTGGCATCGATTTCAATATTCTTCTAACATTTATCCCTTGAAGGATAATGGAGGCATCTCATCGTACACGTTCACATATCTGACTCTACTATACTATTCTTCTGGTTAATTTGAATTTTTCGAATGAATGTTGTACTGTTCTTTTTCTTATTTATCGATTTATTATTTTCCTTTTTAGATTATTCATTTAGATTCCTTTGTTACATGTGTTTAGCTACTATTGTAAGGATTTAAAAGCTAATTGATAATAAACCAGTGAGTTATTTACTTCTTTATTATAAATTTTCAGCGAAGCTCATCTTTTCACCGACCAATTTGAAATACACATTTTCAACTAGTATAATTAAGTGCGCATTCGGCAGTACCTAACTCTTCAAATAGCACCAGTATGGGCTATCGTACGGAATAAGTAACTTATAGTTAGGTGGCAGTTCCGGTTTAGTAATCTTCTCAGGAATCTTATTCTGAAATTCTTTTTTACTAGCAAGCCATCCATACTCGTGATTAACCGATTCTGGAATTGGTTTTATGCTCCTGTTGTCATCTTCCTTGTCTGTAAACACTTGTTTCAGGAATTCAGATTCTTTAGACATCTCGCTAAGTTTTTTCTGCATATCCCTAATAAAATTATATGATCATTAAACTATGAGTAGAGAGGATAAGCGTAATTTTAGATTTTCAAAATTGTATTACGAGTTTCCTTAAGCGACAATAAAGAAATGTTTTTTCCATAGGTTGAAATTTATTGAAAATAATTCGGACGAGTGCGAAAATCGTTCTAATGACACTTACAGATTCAGTTTGAATAATGAAATTGAGAAATCCAACTTGTGGAGATGTGTTTTGGCAATAAGGCAGAATAGTACGAGAGCTAGGAACGTCGGAAAAACAAGTATTTCAGGTAGACCAGTTTTTAGATATGCTATCTCTCTCACTCTCCCGGACGTCTTAAGGCCGATCTGGCTGTAGGTAGTGGTAGAGTTCATTAGTGCGAATCCAACCTGTACAGGTAAAAAATCGATTTTTCAAATCATTCTAAGAAGTTTTGTTTTTTATTATTTTTATTGAACTATTTGCAACATGAATCTATCATTGCCAGATATTTTTATTGTTGATTAAACCGTGCCAGATGCTAATTTGAATAAATTTTTTTTCGAAATATTTCAGTATGGCTGAAACTTTTATATGATGTTATTCAAGTATCTAAAAACCTAAAATTGATTTTCCAAACAATAATTCGATTGTTAAACCAGGCCAGGCCGATTTGAAAGTGAAAAGTGATTGGGCATGTTGGAAGAATACAGACAATCCCAAATTCTTTTACAGATAATAACTTATTACAAGACGATGGCAATCGAGAAGACGACGATGATAATGAAACTGACAGCAGTGATGATAATGATAAGTATCAATATGTCTCCGTTTTTTGTGCTACAATTATAAATTGAAAAATATAATTTTTGTTTATTTTCATAATTTATTTTCATAATATTTTCTTATATTTGTACAACAATAAATAATTATTTTGTACACACATTTATCCAATTAATTCATATTTAATCCACATTATAATTCACACATTAATTCAATAGATTTTCTCTCGTTGTAATTTATTCGATAACCATTCCTAGACCAAGCAAAATGATCCTACTTCACTTTTCACTTTTAAATTGGTCTGGCTGAAGGTTTAACAATCGAATTATTGTTTCGCAAATTAATTTTAGGTTTTTAGATACTTAAATAACAGCATATAAAAATTTCAGCAATTATGAAATATTTAAAAAAAATTTTTTTTTCAATTCAATTCATACCATGGTCTGGCATGGTTTAATGAAAAATAAAAAAATCGGGCAATATTAGATTCATGTTGCAAAAAGTTCAATAGAAATAATAAAAGAAAAGCAAAACTTCTTAAAATGATTTGAAAAATCGATATTTTACCTGTACAGGTATGATGGGCACTGATGAACGCAACCATTACTGTCAGCCAGACCGCCCTTATGACGCCCGGGAGAGTGAGAGAGATACTGGACTACCGGAAATTTTCTCTCAAAAACGTTGCTAGCATTTAGACTAGAAGATAGTGGTTTGTAATTCTGAATAAGGTATCGATGTTTGTGTATGCTACTGAATTTCGGGCTCATATGTAATACCGTTCAAAAAAATCTTTAAATATTTTTCGCAAGGATTATACCAATTATATTCTGATTTATATAAACGAAAACTGCGATTGGGTATAGGAAATATTTGCATCCAAGTAATTTGGTTCTCAAAAAGACGAGTAGGAGGGTGAGGACTGCTGGGAGTGGTGTTTCTTGGGTAGTTACAACGAATCCTTGACATATCAGTTGTAAGGATTGACACTTTTTAAACTTTCTTCGTCTGTACAAAATTGCTAATCCAGATTGTGAACGAGTAACTGATCCATTTTGCTATATTCGATACAAATTTATGGAAATAGAGAAAAATATGATTTAAGTACAAATTTGCAAATGGCGAATTATGCAGCTCACTACCGCCAATAACTTTGACTTGAACGTATTAAGTACAATCTAAAAATGCTATATTGAATGGGAAGCAATTTTCGATCTTGAAAATATATTATTACAGCCAATGTTTATTAAATTGGGTCATATTCGAGGTGAAAAATTTGCAATTTTTAATCATGAGGCAGAAGGTTTCAAATATTTGAAATTTTTTGTAGGTCCTCAAATGAAAAATTTTGGATTGTAATTCTTTCCCATCGCTACTTAACAATGAAAAAAGAGCCTGGAATAGTTTCAAGGCAGAAGTTCATGATTTTCTTGGAAATCGTAGAGTTGAAAAGAATTGAGAGCTGATTACTGGGGCGATTTGAAATTTCTGCATTTGAAACGTAAAAGATGCAAAATGCTACTTTCCCATTCAGAGTAATTAAAAAAAATATGGGACCTCCTTCGGAAGAACAAAGGCTTTCACAAAATATGCCCGAATTTGAGAGGTTAATACACTGACCCTTGGAGGGTTAACAAGAGAAACTTTGGTAGTAGACGACAGAAAAAGCAAAACTGTTCATGTTCAAGCATTTGTGTCTTTTTATTCAAAAAAATGATAATTGAATATAAACTTAAATTCAAACACTTGAACTTAAGATTTACACTTTATTGACTACATAGCATGACGCGCTTCGTCGTTCCAAACGACTTCTTCCTTAAGAAGAAGTCGAAGATGTCGTTTGTTAAGACGAAACGCGTATGTTATGTAGTCAATAAAGTGTAAATAATAAGTTCAAGTGTTTGAATTTAAATTTATATTCAATTATAATGGATTTACATCAAGTAAACGCCAACACTATTAAATTAAAAAAAATGATAGATGTATGGACACTTATTGTACTTTACTAATTTTTATGTGAACAATCCATGTGCTTTAATTGAGTTGGATTCAGCATTTTCAACACCTAATATAATAATAATAATATAATTTTTTTATATTCTCATCGCCACCTTTCAGAAGTAGAAGATAGAAAACAAGTCAAAAGAGAAAACAACAAATAATTGGTACACAAAAAAAATTCATATCTTACAGATTTTGCTTATCAATTCATACTTTTACATGCTCTAAAGTACTCTTCAACTGTATAAGATTCAGTTTCTATGATTAGAAGAAATATTTTTCTCCTGAAAACTAAGAGGTTATAGTCTTTCTTGATATTCAAAGGAAGGGAGTTTAACAGTTTCAAGCCAACGTGGTATGGTAGTCTTTCGGCCAGACCAAGTCTGTGGCGGGGATAAAAAGTAGAAAATGTTCACCTTGTGTTATTAAAATGCCTTCCAATATTAGATAAAATTTGATATTTAAAAAAAATGACAAAGTCCTGCAAATATATAGTCCTGTCAAGGTAAGTAAACCACATCTCCTGAAAACACCTCTTGCAGGACTACCTACACCTCATCCTCAGCACAGCTCCCAATGTTTTCTTTTGAGAATACTCTAAACATGTGAGAGCTACTTCCCCAAAAAATGAGGCCATAATCTAGCAGTCACTGAACACTGGCGAAATAAACTGTTTTACGTACTTCCTGCCGTACTTGATGTTTTAAGACATTGAGAGAGTACACAGCCTAGTTCAATTTATGACCCGATTCAGCAACCTTCTTTCCCCATTTCAAGCATTGGTCCACATAAATTCCAAGTGTCTTGGTGAAAGTCTTTACCAAGACACCTAAAATAAAATCAAATACAGATTTATTTGTTTCTCTTATCATTATTTCTGGCTATATAACTAAGGAAAGTAAGGTTTCTATGTACCTTGGGGAAAAATGCCATTCGTATCCTTTTGTGAGCATTCTTGTTAGTTCTGAATTGAATTATTAATATGTACAATATTCTAAATTGAATTCATTACTTTATTAATTGAATGAATATAATATTTATATTATAAGGAATGTTTTACAAAAAATATGATTATATATTATTATTATTATTATTATTATTATTAACGAACGCAAGTATGGACTAGCCGATGTTTACATCTGAAAGGAATTAATCAAATATAATGGATGAACTTTTGCGACTTCATCACGGTCGGCCCAATGAAACTTTTTGGAAAATTTTGAGATTATCACAAAGAAAAAAAATTGATTTTTTTGTTGCTATTATACCTGTAAATAATTTTTCTTGATTTGGTCATTCAATATATGGAAAATCAGTTGGATATTAATTTTGAAACGCAAAAGGTGTAAGATTATGATTGCAAGTATTATTTATTTACAAATACACCACTCAACAGCTTGGGCCAATTACTGAGTGGGAAAATACAATATATTTTACAACTTGTAAAATAAAACTAGAAATAATATCAATAATGTACAAACAATACACATGAACGATAACTCTGTGGGCAAGCTTACATTGACAGCTCACCCACAAGAAACAGGAAAAACTAATATCTAAAAAACATATATGTAACTAAAAAACAGTCAGCCGAGAGCTCGTCTGATATCACCAGGCACGCATGCAAATATGTCGATGACGCCATGAAAAGGCTCAGTCACCAAAAATTTTATGAAGTGATGAAAAAGCCAGAACATTGGTACGAGCCAGAGGTGGATAAAACATGTTCATATTTCTGCAAGTTATTCGCGGAACCCGGTAATTTATGAGGGAAAGATAAAGAGAACAATCATATCAGCTTGTATAGGAACATTATTCCCAAATATTTCCTACTTGTTTCAAGTGATGAAACATCAAATCTTCTGGTAGGTAACTCATGATTTATACCTCGTTCTGAATAGACACCGTCGAAACAAAACCATAAATTTTTCAAAAATGGTCTTTGCACGGTTTCAAGATTCCTTATATTACACTGAATACACATTATCCTGGATTCCAAACGACACTTGCATATTCTAATTTTGAACGTATATGAGCTTAGTTGATACAGATTGAGGGAGCCATTTAGAATTTCTTATTACAAAACCTAATGTTCTGTAACAACTTGAAACAATATCATTAATGTGAGTAGCAGAAGTTAATTTTGTGTCGAAAGTTACTCCTAAATCTCTGAATTCGCCATATCTATTGATTTTAATACTATTCACATTTTAATCGAAATGAACTATATTTTTTTACGAGAAAAAGACATTATGTTACACTTAGAAATATTCAGTGTCGCTAGGTTTAGATATCGTCTTGAAGAATGAAAGGAATTATCTTCTATATATTTTGTTAACTCGCCAATTGTTGAAGACTATCATTTGAAACTACTTCTACTACTACTATCTTATATTGGCCAAAGATAGCCAAGAGACCGAAATTGCAATTGCAATTTCTTATTATATTGTATAATTTCATAAAAATAGTTAGAGCTCTAGTTTTTAATCATAACAAATTATGAATCAGTAATGACGAATCTCATTACTTAATTGTAAAGTGTTGTTAAAATTACATTGAAACAAAGCCGTCTAATGGCAAAGTACTGTACCTTCAGTTTCTTATTTATTCCTCATGTTACATTAAAAAAATAGATCCGTTTCATTAATTTCGGTTTCAAAATTTTCATGATCAAAGTTGAGAAAAAACGTAATAACCCTAATGGAAACACATTTGTGAAATCGCTCTTTTTGAATAAGAGTCTGTCATTAAAGTGGAGTATTAAATAACTTCTACTGCAATAATGTCTTCCTCAGTTCAGTTTGAAATCTATCCATTGAATGTACATTATTTTCAGTTGATATTAGTCTGAAATAAATCCTAAAATAACATAATTGAGTTTTAACATATATCGTTTTATATATGTTAATATATCGAAAATATATGTCGAAAAGTTTCTTGTTATTCTTTATATTTTGAAACTTTCATATTATTGTTTCTATATTAGTGTTTGTCAAGAACTAAAAAGTATGCATAGTCAATAGACTTCTAACAGGTCTCAGATTAGTGTAAAATGGCGATGAACTAATTTGGAATGCATATATTGTTAACACATCTACATGAAAAGGTATTTTCATTTTTATATTCTGTTTACAGAAATATAAATTGCATGTTGTATAACCTGGAATAAACTAGAATTGATGTAAAAACGTATTTTAATTCACGTATAAATATCAATTCTATTATTGTTGTCTCACCTATAGATATCGACCATCCAACTATTGTTTTTTTCCCACTCTGCACGTATTTCGTCCTCTTTTTTCATTTGGTCTTTCATGATTTTATGGGCATTAGGGTGTTGGTTGCCCATTCTGGGTAATTGATTATTCAAGTCCGCCATTACCGATGTTCCGCAAACAAAATAAAAAAAAAATATTGGAACCGTCTTCAATTATGACATGACTAAAATTATCAATTTGACATAACTGGTTACTTATGATACTTCTAGTAGCACCGAATGCACCATCGAATTTGACAGTGTTCATTATGAAGTTACCAAAAATTATTTACCTAATTGATTTTAGTGTTTACAATATATCAAATTTGAATGATGATAGTACTAATCAATTCCATTTGTATCTTAGGTTATATTTAATAGTGTTGGCGTTTACTTGATGTAAATCCATTATAATTGAATATAAACTTAAATTCAAACACTTGAACTTATGATTTGAACTTTATTGACTGCGTCATGCTATGTAGTCAACGCGTCATGCTATGTAGTCAATAAAGTGTAAATCATAAGTTCAAGTGTTTGAATTTGAATTTATATTCAACTATTCTTAGGTTATACCTACTTTTGAACCACAATTACAATAATATTGCACACCACAATACACAAAATTCACACATATGAATATGAAAAAATATTTTTATTTCCGTGAAATATAAAGAAAACTAGTTAATTGAAATTAAATGATTATTCTATTTCTGTAACTTAAGTCACAGATGAGTGAAATTACTTATTCGAAACTTCAGACAAAGGTACAGTTTATAGCGTACCATTAACAACAAACGTATGATATTTAATAGTGTTGGCGTTTACTTGATGTAAATAAATTATAATTCAATATAAACTTAAATTCAAACACTTGAACTTATGATTTACACTTTATTGACTACATAGCATGACGCGTTTCGTCGTTACAAACGACTTCTTCAGATGCTTACAGAATAATGGAATAAGGAATTTCCTTCTCTCTATTTCAATCAATATATCTGATTTTAAATGAAAATGTCTACTGCTTTCTAAACATATGCTAATATTGGCGGATTTTGCTGTGAAATATGGTGGAGGTACTTTTCACAAAATTTTTCATCATTGTTTTTCAATTTTGTTAATAAACTACGAACTGTAAAACTAAGAAAATGATTGATCTGTTTCTGAGCGAAATTGTATAATAGTTCATTGATTTATATTGCAGCATCTAATCTCGTTACAGGTTCACTCTCATAATAAGAGAAGATAGACTCTTATACATATTGGTAGAAACTTACCACCCACAATATAAAAAAGCCACAATTCTGATAGCGTATTTCGGAAAGAGTTTTTTTCATAATTAGACACTTGGCAATGCCCGAAAAGCTGTCGATTGACAAAATTTTCACATCATTTCTAAAAACGCGACATTTTTCTGGTTAAACAATTATCTTTTTGGACAACGGAAAACACAATTGAAAAACGGGACGGTTTCGTTGAAAACGGAACCTCTGGTCACCTTACTCGTTCTTAGAATTATTTCTTATCCTTTCATCTTTCCAATGAAAAAGTGTATCTAACCTGAATATATTATTTCTTGATGAATACTTGGAAGTCACCTACCTACCTAGTCTCACTCCAGAAGAATTACCTATTTATGGAGGCGAGTTTATAAAGAAGAAACTAATACAGTGTATTCGTCTTCATGTAATTGAATAAAAAGTGGAAAATATTGCAAATACTCGATAAAACCTTATTTGTCATAGCTTTTATAGAGTCGAGTGAAATATGGAGATATTTTTAAAATGAGAATATGGCGATTAATTTCATCATTCATCTACAAAGATGACTAATTACGATACCAATATAAACAACGTCTATGAAATATATAATACATAGCAGATTTCCATGTTGAGGACCTTTTGAGGACCCCATTCAATATATCATATTATATATAACGTGGTCAGACGCCCCCTTTCGAACGGGACCCTCCCATTTTTTGCTCGTGTGTCCCGTTGTCCCCAAAGATAACCCCGTGAAGTTAAAAAGTCCTGTTTTTTGAAGAGATGAGAAATTATGTCGACTAGACAAAGACTAGGCTTCTCGAGCATTGAAAAATGTTATCAATAATCAAAAAACTTTTTCCAATTCGCGAATTATGGCCTTTTCTCTTATTGTCGTGGAGAGGTTTTCACAAAGCTGTATTAAAAATGTGTGTTTTGTTATTGAGAGGAACCTTCAACGACAATTGACACTGGAATACAAATCAGTCGACTAAAAGACAATTTGACTTAAAAGCGGATCAATCAGTTTCTTCTTTTCACAGTTCGTAGTTTATTGGCGAAATGGAAAGTCAATGACACTGAATTGATGGAGACTTTGTGAAAAGCACGTTCACCGAATTTTATAAAACAAGCCGCGAATATGGATAGACGTTCAGAAAGCATTATATATATATATATATATATATATATATATATATATATATATATATATATATATATATATATATACATATATATCTACGATATGGAAATGAATCGCAAAATGTGTTGATAAGCGCATAACTCAACAACGCCTGGGCCAATTTTGTCAATTCTTTTTTTAATATGTTCGTTGAAGTCCAAGTATGATTTTTACGGCGAAAAAATTCGAATAATTTCCGGGTAAACCCTAAAAACAGCCCATTTCTTTTTCCCATACAAACGTTCAGTTTTCTAACTGAAATATATTGTTATTATATTACAACTTTGTCAAAACTAATTAGTTTTGAATATATATATATATAGAATATATATATATATATATATATATATATATATATATATATATATATATATATACTAGCTGACCGGGCGACTTTGTACGCCCATTTATTTTTATCTGAATATTTTTCAAAAAGCCGGAAAGACATATTCTACTATTTGCGCTACACTATCTTGTTTTTAATATTTATTCCGTGTAGAGCCAGGGACTTACTCAATTACGAAGGGACTGCAATACTTTCTTTTATTTCAAATCAGTCGAATTATCAAAAAATGCCTATATTAAGACGTTTGATGTATTGAAAGTTATTAACCTGTCCGTTCTATAGTTGAACGGCATGTTCCTAATTTCGTATCAAGTATTTGTCCCATATATCTCATCATTAATCATATGAGATATTTGCTGGATATAAGTCAAAAATGTTCAGAATTTAGTCCATTCCCAGAAACCAATGAATATAGTGCCTCTGGTGGCTGTACAAATAGCGTCTATTTGAATTGACTCTTCGCGCAATATTTTGTCGCATCATTGGTAGTATCTTCTTATCAATAACAATTAAACTTTGCCTTGCAATATTGACACACAACGTTCATTGGTCCAATAGCAACGATTTGCTGTGAACTGTAATCTATTTAATCTATTTAAAGTGAACATTAAATTTAGAGATATAACGCAACCTTTTCATATTGTTAATTTCGATTCTATCGATTCCGTTCAACTTCATTTCGAGCTTCGCGTTGCTCGTCAATTTGACTTGCTCTTTTATATCTTTGACTTGATGCATTGCGAGTTCTGCGACTTAAGTTTGTACATCTAATAGCTATCATTTTTAAAAACGAAATTTCAACTGTAAATTAAAGAAACTATGTATTATTCTTTATAATCAAATATACCACGTGCTATGTTAGTAACGTGTATATTAGTCTATTTAAACTTACCAAAATTTTATGTTCAATAGAAGTTTTAATATTAGTCGTGATAACTCTAAACTAATCGGAATGTGTGATAAGATATTCACTTTTTTACATCCTCTTTTTGAGAATTAATAATTTTTTCTTACTTATATTATTAATTAAGTATTCTTGAATTTTCTGATTTTACACGCAATTTTTCAAATTTTTTCCCTGACAATAACAAACACAACAAAAAAAATTGTGAAAGCGGCCCAGTCGTTGACTATACATTTTAGTTGGAAAACGTTTAAATGGGAAAAACAAATAGGCTGTTTTTAGGGTTTTCCTGAAAGTTATTCGAATTTGTTTTCGAATATCTGCCAGGAAAACCATCCTTGGACTTCAACGAACATTTTAAAAAAAGAATTGGCTAAATTGGTCCAGGCGTTGTTGAGTTATGCGTTTACCAACACATTTTGCGATTCATGGAAAATACTGGCTAAGCATTTGTTTCGGAATCAATTTTGAATTCAATAAATTCTTGTATTGGCAGACATCAAATGCATATACCTATATGCATTTTATCTCGCAATTTGTGACATATTGACCTACAAGAAGAGCCTCTGTATGTTGGTCATTCTTTCAAAGTATTTTTCAATTAAAAAGGTCGATGAGAATGGTAATTAACAGAATTTCCCAAATCTGATTTCGAAATTAGGAGGTGAAAATTTCTGAATACATACCGAATATTTTTCTGCAGCCAACCCCATTGTTGATCGAAGTCTTTGGATGATCGGTTCTCTTTTTCAATTCTCTGCCTCCAGTTAAAATCGATATCAACAGGTGTTAGATAAACCATTTATAAAATCTTATGGTTTTATATAAATGATATAAAAAGACGTTAAATTCAGTTGCTCACAAATATGACAGTGTCAACTAATATTTCAACAATATTATTCTGTCAGATTTTATTATATGGTAACTATTAAATCGTCAATTTGCTTTTAATAATATTGTCTTTTTTTCTCATTTTTTTATGTCCCTGGTAACGATGACCATCTATTGACATACATCCAGTTTGATCGGAATTTGAAATGAATTATGAACAAATCTTCGACGAACAATACGTAATTATTGTTAATTAATGTTGATTAAATGATCGCTGATCTCTTGGTGAAACTTGATTCAATATAATAAACAAAAAACACTTGGGTCAGTTTCACAGAATAATATTGTTGTTTAGCAACAATAGAATGGAATCAACAATATAATTATGTGGGAGTAATTGAAGTGTTATAATGGGTGATTTTTTAAGCGTAGTTTATTTTAATAGAATAAAACACTCAATTTGCATCATATATTCAAAATTTTATTGAAATTGATAACTTGGCCTTTGCCATTTACATTTTAAGTACAACTTCATGTAAATGTTGTCTGCGGCTCCGTATCAAATGGTTCATTCGGAAAGTCCAATTTTGCGTCACTTTTTCGAGCATTTCGGCCTGTATCCCACGAATTACGCGTGTTATGTTATCCTGTAAGGCTTTAATCGTGTTCGGCTTGTCCACATACACTAACGACTTTACATAACCCCACAAGAAATAATCCAGAGGCATCAAATCGCATGATCTTGGCGGCCAATTCACAGGGCCATTTCGAAAGATAAGCTGCTCGCCAAATTCATCCTTCAACATGTTCATTGTTTCACGAGTTGTGTGGCATGTGGCACCGTCTTGATGAAACCACATGTCAACCAAGTTCAACTCAAAAAAAGTTGCGTATCATGGCTCCAGATCGTTCGCCGTTGACGGTAACGTTTCTTCCACGGTGGTATTTGAAGAAAAATGGACCAATGATGTCACCAGCCCATAAACTACACCAAACTGTCGTTTTTTCGGGATGTATCGGTAATTCTTGAACGGCATGTGGCTGTTCATCACTCCAAATGGGACAGTTATTTTTATTTACATATCCGTTAAGCCAGAAATGAGCCTCATTGCTGAACACAATTTTTCGATAAAACAGCGGATTTTCATTAAGCTGTTCTAAGGCTCATTCGCCAAAAATTAGACGTTGTGGTAGGTCATTCAGCTTCAATTCTTGCGGAAGTTGAATTTTATAGACTTTCAAACCCAAATTAACACGTGAAATTTTCCATGTGGTTGAGTAACACATGCCCAATTGCTGAGAACGGCGACGAATTGACATTTCACGATCGTCATTAACACTGTTCGCTACGGCTGCAATATTCTCTTCAGTACGCACTGTACGCATGCGAGATAATTGCTTAATGTCCAACAAAGTAAACTTGGTGCGATATTTGGTGATAACAGCTCGAATTGTTGATTCAACAGGTCGATTATGTTTCACAGAGCACGAATTTTGATAGTAAATTTCAACAACTTGCAATCGTTGCTCGTTTGTAAGTCTCCCATGATGAAATGGCAGAGCATACTGAAAGCTTTTCACTTTGACAGATAACGTTTGGATGCCATTACCAACCAGTGCCGCCAACCTGAAAAACTTAACTCTTAAAAAATCACCCGTTATATATATATATATATATATATATATATATATATATATATATATATATATATATATATATATATATATATATATATATATATATTAGGTTTAAGAAATTCGATGATGCCACAAATTTGTAATATACCGCCCTTGAGTTCCGGAAGTTTCTGTTATAATGCTAATTTAATGAGTTGCAAAAGTGTACTCTAGTTATTTATCAGTTGATATCGAAATTCGTGTTCCTTGAACTCAATCAAGTATTTCGTATATAGCAAAACTAGTTTGGTTTGAATGAAATTAATTTCAATATTCAAATAATCAAATTTAAAGTAAATGTAAGTGTAAAAGGCAATTTTAACGTATTCATTTAATTAACAAACTATCAGTTAGAAATAAACTGTTTGTTAAAACTCTCATTAGTGTATTAGTAGTCGGTAACATATGTCGAATGAATCAAATAAATATTTGTAACATTCACCAGAATGTTTAAACGTTACGAATTTCTTCACAACATGAAAATCGAGAGGTTTTCAGTTGTTAACAGATTAAGTGTATTAAAATGTTTAAATCAGGTATGGGCAACCTTTGACATGTTGTGGGCCAAACTTTAGAGTGCAAATACGTTCGGGGGCTGCCTTTAAAAGTAGAGCATTTTAAAGTAGTGTTCATAATTTTTAAAATGGAAAATAAAAATATAAAATATATTTATTAAAAAAAATGGAATGACAAAAATAGCTATCAACATTATAATTAAATCTTTAAATTTGAAATTATTACAAACTACGATCTTTAAATATAGCGACATAGAAATCAATGAGACACTTGAATTAAGGGTTGAATTTGGGAAACTAACTCATCTGTGTTTGGATTAATTCCACTGACACAAAGACGTAACGAATTTTCCAAATTATCGCCAGTCAGCCTTGTACGGTGTTTGGATTTATTAACTTTCATCAAAGAAAAGAACTGTTCGCATTCTATATGTACTACCAAAGGCACAAATTAATATTTTTGCGAATTTTCTAAGCTGCAGAAATTGGTCTTCTTCGAGGTAATTTTTATGAAAATCAAACAACTCCCCCGCTTCAAATTCAGATGTAGGTGTGAGTTTTCTCGAATCTCGATCAACTCCATTTGCAAGTGTATTGGAGCATTTTGTACATTAGTTTTTGTTGGAGTAGCAAATAAATTGAAACAGTCTTCCATGTCTCTGAAATCACTGAATCTGTTCCAAAATTGCCCCGACAGTAACTTGAGTTCTTCAGCATATTGAACATAAGCAATATTTTCATGCGTAGAGAGTGTGGTAAAATGGTAACTGTAACCAGACAGCATATGTACCTCAAGCGGATTTTGTTCTGAAACGCTTTCAAATCGCTGTACAAATCATTTACTAACTGTCCTTGTTTTTGTAGTTTCAAATTTAAATCATTCAAATGACTTGTAAGATCGACCAAAAATGCTAAGTCACATATCCAATTTGGGCCATTCTTCTCAGATAGTGGTTTATCTTTTATTTGCATAAAGTCAGCTATCTAATTTTTGAGCTCGTAAAACCTTTCAAGCATTTTCCCTTTGTTTAGGCATCTGAGTTCACAATGATATGTTACATCGTCATATTTGGCTGATATTTCTTCCAAAAAAACCTTGAACTAACGATGGTTTAGCCCTCAGGATTGAATAAAATTGATGGTTTTTACTACAACATTCTTAACATTCTGAAGACGAATGAACTTAGAACACAAGTTCTGTTGGTGGATAATGCAATGAAGGACTATCAAATCATCTTTTTGCACATTTAATTCAGTTGCTTTTTCATTCAAAATTCCGATGAAACCTTTACCTATGCCGAATATAGAAGCAGCGCCATCTGTGCATACTCCAACTAATTTTGACCATGGCAAGCCAAAACTTGTGAATATTTTTTGCACTTCATTTAAAAATATTTGCTCCTAGTGGTTTCTTTTTAGCGGCTGTAAAGCAAGCAATTCATCAGTAATAGTGAAATCTTTATCAATATCTCGAATAAATAGAGCCACTTGAGCTGTGTCAGACAAATCGGTGCTCTCGTATAATGCTATGGAAAATTATTCAAAAACAATCCATACGGTCAATCAATGTTGTTTTTATATCATTAGCCAGCATTTCTATACGTCAGACAACGGTTTGTCTTAACAAACTAATATTTTCAATTTCTTTTTTCTTTTCAGGACACAACACTGCAAACTTCTAACATACACTCCTTGATCAATTCTTCTTCGGCAAATGGTTTTAATGCTTTGCTAATTTTGAACTATTTTAAACTATTTATAAAACTAGCTTTCACAACGTTATAAAGTTGTGTTCTTTGTTTATGAAAAATTGCTGCTGAGTTTTCAAATTTGCGTAAGCTTGTGGATGTTGCCTTTTCTTATTTGTCCTGTCAGTGAGAGCAGCATAGGATGCTTAGTTAAATAATGGCTCTTTAATATGAATTGTTTCATCACTAAAATGGAGTCATTACACAGCAAACAAATAGCTTATCATTGTGCAAGATAAAAAACAATTCTTCAGTCCATTTTTCTTGAAACTGGCTACCCTCCGTATCTACTTTTCGTTTCTTTCCACCAGACATCATTTTCGTTCACTTTTCGTTGGATAAACTTAATAACAAAATATAAATAGTAAATGCTCACGATGCACACAAAGTCACAAAGCAAATTAACGGCACCAGCAGTTTGCTAGCATATCACTTGTAGAAGTTATCACCTCGATAGCTCAAATAGAACTGAATTAAAGTTCGGGCCATCCACCGGCTTACATAGGCAATAAGAAAGAATGATCTAGAATCGTCTAGTACGAGTATAGTACCTAAAATACTCGTACAATTGCAAAGCAACACTCTTTTGTTGCGCCGCCGTGCATCAAAGCCTTTGATGTTTGCCGCACCACTTGATGATCTGAACTGGTTTGCCCCTCACTTGATTCGGTGAGTATCAGTAGGTAAGTAGTATAATATTTTTATTGGGTTTTTCAAAATGTCTCGCGGCAGGGCCAAATCTTAGAGTAGGCCGGGTGTTGCCCACATACGGTTTGAATGATGAATGGCCTAATTTTGCAACAAATTGTTATCTAAAATTATAAAATATATGATTCAGGAATTCTCTATTAATTTTCAAAAGGCCAATGAAATACATAAACTAAAACCAAGGGTTCGCTCCATATTTTCAGGTATATAAGTATATTTTTGTGATACTCAATAAAAATATTTTTCAAATACAAACAAGTGAAAACTAGTCACATGCACTACAGAACTTCCAGATGTGAAACAACAAACTTCAATTTCAATAACACTGAATTCAAGGTGAAGTATAGAAGCAGAACTAAAGCTACAACAAACAAAATTCTGTATTTGTATCCACAACTGTACAAATCTAACATAGACACACGTTCTTATCTCGACGAATAGGAAAGGATATCTAGTAGTGATAATTGAACATGCTTTATTCCGAAGGGTGACCTCTTGAAATATGTCATTTGAATGACAAGTGTATTAAATGAAACAATGGACAGAAATGACTTCCGTCATGACAAATGACTAAATGTGACAACTACTTGTGAATTTTTGAAATTTATTTGATGTATTGAAATGAAATATTTACATGTTAAAATAGACATAATAGACATAAATTTATGGTTGAATATTCTTCATACAAAAAATTTAATTTCTGCAAATATCAAATAGCATAATATAAATAAAACTGAGTAGTTTTTCAACATAACAATATTGATTCGCTAACACAGTAGCTTCATTAAATGTAGATGATAAACTGAAGCCACTGTGTTGGCGAATCAATATTGTTATGTTTCACTGAATTATAGTCAAAATCAAAAAACTACTAAGTTTGATTTAAATTATGTATTTAGATTTTCATCAAGTATCGATCCAATCGATCAATGATCAAATAGCATCTTGATCGCACGTGAAACCAACGAATTAGGATATGATTGAGTTCCCACCATACAATCGATGATCTTTCATAATATGAAAGATATAGACTGCTAGAATAATATAACAATAATGAACCTTTCAACATAACTATACCAGACTTAATGAAATTAATTGCGCTAAGTAAGAATGAATGTACGCCACTCATTTTTTTTTGCTTTCGACATCAGCAGACGAGTTAGATTCATACGATCCATTCTTCTAAAATCTAGCAGGAAGTCCCAAAATATCGATGATGATGAGTGGGTCATCCTCTCACTGAGTAGTTACATAATAGATGTTAAGATCTGAAGATGAAATGTGTCTGCTTGATTGGGATACCTTTCAAATATCTTCGATAATTCAGTTGCCCTAAAGTCATTGGCGCATGACGATATTATTACTGAAATAAAAACGAGCCATGGAAATACTCACAAAGTTCTGTCAACTAAAACTCCAACAAAATGAACGAAAATAGCTTTGTTCGGGGTAAGGATTCTGAACCGATTCATAACTGATTCGGGATTGATTTAATACGCATGCTCGGTAATGAACTGGTTCAGAATTATTTCGACCGCGAACGATTTTAGAACTAGTTTAGGGAATTTTCAAATCACGGTTGTTCTCATCGAATAATATGCCGTATACCAAAACTATCGTGAATGCGCAAGTCAAAAAAAGTCAAAAGTCAAAAGTTGCCAAACTATCGTGAATGTGCAAGTCCCGAACTTACAGTTCTAGATTGATCCTTCGAACCGGTAGAACCAATTCCGAATCGATTCCGAACCAGTCCCAGTTTATCCGCGAACACAGAACTGTAACTAAAAGTTCGGAACTGGGTGATCCGCGAACGCCAAAATTCAAACTGCGCATGCGAATAGTTTTGAATCGGTTCAGAATCCTTACCGCGAACAAAGCTATTATGAAATTCAACAGAACAACCAATAAAGATATTTTATAGCATTGCTCTAAAACTTAGGTAGGTAGTCCGTAGTTGTAGAAGTGAGGTAATAAGATAGTGCAACTCAAAACAAATTTTTGTTCGAAAAAAGAACACGTTGGGAATTCAATCCACCTACCAGTAAGCCGAAAGCGTGTAGGGTCACTAATAATGTTCAGCTAGTTCCATACGAAAATACTATTCACAAAAAGCGAAGAAACTTAATTAACATACCAAGGAAAATGACAAATTTTTATGAACTATTTTGTTTTTTTTTCCAATTTTCATACCAAAATAATTTCATACAAACACTTCTCATTGTTTTGTTATAATGTATCTAGTACTAAAGAATAACGATTATTTGTTCCTGTTGTTTAAAAACATATTTCTTGTCAACTAATTGCTACAAATTGTTGCTTTGTTAAAACTTCGAAATTCGAACGTTGAAATGAGAAATCAGAGAAAATTATTGATTTTTCCAAAGTTTTGACAAGCTATATAACTACTAACAAAAGTTAACATGTTAAATACAACTATTCAATAGATTTGAGAATGTTACAATTCGTTACGGAATCTCAGTTTGAATGAAAATTTTCCAATCAAAAACACCTGTTATTGATGAAAATATTATAAAAACTATTTCAATAAATAAAACACATGGAAAAGGTTTAATACGTGGGAGAGAGCAAAAACAAAAGTGAAAGCTACCAGTACTGCCCGCATATGGAAGCAGGGATATGCAGGCTTACACGTGTTCCGAACTTATTGGCTCTCTTCAGAAATGCGCAGCCAAGTTGAAGGTGTACGAACCTGTACGCGGAAAAAAAAAACAGAAAAAAATAGAGATTTATGTGAAGGAAGTCACAACATTTCAGGGTTCCGCATTTGGAGATTTTAATGGATACATTCTTCATGTATTCTTTGATTCCTCAGGTTAGAGCTTACGTAAAGGATAAACAGTCGTCTGAAGGGCGATATAGCTTCCCTTTTGTTTACCATACGTGTTTATTTTATTCAATTAGAAACTATTATTATGGGTTGAATATAATACTTTATTAAAATGATATTTCTTGGCGTAATTGTATATTCATATAATTAAAATCAAAATAGGAAATTGATACTAAATGCAATGAACTCAATGTTATGCATATTAATCTAGCAATATCTAGATAGGCCGGATTGCACAACGATAAGATATTCAGTAAAAAGACAGAAATATGTGGCAATTGAAATTGAGCGGATAAATTAACGTAAATATGTATAAATACGAGCAGCCGTTCAACCTTTCTTCTCGTAAATGTTCTGCAATATAGCCGAGTTCAATGCATTGGCGTTCGCAAATTTCCATGTCGTTGGGGGGAAACTCTTGATTAATTAATATATATATATATATATATATATATATATATATATATATATATATATATATATATATATATATATATATAGGGAAAGTGAAGTATTTTGCTGTGATGATAAATTCTCTTCAAAAATGTCTAGGACAGTATATTAGGACCTCTTCTTTACGTGATATACATAAACGATCTTTTTGAAACATTCAAACAACATAATATATTTATAAATTCAGATGATACCAATATAGTACAAACTCGAAACAATAAAGCTGAAACTATAGATCATACAAAGTATGTGTGACATAGCTCAGAACTGGTGCATCATGAATAAATTAAAATTGAATGAAATGTGTCATCATTAAACAGAATAATGAGATATCCTAAAAACTGACCGCTCAAGGAATAAAGCTCAAAAGAGATTGAATTAGGAGACTCATATGTGGAAATATAAGACTAGGTATTCAGGTTGACTTTAATCTGAAATGGTTCAGTCACATTGATTATTTGAGCAATACGTTATACCTTCAATATACTAAAATCGGAATAACATCCAACACTATATTATGCGAATTTATACTCCATGTTGAATTATGGGATTGTTATCTGGGGAGGATACACAAATGGAATATTCATAATTCAGAAACTGGTCATAGGAAATATATTTCATATGCAGTTTAAAATATATATAAAATTGATTTATTGCCTGTTTAAGATAGTTTATTTTCAATGTTTTCAGCAATAACAGGCTTATTTTAATGTGAAAAACTTTATTCTCGTTGACGTTTCGTTATATATCACAACTTTGTCAAAACTAATGAATAATTAGTTTTTATAATAATAGAATTATCAATTTAATCAATTATTTTAATGAATAATAGAATTATTCATTAGTTTTGACAAAGTTGTGAAATACAACGAAACGTCAACGATATATTCTATTATTATAATATATATATATATATATATATATATATATATATATATATATATATATATATATATATATATATATATATATATATATATATAGTTGACTCCGAAGATTAGGCAGGTTGAGACTTCGGAGTTAACTATTAGAAACGATTTGGCTCGTGGAGTACGCACATTGAGACCACGTAACCGAATCATTTCTTATCGCTCCTAGTTTCCCTCATTACAAGTTTTATACTATATATATATATATATATATATATATATATATATATATATATATATATATATATATATATATAAAATTACCTACACTATAACTTTCTTTCGATAATTCTTGACGAATTATTCTAAAGGATCCTTCTAGGGATCAATGTTAGAGAATATTGGATTCTCCATTATCCTTCATGGGAAAAATATAATCCCATAATCAATCACGCCACGTTTAACGTATTTACAATAATTCGTCAAAAATTATCGATAGAAAGTTATAGTGATAGGGAATATCTATAAGTAGTATTATATACAAGTGCGATAATATAGCACGGGAACTACATATTTCTTTTTCTTGTATTGAAATTCTGACATGTTTTGAGAAATGACAACGAGCGATTCTACAACCGCAAACTAGATGGCGCATTACTTCTAGATCTAGACTTGTAAAATGTAGTATCTTAATTGAAAAGGACGTGAGAAACTTTCAATGTAGATGTGTTCATGTGCTTTTCATTTATTCTAAGATTTGAGATGTACATTAATCTATTATATTTACCTCTATAATCTATTATATAGGCATACGACTTACTTTATATTTCTGTCTTAAAATCTACTAGAGGGTATGTGAGGATTGAAATCTTAGCCTTTCATTCGTTGAACGTGGAGTGACTGATGAGTACCTTGTAGCACGAAACAGTGACTGTCTCACGCTTTCAATGAATGTAAGCGTCGATTTCAAGATTCTTTAACATTTATCCCATGAAGGATAATGGATAATCAAATATTCTCTACTATTGATCCCTAGAAGGACAATAGAGACATCGCATTGTTTATATTTCACATAGCCAGCTCTGCTATAACATTCTTTAGAATTATTCGTCAAAAATTATCGAAATAGAGTTATAGTGCACTTTGATAGCGAAAATTTTCTCCTTTTTTCCTCCAAGAAATCGTAAATGAACACGTAGGTTTTCAATTTTCCTCCCTACTCACATCCATTGTATAGATATAAATTTGTTGTACGATCCTTAAAGTAGTTTGGTCTTGAAAATGAGCAAACGCTCGAAACATGTTGACTATTCATATTGTTAAATAAATCGTGAAACATTAAGCCAAGAGTTCAATTTATTTTAATATTCAATTATGTTTCACCAAGAGTTAAGCGAGAATTCAATCTCAGTCATTCTTAAGAATAATTCGTCAAAAATTATCGAAATAGAGTTGGAGTGCTAACGAAAATGTATAAGTAGTATTATCTACAAGAGCGATAATATAGCACGGGAACTACATATTTCTTTTTCTTGGAGTGATTTTCTGATATATATATATATATATATATATATATATATATATATATATATATATATATATATATATATATATATATATATGAATATAATGTGAATATACGGAGTGAAAACATCGAATTTAAATTTATTTCAAAAATGAAGAATTTGTGCGTATTTATTGCATGTATATTATATTAGACAGCTCTTGAAAAAAATTATCTGAGCAGTGCTGATTTATAGAGACAAAAACAGGAATCACGTATATCAGCGGTACATATATCCATATTCCATATGCCTCATAAACTCAGGTCTATAATTATTCCAATCAATTCAAAGCAATAACATTTGAAAAAATTAAAATCTTTCTAAGCAAAATTGCGCACAAAATCAGCTTTTTGTGTCTCCTGTAAAATTTATATTTTTCTGCCATTCGAGATTTTCACACTAATCGATATATCTCTAAATTCAATGGACGATGAATCTACTCTGTGATAGTTCATATTTAAATGAGAGGTAATAATAAAAACTTGTCTAAAAATCACTGACTGAACAATTATTTATTCGACTAGTTTCGCCTTTTACAGCATTATCAAGAATGAATACATATTACAAAGACAACCTATAAATATTTTGCAAACCTGTTCGGACCACCTAGAATAGAGGTGGGGGTTTCCAAATTAACAGAGATTTAACAGCGGGGAATGGTTTAGGTCTAACTGGTCATTAAGAAGATCGTACTTATCGGATTTTTGAAGTTTATTTATTTCCATGGCTTCCAGGTAGTTCATTTTAATCCCTTTTTCACAGTAATGAAGTATCTTAGGTTTAAAACAACTTGAGATCTTATGTCCTGTCGACTCTAGATGTTCCCGAAAAGTAGATTGTCCGTTTTTTACGTGTTCTTTTAGCCTAGTTTCAAAACATCTTCCGGTCTGGCCAACATATGACGACTTACATTCTTCACAGTCTAACCTATAAATTCCAGACTTCTTCATTGGCTCGGATTCGGACAATTTGTTATTGAAGATCATTCTATCCAATCTACTGTGACTTGAAAATGCTATATTTAAATTATTATTTTTGAAGAACTTAATGATTTTTGAAGAGGGAACGTGTGTATAAGGGATGCTCACATATCTTAATTCATTTCTGTCATTATTACTATTGATGTAGTGCGGCCTATATAAAAGTCTATTGATGAAGCGTTTCTCTTTCTTTACACTAATTATAAAGAAAGAGAAACGCTTCATCAATAGACTTTTATATAGGCCGCACTAATTCAATAGTAATAATGACAGAAATGAATTAAGATATGTGAGCATCCCTTATACACACGTTCCCTCTTCAAAAATCATTAAGTTCTTCAAAAATAATAATTTAAATATAGCATTTTCAAGTCACAGTAGATTGGATAGAATGATCTTCAATAACAAATTGTCCGAATCCGAGCCAATGAAGAAGTCTGGAATTTATAGGTTAGACTGTGAAGAATGTAAGTCGTCATATGTTGGCCAGACCGGAAGATGTTTTGAAACTAGGCTAAAAGAACACGTAAAAAACGGACAATCTACTTTTCGGGAACATCTAGAGTCGACAGTACATAAGATCTCAAGTTGTTTTAAACCTAAGATACTTCATTACTGTGAAAAAGGGATTAAAATGAACTACCTGGAAGCCATGGAAATAAATAAACTTCAAAAATCCGATAAGTACGATCTTCTTAATGACCAGTTAGACCTAAACCATTCCCCGCTGTTAAATCTCTGTTAATTTGGAAACCCCCACCTCTATTCTAGGTGGTCCGAACAGGTTTGCAAAATATTTATAGGTTGTCTTTGTAATATGTATTCATTCTTGATAATGCTGTAAAAGGCGAAACTAGTCGAATAAATAATTGTTCAGTCAGTGATTTTTAGACAAGTTTTTATTATTACCTCTCATTTCGATATATCTCTTCTATTTCTCTGTAAGATATTCACGAAATGAAATAGGAGCAAAGATCACACTTCGTAGTTTCTCCAGAGAACGAACTTATTAATAATTAGGAATTTAAACGTTGAAAATAAATGAGTATTAATTACGTATTTCATAATCATCTTCTACTTTTCATGGCCTACGTAATCTTGACCTTAAAATTTCTCCTCATTCAGTTATTGTTTTAGCAACACGCGAAATAATTATGCAACTCGTCCAATTTACTATAATAATGTCAAATCAATTGTCTCTGTTTCCACTTTTAAATCATAGGAACCGCTGGAACGTGCGATTGGCCCTTGAGAAAAATTTTTAGTGGTAAAAACGCCTGAACTTTCCATCCGTTCATATGGTTTTATGACAATTAGACATAATTCAATAAAATTGAATAAATAGTTGTGAACTACGCCTATTTGAATGGGCTTGGAGGTTAAAGTCAATATTGAGGTGATGTTAAATTGTTTCCGTTTGAAATAACTTCATAAACTAATAATAAATGTCCACATAATCAAATTATTTGCGTTGATTGTTTATATTGCCATGAGAATTTAATAAGAGATGATTTATTAAATAGAAGAATAGAAATTTCTATTATTCTATTTCCATTCAACTATATATACATATATGTTACCGGCCAAACTAGATTTGCCTAGGCTAAACTAGTTGATCCTATATGCGATCGGATAAACCGGTACAGACTAGGCCAAACTAGTCTGTCCTAAGGGCGATAGGAGAAACTAGTTTAACCTAGTAGGAAATGGTTGGGCCTAATATGAAAAGTACACTTAAGGATGAACTAGTTCGGCCTGGTCGATATTAATTTACTCAGTCAGAAATGTTTAAGCGAGTACGTGTTCAGTTCATGAAAAACTGTGGCTTTCACTCAGGATAAAACAATCGCCTTACCATGCCTTATTTGGTATAGAGCCTAGAGTAGGACTTTCGACTTCATCGTTGCGGCAAGAAATAATAAATGATATCCAGGATGAGGATGACCTTAGAAAAGTTATCGAAAATGATTCGAATAGTAACCAAAGTGAAGATGGTGATGGTGGCGTTGTGGAAATTGACACACAGAACATTCAAGATGCTAGAAAAACGGCGGGTGAAAATCTTGACAAGCAAGCAAAAAAAATGAAAGCTTCTTCGGACAAATCCCATCCACTTGCCAATATTGGAGACAATGTTACTATACCAATTCCAGACGTAGACAAAGGTGATCTCAGAAACATCATTGGGTTTATTCTTCAGACAAATGACGAGGGCTTTTATGAAGTTGGCACCAAACATGGTGTATTGCAGAAATTTTATTGCACTTACAGATTTTTGCTCGCTGTATTGTTAAAGCCCATGTTAATAATACTTTCAATTCATTGTCGACATTATCATATTTTTTTGGTGATTGAAAGATATTTGTTTGAATTTGCTTTTTTTCAGAACTGAATTCGATATTTGTATTCAGAAATTTTTAAGCGTATATGATGTTGAACAAGATATTGAAATATCTCTGAGGACTGCAGCCACTAAACATTCGGTTGGTTCAGGGCAAGGTTTCGTAAGGTGCAGCTGCGTTAGGAACTGTTTGACAAACAGGTGCAAATGCAAAAAAAAATGGTGCTTTGCAATTCCAAATGCTATCAGAGTACACCATGCAAAAATAAATGAAATTGATTTTGATCTAATTAATAAATGCATCTTGATTTTATTTTTATGGTATTTTATTATTTTCTGTTAGTGTCTAGGCCATACTAGTTTATCCTGAAATATATATATATATATATATATATATATATATATATATATATATATATAAATTAAAATTAATATATTGTCTCCTTGAGATAGTAATTTTAAATATTTTTAGCAATTACATGCTATTTTCAATGTTAAAAGCTTTATTTTTCTTTACGTTTCGTTGTATATCACAACTTTGTCAAAACTAATGAATAATTAAATTTTATGAATTATCATAGATATCAAAACGATATAAAAATATAAATATAAAAAATAGATATAAAAACCAATTTAATTTTTTCAAAAAAATAAGTTTGACGTTTTGATATCTATGGTAATTCATGAAATTCAATTATTCGTTATTTGTTGTGATATACAACGAAAAGTAAACAAAAATAAAGCTTCTAACATTGAAAATAGCATTGTGCTAAAGTTGTTGCTAAAAGCCTATAATGCTAAAAAATATATATATATATATATATATATATATATATATATATATATATATATATATATATATATATATATATATATATATATTGGTATATATATACACCTATATGTCTTATATACCTATAATATAAACTCACAGTTTCTGATAATGACACAAATGATCGACTTATGACGCCCCCAGTAGTAATAAATATAAAATAGAAAACGTAAATTTGTATGGTGGATGGCGATAGGAAGCTTAAATGAGAGTTCAAATTTTCTGAACTAATTTTTTCACACTGAAGCGTATTATTTAAATGACCTTCACCGTCCCTTTAACAGTGTAGCTGTTGCAAAATTTGAAAGCGTGTTTGTTTTACATATCAAAATTAATGATTCGTAAGAAAATATATTATGACTAATTAAAAAAAGTTTCAGCTGCAATATTCCACCGGTATTATAACAAAAATAAACACAAGTATTAGTTCACATATATGCAGAATAATAGTAGTTCTTTCAACACCCATTATCAAGTCTCCATTGTATTATTTGAATACCATCATTACCTGTTTGTTAAATCTGAAACACTAATTCGCAATGATGAGGAGAATATGAAGAAATTGGTATTAAGTTGGTACAGAGAATTTTTTGAATCCTTTAATAGTTGATGCCCAAGCCACGGTTTTTCTTCATCAAATTAAACTGCCACAAAATACCCAAAAATTCTTTTTAAATAAACTTCCTTGAAAGTGGAAATAAGGATAGAAAATCTTCATTTTCCAACAGGGTAACACACTGAGTAACAAGAAATATTTCGTAATATAGGTTGGTTCAAACACCTAAGAATATAATTTGAAAGTTTAACATGAAACGAACAAAAAATAATAATAATGAAAAACATGAGAACATGTAAAACATGTAAAAGTCATTCAGTGGATTACATGAAACTTTATCATTATCAAAATTCGCAATAGGTAAATGAATTACTGATGAAATTGAACTGCCACAGAATACCCAAAAATTCTTTCTAAATAAACTTCATAGAAAGTGGAAATAAGGATCTAGTAACAATTAGCATCACTCAGTGGAACTACGAACGTACCTTTACTCTTTCTTTCTGTTCCTCGACAAAACGTTTTACTTGTTCTTTTAGACGTAATTTGTGAGTTGATTTAGTGAATGAAAAAATCTGTATTAAAATCGGATCGAATTTCACAAGTAGAGCCACATGAAAATTTCTGCATTCCTGTTCAGATTATCCAAAACAGTCGAATGAAAAGAGGTCAAGGACACTAGTTTCACAGCTCTCCTAAGTGTAGAAGAATGCCGAAACAAGCAAATTTGATGCAAACGAAATATAATAAAAATATCCTCATAAATTGGTCGTGACAATCTTCGTCAAGATGCACATATTTAATTCTAATTACGGTATATTCCAATCCAAGTATAATAATTAAAATAAGTCTCATTTTTTCTGAAAAACATGAGAACATGTAAAATATGAAAAAGTCATTCAGTGGATTACATGAAACTACATCTTTATCAAAATTCGCTATAGGTAAATGAATCACAAATGAAATTGAATTGCCACAGAATACCCAAATATTCTTTCTAAATAAACTTCATGGAAAGTGAAATAAGGATAGAAAATCTTCATTTTCCTACAAGACAACAAAAAATAATAATAATGAAAAACATGAGAACATGTGAAAGTCATTCAGCATGAAATTTTATCATAATCAAAATTCGCTATAGGTAAATGAGTCACTAATGAAATTGATCTGCCACAGAATACCCAAAATGAGTTTTTAAATAAACTTCCTTGAAATTGGAAATAAGGATAGAAAATCTTCATTTTCCTACAGGGTAACACACTAAGTAACAAGAAATATTTCGTAATATAAGTTGGTGTGAACACCTAAGAATATAATATGAAAGTTTAACATGAAATGACCAAAAATAATAATAATGAAAAACATGAGAACATTTAAAACATGCAAAAGCCATTCAGTGGTAACACACTTAAAAACACAACAAAAAATAATAATAATTGAAAACACGCGAACATGCAAAACATGTAGTCATTAAGTGGCTTACATGAAAATTTATCATGATCAAAATTAGCTGTAGGTACATCAAAATAGTCTAAGTAATAAAACAATTGTTAAACAAAGATTTACACATATATTAAAAAGAATACTGCATGACGTACGTTTATGACGTACATTTCTCGAATACATACAATAGGTATGTATACATACAATAGGTATGTATACCTATTGTATGTATTCGAGAAATCATTAAAATAGCATTTGAAAAAGTAACTCATCGAAACGTACGTCATGCAGTATTCTTTTTAATATATAAAAAGAATAAATGAATCACGTTTCGATGAATCCACCTTTTTCAAATGCTACGTCAGATATAGATATAAAATTCTAGATATTTTGAGGACTATTTTAAATTCTGTAGAGATTTTGAGGACGTGTGGCATATCATATACAGTACTTATATTCATATCGGATTGAAAACATGGTACAGTTCTTCTTATAAAATTGTTCTCATTAATTTTAAATTGTTTATAATCACTGTTTCTACTCATAAATATATTATAACCATTTTTATAAAAAAATCTCGATGTCTCATCGATTAAATATTTTTAAGTTGCTTAATTGATTGTTTGTATGTGTTCATCTGCCAACCTATTTCTCATCATGAAGATCGATGAACGCTCTTTTGTATTTCATGACATAACTGAGATCTTAAGCGCACACACAAAATTGTATTTCTCAATCGCATACCGTCGTATTAAAAATCACATTTCATTCTATGTTGTGAATATTGCCAAAGACTTCGGCAAAGGCGTTCCCCCGCTATTTCTTACCGATGTTATAAGGTTCAAGATATAGTTGCCGGCTTTCAGTAATTGTGCTGAAAATAACAACAATCAGCTGTTCTTAACTTGTGCAGTTTTTGATACAACTAAGAAGGAAAGGAGGCGGACAACTTCAGGTAGATCTAATTTATGGATTTTCAGTATTGAGTGATCTGTTCATTTTTCGAAAATTTTCCTTTGAAGTATCTTAAAAATTTTTCATTAGTAAAGATTTTGATTTTTCTCAAACAATTTTCGTTTTTTATGAACAAGTGAATCCAAATTGAGTGCACAAACCAAACAGTTTAAACAAGCAAAATTTCTTTTTCTGATTATAATTTTTCAAATTTATTTCAAATCTGAATGAAAATTCAATCGTTAATCAGCCTGGAGAGAGAAAAATTCAGCATAAATTTGTACAGTTTTGCTCACTTTTTGTACTCTATAAGTTAATAGAGCTCTGTAATCCTTTTCGTAAAAATTTCGGAATTTCAAATATATTGTTTGAATTTTGAAAGACACATTTTTCCGAAACTCTCTGGAATTTGCCATTGAAATTGAAGTGAATTACTTATTATATATGACATAATATTACTGATAAACAAAAACATTCAATTTTTCAATTCAAATGTAAATTTCTAATATATATGACAGTTTTATCGTCTAAAAGATTTGTAATCAGTGTGCTCTATGTCCAAATAGTTATAATATAACGATCATACTGCTCTATGCAAGTAGAGCGTACTATTTCTTTTATAATCTGCTCAATAAATTTAAAACATGTATCACTAGACATTTGATTTTTTATTAGCATTCATACATCAAATAAAAATTCGTTTTTCCAAATGACCATGTGAAGTCTATTTTCCTATTTGAGAATGATTCAATGACATTGACAATTTGCCGGTATTTGTCACTGCAATAGAACAAAATAATTAATGTAAGCTCATTTTTGTCAGGTTTGGAAATTGACCTAGAAGAAAGAATAACAGCAAATTTTTCAATCATAATTATTATATCAATTGACATTTATGTTCTGATAGTACACATAAAATATTTATTTCTGAATAAGTTATTCTGAATGTTTTAAAGTAATTTTCACGTGAATCCAGAATATAAAGTCGTAATTTCTGAAAGAAATATTTAAATGAAGTCTTACGAATTAAAGTCGAATTTCAAACGACAGAATATTACGATATCCGAAAAAAAAACGAAAAGATCACATAATCATCAGATTTATATAGCATCAATCGAATTTAGTCTCCTATCTCGTAAATTATTATGCAAAATAAAAGTGTTGCCATTCAATACTTGTTATAATACGTGATATAAGATGCGTGAAGTTAAATGTCTTTAATGTATAGGTCACCACAAATACGAATGTAGAAATAATATGTAAATCGAGTAATATGTAAACACTATGTATAGTATATACGCACCTACATATATAATTTCTCGATCGTATGATACTGACATTGAATTTGGATAACCAAAAAAAAACGGCCTTGTAAAATATGTTTGAGAACCCTTTATTCAAACTATTCTCAATATATCGACAATTTTTGTGCCTTCTTCAGGAGAAAATAAGCTGCAAATTCCAGAATGATAGAATATATAAAAATGTGAAATATTAAGTCAACGTACAATTACAGTTAACAAAATGACGATAACAGAACTGAAAGTAACGTAATTTAACAAACGACCCTTGAATAAAATAGGGAGTAAAATTTCGTTCTTATTGAAACCAAATTTTCATTTATTGAAACAGTTATATCATGTAAGATCTGTGGTTCGAAAAGCATGGGTCTTTAATAAGTTAAATTATTTTATAAACTGGACAAGTTTAAAAAACCTTCTCAACTAAATTTGTGAATGAATTATATTGAAATATTTAGTTCAATCATATTACTTGAAAGTTCTCTGATCTTTTGATGAAACATCCAGGAATTTATTGTTTCTCTCTTATTCACAAGATCTTTTAGAAGACCTCATCTTTTTATGACATATTTTTGAATATATAAATAAATAATAATGTTTTTTCTGGAATACCACGATTACAATTTTCGAATTTGAAATATATTTAAAATATTCAAACAATAAGTGACAGATGTTTAGTTTTCTCAATTAGTATTGTGAATAAACGAAATTTAGCCACTAAGACAAGGTCGTCTGATGGAAAATATCATTTTATATATTGAATAGAAAACGCTCAGTCTCACGAAATTATATGAATTGCTTGAAGCAATCAATAAATTTTATGAATAATCAATAAATTTGATCAATATAACTGAAAAAATTAATTAATAACAATAGATCTAATAAATTGATATGATTTTGTGGAAGTGAGCCAAGTGTTTTTCATTCAATAAATGAAGTTTGATTATTGATTCTTCCGAAATTTTCACATATCGCCATCATATCAACATTTATTTCACCATATATGAACCATAAAAAACCAATTTTTCGAAAGTTCACATTAATTCATCATAAGCATATCAATATTTTCCATTTGAAGAAAAGATCCACAGAGAATCAAATTATATAAAACGAAAGAAATATTATATCGAAACGTTACAATATACGGATTAAGAAATATATTCTGGAGAAAGCTATTTCATAAATACAAAATATATGAAATATTGAATTAAGTTAATTGAATGCTCATCTCTTTGTGAAACGTGGTTTGATATACATTCGATATAAACGCTGGGATTAGTTTCAAAGAATTATATTAATTGCTTGACAAGTGATTTGAGGTGTTCCCCTCATTTACAAAAGTTAAACTATTCAAGTTCTCAGTTATTTTCTGAAAAAAGGGTAATCCCCCCAAACAATGGTCAAGCAATTAGAAAAATTCTGTGGAAGCAAAGTGTTTTTTATTTAATTTATGTATAAAAAGATATTGGATTTCCAATATGGCTATTGATAATAATCAGCCCTTGGATTGCATTCAAACAAACAGAAGAACTACATTACTCAAAATACCTAAAATGTGTATTCATAAAATTCCTTAAAAGGCATTTCAAATAACGAGGGGATGTCAATGAGAAGAATCCTCACCACCAGAAAAAATTGCTTAGTCATCCGAAAAAACATTGATATTCAAAGACACAAAGTGATTAGAAACACTCAAATAAAAACTAGTATTTGTTACCAATAATAGAACCCTACAAATATATTTAGCTAGTTATATTTAGCTACATAACAGTTAAATGAAGATATTTTATTGATGAGGACGATACTTGGAGAAAATTAATATCCCTAATGAAACAATATTTAATATTTTCTTATAATTTTAATACAAATACGCATGACGACGTTTCGAAGTACTACTTCTTTATCAAATGCTGGATTAAGTGCTTTATCAAATGCTGGATCAGTATTAATCCAGCATTTCTCAAAGAAGTAGTACTTCGAAACGTCGTCATTAGTATTTGTATTAAAATTAGTAGAAAATTTTAAATATTGTTTCATTATGAAGATATTATTATTCATTCTTAGGGAATTTGTTTCTTCAATTACATATCCTTTTTAAATAGCTCATTTGAATTTTTCATTGTTCTTTATGACAAATTATCACACAATCCTTCAATTCCTTATGAAAATATTATTGTTAAAATTGATTGAATGTCGCAGATCTCTTGGTGAAACATTGTTTAATATATTAAATAAAAACACTTGGCTTGGTTTCACAAAATTTAAAATAAATACTTGACAATTGTTTCGAGGTGTTAACACATTTTCAAAAGTTAAACTGAGTGGCAGTTTGAGTTTTGAAAATGTGGTACACCCGAAACAATTGTCAAGTATTTATTTTAAATTTTGTGAAACCAAGCCAAGTGTTTTATTATATAAAATATTATTGAATCAAATTTCATGTCAATGAACAATATTTCTTGTATAAAGGTGTCATGATTATTCAATACATTAATTTGTGAGTAATACATATTAATAATAGTTAATAAATGTGATGCTTATCGGCTAATTAAGTTTCGAACCGTTTTATTAGCAGAAATGTTCGATTTAATCATGTACTTGACGGAACTTACTTTGAGATACTTTGATAATTATTCATTGGAAATTTGTTGAAACAGAAAATTTTTTTTTACAGGTTCTTTTGTAACTCAAAATGAAACAAAAGCTTATTCGAATTCTCATTTATGGACCTTCGAAGCGAAAGTATTCGACTGATAGAACTTATTCTACAGCATTAGGAATTTCGATTTTTGATAATGACAGTTCCGTAGAAGTTGGGGAGGTCGAGAAAGATATGGTGAAGCCGTATGATGCAATTCCAGGGCCGAAACAGTTACCTCTGATTGGAAATGCTTGGAGGTTTGCCCCATTAATAGGTAAGCATGTATATGTGTGAAAAAAAATTCGGTTCATAGATAGTAATTTCTGGGATAGATAGTGCTTGCTAGGATATTTTTAATTGAATAAAAATTTATATTCAATCCTTTCTCCAAATGAAATATCGTATTTCCGTGCGAAAAATAATCTCAGTTTTGAATGAAAACGAAATTTTTCTGTGAAAAGAAAATTGTGAACTATCATAATTACTTGCGTAATTTATAATTGTTTTTACGTTAACATATTCAATTCAATTAACATCTAGTAACAATTAGCATCACTCAGTGGAACTACAAACGTACTTTTACTCTTTCTTTCTGTTCCTCGACAAAACGTTTTACTTGTTCTTTTAGACGTAATTTGTGAGTTGATTTAGTAAATAAAAAATCTGTATTAAAATCTGATCGAGTTTTACAAGAAGAGCCACATGAAAATTTCTGCATTCCTGTTCAGATTATCCAAAATAGTCGAATGAAAGGAGGTCAAGGACACTAGTTTCACAGCTCTCCTAAGTGTAGAAGAATGCTTCCGAAACAAGCAAATTTGATGCAAGCGAAATATAATAAAATATCCTCATAAATTGGTTGTGACAATCTTCGTCAAGACGCACATATTTAATTCTAATTACGGTATATTCCAATCCAAGTATAATAATTAAAAGAAGTCTCATTCTTTCTGAAACTCTATTAAACTCCAGAATTGATTAATAATATCGAATGGTTGATTGAGGAGGGAAACACGTACTGGAACTTCATTTTACACGAAAAATAATTTTAAAACAAATGAGAATTTCAGAGAAAATTTTGAATTACAATATACGTTTGATGAACAATTCTTCATGAGGCAGATAAATAAAATGTTCACCCACCTAATGCAGGTAGGCATTGTGTACTGAACAGAATTGTAAAAGACAATATATTAGATAATAATAATAATTATGGGTATTAGATAATAAAATTTCCCGAATAAAAACAAAAATATACCATAAATGGTTAGCTCACAAAGACCAGGGCCTGTGGTGAACCTACCTTAAAAAATATTGCATTTAGATCTAAATACAACTCAATACATACAATTCAATTTAGGTAAAAAATTTCGAAATATTGTTACACTCATCCCGTTAACCAATTGCTATTTCCATCAGTTTATGGATATAATGTCTACTTCTTGTTTGAATCCAATTTTTTGTGTTAATTTTGAACTTTTTTAAATAAGAAGTATTTCTTGAGTCCAGAGGTATTTCATTATACGTTCTTGGACCAATATACAAGTGACTGCGTTGACAAACCGTTTTACTAAATCTACGTACATACAGTGAACTTTCACTAAACTGAGTACCTACTTTATGTTCTGTGAAAACGTTTTCATTTATATTTTTCTTAGTGAAATATAACACTGAAGCACAAAAAAGTTGATGCACATCCCATACATTAGAGAGTTGAAACAGCAGCTCCGTTGGAAATCTTATATCTTTGCTATGTATAATCTTCAGTAGCCACTTCTGTTGTATTTCCAATTTCCTCATAACATTATTGTAAGCGCCTCCCCATACAATGACTCCGTATCTCAAGTGTGTCTCTACCAGCGCTCTATAAACCACTGTCAGATGACTTATATCCAGAACATGGGACAGTTTTCTAAATTTTGGTAATAAACATCTAAGCATACCAATCACTTTTCCAACTTGAAACCTGTATTTATAGAAATATATAGAAATAATGTAATGATAATGGTATCAAAATCGGGATGATCAGTTTATTGTCAATATATAAGAATAATTCTACATATCATTCGACAAAATTCAAATGCTCTATGACAATGAAACTGAGATAGGCACTTTTTAATAGTGAATGAAAAAAGAACAAGCCAAAGTAGATTAATATGAAAGCACCTAAACCCACAAAGTATGCTACTGTCTATGGCCGATTCATCAGTAAAGTTAAGAAATGAAAAGATACGAATGCTATGAAATAAACAATCCTATCAAATCAATTCGAATTATCTTCCAGGAAATAATAAAATTCAAACTTAGCGTCGAATCATATCACTCTCAAACTTCATCATACATGACGCGTTTCGTCGTTACAAACGACTTCTTCAGATGCCAACAGAATAATGATTATTGTAGTCAATAAAGTGTAAATCATAAGTTCAAGTTTGAATTTAAGTTTATATTCAAAAATTTCAACATTCTCGATATTCCTGATCTGCACCGGTTATACAAAGTTATAACACCGGTTATATAAAGTTTTGACCAACAATGCTTATTTAACCGAACAATTTTAAGGAATCAATATGAAAATCAAAGTATGAATCAATATGATTTTATACTTTAACCATTTTATATAACCAAGATCCACAATCGATTAGGAATGTTTCGATTTATGAACCGTTCCTAATAGTAGAAATTCACATAAAGAAACATTTAACGAAAAGTTGTTTGAAAAAAGTTGTAATTGTTCATTTGGTTCACTTGGTTCAATTTCAAATGAAATTTTCTTTTACTAGATTTATATCGAGTGAATCTATAATATAAAAATAAATCGTAAAATGTGTTGGTAAGCACATAACTCAACAATGCCTTGACCAATTTTGCCAATTTTTTTAAAATGTTCGTTGAAGTGCTAGGATGGTTTTTACGGCAAGAAAAATCCGAATAATTGCCGGGAAAACCTTAAAAACAGACCATTTCCTTTTCCCATACAAACGTTTTCTAACTAAAAAGTAGAGTCAACGGCTAGACCGATTTCACAATTCCTTTTGTTGTTTGTTATTGGCAGGGAAAAAATTTAAAAAATTGCGTGTAAAATTAGAAAATTCAAGAATACTTAATTAATATAATAAAAGTAAGAAATTATTATTAATTCTCAAAAAAAAGATGTAAAAAAAACTGAATATCGTATCACACATATTGGTTACTTCAGAGCTATCACAACTAATATTGAAACTTCAATTTAATATGAAATTTTGGTAAGTTTGAATAGACTTACATACACGTTACTAACATAGCACGTGGTATATTTGAATATAAAGAAGAATACATAGTTTTCTTCAATTTACAGTTCGTTTTGTATTATTCTTTCTAATGTTCTCTAATTTGAAATTCGTATTTAAATGTATTATTTTAAATTTTTAAATTATTTCAAATCTATTAGATGTACAAACTTAAGTCGCAGAAGTTGCAATGCAGTCAAGTCAAAGACATAAAAGAGCAAGTGAAACTGACGAGTAACGCGAAGCTCGGAATGAAGTTGAACGGAATCGATTGAATCGAAATTAACAATATGAAAAGGTTGCGTTTAACTCCTATCGACCTGCATTCAATTATAACGTTGAAAGAGATTACAGTTCACAGCAAATCGTTGCTATTGGACCAATAAACGTTGTATGTCAATATTGCAAGACAAAGTTTGATTGTTATTGATAAGAAAATACTACCAATGATGCGACAAAATATTGCGCGAAGAGTCAATTCAAGTAGACGCTATTCACCAGAGCCACTATATTCATTGGTTTCCGGGAATGGACTAAATTCTGAACATTTTTGACTTACATCCAGCAAATGTCTCCTATAATTAGTGATGAATTGGGACAAGTACTTGCTACGAAATGAGGAGCATGCCGTTCAACTATAGAACGGACAGGTTAATCTTTTTCAATACATCAAACGTGGTAATATAAGAATTATTTGATAATTCGACTGATTTGAAACAACAAGAAGTATAGCAGCCCCTTCCTAAGTGAGTAAGTCTCTGACTCCACACGGAATAAAAATTAAAAACAAGATAGTGTAGCACAAATAGTAGAACATGTCTTTCCGGCTTTTTGAAAAATATTCATAGAAAAATAAATGGGCGTACAAAGTTCGCCTAGTCAGCTAGTCAATATATAAAAATAACATAGGTACCACTTCATTTAGTTTTCATAGACCACAATAAAACATTCGACTCCATAGAGCTTTATGCTGTGTTCCAACCAATATATAATTCGAGAATAGATAGCATATATAGAATTTTGCTTGAAAACATGTACAACAAAGCAGCATTCCAAATAAAACTAGAAGATCATTTAACAACTGGCAAAATAGCAGTCCATAGAGAAGTTGGACTAGGAGACTCCATATCGTTTGATCACGGTTGGAGTCTTAGCTGAGACCGTGAAGGAATTAATATTGATGGTCGATATTCAAACAATCTCTGTTTTACAGACGACGTAGCACTGATCAGTAACAACCTAGAAGAAATAAAAGAAATGATCACAAATTGGAAATCAGCTTCTGCAAAATTAAAAAAACAACGAACCTGACTGAAAACTTGTAAAAGCACAAGGAATTCAAAACGAGAAAATTCGCATCAACATAAAAGTCAAGGTCTTCAGTAGCCGTCTAAATAACCTACCGTAGCTAACCTACCGTACTAGCCGTCCGTTTCTAACCTACGGATTAGAAACTGTCATTTAGAACAGCAAACATTCCAGAACAACTCAATTGTAATTATGGAGACTCATGCATTAATGTGGTCAATCGAACAACATATCACCAGACATGATGATACAAGATGGACTTGGCGCATCACATAATGGAGACCACGATGATAAAAAGAAGTGTTGTGCGACCTTCCAGAAGATGGATGGATGACAACAAAAAGGCAACAGGCACAAAGTGGTACCTGAATGTAAGATCCGAAGGCAGATGGAAGGAAAGAGGCTTTTGTCCAGGATAGTAAAAGGCAACTAAAAAATAAATAAATATTGAAACTGCTAACTTATCTATATTTATGTAACTCATAAACTATGAGTTAAACTATATAAAGTATATATGTTGAGTATATAAACTATACTTTATATAACTATGCTCAAGGGTCGTAAAAAGTTCATTAACTTCTCTCAACGAGCACGTAAAAACTTCGAATTTTAGCAATGTGTGCAAAAGGTCTCCCTTTTGTTTTTATTCAAAAAATTCTTTCAATTTCCAGATAATTACGAAGGAAAATCTTCGAATTATTCAGGAAAATGAAGAAAAAAGTCTAAATACATATCAGCATAGATTGATTTATATTATATTATTTCTAATAAAAAAAATTTTCCGACTTTTCCAGGTCAATACAAAATCAATGAATTGGACAAAGTAATGTGGTCCCTTAAAAAAGAGTATGGAAATATAGTTAAAGTTGGTGGACTCATCGGACATCCTGATCTTTTGTTTGTTTTCAACGGTGATTATATTAGGAAAGTGTTCAAACAGGAAGAAGTTCTACCACATAGGCCATCTATGCCTTCGTTACATTATTACAAGCAGAAGCTGAGGAAAGACTTCTTCGATGGAAATGCTGGAGTTATAGGGGTGTAAGTAATGCCTATTATAAAAAAATTAATAACTGACAAGAACATCTCGATCTTTTCGCAGACATGGTCCAAAATGGGACGAATTCAGAAAACAAGTTCAACACATTTTACTTCCTCCTTCTGCTGCCAAAGTTTATATAGAACCACTTGATGTCATAGCCAGCGATTTTTTGAGAAGGTATTTAGTAATTTCACTCCAATTAATGTATTTCTGACTTTTGGTATTCGAGAATTCTTCCGTGCAGAAACCCCTTGTTCGCGATTTCATTAGCTAGTTAACATTTAAATTAATTAGAAATTTATTTGTATATTATTATTACTGTTAACAAAATTAAAATATAGAAACAATCTCAACAGAATTAGAGTACCTGCTATTGAAAGATTTTGGTTATTCTTTCATTTTTCAACATGGAATTGACAGCATACTTTGAGATTTTTAAGATTCTAGATTCGATTTATTCAAGTTTGTTGAATATTTCTTTAAATCTGACCTCTTTTGCTACGAATTCATATCCGTAAACTTCAATTGGTCACACTATCTTTTCCCAATGTTTATTAATTTTTACATCAAAGCCTATTAGGAATTCAATTTATTCCAATTGTTTAATTGTAGAACCACATCTGAATGAACTTTAGTTTATTCAGATGTGATTAGAAGTTAAATGTGGTGTTTATTGAGAGTTATACACTATACAGTATGGAATGAAGGAATCTTTTAGAGTTGTTGCGCTATATATGAAATTGTGATATGGAGATATACCGGGATATTTTTTTCAAAATAATAGTTACCAATTTTCTACATCAAATTCTTATTTCAAATAATTAGATACCTGTGTTATTTCATTCACATATTCGTTCATTTATCGTTTTACTTTCATACAGATATAATGAAAATAATAAAGAAATAATGACTGAGATTGAATTCTTGCTTAAGTCTTGGTGAAACATAATTAAACACTTGGCTAAGTGTTTCACGATTATATTTAACTTCAATCGTGAAGATGAGCTCACTCTGGAAACATGTTGACTATTTGATATTGTTAAATAAAATCGTGAAACATTAAATATCTTGACTGAGATTGAATTCTCGCTTAACTCTTGGTGAAACATAATTGAATATTGAATTAAATTGAACTATTTGCTTAATATTTCACGATTTAATAATATATAAATATAAATCGTGAAACATTAAGCCAAGAGTTTAATTTTTTTCATTCAATATTAAATATCTTATTTAATAGTGTTGGCGTTTACTTGATGTGAATCCATTATAATTGAATATAAACTTGAATTCAAACAATTGAACTTATGATTTACACTTTATTGACTACATAGCATGACGCGTTTCGTCGTTACAAACAACTTCTTCAGATTACTTATTATCTTTATCAGATTATCTTTATTATTATAATTCTTCATTATTCTGTAAGCATCTGAAGAAGTTTGTAACGACGAAACGCGTCATGATATGTAGTCAATAAAGTGTAAATCATAAGTTCAAGTGTTTGAATTTAAGTTTATATTCAATTAAATATCTTCACTTATTCTTCGTATTTTGATGATATTTGATGTATCTTTGTTAGGTATACATGGATGTTCATTGATTCTACTTACCAAAATCTTGAAGCTTTTCAGATACATAACTTACTCTACTAAATGCTAGAAATAAATGTTACTCCTAATATATACAACAAATATATAAAACGAAATAGGGAAAATGCATAGCCGCTAACATGGAATAATTCATTCAGTTATGCAGGGAAAAATAAATACCATATAATAGTACAATATAATCCACTTCCCAAGCGGGGATTTCTGAAGTGTTTCGAGCGTATGAGATGATTATCTGGAGAGACTCCTTGCACCCTTCAATGTACCTCTACCAAGTATGAACCCTTCATATGGAGGGGTGTGTTAAGGAGAATCTGTCCGAGTAAAAAAAATTTACTGTATCCTCAGAAAAACTCGAGCGCGTCAGATTAAGAAAAGGTAGATTAATTACATCCAGAAGAGTGTACATCTCAGTAATCTGACAATTTGAGCTTAACAAGTAAGAAAAAAAGTCACCTCGAAATACTCGAGCGCGTTTTTTATTTTTGAATTGAATGACACACTGATAGAATTATGAAGAACTAATAATTTGACGGTTTTCATGGGGCGAGCTCGGTAGAATCGCGGATAAAAAGTGAGGCGTGATTTCACCTATAGCAACATCGATGGTAAAACATCGAAAATTGATGATCATCGAGCATCCCTACTCAGATGATCACAATAGCGTGCTCGGTTTTGGTAGACGCAATTATTACTGGCTCTATGGTAGACACTTGACACTTTCGTTTGTTAGTGGTGTTTTTTGAATTAATTAATTAATTAGTCTTACATCTATTACAATAATGAGTAACGTAAGTGTAAAATGTGTTTTACATTTAAACGAGGACGTCCAAGAAGTTGAAGAAGTGGAAACAAACTTCGAAGACGGATCCAGTGGGGATAAAGATTAACATATGTATTTTAAATTTCAATGATCTATACGGGTTTCTATTTGTAACGATCTGTATTCAATTTTATATTATCAAATTGTAAAAAAATTTAACGCCAATGCAGAAATCGTGTTTCTAAATTCCACTTAAAATGCTCAGAATATCGATATCCGTCCATATAATTGACAGATTATTATTCAGGAGGACTTTTATCAAATTGAACATCCTGCGTAAAATACTCAAAAGTATCACAAGATCACGTTTTTTTAACACATATAAAAATAAATTATTACTAATTATTACTAATTATTATTGGATGTGTGCCACATCCAAATCGCCAGAAATTTCAATATAACACATTTTGGGGATTACTTTACATACACTTTGAATGTATCTCGAATAACTTTTTCATTTTTGTTTTTTCAACCGCTACGGGCAGCCCCCTTGAATTAATTGTCAGATTACTATGTAACGGTTAACAGAAATATAAAGCGCGTTTACACTGTAAATGAATGACGCGGTCGGGTACTGTTAAAACGGGTGATTTTTTAAGAGTTAAGTTTTTCAGTTGGTAATGGCATCCAAACGTTATCTGTCAAAGTGAAAAGTTTTCAGTATACTCTGCCATTTCATCATGGAAAGACTTAGAAACGAGCAACGATTGCAAATTGTTGAAATTCATTATCAAAATTCGTGCTCTGTGAAAAATGTGTATCGTTTGTTACGACCATTTTATGGTCGTCATAATCGACCTGGTGAATCAACAATTACTGCTGTTATCACCAAATTTCGCAGCAAATTTACTTTGTTGGTGATTAAACCATTGTCTCGCATGCGTACAGTGGGTACTGAAGAGAATATTGCAGCCGTAGCGTCCTATGTTAATGAGGATCGTGAGATCCTCATTAACATTGGGTTATAAAATTGGGAATTGGGCATGTGTTAATCAACCACATTGCAAATTTTACGTGTTGATTTGGGTTTTAAGGCCTTAAAACAGCTTAATGAAAATCCGCTGTTTATCGAAAAATTGGGTTCAGCGATGAGGCTCATTTCAGGCTTAACGGATATGTAAATAAACAAAACTGTCCCATCTGGAGTGATGAACATGCACATGCCATACAAGAATTACCGATGCATCCCGAAAAAACGACAGTTTGATGTGTTTTATGGGCTGGTGGCCTCATCGATCCATTTTTCAATTGAGTGTTATACTCGATTTAAAAAAAACTACGCTTAAAAAATCACCCATTACAACTAATTTTCACATTTTCAAAAATGTTTACAAGCTTTTCCCCCACTAAAATAGAAATCTTGAAATAAACATTTTTCTTTTTGAAACATAAACTTTTAAATCCAATGACGCTGGAATAACTGCAAATTTAACATCCTGGCCTCCCCTACTATAAGAGTCGTTCTTAAAGAACTGAATTCAACGATTGTTGAATTTAGATTATTGATTCAATCAAAATGAAGTACAAAAACAAATCGAAGATTTGGTTTTGGGGCGTTTATATGCATCTCGTGTTTTAGAAGTTATGATAAATATGATAAGTGTAACGCAGTTCATTGGTTGCCTAAAGGTCGTAGGCCAAAAGATGAAATTGCAGTTGAAATGGCAGTTGATAAAATTGTAGATAATAAATCTCATCAAGAAGGACTGGAAAAGTAGGATTTACTCAGGTTTGATATATACAGAATGAAATAAGTCTGAGGATGGTGGAGTTGGCAAAAGATACTCCAATAGAAGTGAAGCAACTATAAAAATACATCTGATATGCTGGTTTTTCTTCTTTTCAGCAGACAAACTAGACAAACGACATACATGGACGAGTCAGAGTAAATGAAAGCATTTACAACATGCATTCATACAACATGTAATCAACAAGAATCACTGACGAATAACTTCACTACAAATAAACATATCAACGAGAATAAATAACTATTCGCAACTTATAAAAATATTCGCTATGACTACGGGTAAAAAGACACAAAAAGTCAAAGAGCCTAATTTGCATCTGAATTAATAGGTGAACGTCAAGGCAAGAAGTTTCTATAATTTTTACGGAATTTTGCAGCTAGTTTGATTATCAAGGTGCAAATATCTGTCAGACCATTCAAGCGCGAAATAATACTCTTAAAAGTTACCAATACCTATTAATAAGAATAAACCCAAGTAATTTGACCTAATAACAACACGAAAAAAATATTGCCTTAATATATTCAAATTTATACCCAGATATGTTAACGACCGATACGAAATAAGTATTCATTAAATTATTAATTATTATTGATCAATAAACGTTGTATGTACTCAAGCGAATTTCCTCATTTCGTTGGTATTCAATTTCGTTGGTGTTAATCCAGTGTTACCAGATAAGTGTAGGTCGATATAAAAAATTAATGCATTAGGCCATCAAGCATAACAAATAATTGCAAAAACACATTTCACATTAGAACTTATTGGTAATAAATTATGTACATAAGAATTTTATTCGAAGTAGTTGTTTTCCAGATTGTATCTCTTCAATAATTTCCCGATGCTAACGAAAACTTTACCAGTTCAGTATTCTGAAACAGACATTAAAAAACAGTTTGCTTTTTTTCAGGCATATAATTTTATCTTGATTATTTCGATCCAAAACTCAATAGAATAAAGTAGATGATTGCGTAATCTATCATAGCATCGGCGTTTCCTAATTTTAGAGAGGCATATTTGCTGATGCGTTTATATACCGGGTGTCCTAATAAGATTGCTTCTTAGCCACATCTCGAGAACTGTTTATAGTACAGCCTAGGGAAAAAAATTATAACAAAAGTGACCTCGAGAAAAGCCTGAAAATTACTTACACAGTTGTATGTATACCTCTAGAGGGAGTAATTGAATACCAAAAAATTGAAGAATGAATTTTTTGAAAATTTTGCCTAATTAAGATGCATTTGAACTACGATGATCGCATTCCTCAAGAAATTCTGCGTATCGGACATGGTTATGACCACTAAGTTGTTATTATTATTGAAAATATAAATCTTATTTGGGGATGAAAGATTGCTTTCATATTTTACAAGAATTTCAAGATACCTACTTCAAATAGTTTGCCAACAACATAGCTATGGCCAACAACAATTCAAGTTATATAATATACGAGATATATTTATCAAAATATTTTCATGAATATATGTTTCAGAATGGAAGAGTCTTTGGATGAAAATCAGGAATTACCTGGGAATTTTCTATCGGAAATTTACAAATGGGCCTTAGAATGTGAGTAGATTATACTATAGTTTCAACAAAAAATAATTCAGAATTTTATTTAGGATTTGATTTGTTTTGTTCAAGATTTTTCTAGAGAGATCTAGAACACAAATGATATCATCTTCTTCAAACAGTTTTTTTATGGTGTTCAAAAATATTTCAAACAATCTTATTCGCAATATAACACAAAAAATTTCATTCTTGAAAATAATATATTGTATTAGTAGACAAGAAGATGTACATAACGTTTTGAATCGAAAAGACATATTTTCTTCTTGTAGTGCCAATACATTTTTTTTGCTACATATATACGAAAAATTCGGTTTGAATTTGTAAATGAAAAAGATTCACGTATCTGAGATTCTTTCGCTTTCGTCATTTTCATAACAATAATTTTTACTGTAATTCATTAGTTTTAATAAATATCACTCGTTTATGTTCATCGATCGGGATTTTAATCGATCGAAATCTCGATCATTAAGGGATCGAGATTTTTCAGTATAGACTTTTCAATGTTCGTGAAAAAAAATAAAAAGATACATAGTATTTTCCAATCACTGTATCAATATTATTTCTCAATTTTTACCAAAATTCTAACTAATCATTTATCATGCAATTATTGATCCGCGTTTATAATATTATGTTCAGCAATTTTGTTTAATCTTCTTCGAAGTAGCATACAGGTGTTGTGGAAGGTTCAAAAAAGACCCATGCAATATAGGCCTATTCAAACCGCAATAAGTACTCACTGTAAGATTATTGAATTTTTTAAACTTCTTATCAGTTAAACAAAGAATTTTGTACAAAACACTTGAGCTTAAATTATAAATCCAGTTGAAACATTTAATCTGTGAATTCAGTTATAATTATAATACAGGAAATCTAAATAATTTTTTGTAGACTCATCAACAGAGCAGGAACTATGAAAAGTTTATTTAATAGGGGTTTGAAAATGATAACGCAGCACCAAACCAAGTAAAAAATCGTGAGAAATTTAAATCATTCAGAAAAATGTATTGTATGTAAAATATACTTCTTGATATTTTCAATGGAAATATATTAATATTTTGATATCAAAATCAATCTTTTGAAAATATATATGACAAAGTTGCTTGGTGAAACATTTCACAAAATATTTTGTGAAACCTAGTCAAGTGTTTTATTCTATATATTTAATATCATACTACTGAATAAAGGCAAAGTATTACGAAGGTACGAAAAATACAGAAATAAAATTGAAATATGTAGGCGCAGTTTTGATTTAAGTAATACGAAAAGTGATCTCATATAGATCAAAGAGCTTATTGATCGAAACAATTTCAACACAACTGTCATTGTCAGGGTTACCTACTGAAGTATGAAATACTTACGAAATTTGGCAATCGTTCTAATTAAACCCTGTCCACAAGTTATTTTGTTCTCAGGTGCGGTTAGTAACCTTGTGCTGAAACTGCGAATTTGACCATATCCCAGTGGAAGTTCATTGTGAAACCATATGTGAGATACATTTTCAACATCACCGAAATTTTTCGGATTTTTTGCTCTCTGCTCCTTTGAAAAGTTACAAGGAAGCTATTGTTAAAGTATCGCGACATTTCACGAAGAATTCACATGTTGAGTAACTTATTGCAATATTGCTTAATGAGATAAGTTATGCTTTATGTAATGTTTACATTTTTCCTTATTATCCTAAGGTATTTATTTGGTATAAACAAATAAAGAGTTGTATATGCTGCCACAATATGAAAGAGATGTTAAAATACAAACATAATAACAAATTGAGCAGTTTTATAATACGATAATCCATTAGTATAAAACTATGGAATAGAAGATTTCTGATCATGTTAAAAAATATTTGGACACTGCTCTTGAATTTACCTTCGTGTCCAACCCGATTATTTCACAAACTATAATTGAGAAATAAAGAAAATTTCAGCAATCAATGTCCATCTTCCTTTATTAAGTAGATCAGCAATGTTGAACTTCGCCGAATATTAAAAAAAAAGCCCTTTATAATTCCGATTTATTATTTCCGAGATTAAAACTCCTCACAAATCTTTCACGAAAGATTTGTGAAATTGAAGTCAATTTCCAATTAACATGAACCTGTAGTATTCTTGAAAAAGGCCTAGAGCCGAAACATATGTAGAAAAAACAATTATTCGATCAATTTTAAACTGTGCTCATTCCCAAGAAACCTTCACACTTATGTTATTAAGCAAAGCACAAGAAAACTAAACGAATATATATATATATATATATATATATATATATATATATATATATATATATATATATATATATATTCTCAAATATTTCCTGTAACGGGGAGTTTTCACATGTGGAAAAATAAAGACTTATTATTATTATAATTTTAGTGCTAGTTCTTGTCTAAATAAAAAAAAATTCGATGTCTAAACAGCGATGTTCATTCACCATTGGTAAATATACATCATACCTAACAAGAAGTATCATCCTTTGAATAAAAGATCCATTCTCGTGAGAAAAATATATCAAGAATGATGCACGCTCGATTTTTATATATTTTATTCAAATATACATTTCTACTAAAATGACAGAATAAGAAGTACACAATATCATAACGATTTTTAAATTACCATCCTCAGAATTCATTTTCACATTCACAGAGAGAACGTATCTTCATTTTCAGCTGTTGCAAGAGTATCATTGGACACAAGACTTGGTTGTTTAGAGCCTAATCTTCCGAAAGATTCGGAATCGCAAAAAATCATTGATGCAATCAATACATTCTTCTGGAATGTAGCAGAGGTTGAACTAAAAATGCCCGTTTGGAGAGTTTATCACAATAACTCCTTCAAGAAATATATAGGAGCACTAGAAGACTTCAGAATGTAAGTGTTAGCCTATTCTAGAGACAATTCAATTATTTGTATTGATAATATAATAATAATTCATGAGAATGGGATAATCATTTTATATGCACACGTACCCTCCAAGGGCGGATCCATAGAGCTTATATTCAGTGAGTTCGATTTTACCTGTGATAATCTTTCTGTGGTGGCATATATTTCCTCCCACTTGATCTTTCACGTCGCAATCTGGGGAATTCATGCAGAAGACGAAGCTTGATGCCTGTTTTTTTCATTTCTTAAAGTTTTCTATACCGTTTTCCAAAAACTACAGTGTTTAAAGACGGTCACCTTGCTGGCCACCATAAAAAATTCTTCTCGTTCTTCTTCATCCTGGTTTCATCCAATGTTGGATATAAGTCTCTTTTATGTTTTGCGAAGTTTTTCAAACTCTGGCTCTTCTCATTCATTGTCGTTCACAACTTCTTTCACTTCATCAATCTATCTTTTTGCGATATTTTTACGAAAAGTGGGATGTCACACACTTCTTCGTGTATCACTGTGCCTCCAAAATTTGATTATGTGTATCCATATCCTTCTTGTCTCGCTATTTGACCAATCAGACGCCATTACTCTTTATCCTTGTTTTGTCTCGTAGCTGACTGTTTTATATTCTACCTCCCAAAGTGACACCCAAAAATCAAAATGAATAGAGAAATTCTTGATAAATACAAATAAAATTGTATCAGAAGGTAGAACAAATAAAAGTGAGAAGAGAAATTCGTAGAAATTAATCTTTTTAAAGGAACCTCAGCTGCTTGGAGAGTTTATTGGGTTTTGTATCGCGCTAATAAATAAGAGAAATTACAAGATTATGGATTCACTACGATGAAATCCAATCAAAAAACGAAACTAAAATTGAAACTGAGAGAGGGAAAAAAAAAAGACAAAGGTATCATAGGGAGAAAACCTATCTTTGAACTTGTTTTGTGTAACTTTCAACCTTCTGTGTGGCAGATGTGCTATATTTATATGACATCAGTTGTCATATCTTATACAGCGAAGAAATCGCCGAACGAGAATGCTAAGGAATGGGCAGCGCGAGTGAGAGATTTGGCAAGCTACTGTCAGTTCAAATTAACAGAATTGGACACGGTACTAAGGGACATTTATATTATCGGTTATGATAAAGGTTCTGTTCAAGACAGACTATTAGAAGAAAAAGTTAGTGTAACCTTAGAGGCAGTAGTAGAATTGGCATTTTCTAAATCAGTCATTCAGCCATCATTTTCTTGCAATCTGGAAAATATTATGAAGGAACCGGAGTTGTTATACGCACGTACCAATTCACAGCGGAGGGGCAATGCCGACCTTGAGTCCAAGTCTAGAACGTTTCATCCCCCCTCAGCAAGTTTCTACGCATCTAAATGCACAGTCTGTGGGCGCAGAAATCATCGAGCAGATAAGTGTTCTTATCGTGAATGTTTTTGTCACTGTTGTAATAAAAAGGGGCATTTAGCTCCGGTTTGTTCTTTCAGGAAAACCGTAAACAAATCAAATGTGAGAAATAACCAAAATTTCTTAGAATCTACAGATTGTACAGAATCGAACGAGTATGAATTGTTCAACTTAAGCTATAATGTTAATCCTATTTTAATCGATATTTCGATTGAAGGTGTAAATTTTAATTTTAATTTAGATACAGGTTCAAGTTTTTCTGTAGTATCTGACATATTTTATATACGCAATTTTCCTAACTCCAATTTAGTGAAAACAAATAAAAAGTTTCATTTATATAATGGCGAAATAGTTGCACCAATTGGTTTTTTTGAGAAAACAGTTACATTTTAGAATGAATCTCATGATTTGAATTTTTATGTCATCAAAGGTGCTACTGGTCCACCTTTATTAGGCAGGGATTTTTTCAATATCTTTCAGTTAAATATATATGAAAATAATTTTGTTGATTCTACACAAAATGATTTTAAAAAATTAATCTCGAAATATCGTGCGGTGTTTGAACCAGGACTAGGAACTTTCAATAAAGGGTTGATGGTATTGAATTTAAAATCCAAAAATGTTACTCCTAAATTTTTTCGCGCGAGACCTCTACCATTTGCCATTAGAGAAGGGGTGGAGGATGAATTGAAGAGATTGGAAAATTTAGGTGTATTAGAATCCATCGATTATAGTCCATGGGGGACTCCGATCGTACCTGTTTTAAAAAAAGACGGAACAATTAGAATTTGCGGCGATTTTAAAATTACCTTGAATCCGCACCTGGAAATCGATCAGTATCCTTTACCACGAATAGAAGAATTATTTTCTAAACTACAAGGTGGAATTTATTTTAGTAAAATTGATTTGGCTTATGCTTATACACAGGTTTGTTTAGATGATAATTCTAAAAATTTGGTAACCATAACTACTCACAAGGGGTTATATCGATACACTAGAGCTCCATTTGGAATTGCTTCCGTGCCGGCAAAATTTCAAAAGATGATGGAATCGTTATTGATTGGTATTGAGGGTGTTATTGTTTTTCTAGATGATATTTTAGTTACAGCAGAATCCAAAATAAAACATATTGAACGTTTAGATCAAGTGTTAGGTAAATTAGAAGAAGCAGGGTTGAGAGTGTCTTTGAATAAATGTGAATTTTTTAAATCGGAAGTAAAATATTTAGGTTTCAAAATTGACAAGAACGGTTTACACACAGATGAAGAAAAAATTTTAGCTATAAAAAATGCTCCGGAACCACATAACGTTAATTTCATTGAGTACTTCGAAAATAATAAACATTTTCCAATCGATTTTGCGTCTGTTAGAAAAGAGTCATCTTTGGACGAAACGATTAAGAACGTCATCAAATATTTGCGTACAGGGTGGCCCAAGGAAATGCACAGTAAATATAAACATTTTTACAAAATTCGAGAAGAATTAAGCGTTGAGGAAGATTGCTTACTTTGGAATAATAGATTAGTAATTCCTCATAATTTAAAAGTAGGTTTATTGAAGGACTTGCATCGGTCACACAGGGGTGTTGTTAAAATGAAAAGTTTGGCGAGGTCATATTTCTGGTGGAGTGGACTAAGTAAAGATATCGAAGATTTGTGTAGGTCGTGTGAGAATTGTATGATCAATAAAAAAGTCCAGATAAAGCCGTTTTAGTACCATGGCCTTTTCCGGTCGAAGTATGGTCTAGGCTCCACCTTGACTTCATGGGTCCTTATTTAAAAAAATATTTTTTAATACTGGTAGACTCCCACTCGAAGTGGGTTGAAGTTTTTCCAATGAACACAATTACTGCGACATCAACTATTGAAATTTTGCGAAGTTGTTTTGCTAGATTTGGTTTGCCACGTATGATTGTTTCAGATAATGGTGCCACATTCACTTCGAATGAATTTCAGACTTTTCTAAAATTAAATGGTATTGAATTCCGTTCTTCTCCACCTTACCATCCTTCCTCTAATGGCCAGGCGGAGAATTCCGTGAAAACAATAAAAAACGCTTTAAAAAATGCTTTAGGCAAAAATAAAGAAATTAATATCAATAAATGTATAAACAACTTTTTATTTGACTTCAGGAACACAATACATTGTACAACGGGTCGAAGTCCAAGTGATCTTATGTTTAGTAGGAAAATACGTACAAGATTTGATTTACTTTCACCCCCTTGTTGCAACGAATATGGTGATTTGAAAAGAATCATTCTCAATAAACAAAATAAGCAAAAACAGTATTATAATGGCAAAAGAAATATTGAATTTGAAATTGGAGATAATATTACAGTTAAGGATTACAGAAAACCTTCTAAGATCACATGGATTCCGGCCGAAGTGTATAAAAAAATAGGTTTAACGACTTACTTGGTCAAAATTCCACAACTGAACAATGTAATTTGGAAACGCCATTTGAATCAGATAAAGCCTGCGTTGAGGAAAGAGTTATTACTAAATCAAAATAATAACGAGGATGCAAATGAAGTTTCCAAATCTGAAAGTTTTGATTTAGTTGCTGGGCCTGACAGTAAAAATACTTTTGAGGGAAACTGTGTTTCAAGTCTCAGACCAAAAAGGGCAGTTAAACCTATCGATAGATTGAAATATACTTGATTTTTTTTTTTTTTTAATTTTCTCAATTTATGGTTAGGGTATTTGTATTATTATTTATTTTTTTAAATTTTACTAAGGGGAGAAGTGTGATATATGTATATTGATAAATATTAATTTGGCACATGTGCAAAGGCCAAGTGGGGATGTATAAGTAATCCAGATGCACTAGTACGAATTTACCAGTTATTAAATGTGTATCAAATTATACGTTGTTTATATATCTCTCTCCCAGCGTACATTACAATATCAGAAGTTGAATCATGGGAAATGCACAGTATTGTATTGTCCCAACTGAAAATTAGAGTCAAATGACTGTAATTTTCACCCCATTAAAAAAACGTTACATACAGAGAATTAGAATACTCGCAATTTTAGGTCACAATTCTAATTAACCAGTGAGAGAGAAAACAACAATTATTGGCCTGTGGCATGTTACGCCAGAAAGTTGAATAGTGAACGAATTACAGCCATTTTAATAGATAGTGATGACAGAAAGATTAAAATTTGATGTTGTGTCTCGTCGAAAGTAGTTCAAGGTAACATCTTAGGCGAGAACTGTTGACTGCTCTAAGTCTTGATTAAATTACGAAAGAAAAAGAGATGCAACGCCGAAATGCCCATTCACTTCATTAGGCCGTTTATTTCAATTAATTTATGCAAACACAAACCCATTTGTTCCACAAGTGAACCTTTATTTGACGAGTTTCAGTTACAAATTCAGTTATTTACATAATTCGTTGAAAAGTAGCAAAATTATTGCTCGAAGCGAAAAAGTCCTCATTTGTAATAATTCATTCAGGTTTATTGTGCTATACAAATACACAATGATGTATTTATTTTGCTTCGTTCCACATTCTACTATTTACGAAGAAAACCTGTTATTTAAATCTGATCCACTCATTTTTTGCAGTTATATCGGAAATTTCAATTCTATCGATATTATGTAAAGTATCCAGGTTGATAATTTGATAATGTTTAATGATATGTTCATAGTAAATCATTTTGACACCTACACTCATTCTTGCTATCTGATTGAAAGTGCGTTTGTTACATAGCCATTTTGTATGAATTATATTTTATAAATGTTCGATAATGTTAGTCTACTTGTCGGAAAGTTATCTTTCTATCTTGCAAATGAATTGTTCGCATTGGTTTAATGATGAAGCGAAAAGCTGAAGGCTGCGAGTTGAAGAACGAATTGGTTTGAACTGTTTTGATACATACCTAGCACTTAGTGTACTAATTACAGTTAGTGCACGAAGTGTATATTTTGTGAATACTTTGTCAATATTTGAAACAAATTTTTTAAAACTTTTGAAATGTTACTCATTATTCCACATTTTTTGTTGCTTCTGAAATTTTTTGTTATCTCCCATGACATGTGTTACCATTGCGATGGTTGAAGAAACTATGAAATCTTTAAAATCATAGAACATTATGAAATCCAACATGTTTATTTCATATGTGAATAATTACTATAAATTCCATACATATTTTAATCAAACTTTCGGTCATTATAATGGTTTTTGGAAATTTTGTTAGCATTTCTGCTGTTCATTTCAGTAAACATGGAGACATACAGTAATCTAGTAATTACAGAGTCGCACAGAAGGAATTTCAAGGTAACACAGAAATTACAAACTGAATTAGAAATTATAAATGAAAAAATTAGGATTTCTTTCGATTAGGCTCATTTAACTCCGATTGAAACATAAAAGTCATGAACACTATATGAAAACAAATAAATATTCATCCGAATCGAAATCTTAGTACAAAAAAAGGTTTTTTAGCGCGCAAATTGTATTGTAGCCATCGAGACATTTCTCGTTTGAAAATAAATATTTTCAATTTTTTCAAAAGTAGATGGTACAGAATTATAAATTTTAAAACCTGTGTAAGAGAAAGCTATGTGAAAAGCACTTATATTATAACTAGGAGCTGAAATCAAAATTTGCCTGATGTTGATATTATGCCTTTGGTTTCAAGTTGTGTAAATAAAGAGGTTTTTCGTACAACAATATTTTGTGGACCAAACATGCTAGTTGCAAACATATTCTATTTTTTATGTTTAACCAACTTATGTTTCTTAATTTTGAACTCACGTGGTCAAATTTTCCAAAACCATGAGTGAAGGGTATACAGTTAAAAAAGATTAGACAAAAACAGTTTTAAGAAATATGAAACAAACGCTTCATCGATTACGAAATAATACATTTAAAAAGGAAACCGCTCTAACTATAAAATTCTAGATGTGAGTATTGCTTCTTAAAGAATTGTCAAAAGTGACACCCACAATCTTACCCTCCCTCGCAATATCTAAACGTACATTGTTAATGTAAAGATCTATAGAATTTTATAGAATGCTTTTACGTTGGGAACCAGAAACAAGACATCATTTATATACTCACCCGTAGAGAAAAATTTACATTAATTTTCTAGATATAGGTTCACACTTTTAATCAACAATGGTGATGTATTTGTCACCATTACGGCAGCTTCTTCGGTCTTCAAAGAAGCATCGTACTGGTGAGAGTCAAAGAAGCCATAGCGAAAGTTCAACACTACTGTTAAAGAAAGGGGGTTTATCTAAAAATATTAATCTAGAAATCATTAATTGAATAATTGGTCAAATGTGGGATATTTTAGCGCTTTGGTCTCTAAATTTCTCTATTTTTGAATATACAACCTTCATTTAACATTTTCATAGCTTCTCAAAATAAATTCCTGTTTATTTCAAACTCTCTTATTCGAGCAGCAAGAATTTCTTGAGGAATTTGTTGATTGGGAAATTAGAAATAATTTCACAAGATAAATCTTATTTGAAAACTGGACTGCAAAAACACAACCAAATTGAAATGCCAGTAAAAGTCAATGGATACTTTAATGAGTCGAGTTCACTTTCATAGATCAGAATGTAATTTGCAGTTATTACAATTCATACTGCACGCATGCTTTACGTTTACTGTATTTCAACGGGTTCACTTTTTTGTTATGTAATAGAGGATAAATACGATACATTTCTTAATCAAAACTAAAATCAAATACATAGGTAGATCAACTAGAATGTAGGAGAACATAACATTCAAGTAAAATTTTCTGGTTAAGGAAGAAACAAGCATTTTGTTGCCTTATCAAATTTCGTTTTATCAATTATCAGCACAAATGAAAAAATTTGGTCCCCAGTTGTGTATAATAAAACTAAAGATGATCAATCTGTTTTTGAAGAATTAAATTGAGTAAATTGAAATATGCTGATTGTGATGTTTTATATACGATATTTGGCATCGTTTCAATCATAGAAGAACTTTATAACATAAAAATATTCCTTTCACAAAGCAAAACTTTCAGCTATAGAGTATTATGTCAGAATTGATCATTTCATAAACATCAATTGCGTTACAAATTTTCTAGAAATTTGAGTAACCGCTTTGAAATGTCATGATTTTTTATTTATACGTATCGTTTAATAAAAATACATACAAATTTTCTTTCCATCACGTCTCATTTTTTTTCAACAAGAAAGTGCCTTTTTGTATTAGAAATTGAAACGTCAAAACATATTTCAAAGAAATCTTATGAAATCAACCAATTTTTTTCACATTAATTGAGCCTAATTTTATCATTTAAGTAAATAGAAGTAAACAAAAATATTACCTATAAAATTTTGATAAAAAATATCGTGAAACTTCAACGTTTTTTTTTGTGCTTCGAATGATCTTCTCGTTTTAAACGCCAACAGTAATCACCTAGCATAGTTGTGTCCCAACGGCCTTGAAATCGTTCTTCAAGCTCCTTTACATCCTGGTGAAACCACTCACCCTGCTCATCACTAACCGCACCAAGATTAGATGGAAAAAAAGAGAAATGAGAACGAAGAAAGTGAATTTTTAATGACATTCTGCAACCCAACTTTTCGTATGCTTTTAACATGTCGTTCACTAGCTGTTCCGAATTTTCGGCTCTGTGGTTCCCTAAAAACCCTTTCATAACTGCTTTCAGTGACAACCAGGCATCAAGTTCCGTATTAGTAAGCTTTTTGTCAAAATTTGGGTCGTTTATCAAAGTACGTATTTGTGGTCGCACAAATATTCCTTCTTTGAGTTTGGCGTCACTTAACTTTGAAAATACTGTCTTCAAATATAAAAAGCCATCTCCCTCTTTATTCATAGCCTTCACAAAATTTTTCATCAAACCAAGTTTTATGTGGAGTAGTGGTAAAATAACATTTTAAGGATCTATCAATGGTGCATGCTTCATATTAGATTTTCCGCATAAAAACTCTGACTTTTCTGGCCATTCTTTTGTAATGTAGTGTTTTTCTGTGGCTCTCCTGTCCCACATACAAAGAAAACAACAGTATTCAGTAAATCCGCCATATAATACGAGCAAAATAGCTATATATAAATTTGAGATCAGCGCATACTTTCCAGCTGTAGTCTTTGTATTTTATTGAATTCAATATTGATTTCATGTTTTCATACGTTTCTTTTAGAATAGTTGGATATGCCACTGTTAAAAACTCGGGATCTTCGCAGCTGTCATTATATTCATCAATATTTGGAAATCTGACTCTTCTGTAGTCTTAATTTCATTTTTGGAGAGAGGTAGAGGAGGTGGTTTCTTCTCTGTGAGATACTGGTTTTGACATGGAAGAAACGTCAGGATACTTGATGTTGTGCTTGATTTTCTTTGTAAAACCACGTATGTCAGTCATGCAAAAGAAGCAATCATTAAAATGATTACTAGGTTCGCGCCATAAAGCTGGTACGGAAAATGGCATTGACGTCTTGTTTCCATTTAACCAAGATGTCAGAGTACATCGACATGACATGTACCTCGAAAACTAGACGTGATGGATACCACATATGTTTGGAACATTCAATTTATGACTCATTACCTATTTATTCCAGCTAACAGTTAAGAGGGTACCAAAATCGTGTAACGCAGTGTCTATCTCCACAGCAAAATCTATAAATTATAATAAATTATAATTTATAGATTCTGAATTGACAGTACGAAGGAAGGAAACTGAAATTATTGGAGTCTATACCGAATTGGCTATGGTAGCTCACAAAGAAAAGATTTATTCAAAATATTTAAGAGTTCACTGTACTAAATATTGTCTCGTTAAGTAACAGACTAACGAACTGAAGATGAAAATTGTATTCATTGCCAAGTTCAACTTTCACTCTCCGATAAACAAAATCGAAAGCCGAACGCACAAGTGTGTTACCTACTTTTATCTGTTCGCCAGACGAGAATCACTTCAGGTTTCTAGGTTACAGTAATTAGTCTATGATCGAGCAGAGTATTTGTTATATAACTATAGAGAAATGTTTGTGCTTGTTACAGTTCATTTCTTTTCGATTCAGTGCGTTGCGTGCAGGAGTTACTCAATAATATATCTTTCCAAAGAATAAGTGATGTATAGGATTGACCTTCTGGCCAATTGAGAGATTGGAATTCGGTCCATGGGGCAATAGAATTTTGTTTATATTTATAATTATTTTGGACAGTTTATTCTTCTGAGAATAAAGAAACGATGCTAACATGTGAGGTCGCAAAACTTTCATATTCTGTTTAGAAACTTCACAATTACATACAATACATTCTTAATTATAGGTTTTTATATATTTCCATATTTTCTTTCATGCATACAGTAAGTGCATAATGTTTGTATATTATACAAACGCTACCTCATCTCTTTATATACGAAGGATAATTCACAATTGCTTGATTATTAGATTAATCAACACTAAATCTTCAATTCTTTAGGCATTAAAAAAAGCATTTCTATAATGCTAACTATACAATAACGAATGAAAAACTAAAAACCTAAAACTTACGAACATTAATATAAAAATATAACTCTGCGATCAAACTGAAATTGAATTTTATCCACAAATTGCACGAAAACTGATGTGAGATCATCAGGTCATAATGCAAATATGACAATGATATCATAAAAAGCTCAAAGTCCTCCAAAAATTGTATGAAGTGGTGAAAGGGTTCGAATATCAGTACGAGCCAGAGGTTGAATTTATGAGGGAAAGAAATAAAGTAACAAATAAAGTACAATCAACAAAAAACCTAATCAAATTGTTCAGGATTATAATTTTCAAATATTTCCTGCGTTTTTCAAGTGAATTAACATTAAATATGGTAGTAACTTATGAGTTTTACCTCGTTCTGGATAAACACCCCCAGAAGAGAACCATAAAAAATTTATAATACTTCTTTGAACTTATTCAAGATGTCTTAAATAATACACATGCTCTGGATTCCAATCGACATGAACATATTCTAGTTTTGATATAATTGTATCGTATAGGATCAGGTTGATTCAGATTGAAATTTTGAATTTCTTATTACAAAATCCGATGTTTTGTATGTTATTCTTCAAACGATGTTACCTACTTATGAAGATTATAGGTGAATAAACAGGGACAGACTTCATTTATTTTCAAAAAGTCGTGTTTGCAAAATATTCTGCAGTAAATGCGATTGTTTTCACATAAAACAAAGTAGAAGTTGTATCCAAAAAACAATCAATGAACACTAAAAATCTATTCTAGTATATTAAATCAACCAACTATACTGAATTCTCTGACCACGCTTATCATAGGTACAATAATGCAAATTAAAGAATATGAGATAATTCAAAAGAGATTATTGAAAGTTGTATTCAATAAACTTATAAGATTTTCAAGCGATAGAATGTTCAGTGAATTGAAGGTTTTGTGACCCGAGACAGTTGTACACAAAATCTGTGATTCTGTTTACTAGTGTAAACAAATCATAACACTAGACAAAATCTAGACCAGTGAGTGCGACTCCATAAAATTGTAAAAAGCAATGTGAAAAAAGGCTTCCTTTACATAATTCCAGCTATTTACAATATTATACCCACATCTCTTAAGCACAACCAAAGCTACCATGCTCTGCAGAGAAACTGGCAAGATTGGATAATTGAAATGTGGAAGACGATTTATTCACAGAATATTTGAAGTTAATGTTCATTCTTGATAGCGTTTGTTTTCTTTAATGGTGGCCTTGAATTCAATTGTGGTGTTGTTTAAGAATATTCCAAATGGTCCATTGATTCATTCCTGGCCTCACACATTGAGCCCATACTCAAGTTCGTTGGAGAACTTACGTGGGCCACAGAGTGTCAATTGATATGTTTAATTTTGAAATTATGATTTTCGCGTTTTCTTCAATATTTGAGTTTTCGGAGATATTTACATTGTTTCTTCTCTTTTTTTTTTTTTCTCTCAATGTAAAAGAGGAAAAAATGTGACAAGATATTGTTTTTCTTCAATATTTGAGTTTTCGGAGATATTTACATCAATGTAAAAGAGGAAAAAATGTGACAAGATATTGTGTATCACGAGATCCTCAAATAAATATTATATTTTTATTATTTTTTTCTGGATTCCAAGAAAACACAACTAAAATTACATTCAGGTAATCAGACATTAGCCCAATTCAGAGCCTTAAATAATATTTGATGAAGGATGTTTTTTATAATACAACCCAGTTTATAGAGGCAGCCATGAATATAAATCGAAATATAATATTATATTTTTTTCATTATAGTTTATAATATTGATCAATTAAAAATCGTTCGAATTGTCAAATGTATTTCTCACTTATATTCTTTACAGACTTTGTTCTAAATATATCAGAAAAACTATGGATAACATGAATCAAAAAGATTTTCAGAATGTTAAGCAAGAAAATATTTCAATTGTAGAGAAGATTTTGTTGAAAACTGGAAATCCAAAACTGGCGGCTGTACTAGCGCTTGATCTCTTGTTGGTTGGAGTAGATACGGTAAGTAGAGATCTCACAACAAACATACAAGTTCTGTGGTACATATTATAAAAACGTAGGTATTAAAATTTTAGTAGGTTTTTAATCGAATATTGAAGACAAAAAGCCTACCTACATCTTCACCTACAATCCCTAACCAAATTCACACTATTTGCCAGGGTTGCCAACTCGTGGAATCTTTTCCTCCTGTAGTCAAGTTGAAAAACCCCTAAAATCCCCTTGAATTGTTTCTAAAATTAGAATTCAAAGAAAAAATATATATTAAGTTTTTATTTTGCAAGTGTTTTTTATTATTAAAATTAAAATATTATTGAATATTTATTATTATTAAATATTTAATATTATTTGATATCATTAAAATATTATTTTATTATTATTAAATTTTTCATTTAATTTTTGGAAATGAGAATATTAGTAAAAGTTTATAGGGTATTATTTTACACAAAAATTAAATTATTTGATGAAATGGATTTTTTTATTCAAGATGGAAATCAAAATTAATTTTACTTATTCAAATTATGATATGAAATATTTTGGATTACTTTGAAAATACCCCTGAAAATTTTAAACCCACCAAAAATTTTGTCCCCCTAAATTTAGGGGGAAAACCCCCAAGTTGGTATCCCTGCTATTTGCAATCGTTTTAGGTCTGCACTACGGACCGCACTTAGGTGCGGACTACTTATAATCAAATCGCATGTAAGTAAACATTTTTACAACAAGTGTTGACAAATTAGGAAATACAGTAAAGGTTTAATAATTGATCATCAACTCGTCTCTTCATAGTATAAAAATTTTAGTATAAATGGGCACAAATAATTTCTTACTAGTAATTTTCTAAAAGTAACGAGTCATATGAAATTGTTCGCTAGAAGTTTATGATTGGAGACAAAACCATAATTTTTTTGGAGACAATTGTATTAGTTCAATTGTGAAATTATCATTTAGAATTTAGATTATTTTCATTTTATACGACAACACTATTTCACACGCATTTTCAAGTTTATTGCTGAAATGAAGAACAAAATTCGCTACAGTATACTCAAAACTTCTTTCCCATCCAGGTCTTAATAATAAAAAAGGAAACAAAAACCATAAAAAAATGTTGTTCTCAGACGGTACCCATAAAAAATAACATTTTCCGTGACAGTATTTTAAAAGGCACAAAAATTGTTTACGAGAAAAAACGTTGTTGTTTGATGGAAACATTGGCCACTACTATCATCAGACCTAATCCTATTAGTCTTTTTTATGGCAATATGTGAAGAGCATGGTGAACAATACTAAACCACTAGTTGAATTGAGGAGAAAAACTAACAAATCTAGAATAAAACAATACTATATTAAAAATATCAAGACTGTAGTTTTTCTAGAAAAAATCATGATAAAACCTCTCTGCGATATGATTACTTTATTAATCTATCGTGATAAGTTATTGAATATTTTCTGTTACAGACTTCAATAGCTGCCGCGTCTACGATATACCAACTCTCGCAAAACCCTGATAAACAAGAAAAATTATTTAAGGAACTAAAGGGTATATTACCAAACCCCGACTCAAAATTTAACAGTCAAACTCAAGAAAACGTACCTTATTTGAAAGCATGTATCAAAGAGACACTAAGGTGAGTACAATCTACTAGTGTTACTGATACCACAAATTTAGAAAATAATGAGTTATAAATTATAAATGTTAAAGGTTTTTATGTTTTTGTTTTTAGATATATGCTTTTTACTCGATAACGCTAGAACGCATAATTCCCATGGGAGATATCTTTGAGATAAGTTTGTGTATGGAGTAGACACTTTTAATTCCGGAAATTTGTTTATGTTTTTATAGCTCAAGGATAAGAGGACGTTATGTTGCATTTTTTTGCGTAGTAATACTTAATGGTTGAGATAATGACATCTACAACTTTTTTTCTGCAAAATGTCCGGTTCCAGTGGCATTTCATCATATTTTCTCCGAAAGTTCGGTATTATATAAAAGAGTTAAATAAAGTCATGAAGTAGATGGAACTTGGGACATGGATTCATAACATTTTTGAGATTACAGATTTATTAATAAACCAAGAGATATTTGACAAAGTTATTTCAAGTCTAAACTGAAGGAAACACCTCAGAAGCGTACTGCGGGCGTATTGTAGAGGACCTGTTTTCGGCTCTTTGATCCCTTATGCATTAATTTATAAGAATGGACACATTGAATGCGCAATACAATTATTTTCAAGTGCAAAGCCATTTTTTTAGAATATACAACGTTATTTTGTATTTTTATAGTCTTGCAAATCAAAAACTTGTAAATAATTTCAAGAAGTTATTAGAATGAAAAAATAAATTATCTTCTTTGTATGGAAAAGTACAAACGTCAATTCCTCAATAAACGGAAAATATTAGTGTTAGTATAAAATTTATGTTAATTATATTTGTTGCAAATCTTTTTATGCAGATTGTTCAACAATTTGAAAAAATTGAGCGATGGATGTTGAAAGAATTGAGTTGTGGTTCGGTTTTCGTGCTCTCCAAGTGACTAGATTTCATTATTTGTATTGAGCTTTTACATCATGAGTTGAAGTTTGAATTGAGTTGAAATAAAGTCATGAAATAGATGGATCTTGGCACATAGATTCTTAATATTTTTGATATTACAGATCTGTTAATAAACCAAGAGATAATTGACAAAGTTCTTTCAAGTCCAAAATGAAGGAAACACCTCAGAAGCGTCTTGCGGGCGTGTTGTAGAGGACCTTTTTTCGGCTATTTGATCCCTTTTGCATTAATTTATAAGCCTAGACTCATTGAATGTGCAATACAATTATTTTCAAGTGCAAAGCCATTTTTTAGAATATACAACAATATTTTGTATTGAATACAAAAAAAATACAAATAATGAAATCTAATCACTTGGAGACTACGAAAACCGAACCAAAGCTCAATTCTTTCAGTATCAAATGAGAGGTAATAATGATGAATCTACTCTGTTATAGTTCATATTTAAATGAGAGGTAATAATAAAAACTTGTCTAAAAATCACTGACTGAACAATTCTTTATTCGACTAGTTTCGCCTTTTACAGCATTATCAAGAATGGCGAAAAAAAAAGGCGAAACTAGTCGAATAAAGAATTGTTCAGTCAGTGATTTTTAGACAAGTTTTTATTATTACCTCTCATTTAAATATGAACTATCACAAAGTAGATTCATCGTCCATTGAATTTATTCTTTCAACATCAATTGCTCAATTTTTTTCAAATTGTTGAACAATTTCCATGAAAGAATTTGCAACAAATTTAATTATTATAAATTTTATACTAACACTAATATTTTCCGTTTATTGACGAATTGACGTTTGTACGTTTCCATACAAAGAAGATAATTTATTTTTTCATTGTAATCTCAGCTTCTTGAAATTATTAAGTTTTTGATTTGCAAGACTATAAAAATACAAAATATTTAATAGTGTTGACGTTTACTTGATGTAAATCCATTATAATTGAATATAAACTTAAATTCAAACCCTTGAACTCATTATTTACACTTTATTGACTACATAGCATGACGCGTTTCGTCGTTACAAACGACTTCTTCAGATGCTTACAGAATAATTCTTCTGATAATTCTAATAATATTATATATATATATATATATAATATATATATATATATATATATATATATATATAAGGAAATGAAATTTTTTGTGCTTATGGCACTGAATGAAATATTTAAGAAAATGAACACTAGAACATTCATTTGAAAAATTGAAATTAGATAAATGTTAGAGAAATATTGAAATCGATGCCACACCTGATGGAAGTGCGAGACATATATGTTTCGTTCTGCAAGTAACTCGTCAGTCGCACCACGTCCATCGAAGTGAGGCAACGATTTCAACCTCCAAGCATCTTCTTGTGACTTCAAGTGGAAGATCGTAGAGTAATGAATACTCTACAATTCCATCTATAGAAATCAGTAGAAAACACCTCTCTCAGATTACAGAGTCACCAAGCATCGAAATTTCACATATCTTCTATACCCGTAGGTATCTACTAAATAGCAATGTCCATTTGACAAATATCATCGAACGATGTTTTTAAATGTCAATAAAACCTTCGGACTTAAAGGTCTATCTAAAACCTTTTGTGGAAGAAGCAAAAATTTTACTTGCTGAAGGTTTAACCATCAATAATCTAAACAAAGTCTTACAATTACGATGTTTCATTTGTGATTCACCATCAAGAGTGTTTATTAAAAGTATGTGTTTATTATAATTATTGTTTATCATTTTTGTAATTTTCTCAGGTATTACAAACTTCAATGGCAAGCATGGGTGCACAATATGTACTACAGTTGGAGAATACTCCAATATATCCCAATAATATTATTATGTATCACGACAAACCCACTGTAAACAAATTAAAAAAATAATTTGAGGTTATATACAGTTGAAAAACGGCGCAAGAAATCTTCTCTATAAATAACGTGAACAGAGCATTTTGAACACTAAATTGCTGTGTAAGAGTTATCGAAGCGGTCGTTATAAAGGCATTTTATACAATTGTTTTGTTTGTGTATCAGCAAATGCTACCATTGAGCAAAACTATTTTTTTAAAGCTTTATAACAGCTATTTGTGATACTTCAAAATGACACTACGACACTTGAAATTGAAAACAAATTTTCTCAGACAGGACCGTATTGAATCTTTATGATGAAATTATAGTTAAATCCATTTCAAGCTAAGCTAAATTCTCGAGAAATTTACTTGTAAATTTAACAAGCAAAATTCAGCTAATATAAGCACTTATTCTTCATAATGATGATTTATTTGTTACATTCTTCATTATACATTAATATACTTTGTCTATTCATTAATCGGTCTGTCTGTTTGCCGTGGTCACGACAACTTTTGAAGAATTATACTGCTAAAAATTTAAAATTGTCAAATTATTATTTGACATTAGTTTGCATAGGTTACACTACAATTTTTCAAATCGAAAATTAGATTTTATAATACTAAAAATATTGTTTTAACTTGCGAAATTAATACAGATATATGTGGAATATAATCCTCATTAAAAAATTATTAACATAGTACTAAAACAATATCCAACACCTATTCGAAATACTTGTTTTCTTTTTGACAGTGCGCAATGGTCGGTAATTACAGTGCATAATGGTCGGTAACAGTGCGCAAGGGTGGTAATGTCGTCTATTCTAATACTCTGAACAATGGAGAAATAATTCATATTCCATGTAGGTCGTGCACAAAATCGATTATTTACTTATTTTCATTTTGATGCAGTATAATTTCGACGCTGTAAATACGAGTATTATTTAGAATGAAAGCGTCAAGTAAAAATATTACTCCATATCACACTCTGAACGAAACTGATAAAACAAACCTTAAAATTTGGGTTCATAGTCTGCCTAAATTGTAATATTTGATCAATCGTTTTAATAGGGCACAAATAAATATCTACAAAATTAGGTACGTGAAAAATCATCAGTGCTTAACAAGTATATAATGACAAAGCTATTAATATTACATGGTCTGGTTACTTTGTCGAAAGTAATGTTTAAGTATATTTTAGCAACATATACCGTCCCTTATAATAGATTTATTTAGAAAGATCGCTTAGCGCCATCGACATGATTTTTTTACCAAAGAATTTTAATTTACAATAGCTTTCCTAAAAAATGTGTAGTTGGTTTATCCCATATAAATTTTCCCATATTATGAAATTCCCTGATCCACAATCGAGCGGATAATACAAAAATGAATTTTTCAATCTAACACATACGACAAAGTCCAGCATAGAAGCCATGGTGAAAGCTGGGGTTTATTATGGGTTGCATTACTCACATCAACTTACTGAAAATATATCAAAATCATCTCAAAATTTACATGTTTTATAAAAGTGTCTTAAGAAGTAAATTTGCTTTGTACCGGCTGCAATAGTGACAAAATGTATTTATAAAGTTGACGCTATGTTTTCAGGATTGATTAGGATGTTCTTTGGAAGCCATTTTGCATGCATAATGAAAACCGAACTAATTGATACGAAAATATCTTACATCTTACAATTTTTGCATAAAATAAACATTTTAAAACATATCTCGAGTACTGAAGAACAGGTTTGGCGTATAAAAATGCATAACCTAGTGAGTGTGATATTCAGGCCAATTTTCAATATTTGAAAAGTGTATATTATTGACGTGGCCCTTTAAAATTTTTCCATATTTTTAAACATTCTGCACGGAATTTTTTTTTTCGCAAATAAAATTCATTTTACTGTTCGCCAAGTATAAACTCTCCTGAAGTTTATTATTGTGCTACATTACGTGTACGCCGTGATGTTCATAATATATCGCCTTTATCATTTTAAAGCAACTTCGGTGATAAAATACTCTCAAGCAAAACAGATTACTCCTAATAACGTTGCAACATGCAACAAAAGCGTTGCAATTGAGCCAATAAGGATACCCTTATTAAACCATGTTTTATAAGAGTTTCATTACTGTTTCATAATTAATAAAAGACTCTAGTTTTATAACGGTCCCTTACAAAGCTATTGTATAGATGTTATATAACAATCATATTGCGGCTCGGTAAAAGTTTTTGGGGCTGTTTTATAACTGCTCTCACAGCATTAACAAAACAGGCCTTGGAATAAATTGTTTTATAAACCTGTGCCCATTTTGGCTTTGTAAGTGTTGTTTAAGCGTTCTGAAAATGTTTATAGCAACAAACATGTTTTATAACAAATGTTTTGTAAACGTTCTCTCGGCTATAATAAAACATTCAATTGTTAGTTGGGCAGATTACAGAGTCACCAAGCATCGAAATTTCACATATCTTCTATACCCGTAGGTATCTACTAAATAGCAATGTCTATTTGACAAATATCATCGAACGATGTTTTTAAATGTCAATAAATTGCGTTAGTAGTACGCTCGCGTTTATTCCCGTATTTCAGGGGCCAATTCGGCGATATTTTTAAGGAAATGAAATTTTTTGTGCTTATGGCACTGAATGAAATATTTAAGAAAATGAAAACTAGAACATTCATTTGAAAAATTGAAATTAATCAAGAGAATGTTATAGCAGAGCTAGATATGTGAACGTGTACGATGTGATGTCTCCATTATCCTTCAAGGGATAAATGTTAGAGAAATATTGAAATCGATGTCACACCTGATGGAAGTGCGAGACATATATGTTTCGTTCTGCAAGGAACTCGTCAGTCGCACCACGTCCATCGAAGTGAGGCAACGATTTCAACCTCCAAGCATCTTCTTGTGACTTCAAGTGGAAGATCGTACAGTAATGAATACTCTACAATTCCATCTATAGAAATCAGTAGAAAACACCTCTCTCAGATTACAGAGTCACCAAGCATCGAAATTTCATGATTTCTATAGATGGAATTGTAGAGTATTCATTACTCTACGATCTTCCACTTGAAGTCACAAGAAGATGCTTGGAGGTTGAAATCGTTGCCTCACTTCGATGGACGTGGTGCGACTGACGAGTTCCTTGCAGAACGAAACATATATGTCTCGCACTTCCATCAGGTGTGGCATCGATTTCAATATTTCTCTAACATTTATCCCTTGAAGGATAATGGAGACATCACATCGTACACGTTCACATATCTAGCTCTGCTATAACATTCTCTTGATTAATTTCAATTTTTCAAATGAATGTTCTAGTGTTCATTTTCTTATATATATATATATATATATATATATATATATATATATATATATATATATATATATAATATATATATATATATATATATATATATATATATATATATATATATATATATATATATATATATATATATATATATATATATATATATATATATATATATATATATATATATATATATATATATATATATATATATATATATATATATATATATTTATTTCCTTCAAATTTTAATTCTATAACTTTGCAGGATGTATCCTGTTATCATAGGAAATGGAAGAAGTCTACAATCAGACACTATAATAGGAGGATATCACATCCCAAAAGGGGTAAAACACAAATATATATAAAAAATCAAATACTTCATTCATCTTTCTTAACTGTTCTAGACTCACGTTATTTTCCCACATTTAGTAGTCAGTAATTCCGAGGAATACTTTTCTCAACCAGAAAAATTCTTACCCGACAGATGGCTGAAAAATGAAGATGAGACTTCCGATTGTCCATTTAAAAGGGAAAAAACGCATCCATTTGTTACTCTGCCTTTCGGTTATGGAAGGCGATCGTGCCTTGGGAGGAGATTTGCAGAGACTGAATTACAAATTTTTTTATCGAAGGTATAAACACTATATATCAGTTTTTTTTTGATCGGAAAGAATTTTGAAATTTAATTAAGTAGCATTAGGTACATGTAGGTGAAGGAACAACTTAAACAGTTCATCAGGATAAGTATCAGAGATAGAAACAAAACACGTGTCTCAAAATCAGACTTATTTATTGCTTTCACATACATTCTAATCATTCTACTTAAAAATTTTAAAAATCCACTAACAATAAATGAAATTAGTGTACCTAAATATCATATCCGCAATTCACTTTGCCAGCACAACGACTTTCAATATTGAGTCATTTCATATAAGAACTACCAATTCAAATTATCTGCTCAACACATAACAAAATTACACTTCGATATGTAGTAGAACTATGTAACATAAAATGATAAACAAATAATATAGTTAATATCATCAAAACACTTGCATAGAAATATTGTCAATATTTATCGTTAACACAATTCTTTGAGCTGCAAACACGCTATCTTTTTGTTTAACGTTTGACAAACCTCTCACCAGATGGCAGAACGTTACTGAGACTACTTGATGAGAAACGAATTATTTGCGAATAATTGAAAATATTCACTTGCCCTGGATTTCTTATATTGGAGGCTTTTAAAAATGATAATTTGCTCGCGATTTCGTTTCTTAATAAAGTCTTCATTTAGGTGAAAGATTATTCCTTCGAAGAAGCTAAAGTTTCAATGTAATATTATAGAGTGAGTTTGATGATTAACAGCATTAAATATTCTCTCAAAGTAAAAATGCCATAGAAAGTTGCTAATCATCATGATATCACCTCAAATATTCATGTAATAATAATTTATATTATATTATGAAAAGCTATGGTATTAAGTAAATATCACAGGCAGAACCACCATATATTCAACTTGACTCTTATGTTATCACAAGGGTGCTTTTTGATGTCAAGGCTATATTTTATGTTATATAGAAAGACAATTTAATGTAGCATGTCCAACAATTCATGCATGTGGGTTGCTCATACTAAAATGTGAGATTTGCAAAAGGGAAAGGAGAAAGGGAAAACAGTTGTAATAACCGTCTCGATACCTACAAATGTAGGTATCGAGATCTAAAAACCTAACCTCAAAAATCTCAACCATTCTCAGACATTGCTCTTATTAGAAGTGGGCACTCATATTGCTGCCCTCGCAACAAAATCTTCAGGTTTTAGTCAGTGTTTGAAGATTGCTACAGAGATTTCCGTGGTTGTAAATGACTGTCGAATCTAACAAATCTGTCTTGAAAGCGTAAGCCATCTTAAGTGGATGACCCCCTCAGAATAATCTCGAAACTTTATCTAGATATAAATTCAATGAACGATAAATCAACTGTGTGATAGTTCATATTTAAATGAGAGGTAATAAGAAATACTTGTCTAAAAATCATTGACTGAACAATTCTTTATTCGACTAGTTTCGCCTTTTACCCCATTATCAAGAATGAATACATATTACAAAGACAACCTTTAAATATTTGCAGATCAGTTCGGTCCACAGAATACACCCTAAATGTGGTATGTTCAGTGGTTCGGTACCTGGAGGTGATAGAATATAGAACATCAATAACAACTTCGTTCTATGTTCTTTATCCATAGAGTATAGAGGTGGGGATTTCCAAACTATTAGAGATTTAACAGGGGGAGTGGTTTGGGTCTAACTGGCCCTTGAGAATATTGTAATTATCGGATTTTTGGAGTTTATTTATTTCCATGGCTTCCAGGTAGTTCATTTTCATATCTTTTTCACAGTAATGGAGAATATTAGGTTTAAAAGAGGGTGAAATCTTATGTTCTGTCGACTCTAGCTGTTCCCGAAAAGCAGATTGTCCGTTTTTTAAGTGTTCTTTTAGCCTTGTTTCAGAACATCTTCCGGTCTGGCTTACATATGATGACTTACATTCTTCACAGTCCAATCTATAAATTTCACAGTAGAGTGTATAGAATGATTTTTAATAACAAATTGTCCAAACCCGACGTAATGAAGAAGTCTGAAATTTATAGTTTGGACTGTGAAGATTGTAAGTCATCATATGTAGGCCAGACCGGAAGATGTTTTGAAACTAGGCTAAAAGAACACTTAAAAAACGGACAATCTGCTTTTCGGGAACATCTAGAAACGACAGGACATAAGATCTCACCCTCTTTTAAGCCTAATATTCCCCATTACTGTTAAAAAGGTATGAAAATGAACTACCTGGAAGCCTTGGAAATAAATAAACTCCAAAAATCCGATAATTTCAATCTTCCCAATGACCAGTTAGACCTAAACCACCCCCCACTGTTAAATCTCTAATAGTTTGGAAATCCCCACCTCTATACTCTATGGATAAAGAACATAGAACGGAGTTGATATTGATGTTCTACATTCTACCACCTCCAGGGACCGATGCACAGAACATACCGAATTTAGGGTGTATTCTGTGGACCGAACTGATCTGCAAATATTTAAAGGTTGTCTTTGTAATATTTATTCATTCTTGATAATGGGGTAAAAGGCGAAACTAGTCGAATAAAGAATTGTTCAGTCAGTGATTTATAGACAAGTATTTCATATTACCTCTCATTTGTCTAGATACTTCGTCTCGACGATCACTTATCTTTAGATTCTTTATGTAATGTAGAACTATTTCATGTATTATATATCAGTAATTTTATTTAATATAATAGTAATTTATTATATAATCAGTACATTAATGCATTCTGTTAACAAAATTAACATAACGATAAATGGGTTTCGACGGATGAATTCCAATAACTAACTTTTAACAATCAATAAATAATCCTTTATTTACAAACTCAAAATAAACACAACAAATGTCAATATCGCTTATGTCACACTTCTGTCTATTTCACTGTACTCTAGATAACTGTAATCTAACTCTGACCTGCCATCTTCCGTGCCTGGTTCATTACATACCCTAGAGTTTTCTAGAAGATTCCATTTCGAGAAGGTTCGATTGACAGAACGTAGGTGTCGTAGTTATATGTGCTAGACAACACAGAGATGGCTTCAGATATTTTCGTAACAATACCATTTTACTAAAGCTCATACCACAGACTTGAAGCAACACGGACCACATCGAATCTGTTAACATTGAATAAGAAACGGTTTTCCTCTCTTCCATTACATTTAAGACATTCTATATTAACTTTTTACGTTCAAAACGGAATTTTATGGTCTAGAAACAATGGCAAAAAGGAAAAGGTAGCATAAAGAAAAAGAACAAATCAATGCGACAAGAAGATAGGAAAAAAATTATTCTTTCTCAGAAAAGATCCTAGGAAGAAAAGGTTATAAACTGACTCAAAATTCGCTACATCGAAGTACATCAAAAACAAGATTGAGAATATTTATGAATAGCATAGCGATAACCAAATGGTAGTAGGTGACAGCGTGACAATTCAGAATGGAGAGGGAGGTGGACATGGAGAAACGCTAAACATTTTCATTTCAACACCAGATCATTGAAAGGTGGTGAAATAATCTGGTGAAAAAGTGTTGGTAAAAGTGTTAGATCAGACCTATCATGTGTAGGTACTTTGTTATCTACTAAACCATAATGATAACTATTGACAGTAGATTTCAGGGAGACAAACATGTACAGAAACTAGAGAAAATTACTGCTCACAGTTTGTGCGGGGAAGTATGTCAAAACCTGTGTATTCTTTTATTTATCAATTCCATGAAATTGGAAAGTTATTTCTGATAAAAGTTAGCAAAATTTGATGTGTCATGATGAGGCCATTTCAATGTACGCCATTCAAATTCCGATGTTAGATTAAAATGATAACATTTTGCTGCTGAATACTGCAAAATTTAACTTGAAAGTAATCATCAAAAAGAACATATTATGTTATGTTAATAAGAATTGATTCATGAAGTGATATTTTTTTGTATCAGGAGTATTTGCAGTTTTATGGACTTATGGACGATATTATCAATATATACATCAAAATTTGCAAATTTTTCATAAAAGATGCTATCATTATTTTTTTTTGCAGCTGTTCCGGAAATATAAGGTTCAGTACAACTACGGAGCGTTAACGTATAAAATAACTCCAACCTACGTACCTGAACAACCCTTGAAATTCAAACTGACTCATCGTAAAACATAAAATTTTATTTTTATTATAATAATAAAACTAAATAAATGAAAAAGTTAAATAAAATATCAAGAATTAGATTTTTATTCGTTAGACTTTATTAATTAGACTTTATAACTAACTATGCATTACGCTTTATATGCTCGAATATATATATATATATATATATATATATATATATATATATATATATATATATATATATATATATATATATATAATGGTATATTGTTCCGGGAATACATCCGTTGGTTTGTTGAGTGCCTGTTGGGAACAGGCAGACGTTTCGTCAAGGTCTCACTTGACATTATCAATGCTTCAAATGATGGTTATCGATTACTCGGAGTCTGGTGACTGAAAAAAAAATTCAATTCAAAATTACAGCCCAAACCTGCCTCACTGACGTAGTGAAGACGTATCATATCTATATCACTTCATTGCTCACCAACAACATTCTATTCATAGGAGCAACACATGCATGTACACATTGGAATAGGATTCCAAAAAGAATGAAAAGAAGGAAAAAAAAAATTTTTTTCAGTCACCAGACTCCGAGTAATCGATAACCATCATTTGAAGCATTGATAATGTCAAGTGAGACCTTGACGAAACGTCTGCCTGTTCCCAACAGGCACTCAACAAACCAACGGATGTATTCCCGGAACAATATACCATTATATTTTTCCATCCGTGAATCTCTACGTTCAAACATATATATATATATATATATATATATATATATATATATATATATATATATATATATATATATATATATATATATATATATATATATATATATATATATATATATACATATATATAATATAAATATACAACTTCAATAAGGTATAAGTGCTGAAACCACAAAATTTATTGTGAATACAACTAATTTCGGCAACTGTCGCCACAGTTTGAACTCTGAAATTAGGAATGCCTAATAAGAATGAATAACGTCATTTCTGATATTACCTCATTATCAAGTAAACATGGTATTGACGTAATATCAAAGTTCAAAAGTTCCAAAAATTAGTTTAAGAAACAGGGAAAGAATCCTATTCCAATGTGTACCTGCATGTGTTTCTCCTATGAATAGAATGTTGTTGGTGAGCAATGAAGTGATATAGATATGATACGTCTTCACTACGTCAGTGAGGCAGGTTTGGGCTGTAATTTTGAATTGAATTATAGATAAATAATAATTTGTTTACTGGATGCGATTATCGATTGAGATTCATAGAGTTGACTTGAAATGGTAGTAAAACTGAATATTCCACTCTGAATTGCACTATTGTGTACGTAATGAAATAAATACTTTATACCGTGGCAGTTCACAAAATTGTTGATTGGTTAAAAGTTTGCAAGGTTACTAAGGTCTTACAAGAAAACTTTTTTCTATGATGCAAGACTTTCTTTAAATTCCAAGTCAATGAAGAATGCAATACTTGTTCTTTGACATTTTAGAAGTAGCGTGAACAGCGCGTATTAAGGGTTTACCATTTTATTAATAAATATGGCAGATTTAGATGATTTCTTCGCTAAGAAAGATCGTAAGAAAAATAAAACTAATAAGAGATTCTCAACAACCGAGGAAGTTGCGAAAAAACTTGAAGATAACGCAAAAAAGAATGAAATTAAGAAAAAGCCAGACCGTGTAGCCGATGGAGACGAGACAAACACGCCTGTTCACGTAAGTGATTTAATTATCTTTCTTATAACTCCTTTTTCCAGAAGTTGTTGACATTAATGTCAAATTAATGAACGTGGTTTCTCTAATATTTGTTTGGTAGCCATATTGTAATATTTTAATTTTTAGGACCAAGATGAATGGAAAGAATTTGAGGAAGAGAAGAAGGATTACACTGGTCTCAAAATTGGAAATTTAACTATTAATCAAAATAATGATGGAAGTCAGGGAAATACAGAATCAAATTCAGAACTGCTTGAAGGAGATGATGTAGGTCAACAGTCTGAGAAAAAAGCTGGGCCTTGGAATAGAAAAGAGGAAGTCCAGGAAGTAGTCCCAGTGAAAGTTGAAGAGAAAAAACCAGTTGTAAAATCTGGTGCATACGTTCCTCCTAGTTTGAGAAATCAGCCTCAACCTACTCGCCCTAAAATGAGAGGTGCCCCAGATGTACACAATGAAGAACTTTTCCCTACTTTATCAAAAACAAATGATCATAGAAGGTGAGTGCTTTAATAATTACTGTTATGAGAAATTGGTATACCAAGAAATATACACCTGCTATATTGAACGTCATGGTGTTAATACTTGACTAGTTTTAAGAGTTTATACATAATTTTGTTTGGTATCCAGGAATCTTTCGTATTGATGATTGGACATTCAAATTTTGATAGTTGCTCATTTGAAGAAATTACCTCTTTTTCAAATTCATATATAGGTATAACCAGTATAATTTTTGATTTCCCCAAATTACAAATGCTGGATTTATCTTTTTTATTGATGAAGTAATAATTGACAAAATTTGGGTCTGAGAAAGATGAATATAATCAAAACTGCCAGTAGCCTTCTATTTCTAAATATTTTATTTAAAAAATTTCTTAGAGAAATTATACTTTGCAGCAGTGATATAGCAATCTTCAATGAGTTGGTAATAAATTTAACCTTTATATTTAAAAAACATCACAAATTACTTTGATAGATAAGTTGACTTTATCTTATTTAGGAAACTGTTCAACATTTCAATTAATGTATATGCAGTCTTTTCCAATATGTAAGTTAAGTTATATTCTCTTTGATGAAATGCTTACCAAAATGGATGTGTGTATGATCTTAGTTGGGGTTGGTGTCTTATTAATGTAAGCATTGAGTGCTTACATTATGTGGAGATTTTTATTCTTTTTCTGTATGTAAATAAATAAATAACAATGGATGGATATCGACGATGAAGATCCCAGATACCAAATTATGCAGGATAGCAAAATTTTAGACCTTTTGACTAATAAAGGTGGCGCCAACGCTAGCACCTCATCAACTACAAGTTCAGTTAATGAAGATGAAAACATAATTAGTGCTTCTGAAGCGTTTACTTGTTTAGACATTGCCTTGCGTTGGTTTGAAACACAGGCTGAAAGCGACCAGCACCAAATATATGTCCTTAAAAAGTACGTACGGTAGGCTTGTTTCGGCAGACGAAGATTTTCAAGATTTAATTTTACCGATTATCCGAAAACACTGGTTTTCCGATCACCCATGCCCCCCAATTAGTTCGGATAATCGACGCTGGTTTTCCGATCACCCATGCCCCCCAATTAGTTCGGATAATCGACGCTCTACTGTAGTTGGAATATTCAATATTTTCCTAATATTTGTAATATGTTATAATGATTTGTGGCAGTTTATGGTGCCATATTTGTCTTTTTCAGACCCAAATTTGTTAGTATTCAATATATTCCTAGGGGCTGTTACTTATAATTTTTCAAATGTCTTAGTTCATATAATTTTTTTAAATCCAGAAATTATGTTTTATATAACATTTTGTTATTATGGAGACTATATGGTTTTGAAAATTCGTATTTGTTATATATTATGCATTTATATTATTTTATTCATCATTTTAGGCATAGAAATGAAGGAAGCTTCGAAGTAGTTCAACATAACAAATCAAGTTCCTTTAGGCAAAATGAACAATCAAGGATAAGCTCTTCGCAAGGTCCAAAGCTGACGCTTGGAAACCGTTACAACACTTTGAGTCATGATAGCTAATGTTTTGTTCATTTTAGGGACATGTTTCAAATGTGATGGCCAATGCAGTTCATGGAACTCTAGTATTTTCTGTTTTTAATTTGTTTACATACTGTACAGGGTGTTTCTCTATAAATTGTGAATAATCTCTGTGTCATTTGAGATTCCAACATTCAAATCATCAAGATATGTATTTCTCATTCCCTTTAAATTATATATTCCATTGAAATAATCAATGTTGTGCTAAGTGAATGACTTACCTGTTTTGGAAAAAGAATTATCTAATTGTTTGTATATAATTTTTATTTTCACATTTGAAACTACTCGGGAATGCCCTGTATATAGCACAATTTAAATATTTGTGTTAATAGTTTAAAATTTTGAATTATCAACACTCATTAACTTATTACGTTATTTTGAGAATTATGATTTTAAGACGAGTAAAAGGATCAGTATCAAAGTTTTTATAAATTACCAATTATATCTGATGAATTTTTAATTTGTATATTCATGCTGGTTCTATGGTAAATTTTTGACTTACCACACTATTTTTGAATGATATTTTTATTTCAATAATAATTTTTTTGGTAAGCACTTGATTTATGTGCATTAAAAATTAAGTATAATTTTTGTCAGAAAAATGCGAAATTTGTTAATAAATTTCATTCTCTATATGTTTTCTTTTACCTTTTAATATAATTGTTTGATTTTATTTTCTGAATATAACCATATATCTGAATAAATAGGTATTTAAAACAATAACAATAAATAAAATCTAAAACAAGTATTTGAACAAGATAAAGGTCTTTTCAAAGAGCCACAATTATTGCAGCTAATCTTGAACTGTGTATTGCTTAATACTTGAAAACTAAAACAATCAAAGTTTTATGTATATGAGAAAATATGGTTTTTGGTAATTCAGTGCATTTGGGTTATGCAATGGTTAAATTTTAAGCAGAGCTTGTCATGTAACCTCTGTTTCCACTTCACAAATAATGCCATGATGGCAGTCTGTGGGACCATTAGTTAGCAGAGTTTCATTATTTTGAAAATAATATATGTATATTAGTTCCTAAGTTCATGCGTATTATGAGTAGTAATATTCATAACTTGATTTTGCCTTTTGAAGATAGTGGGCTGGGCTGTGGTGCGTTTTGGAAGAGCATCAAAACTGTTTTTTTGATATATGCGACTGTTGATTCCAAAAATAGGATAAAACAGCGCTGTATCGTACTTCCAATGAGTTCGATGTAGTTTGGAATGCACCAAATGAAATTTGGATGAATTCACCCCCAAAAGTTGATAGTTTATGTTTTTGTAGACAACTTTTATGCACACACACACACACACATATATATATATATATATATATATATATATATATATATATAATAATTATTATATAGATAGATATATTCTGTGACTATTTTGCATCCATCAGGCATGAAGATGTGGTTCATATACATATGTAGTAATTTAACCTTGTTAAAGAAGGAAATAGTCTATAGTTTTTATCAATTTACCAAATTCTGAATATATGGACTCTTCACTTTACGATTGTTTTGGATCTTTTTATTTAGCTCAATTTTTTGACTTCAAACAAGTACACTACTCTTGCATTACAGTTTCTATTTTGAATCCTTCTGTATATTAATTTTCATTAACAGATCTAATTGACTTCGACCATGTTGCCTAGTTTTTATTGATTTGTAGAACTTTATTTTAAATTACACGCATCCGCACATACTGAGCCTTTTTCTCAACGAATACTTGCGAATAGTAGTGTATTACAATTATAATGCAAATACTTTGTTGCATACAATTTTGATATGGCTCAGTGTTTCACAAACGTGGGCACGCCCCACTGCGAGACAATTCGGAAAAAGACTCGACACGAGTTTCTTCCTTTTGGACTTATTAATTTTAATTTTTTCATTCTTTACGGGGGGCATAGGAATTTTAGAAAGGCTAAGATGGAACATGACAAAAAAAAAGTTGAACACTGATCTAGCTGAAGGTTATTCCTAAACTGAATAACTGCTCGTCTGTCTCGCACACAATTAAAAGAGGAATGAAAACGTGTATTTGTTTTATAGTCTAACAGTTGGTCTGGAGAGTGATCCTTTTTAGGTCTGCCTTCAGGTAGTTTATTCAGCACCACAGTGGATCTTAGCTGGCATCGATTCCAAAAATAACAACATAAATTTTAAAATAGTATATAAGTAAATAATAATTTCGTTAATTGGCTTTTTATGCTTTTTGATTTCGAGTAAGTGAAATATTTTCTATGTTTAAGTACATACATTATTTTTGTTTTCCTAAAATTTCCTTCACTTTTCAACTTTCAGTTGAATTTGAAATACACGTTTCAACATTTGACATAAATATTGAAAGTTTTATATTTTATAGTATTAAGAATTTAGATAAAGGCAGTTAATTTGCAAGTATGTAAGTCTATTCAAGTATTACAACTTATAACAACAATATTAACAAACATTGAATGTAGCTCCTCGTACCGCTGGTCTAATTGTTCTGCCGTGCCTTAGTATCACTGCCGCTCTCCCCTACAGGCATGATGCCGCACGCATCCTTAGTTTGGATGAAACCCCAAACTTACAAGTATATATTTATATATATATATATATATATATATATATATTTATATATATATATATATATATATATATATATATATATATATATATATATAGAAATATATATATATATATATTATATATATATATATATATATATATATATATATATATATATATATATATATATATATATATATATATATATATATATATCTATTGAAATATAGGGCAGAAGTGCGACTTACATCCACTTTAGGACTTTTCTTCAAGATCTGATCCACGCATTTTCATTAGGTTTGGTCAATCAAACAATGTTTGCGTAACGAAATATTGATACTTATTATCAATATTTTTTAAATTAAAGAACTGATGCTCATTTACATTGAAGTGGCCATAGGTAGTAAAGGCCATAAGTGGTGCCACTGCCCTAGTCTCTTTTGTAATACATTTTTAACACATTGACTACACAACAAATGAGAGTTTTATGAAATAACTTTATTTTAGTGTTGGAGGCACAGTAGAACATAAAAAGTAAGAATTGAAAAATGGTTTTAATAGGGATTCTAACAGCTCATAAATATCTACAAAATCAACTAATCTCTAATTCATAATCAATTCAATACTTTTTAAGCACAAAAAACTTTTCTCCACAGAAAACATTTAAGTACCAATTATTTGAAAGCAAATATTTCTGTTCAAACGATCTAACATATTTCTTAATCAAACAAGTTTGTTCAATATTTTAAGAGCATAAATTATGAAAAGAAGAGTAGTTTCACAATGTCAATTTGCAGCTGAACGTGAATGCGCATGAAATGAATATATAAGATCACAGAGAGGCTTTCAGTTTTATGTTCTTCGGAGAGATTGAAAGCATCTTCACAATGGCAGTTTTTTCAATTTATGTTTAACAAATGACTTGATATTTTTTATCACCTGAACCATAATAATGAATGAATTTAAATGCATTGATTACAATACCAATAGTAAATATTCTTCAAAAAAATAATTTAAAAGTTTTTTTTATTCCAAATGGATGGAATACATTGGCAAATATTAAATTACCGATCAATTTGTATACAAAAATTAAAAATGACAAATGTAAAAATTTTCGATTCATCTACAATTACACCATTCAATCTACAGAATCTACAGGTTATTAATCTTTTTACTTCCTTAAAGTACAACTATTGAATAAAGTAATACAAATCATGAAGTACAATTCTAAATTATAATTTGAAAATTCAAAATGTTTAAAAGTGAATATGAAATATATCGAATTTTTCAATGGAAATTCTTACTAAAAACGTAGCTTGAGGTTCTATAAAACTAACATTAGTTTTCCTTAGTTGAATACATAATAACATCTACTAAAAAATTCAATGTACGTTAGCATAAAAGAGTTTGTAAAACAAACGACATATGAATTTTAGTTCTAAGAATTTAAAAAAGTACAAGAGTTGTGTTTGCTAAAAAGATATGAAGTATAAAATGGTATATTTCAACAAGTTTCTGCAATTTTAGTAATATTTAGAAGATGAAGTTCCAAGCTATTTCATTAACGAAAAGCATGCAACACTATTTTGAAAATCTTTATAATACATACTTTTATGTTTCGATAGTTGTTGAAGAAATGCAGACAGAAAAAAATTTAATGAATAGCTATGAAAATCACATCCACATTTAATTTTTCGATCCTAGTTAATCTTATCAGCAATTCTGGAGTACTCTTATTTGTGAAGATAATACAGGAAGAGTATTTTGACATTAGTTGGATTGAAATCCAATACCCTCATAGAAACTTAAATGCAGTGAAAATAAAAAACAGTATTAGTTTTGAATGACAATGGATTTTCATGAAAAATCGGTTTAATGAATTAGTGGTGAAAATTACGCAGAATCCAAATATACTGTGACCTTGATAAAGATGAGCTCTATAAAGTTATAAATTTCCCAAGGAAATGCATTTTTGAAATGCTTTTCAAACATGACTTTTCTATCGGGGATTATTGCTCTTATACTGATAATCGGCCATTGAGAAAAAAAATAGATGAATGGAACAATGAAACTTTTTGAAGAAGTCAAAGATCTCCATTATTCAACGTAATACAGAACTTCACAAAAGTGATGAAACATACTAAAAACAATAAGGGAGCCATAGTGACAAAATGCGTAAATTCCATACATACATATATATATATATATATATATATATATATATATATATATATATATATATATATATATATATATATATATATATATATATATATATATATCGTTAGATCTATATAGCTTTATTTATTTTTAAGTCCCGGACATGAACATTCACCAAGTAAGTCCTAATACAATTTAACATTGATTTTGATATACTGTTGAAAAATACATTTTAATACCTTCTCAAACCTCATTCTCATAATCTGAGTTGGAATACTATTTATGATAGTGAATCTATTACTCCAATATAATCATATCGCTCGTGGCTGCAATAGAGGTACAACTCAAAAATCAGGTTCTGAGATTAATGAGTTTGAGGTTTCGCCTTCTAAAGGAATGCAAGGAAATCAACAGCTGGACTTCTGCCATCTGTTGGTGAAATAATGAACTACAATATATATCCCTTTTGCTGCTGGAAAGAATAACAATCTGCCATTCTGGAGAGCTTATTAACTCAAAATTCGTATTTTTTGAGTTGTGCCATTATTTCAGCCCACAAGCATCCAGTCTTTTATTTATACACCGTGTTGTATTGACCATTTCAATATATGAACATACTTAGGTTTCATTCATAGTGACAAACTTCTACAAAAAATAAAAATTTTATTATCTAAAGGTTTCTTCAGTTTGAATATTAAGTATTTCTACAGATAAACTTAATCTATGAATAAACATCAAATTTTTCACCTATTTTGTAAGTGGACCCACTTTGTATATATTTTTACATCAATATACAACAAAATAGATTGTCTTTTTATTATAATATTTGAACATTTCGATAAATCAACATTCAGCTTACATGAATTAAAAAATGACTGTCATTTTCTTTTCTCGATAAAATCAGTTGTACAACATTTAAGAAAATAATATCCCTATTTACCACAAATTAGTGATGTCTAATGAATAATTTTAATATTGATTTAATGAAAAGAAAATTCGTCTCCAATAAGTGATTTCAAACCAGAAGATTCAATAAAGCAGTAGTTATGTAGTTAACTACATGTAAATTTATTTTTACTCATAAATTTACCTTTTATATATATTTTTATATGAATTATGTAAATTGACCTGCTGTAAAATGACAACTTTATAAAAATTTGCTGCAACAGTTTGAAAGAATATGAAAATTGAACACTATAGAATGAAATATAAATGATATTATATTGATATATAATGAATTATAAAATAGACATCAATGCAATTTTGGAAACATAAAATGTTATAAACCCATAGTAGATTTCTGATGTGTGAACCAAAAGATAGCACTTGAGGTACATATTATATTATGTGAAAATCTGAAAGAATATTAAGTATCTCGAAAAAGTTGTACAGCAGATTCATCAGAATATATCGATCTTTAACTTCTAACGGTCATAAGTACAGATCAATTTCACATATCTACACAATTACAAATCTGTTCATAATCAAAGTGAAAAGTAGAAGAGAATAAATTCTTATGTTAGTATAAGCAACGTCCTCAGTAAAGTTTTTAAAGGTTATGTACAAATTTCATCTTAATAATAAAATCCATTCATACAGTTTATTCCTAAATAATGGTATCACTAACAGCAAAATCATTAAAAAATATACAACTAAAGGAACTTGGAATCACTTTTTTTATAACAATGCTCTTAACGGTAAAGGAAATATCAAATAACTAGTGATGCTAGATTTAAGGTTGTACTACATGACTTCTATTCTACCACTTCAGTTTTATTTAATTCTGTTTTCCACTTGGAGGAAGCCCAGTCACCTTGAAGTTTCTGAAAATAAAAACAATTGAATGAATATAATCATATTAGTAAATTAAGGAGTAGTACTAGTTCAACAAGTCGAGATTGATTATCTAAATTAATAATTAGTGTTGATATTTTATATTTTATGAAGACAATATCATCTATTATGATCTTTTTCGGAGAAAAATGTAGAAATGTTAGTCAAACCTTGATAATATGACTGAAAATAATTTATTGGTTGTTTTCTATACATTATTTTCTGAAAGAATCATTTCAAATAGTATTCTTTGATAATAAAATTATTTATATACTGATTTATACCTAAACACAAGTTTAATTTTGGTATTAGAAAAGAATATTAGTCATTATTTGAAAAATGATACAACTTACTTCGACTTACGGCCCTTGTGAGATCGAATTTCAGATCCTTGTGGAAAAGATGGTTGCCTTGGAGTAGGTTGCCTGTACATGTTTGGTTGACCCCGACCAGCAACCATTCTTGCATCATCTAAAAATTGCATACAATCATCAATGAATATTCACGCTTTCCTAATAGTAGATTCCATTAATAGTGCATTTGTTTATTTTCAAACCAACAGTGAAGAACCTCTTTCAACCCAGTACCACATGACGGATACTGGCGGGCACAACTAAGAATTCACAATTGAGAAGACACAACCTGCTGAAAAGTGGTTTGCTGGCGTTTATCAATGTTCAAATGCAAGTAGTTGGAATCGCACGTTCTGACAGACTACAGATATCTTTTTGCAAAGCAATCTGAGAAGCCTCACCGTCAATAATCGAGTGAATTTTCATATCATCGGAATAGAACAAGTTCTTATTAGTCACTGCGATTCGAATATCATTAATGAAAACGTTAAACAATATCCGACACAAATGGGAACCCTGTGGTACACCAGAGGAAAAGAAAGTTTTTGTATTCAACAATTCGAGTTCTACAAATTAAAAAGCTACTGTTTTACAGAACCACTAAGCTACTAAGTTTTCTAAAAAAGTTTTACAGATGATATATTTAGATTCACCCTACCAATGCCTTGAAGAAATTTGCATAAACTACATCCATTTGACAAACAGATTCAAAACACCCAAAAATGTCTCAAATTAAAAGCAAGAGATTAGACACTTTTGATCTACCCCGTCTAAAGCCATGCAGTGCTTCAATAAGTACTGGTGCAATGAACCACAATAAGTAATTGGAGATGAGGCAATCCAGTATTTTAGACATTGGATTTAATGGATATAACTCTATAATTATTATTATAGAGGTATTATCTTATCCCCCAATTAAAAATAGGTATAACGAAGCTTTGCTTCCAAAATGATGGAAAATTACCAGAACTGAGAGATTAGTTAAATATATGACATTGTTTTGACACCAACTTGATATTGGAGGTTTCTTGAATATTACAAACTATCCATAACGTTTATACAGAGAAGTGGAAAAATTATAATATAAACTTATATTGTTGATAATATTTTTTAAAAAATAGTTTCAAATTAAATAATGTGAGAATTTCAAGTTTTTTTAAAATCGATAAAAATACAACCAACGTCACACGACGCTTTTACACTTACGTTGAATCACATATGGCATTCCATGATATATTGTGGGTGGAATTGTTACTCGTTGACCGCTGAAATGGGATATATCACTACCTGGAGTAGGAGATCGACTACTTCTGTTTGTACCTGGTGTAGGAACTCTAGGATTTCCCATCTAGGAAGAAGATAACCAATTTAAATAATTTGTCAGTTGTTATATCCATAGAACTTTCTTCATTAAAATCATTTTTATCTCACATATCATTGAACATAGTAGAGGTGATCAAGTGATCAATGTCTTACGAAAAAATAAAGGAAAGCATTCATGAGTTGAGAACAAAAAAATATTTTATTGAAGTCTCATAATTATTGAGTCTTATACATTGCATTATCAGTGGAAATTAATATTCATAATGAAATAGAGTAAGATCCCAGAGCAATCTGACATAACTTATTTTCTCATTGATGAAACCTTAGGTTCTCTGTGGCGTCTCATGTGCTTCAAATACCTGCTTCTGGCCTTGTGACTCCTTGGCAAGTACCAAGTGTGAAAGGTAAATAAATATAAGAGTAACTTAACTTTGCATGTCCGATTTTTATATATGTTTTGTAAAATAGATTTCTGAAGTAGTATCCATATGTGTAGGACTTCCATGGACCAGAACTTTTGTCAGAAGATTTAAAGCTCTACCAAAAATATATGAACTTACTTACTTTTACATGTCATATTTTCTTAAATGTTGTTAAGGTAACTATTTCAAAGTTATATTCCATCAGTCATGAAAATAGTAGTGACCAAACATTCCCTAAACACAAAAATTATTCAGCCGGGAGTACGAGTGCGAGACAACAATGAGTACTGAGAGTTATTATTATATTATATATCATTATTATCACATTCCCTTTTTAAAATGACGAATAATTTTTGTATTTAGGGAATGTTTTGTCTCTACTATGTGTCTGACTGATGGAATATAACTTTGAAATAGTTACGTTAATGACATATTGAAAAATCTGAAATGTAAAAATAAGTGAAGTTCATATATTTTTTATAGCTCTGTGGATGCACCAGCAGGTCAAACATGGCAATAATTCAAGTCAGTACAATATCCTAAGAATGGTAACAAATGCACCGTGGTATGTTTCGAATCAAACACGGCACGAAGATCGAATAATTTTTGTATTTATCTTGCTGTTTGGAAACATGTAATGAATGTGTCATACTGATGGAATACAGAATTCAGGTCTAGGGACGTTAATGACATATTGCTATGTGGAAAAATCTGAAATGTAAAAATAAGTTGAAGATTTTCGTTATTCAGGAAACCTAAGTGACACAAACAGGAAAATCACAATATCCTAAGAAGTAACAAATGCACCTGGAATCAAAAGGCACGAAGATCTGAAAGTGCCATAAGGGACGTCATTTACAAGGCTGGAAGCCGCTTTACTTCTGAGCCGTTAATGACTGACTGAGGTGCAAAGAATTCGGCGACTCAAATGAAAATGGAAAAGAATATCTGAAAGAGAATTGAAGCGGAAGTGTCTATGGACAGGACTCCAATCATGACATTTAAAGCCAGCAAATAAGCTTATAGAACATATGTATTCTGATTGCTTGTGATTAATATTATAATAAAAAAAATTAAAAATATATTTTTTGTAGAGCTTTAAAGCGTCTGACACTTATGAATACTACTTCAGAAAAATATTCTACAAAATATAAATAAAAAGCAGCCATACAAATTTAAGTTAATCTCAATTTTAGTTATCTTCCTCACCTGGTACCTGTCCATGTGTCACAAGGCGAGCCCCACACGCACGCGTTTAAAGCACATGAGGCGCTACTGAGAACCTAAGGTTTCATTTATATGTAAAAATAAGTTATGTCAGATTGCTCTGGGATCTTGGACCAGAACACTAATAGCAGCATTGTGTATTCAATGTTAAATGACGTGCTTTGAAACGTCTCTCTAGACGCTTATTTTCATTATAACGGGTGTTTTTTTTATAGAGGTATAGAACTTTAAGTTGGCATTACTGTTAAAGATGGCGACCGATTTAACAGCTGAGAAGTGATTTATTCTCAGTTTGGTTTGGCAATTCATCATGAATATAGTCACGCCTGAACAACGCTTGCAAATAGTGCAATTCTATTTCGAAAATAATGGTTCTGTGCGGAATACGTATCGCGCACTACGTCCATTTTATCGTCGACAAAATCCATCCATCAGAGCAGTTAATTCGATTAACCATGGAACGTTTTCGCAGCACGTTTACTCTTATAGATAACTCGCATCCCCAGAGACGCCGTCCGGTGCGTACAGAAGAAGCTATTGCTACTGTAGAGCGTAGCATTGCGGAAGACCCGAATTAGTCCATCCGCCATCGAGCACAGGAATTGGATACATGTCCATCCACTTTATGGAAGATTTTGCAGAAGGATCTTGGTTTGCGTGCTTACAAAATCCAACTCGTGCAAGAATTGAAGCCAAACGATCATCAAGCAAAGCGTAGATTCGTCGAATGGGCCCTAAACGAGATTGCCGTTGTTCCCGATTTTCATAAGCGAATTTTGTTTAGCGATGAAGCGCACTTCTGGTTGAATGACTACGTCAACAAACAAAACTGCCGCATTTGGAGTGAATATAATTCTCAAGTGTATGTCAAAACATCGTTACATCCAGAAAAAGTGACTATTTGGTGCGCCTTATGGGCTGGTGGAATCATTGATCCGTACTTCTTCAAAACCGATTATGCCGATATACGGCCACAAATGTTGGAAAAAGTCGTCGAAAATTGGACGTCCAGATTGGACTACATCCGAGCCATCCGTGGCGTTCATATGCCAGAAATCATATTAAAAATGTAATGCCACAAGATTATCTTTCGAATTAAAAAAATTCTTGTCAATCGAATGATACATCGTTGTTTTATTGCAATTTGAAGTTCTATACCTCTATAAAAATTTAAAATTTAATTATTAAAAAATAATTGTTATGAATGATTATGAAACTCCACATGAGTGTGCTTTAAAAAGCAAATATTAAGTGGGCAATTTGCAAAAGCGAAATTTTTATTCAAAAACAGTTCAAATAGTTACATGTCCTCTCAAAATAAAATTGTTAAGATTAGACTTGGAATCATTTGAGAAATTGAGTTCTAGGTCCTAATTATTTAATTATGCTTCACAATTGTGAACATCTTTTAGTAAATTACACAAAAAGTAGCGTGTTTGTGATTTCAATGTGAATTAATAATCAATAAAGGAACTAACCGGTCTGAACACCATATTCATATTTGGAACAAAAGTACAAGGCGTTTGCGGAGCCGGTGGCGGCGTACGGTACATGCCTGGATTTTGTGGACAAAATCCTGCTATCACGGTTGCGGCCGGCGAGCTAGTTCCTGTGCTACTTTGGCTAGAAGTCATCAAAAATCCTTTAGAAGAGCTCATTTTGCCCGCAATATTTTTCGGACTGCCGTTCTTGTGTCTTCCATCAAACGGTATCATCGGTTTGTTGCAATGGAAACCTTGCTGAGTGGGAGAGTTAACGTACGGGACAGCGTTCAAATTCATTTGCGCCATGTTCTGAGAAAGCGTATGCATGTTTGGTTGAGGCGAATCGGGAATACGATACGTGTTAGAAACTGATGATGCGCCGCTATTTGGAGTAGAAGTACTTTGGGGATAATGAGGTATAGGTTGCTGTGATGGATACATAGTATTGTTGTAAGGATTTGGATTTTGGGCGAATACAACTGAATTGTGGTTGGGGAACACCATCTGGTTGTGTTGAGCTGGTGGGTTAGGATAGATATATTGCATTGGTTGATTGTGGTATACTGGTACCATTTCACTGGCAGCAGCTGTCTGTGATGATGGCATATAGTTTGGTGAGTAGCTCGTTAGACAGCCTAGAATAAAATCAACGTCAAGATCGTTAAAATTAATTAAATTAAAAAATTAATTTTTTTTAAATAATACATGACTTAATATAAATTAATTCTGCTAAGATAATCTTAAAATTGAACAAGTTTTCAAGATGCTCACAACACCTACCAAAGAATATCTTAGCACCTCTTTATTATAGTGGTGAATTATGAAAAAATTGTTAAAATGTGAATATTATCCAAATTAATTTTGAATATTACCTATAACCAATTTTATTAAATAATATTTTTGAGATATCGATAATTATACATCAGTTAGATTAATTTGTGTCTAAGATGTTAGATGTATTTGTAATTGAATGTATCATATAATTGAAACATTTGGCTGATTTCGACAATATTGCTAATTTAAGAATGTAACAAACTAACTATTAGTTCTAATATTGTTGAAAATCACAATTCTTAACTATCAGCACAAATGAAAGAAATTGGTGAATAACAAAGATGAATAAAATATTTTTGATTCAAAAAGATTCAAAAGTTTATGAATTGAAATTCTCGAATTGTTATATATTTCACAGTAAATAATATGAATAAAAAGTAGCCATAGTTTTGAGATTTCCATTTCAACTATAGCCATAAACTACGACTTCAAAGTGGCGTATGATATCATTGAAAAAATGAGACTTTACGAGACGATACAATTTTGAGCTATATGAAGCTTACAATAATGCAGGAGGTATAGATATACTCCGTACACTGAAGAGTCAATGTCTTTTAATGCGGGGTATATACTGCGTTCAGCAGACACCAATATGACGAAAAGGGTGCTGAACGCCAAGTCAACTGGAAGAGGATCGGGAAGCACAAGGCTTCGCTGGGAAGACAACTTCGCTTGGAACGTATCAAATGACTGGAAGAAACTGGGTGAGAAACTGAAAAATCGCCGCTCACGACCGTCTGGAATGGGAAAATTGCGACAGCCAAGGCACCCTGAGTTGTGGAGCTACTGATAATGATGATTTTAACCATAGCAGTTCTATATAATAAATATTTTGACTTAGTTATTTTTATTAGTCTTCATTATTATCCAGAAATAAATATCGAGTGTGTTATTCAAAATTATGAAATTGGGCCAAGTGTATCAATTAAACTAAACAAAGGAATAATTCGTTCTAAAAATTTAGAAGGTCTGCTTCAAACATAGTGCCTGTTTTGAAGGATCAATGTTCTTTCTATTATATAGAGAAAATGTTCATGTGTTCGTATTTTCCAATTTATAAAAAAAGATTATAAGACATTCTTATTATCTGTTATTATAATTATACTAGAAATATATTATTTCTAGTTCTACACAATTAGGACTATATCAGGTATATTAGAAGTAATTTATATTACGTATATTCTGGTGAAATTTTAACGTGCCTCAAACACTACAATTATTTTTTGAATCATGTTATTTTAGGCTCTAGATCGTATTTTTAACCTCATTTACTAAATTTAAATGTGCCTGAAATAATCACCCAAAATGTCTATTCTATAAGATTATGGATGTAAATAGGAAAACTTGTGAAAAATGAATAGTTATCAGGAAGAACACAAATGATACTGAAATGTATGTGCATTTTATATTAACATATAGTTTCATTTATAAGTTACCTGAAGATTGTGCATGAACTAATGGAAAGCGCGGTTGACCTGATGATCCATTCTGGTAATAATTTACAGATGGTTGCGGCCAATATCCTGTTGCCGGCTGCTGGTACATTATCTGAGTATTTAAAGGGGTTGAAGCGCCTTCAGGAACATTCACATAATAATTCGGAGCAATTTCAGCCATTTGCGAAGATTCCTGTGTATTTACGTTAATATGAATCTGAAGTGTTTTTAACGACCTCCTATGAATCAACTTACCATTGGTATTCTTCCTTCGAAGTGTGGCTGCAATTGAACGCCGTAAGTTCCATTGTAAACTAGGCAGGATGGTTGATATAAAGGAACTGGTGCTTCTGGTACTGCAGATTGCGCTGGATACCCAGTATTGTACATGGTATATTGCTGTTGATGAGCTGCCGTTTCCGAATGTAGCGGTGGAAAGGAAAACGACTTGTTTAAACTAACAGGCGGTGAGTACGGTAAGCTGGGACTTGTTGAACTATTTGTAGTGTTTAGTCTCCTGATTGGTGAACACTTTGAAGATCTCTTTTTAGGAGAGGGCGGAGGAGAAGCTTTCGTTACCTTCGGAGGTGACGCGGGCGATTTCCTTGGCGACGGTGGTGATTTTGAGCGAGCTACGAGTACGGAAGGAGGATTGTCGGGATCGTAATGATATAAAGATCCATCAGGATTCTTCATTGGGTGACCAGTCTGAAAATCAAGATGAGGAACGTGTGAGAAAAATTCTTAAACAGAGATTTACAAGACTAATAATTGAATTTGTACTTCTCGCAGATATAATGGTCTAAATTAATGATAAAGATTATGTTTGTTAAGATGGTCAATATTCACAATATAACAATAAAACTTAATATTTTTGACACATCCTCATATTCATACGAACAACTATTACGAAACCGCCATGCACTATTAAATGAATCGATAAAATCTTGTTAACAATATTTTATTTTTAAACGATATTGTTTGAATCATTGAGCAAATAGTGAAATTAAATCGTTTTCTGTTTATTAAATCTAATATATTCCCATTATTCATAAAAAGTGCATTCGGGAGGGGCAAAATTAGGGCATTATAATACAACGATTCTCCCAAAAGAAATCTACGCATTGTTATGACGGCCATTCAAGAATTGGAAAAACAAGAACGAAAAATTCTCAGAAAAATTTAGGCCAATTAATAGAAACGTCACTTGGGCTCACTCAACAAACAGTTTAAAGCTGTCCTATAAAAGACGAGTACATATTACAAATGTTAATTATAAACTGAAGTTTTCGATATGTAAGAAATTATTCGATCTTTAAGAAATTTTTTATACACCTGATAGAAATGAAGTTTTTGATAGATTGACTATTTAGATCATTTGAGCTACAACACAAAATATTTACTTCTACTGAAAAAAATTAAGAAATATATCATGAAAGATAACTCTATATAAACTAACAATTATATTATTATCATCCTCTAAATAAACTAGTTTTCAAATGCCCTTGAAAGTGATAAAATACGGAGAGAAAACATCAAAGTTGGTCTTCTGTACTGATCAAGTTTAGCATATGAAAAGATCTATGGATAGGTGAATTCAACATTTAATTTATATAACTACATAACATCATATAACTATAATTTATATGGAAACATATACAATAACATATATATATATATATATATATATATATAGGCTATATATATATATATATATATATATATATATATATATATTAACCTATATATATATATATTATATTCCTATGAGAACTGAAATAAGAAGATTCACTGGATCGAACCCCATAAAATTAAATAAAATTCAACTTTTTCGAAACCTACCTATTTTATATTCAATTATATAAACTATATGAATATGAAATTAAATAAAATTCAACTTTTTCGAAACCTACCTATTTTATATTCAATTATATAAACTATATGAATTTTGCATCAAGCTCGTAATTGGGATGATAATTTTTTCATAACGTTTTAATGTTTACGGTCTTAAAATGACGTTTTTGAACCATTTGAAACTTAAAATTGTAACGAAAACACTGTCTTGTACATTACCACACTTCTATCAAACAATTGTGAAATAAACGTTTCATTATTACGAAAAATCAGTCCGAAGAAACCATCGTAATTCACTATTTTGTTGTGACTTTATTTGCCTATAAATTTAAGTTGAAATCCTGAAACTAAGATATAATTAAATGAGAAATTAAGTGATAAAATCAGAGTTAATTGGAAAACCTGAAAAAAATATTAATAATTAGTATTTTGATGGATTTAACAAAATTATAAAATGAATATAAAATTATTAATCTCTTTTTCAGTTCACTCCGATTAATTTTATCATTTAATTCTTCATTTAATCACAGCTTTAATTCACAACTTGAACTTTTATAGGAAATGGAAGTCCGCCAAAATAGTGAAAAATGTACATTGCCCAACATCATTACACAAGTAATTGTGGAACCTATGTAAGTCACAGTTATGAAATAAAATTATGTACACCTGGAAAAAAGCATTTTCATTACCTTTTTAAGAATTATTAGAGTATTTTTTAGAATATTATTAGATAATGTCAACTTCGAACGGTAATTAATTTTAAAGTAGAGTTGAAGTAAAGTAAATTTTTTTATCAAAAATAACACTTGACAACTGAAAATACAAATCAAAAGCAACCCGGCGCAATGAACCCTGCATACCGGTGCAATGAAGGAAAAAAGGCGAGAGGACAGGTGTCCACAGACACAACAACCTGTGCAAGTGACCGTAAGTAAGTATTTAACATACCTACTTCTAAACTGTGACAATACTGCAACAGAATTTGATGATATTGATTATGGATAAATGAATTACAATTAAATAGTTTTACAAAACACACCATCGGATTACAATACAAATAAATCTCAATAAAATTTAAATAAATCTTAATAATTATTTTATCTTTCATTTTGGAAAATTTGGAATGAAAATACTTGCCATACAACTAACACCGTGGGAATGTGTGAAGTCTAAAGTGAAGTGAGTACCAAGTAAACACAGCTGTTGCATATTGTTATGATCAGTTGACAAGTAATGATGGCGGCACCCAATCCATTTTGAAAATTACAAAATAACGGTCATATAATATGCGACAATACATTTTAATGTTATTATTGAAAAATGATTCAACCTAAAAAATTTTCAAAAAATTTATTGATTCAACCTAAAAAATTCTACAACTGATCAGGGAACAATTGAAGTACTCTTTTTAATTATATATTATAAAAGGTGAATAGAAGAATGAATGAATAAGAATGAATTGTCAACCTAAATAGTATGCATATATAAATACCTTGAAAAATTATAATTTCACACAGTGAAACACAATTATAAATTGAAACACACTCATTTAACTACATCCTCTCGGCGAAAGGTTCAAACATATTCAAAAATAAGTACGTTGTCCCCAATTGAACCACTTTTGGTACCGAGAAAGCACCGGAATGACAGAGTAACAACTTACAACTGACTTTCGCAATGGGGGTGTTAAGGAAATCTACCTGGTCACTTACAATAGATATGTACTTACTTCCACGAGAAGTAATTGCTCATACAATTTCTGGAAGTGCAAGATATTTTTGCATTTGTTACCTGGGTTGTTGACAGTCGAAGGTACGTAAAATAGTTGAAGCGAATGCAGAATCCGATCTACAACACTAACAAGATAATATTCCACATTAACATTTATTAAAAAGTCGCATACCGAAAATAATTCAATAAATTATGATTGAAAATTAACAAATATTATGATTGATTAAAAATTGCGAATCTTAATTAATTCTATAAAATTTAGTTTCATTAATATATTAAAAACTCTATATGTTTCGGGTGCTTAAACCATTATCAATAGTATACAATATTACTCAAGGGTTTCGGTTAACCACCCGAAACATATGTAGGTAGAGTTTTTAATATATTCAGTGAAACTTAAGTCAAGTATGTTAATTTTCAATTTCATAGTTTTTAACATAATGTTTCACCAAGAGATAAGCGAAACCTCCGTGTCAATTAATCCATCGAGAAAATTATTAACGCTTTTACTCCGTGTAAAACTATGTTCATTTTATATTATATAGTGATTAAAATAAGTGAAGTAGGGAATAAATTCATTATCCAGAAAATGAAGAGATTTTCGAAAAAATCAGGGGACACGTCTTCCTTATAAGTTTTAGTCGCATTGATGACTATCATATCGTCATAACGTTTCGGCTATGACATAATTGATATTTTTTTTAAATTGCAACCGCTATTTAGATAATGCCATTTGATATATCATATTCTTTTCCATACAGCACATTAAGAGTTTTGTCAAGTGAAATTAGAAAATTTTCGAGAAAATCAATGAATCTAAACTAATCTATTTCACACAATTGATTGTACTGACTAATTGATAAAATGTTCAACCTGGTATTAACTGGTTTACTTTTGTACACGACATTCTATAGATTTTCTAACAGAAAAAATCTAATGGCGTAAAGTCCGGAGATCTTGGGAGCCAATCAATAGAACCACGCCTATCTATACACCTGTTGGCAAAGGCATAGTCAAGATACCTTCTAACATCAGCTGCGTAATGCGGCGATGCAACATTCTGCTGATACCGTAAGTTTTCATTTGCTACGGCAGTTTTGGAATTGACCATTTAAGGTTTCTTCGAAATAGTAGAGTCAACTAATTCTATTTTCTACAGTTGCCGCACAAACATTTACTTTCTGAGAGTACTATGTGTGATCTTCTATCATGCATTTTGGATTCTCCCTAGCCCAGTATTATTGAAAAGTTAATTTAATCAGAGAAATTATTATTTTCTACTAGCAAAGGGTCAGCATTGCACATCTCCATTACTGTTTGACAGAACTACATCCGTCGGTCTGGATCGACCTCGGAAAGTTCTTTGGTCAGTTATCTTATAGGGATGCCACTTTTCTAATTTTAGTATTTTATGAGTAGTTATAATGTTTTTAGGTTTTGTGTGGATTTTCCTGCATGGCTAATAAACATTTAATTTGACCTCGTCATTGATTTGAGGACGCCCAGCCTTAGGAAGATCATCAACTCTGCCAGTGCCTCGAAACTTTCTCTCAACTTTGTTCACTGCTGCTGCGCTGTTTATTCTCAACTTCTCTTCGAAAAGCAGGGTATCAATGAAATATAAACTGCCAAACTGTGGTATGCGCCAACCACACGGCTAAATCAGCAAGGTAAAAAAAAATATTGAAATGTCTCTTTACGATAACAGAATGCGTGATTTTTAAAGACTTCGGAAATTATACGCAGCATATACGAAAATTTCGCATATTATACGCGAAATGAATTACGTTCTTTATTTTTAATATTATTGTTCAAAACACGGAAGTCGGAGACCTATACAGCTCCAACGTTTGGACCAACAGTTTAACGCCAATTCCAAACGACCCAAAAATAAGGTGTCAATCGAATCTACTAGTACCAGAGAGCCGAGAGCGTTATATGGTGTAATGAGGAATAATAAATGAAGGGGCAGGTTAAAACTTACAATATATATTGTAAATTTATTGCCTAAAATAATACTTATTTTCTTATTATATAATAGTAATGAAAAATCTTTCGCCACAGTTATGGTACCTCTATAAGGGCCTTTGAAATGTTCTCTCAGTACGAACGTAAGAGCAATATACGAGTTTATTTAAAGATATTTGAAAATTGCTGTAGATTTCAAGGATAGTGAAATTTGAGAATAATTTGACAGTATAATATTCTTATAGTCCAAGATATCGATAAACAACGACCTTCACCGGGATGCTTATTTGATAAAATGTATTTTTCATTTAACTTCATTCGTCAATAAACATATTAGATATGAGTTGCCTAACAAATTTTGGTCCAGGATATGTTAAATTAGTAACTAAAAAAACTTTTTTTTAAACCTTCCACCGGCTTGCTTATTAGATAAATTCTATACCAATCGAAAGTATGAAGACCATAGAGTATGCAATTTTTTTCCGTATCAAATATCGGGTAGCCAGGTATGAACAGGTAAATCGATACTAGCATTCTGCTACGGTCTGATTATTCAATGAAAATTACACTCAATAAAGAATATTTTACCATAAACACGGAGGTATAGGGTTGCTTGCGAAAAATCAGTCCCGAATTCCGGTTGTTGAATTTAAAAAAAAAATTCGCTGGCAGCAAAATATTGCTACCAGTGAATGTGTGCGACTGAGAGATCCCAAACAACCATCCTATGCGATAGACGAGGACACAGCATAGCAGCTGTTTGAAGTCCGTCCATTCAAAGAAAGAGAGTGCGCATGCTATTTGTTGTTGGAAATGAAAAGGATAGCGATAGCCTCGTATATGCTGTGATTGCTGTTCATCATTTTGGACTAGATTGTCGCTTTAGTTACAATTGAAAATTTTACGAACTATTTTCGTAAATTCCATGTGGCTTAATGCAACGGATACAATATGTGTAAAACTTCAGCCTGAGAACAGCGGTTGGTTCTTAGATGAATATTTAAAACCAGTAGGATTCATTGGAGATCATACACCTTTAATGATAGAGGACATTGTCGAAAGAAGTGAAACGGAGAGTGATGAAGAAGATTCAGAAGTTGGAGATCATAGTTATATGTCCGATGACCGGAACCTGAATAATTTTAAAAAATTTTTATATTTACAATTTCTTACAATAAAAACAAGTATTTTTCAATTATTGTTTTTTATTTTATCTTTTAATAATAAAGATAAAATTTACAAGTTTAGAATGATATATGTATTACTATAACGTTCTTTTTTACTGAAGATGTATGTATACTTTTGTGTCAAAAAATATATATACACATAAATAATCAATTGATTAAATAAAAAAAAATTAAATAACTATTCCCCTATTTTAATAATTAACCACTCTGAAATAATGTACAGCATATACGAGTCTATCGCTATCCTTTTCATTTCCAACAACAAATAGCATGCGCACTCTCTTTCTTTAAATGGACGGACTCCAAACAGCTGATATGCTGTGTCCTCGTCTATCGAATAAGATGGTTGGTTGGGATCTCAGTCGCACACATTCACTCGCAGCAATATTTTGCTTTTTAAAATTCAACAACCGGAATTCGGGACTGGTTTTTCGCAAGCAACCCTATACCACTGTTTTATAGTAAAATATTCTTTACTGTGTGTAATTTTCATTGAATAATCAGACCGTTGCAGAATGCTAGTATCGATTTACCTGTTTATACCTGGCTACCCGATAGTTGTGACGGAAAAAAAATCGGCAACCTAACATTTGCATTCTCTATGATCTTCATACTTTCGATTGGTATAGAATTTATCTAATAAGCAAGCCGGTGGAATGTTTAAAAAGAAGTTTTTTTAGTTACTAATTAAACATATCCTGGACCAAAATTTGTTAGGCAACCCATATGTAATATGTTTATTGACAAATTAAGTTCAATGAAAAATACGTTTTATCAAATAAGCATCCCGGTGAAGGTCGTTTTATATCGGGATCATATACTATTATTATTATTGTTCAAATACCAAAGGTAGTAGACCTATATTATTAATAAATATAGCTCCGATGGACCCACAGTTCAATGCAGGTCTTTATCGGAGCAGCAAAAAATTAAAAAAGTTTTAGAATTGTTTGTCGGAGTGCCTGTAAGTGTGTACTTGCCTCAGATTAAAACAAACGCCTGGAAATTGAAAGCAGTTTTCCTGAGAGGTCTAACTTAATATACAGACGACTTATTACCACAGGAAAATATCTGATTAACTTCCCTTCGATTATTTTGAATTTAATATTGATGATATTCTGCATAATCTAATTATTAGAACTCCGAAATTAATGAGAGAAATTTATATGCTTTCGTCAAGTTGATAAAAATTCGCATCAAGCAGGAATAAACTTCATTTCATAACATTTTGATGTTAAGAGGAAACGTATTTAATCGGTCATTTATATATCACCAATGACGAAGTTTTTTTAATCGAGATAAGAGTATGAACGATATTTTAAACGAGTTAATGTCCATGATATGGCAGAGGCATTTTTAAATGAAGAAGTTACCAAAGATAAAATATGTCTCTTTGTAATTTCAAGAGATTCATCTCTAATTATGTAAACGGAACAGAAGTTACAGAAACCGTAACTGAACGATACGAAGGTTAATTAGGAGTTTAGGGTGCTGTAACCTCGATGCACCTTGCACCGTCTTATGAGAAAGATATTCAATCGTTCAAGATTGTTATTCATTCTGATAATGTTTAATTTAAAATTTGCATTATCCATATACCACAAAAAACTTTATTTCTACAAATCATTATGCAATGTAGATTTGGCAGCAAAAATAAGATCTGTCCATTAACTAGTATTCAGATAATAAATAAAAATAAAAACATGATCTATACACAGAAGTTGAATAATGTTGGCATATTAATCGTTCATTATTTATTTGACTCATAGTTTTTGCTCACTCAATTAAATTTTCTAGTACTTAGAATGAATGCGAGAAGTCTATCAAGTTTTTACTCTTACACGGGTAGAACTTATGTAATGATTAAAGCACCAAAGTTTTCAATGTGTCATAGGTTCAACACCGTTCACCACAGAATCGACTTATACTCTTTGTCTGTGTTCATGTTCAAGAGACGTCTTAAGCCAATCTTCTCTGACATCAAATCGTGATGTATTTATTGTTTTTTCTTCATTCTTTATTGTAATTGAGTCATAATATCCTTATTTCTTCTCTTTTCTTGTTACTTACACAACGATGTTATTGAATCGTAATAGATTCTACTATTGTACACATATAAAGGTGTAAGATGTAAGAGAATATTTTCTTATCTTCTTTTGAAGTTCTTTTTCACATTATTCAGCGATGCACATTCTTTGGAAAATTAACAAAAAATTAATCGCGACAATATCGTTTTCTATCCGAATATCTGTATTCATAACGCCAAGTGATTGTACATTGTCATTTCGTTAAAATTTTACGGAATAGAAAATTAATGATTTTAGAAATGCCAGCATTACCAATTTCTTGAGATATGCGACAGTATACTATTTAATCTCCGATAATTCCAGTGCTTATTAACATGATTTCCTTCAATGCTCGAAAAGGTGGATGATTGGACAACCAATTCATCAATTTTTTAACGTCATTATTGTCACTTTTAACCCATGAACTTCTTATTTCCACATGTTGCTGGAAACTGTAAAAAGCTTCGTCACAAATATTGTACAGGACTGCCATTTCTAAAGTCCATGGTTAAGCCCACCAAGACATTTCATCGTCCTCATTGCTATCAATTATTGTCAACTATTGCCCTCTTGTCATATCTGACCAAGTACCACAAAAAAATTTATCAGAACGTATAATTTTGAAATAGTCTTTACTTGTGAAGAGTTCATATTCTTCAGCTGTTATTCTTTCCTTCAAATTAAGCATGTCTTGCAAATATAAATGACAAGGTTTGACATATAAGAAATGACCACTGGATTAAAATAAGGTATCATTTTCTGGACAGTGTCAAGATGTGAATTACAGTTACCCCTTCTTTCTGCCTTAATGAATTGTTTTAGAAGTGTAACCATCTGAAAATATTGCACCCATAATTTCTCCAAATTTATCAGCAAGTTCTTTGCAGCATTCTTCCTAGTCCTGCCCGTCAATACGCATGTCCTGCTATAATTTTTTCAATTGAATTCAGTGCGTAAAAGCTCTCTTAATCCACTTCCAGTCTTTATGTATCCGATAGATCCCATGAACGACATTAACAAATGGAATCCACCCAGTCTTATGACAATATTATTCTATCGCGCTTTAAAATACAAGGGCTGATCAAAAGTGACGAAACAAGTATGCTGATGTAATAACTAACTTTTTCAGCAGTTATAGCATTATAGCAGAAACTTCGAATAGTATTGTTTCGGTGCACGAAGAGCAAAATCGGAGAGATCATAAAGTATCTATCAATCGTCGAGATCCATATTTTTGGAATAAAAATGCTACTACTCCGACCTGAGCCGATGATATAAAAGATTTAGGCCTTGCTGCGACAATAATAGAATGTGCGAGAGCAAAGCTTTTTTCCCATCTGTCAAGCGAGGGATGCTTCTTTCTCATCTTGAAAAAAATTGATGGAGGATAATGTTTTGTCTCGTATACCCTAGACCGAATATCCCCTGTAACAATTACAGCTGCCGCCTTTACAATACGCTTACTATGTTAATAGTATCTTGTTATCACCTTGTTTCCTTATACCAGGCTTCCGTCAATAACTTAAACCGTGTACTTCGAAAACAAACCACATGCGCCTTATTGCAGTGACAGCAATTAAAATATCATCACATATTTTTCTCAGCAGTTTTGCTTTCACTGTTTTTATGTGTGAACGGTAATCACCTTCAATTTTTGTCATTAGTTCGTCCAGAGAAAACTGACATTCTTCGAAATTTTCTTCGAGATATGAATAAATGTACTGCATCGTAAATTGCAGTTGTAGTTAAGAAGACGTAGCATCGCTTCCCCTACACAAAGCTGCAGCTATTAACTTCTCATTATTATATCGCTTTCGACATACATCGTGAACCACTATTGATCTCAATCCCACTAAAAGTTTATGTTTATTGTTACATTGTATTATTCATACTTGACGTACGAAAAGGTTCCAATCCTTTTTCCTTCAATTCAAAAACTTCACTTTTTTGCAATATGTCACCACAAATAAAACAGTTTACTTCATTCGAAGCCAAGGCTCTATAAATGCAAACGACACTATGAAATACTAAACATATACTGTTAACTCAGACTGAATATTGTACTATAGTACAATATTTAAAGTTCGAATAATTTTTAGATTTTACAATTCACAAATATGAGCAGTTTAAATTAAATATTGCGCGTTGAGGTAGATGTATATAGGTTTGTGAAGCTCGTACACCGAAACTATTGGTTTTAGGGAAAAAAAAGTTATGACATAAATTGTAGGAAATTTCATCTTGTTTTATTTTGTATGAATTTTTTTTTCTGTTAAATGCGTCAGAAAGAAGTTAGTATCATAAAACTGCTTTTTTGCGTCATTTTTCCCATATGGCGGCGCGAGTGGCAAAGATACGAGGTGGCAAAGTTGGAATCCGGAAAGAGCATGTCAAAATGTATAAACTTGCCAATTTTCAAAACTCCCGAAAAACTTTCCAGGTAACTTCTATTTCCTCAATCAAATGACTGTACTGAATAATAACTTCATGCACTCAAAACAAGATGATGATTATTAGAAATAAATATAATAAATACCTATTATCCAATATCAATTTAAAAATTAACAATGAAATCATTTTAACAGTGAAGCAGTTCAAATATTGGGGTTGTGTAATAGATGAAAATCTAACTTTCTCTGAACAATCTAAATATATCACGAATAAAATAGCTCATAATATTAATGTTCCAAGTAGAGTTTCGAAAAATTCAACTTATTAGGCCAAACTAACAATATACAAAATAGCACCACATGTTCATTTCTGCTCTACGTTATTATTTTAATTTAATAATTCTGAAATAGACCCCCTCCAGAAAACACGAAATAAATCATTTCGTATTATTTTAGGATGCAGTAGATACACCCGCAGAACCACAATGTTGGATAAAACAAACTTATTGATTGTTAAACTATAACTCATAACAAAATGATTTTTAAATATAAGATGTACATCACTTACTACCAACACATCTGATTACTAAATGTAGATTTCTTGGTAATATTCATGATTATAATACCCAATAAAGAGATAATTTTTATTTGAATAAATCTAACACAACTTCTATTGAAATAATTTGTTTTTATAAAGCTTTGAAAATATATAATAAGTTGCCAATAATGTTAGGTCGTGCGATAGGCTTTCTAGCTTTAAAAATAAATGTGATGTATATTAAGGTAAATATCAAATTGTAATTTTGATATTGAATAAGTCTTTTATATTAAGTCTTTTTTTATGTATATCTATACATTAGATATAAGATTGAGTATGATGTAGGTTTAAGCTCTTAGTTCTTTAATTCTTCAATTTGTTTAATGTTAGCTATATGCTAAATAAAGATAATTACTATTGTAAAATATATAATTTTGACATAAAACTAACACGGCTTGATAATTTAAGATTTTAAATTTTTTTAAATTGTCAAGATTTAAAAGTAACAAAATATATCATCTTAATAATTGTTAAGAATCGCGACCTTCGTGTTTAAATAAGCATATAATAATAATACTCTGCATAATTCCCTTCAACTGTTAATAGAAGAAATTTCTTCCTCAAAAAAATGACAGGTGCAAAATCAAAAACAGTATAGCAAATTCCATTAACAAATAGGGTGTTATAACGAAAGAACAAATGCTTTAGTCTTAAATGAACTATGCATGCTCCAATTACGTTGCATTATAATATGTTCTGTCTTTTCTTGGTAAAAATTTAAAATTTTTATATGAATGAAAATGAGGATATATGTAAATATATCTAATAAATATGAAAGGACATAAAAACAAATTAACCATGAAACAAAAATTATCGAATTATTAAAAAACATATGGATTAATCTCTGAAATAAATGAAAGGACATATAACATGCATCTTTAAACTGATATGAGAGCTTGAAATATGGAATTACTCAAAAACAAATCCTCATATTTATGTTACATATCATATATAATTCATGCTATTACAGTGGCTGAATTATATACGATATCCACAAGAAATACTGGAGCAAGGTACCCCTTTTCTGGTCTATGAGATGAGATGTTTATAAGAACGAAAATCATAAAAGTTGAACCATCCTGTGAAATTAAGAATATAGGAAATAAAAAAATATTAATATTGCTGCAAAAACTAAGGCGTAATGTGTATAGCGGCGATAGTGTAACTGCATAGTGTTTCAATTTCCAATTTTCACCTGTGGATTGATGATCAGGCTACCCTTAGGCACACTGTCAATGTCTGTGACTGCCCACACAATTGGATTATCGTGCCTCTCGGTTGAATACTCGCTGTTCATCGAGTCCTGCCGTTTCGACTCCCTCATGAGATGAGGTGTGGACGTGGGGGATGGAGTTACAGATTCTGACAGTTGCGATTGCGATTTATAGCCAGAACTTGAGGGACTCAGCCTCCAACTAACAGAACTCGCTGCAGAATCTGCAAAAAACAAAACAAAAATTATGCATTGTTACAAATTTATTGATGAAAAAAAGGCTATTTTTGTAAATTGATGCTTTGCGTTACATAATACTTGGGAAGAAGTTTAGCGAATCTTGCCGAGGAAAGTTTAAACAACCGAACGTTTCCACTATACCCGGGACTGTATATATATATTACTGTCCCCAATTCATTTTTAAACACAAATAATTTCAACAACACGAGAAATACTTGTTTATAGGTGTTCAGCAATGTAGATTTTTCATTACTTTGTCGGAGTTCCGTTGTCTATAAATTTAATTTCAAATTCTGAAACAAACGATGATTATGTGAAAATTAAATGGTAAATTAATCGTATTAAAATGAAAAAAAAAAAAAAAAATTGAAAACCTTTTGTCATTTGTTTTCAGTTTAATTCGATTGATTTTACCATTTAATTTTCATTTAATCATACTTCGTTTCATAATTTGAAAATAAATTTCTAGGCAATGGAAGACCGACAAAATAGTGAACATCAGAAATATTCAATTCTTTTTTATTTGTCAAATCATTCTTTGGCAATAATTGAAAGTAACACTTCATATATGTGCATTGAACGTTTTAATAAATTTCCATGTAAATATCACAATATGGGAGACTTTATGTTTCAAAGAAGAAATTTTTCAGTATTTCGTCAACATTGAACCAGTATCACAAATTTCTGGAACACCATATGCCCTAGTTCAATCATCAGTGACATTTAGTTTCATTGAGTTTAAGTGACGTTTTCCTTTCAAGTGTATTTATTATTGATATTAATTGATATTATGTATACATGATTATTTCTCATTTCTGATTAGCCTGGAATATTAAAAGATCAGATGTTACAATCGATAAAATACTTGTACATTGACCGCAATTCAATCAATTTAGTTTAATGAAGATGGTTAAGCAATGCAATCTAGAAAGTACCATTGAAACATTGGTGAAACCTATTATACAAGGCAGAATTTTGTTAAAAAAGCAGAACCTTGACTCACCTTGCTTTGTCAATAATCTCGGTCCTGCACTATGCGAAGACATCACACTATCGCCTCTGTTCAAAACGCCACCATAACCACCAAAGCTGTAACTTTTTGCCACATGTGGCCGCATCGCTTCACTTACTTCCTCCGATTGGACCTTTATCAATTTTCCCTGTCTCCGCAATTGATAATCTGGCAGTTGAAGTCTGTATTTGGTGGATGTATCGCTATCTGTGCTTGACCAAGGCGGCACCACCTCTGACCATTGTACAATGTCATCCATTGAGCTGCTATCCCTCCTCTGAAAAATCAGATTCATATTAGGAGATTGTCTAATTGGAAGATCAAACCATATGTATTCAGCAAAATCTTGAATTTAATACCTTATTATTATAATTTCTGACCAACCCCTAAACGTAAATGATTGACATTGTACTGCAAATCGCAAGTAGAATTCGTTATACAACTACAAAAAAACTAGCCAGAATAATAATGATCATATATACAACTACAAAAAACAACTACAATCAGAATAATAATGATCATATGCGTCAATGCATAATACACTGAAAGATATCAATTGTGAATTGGGACTTAAGAATATATTTTTGATCCAGTTGTATTTAAGCCATTTTGAAATTTGTTATCTATATATATTTGCTTATGAGATCTCTTAGGAAACTCCTAGCACGATTTCTCAGTCATATTTACTTTTAATTCAAATTATGCTCCTTATATTTCATCTGACATCTCTCATATTCTAGTTCTGTATATTTTCATATTAACACAATGTATTATATTCATTGATTTATCATACAGTTTTTTCTTGAGGGTGTTCCTGATTGACATAGTTTTCATATTAATTATCAGTACTCTTAGGTATCAGATAAAATTGATATTATTGAGTTTGATATGATTGCTGTCGTGTATGATGCTAACGGTAACTGAGCACAGTGATTCATATAATTTATTCAAGATTTTTAAGAAGACTGGTACTTGGATCATGGAGGAAGAGAAAGAAATAATGAATTAGTATAGTTGAACCACAAAAAATATATATAACAACCCTGAACTTAATATTTCAATAATATAAATACAATCAAACCAAAAAAATATAAAGATGTTTCTCACATAATTTAATGCAACAAAAAACATGTACTTAGGATCATGAAAATATTCTAATGTTATTTGCATTATTATATTATATGTGGGATTTATTAGTATCAGAATTTCAGTTGTCCAAATGTCTTGATGATGATTTTGATTTTGGCAATAGCCCAAATTTCATTCTTCATTAGTGGAATATTAATTTATAATAAATGTAAATTCACCAAGAATATTTACAATGCCAAGTAATCTGACTATCTTTTAGTTTGAAATAGATATAATTCTAGTAATAAATTCAATTTATGAATGACTCTCATTAAGACAACATTTATGAAGTGTTATATAAAATGATTTTTACTGTTAATTACATTTTAAATTGATAAAATTTAATCTCCAGGAAGTGTCATTCTTCTGAACAAAACTATTTATGTAATAAATAATTAATAGAAATTCATATTTCATTGATCCTATTTAACATGAAACCATCAGGCTAAAAATATTTCATTCTTCTATTCAGGATAACTGAGTTTTTACAATTCAAGATATATCAAGATCTGGTAGATCTACTGAAACTAAGATGACGACTTTTATGATCTGTTAGTATTACAGAAGGAATTAGTAATCGCACTTCAAGTAATAACTCACTTGTCCTTTAAATATCCTTTTCCTAACCTTCTCATACTCCTCTTCTCTCTCTTCAAAACTCTTGCTTCGTCTGTTATCTAATCCAAAGTGTCGATCGGGGCTTTTGAAATTGTAATCCTCCATACTGTTTGAATCCCTCTTCAGAATCGATCTTCTTGGTTCCTCACCAAACAATAATTCGTCTTTGATATGTTCTTTGAATCCCACACAAGGTATTCTAGTATTTTTCGACTTGTTGACTACCACACACTTGCCAGAAGACTCTATATTATGCTCCATACCGAAGTATGCAGCGCACCTATGAACTAACATTCTCTGGTAACTTGACATTGGAGGAAATTTGTAATGCGTTTTGCTGAAAACAAAAATTTTTCGTACGATAAAAAATCTGCCAAAATGTGATATTTACAAAGAGCTAATTAGAGAAGTGCTGTTCAAAAAAGTGTTGATTTATTAAATTAATATCCTAGAGTAGCTCTTTTTATACACCGACAGTTTTGGATATTTAATGATCTAAATCAAAAAAATGAAGAAACAGAATACTCAATTCGAGATTTCTATTACTATTTCTAATTTTAAATGAATTCAAATTTAAATTTTTTTTAGATGAATTTCATAGACAGATTATTCTTTTTGAAATGATAATAAGGTTACATATAAAAAGCGTTTTTGAAGAACTTTATAATAAAAGTAATGATATACTGAAACAATATTCTTGAATCTGCGATTGATTTTATAAAATTAAATGTTAATTAATTGTTACATATATTAAATTATTAATAGAAATTCAATAAATTCCATCTCAATAATAGATGATGCCGAATTAACTTTTCTAATTATACTTTTAAATAGGATTCGATTCATATTTTATACTTTTCAATAGTTATAGATGAATGCATCTATTTAACAGTACAATGAGATTAAAATACTATATCAATATTCTACTCACAAAACAAACAGTTGTACTTGAGATCTCATATGTTTTTCACAAGATTATTGTTACTAGTTATTATGTATAGATAGCAAATTATTTGTAGATAGGTATATATAGGCTAGATTGCACAGGCATTAATTGCAATGTGAAGGATTTATTGATATATTTTATAAGGTGACCCCTTCATACTAGTTGACAATATTAGCAAATATCTTAGACTGCACATATCTTCAATCATTCCCATTAAAATGCAATATATTATATTATGAAAACATGCAAACTAGACCAATAAGCATTTGTTACAGTTTAAATCAAGATTATATACCATGTTTGTTAATATTGTGAATTATTATAAAAAATGAGTGTAGTGTCAGTGAATGGGGAAATTACGAAACAATTCAGGTTAAATAGTACGATAACTATGAGTAGATCAACTGTGTAACTACATATAAATAAATCAATGAAAAATATGTTAACATTATTCTTTAGAAAAATACGCTAAGAATACCTTATAAATGCAAATATAAGAGAAATATTAGAATTAGAAGCTAGCAAATTTTGATTATCACAAAAAGGTTATTTTATTATGCTGAGAATTGTTGAATGTAAGTATATTACAGAAGTATGTAAACAATGTCAATCCCTACGTCTTAATGACGCTTCCATTATTATAAAGCATATACATAATGTATTACTATCCGTTAACAAGTATGGCATGTTATCAAATTGCAACTTGTAAAATCGCTTATATATCCAATTTTTGACTATTGTTGTGCGGTTTATTATAACTTTATGAGTAAGAAAGACAAAGGCAATTTGCTCAAAATTCAAAATGCTTGCATAAGATTTGTGTGTTTCTCTTCCTACAGAGATCATGTTACACCTTTTAGAAGGAGATTGGAAGAGTTGTTTTGAGGAAAGGGCAGAATATCTCTATGTTGTTTTTTTATACAAACTTGTATATCAACAATCTCCGCAATATCTGTACAGTAAATTGGTATTAGGGAGCACAGCACATAGTTTAAATATCAGAAATAAGTATCAGTATAGTATACCTGTCCACAAAACAGTTAAGTATGAGGGTTGTTTTGAGTATGTGGCTCAAAGTTTGCTCAATAAGTACATTACTCTGGTTAGTAATAATTTTTCTGTTGGGATTTGCAAAAAGAAATTGAGAGAATTCATTTTTGGTAACAGTATTTAGCATATTAATTATTTGTATCTCTTTCAGTTTTTTCCTTTTTTGTGTCAATTTGTTTTTTATATATATAAATATTCTGTTTATTTTGATATATTAGTTAGTATTTTTAGTGATTAAGTGCTACTGAAAGTTTGGAGCTAAATTGCATCTAATGCATTGAGCAGCATATGTGAAATATTTATTTGGTGGAGTGGAAGAATGGCTTGCCAACTCCTACCATTTGTGTAATTGAAACATTATTATGCAATAAATATTATTATTATTATAAACCTTATTTCGACCTTGTGCAAACATAGGACGTTAGTCGAGGCCTGAAGTCACCCTGTTATTCAATAAGAATGTCTTATACATGGTTTGATATATCAATCACATAATCGAGAATAGTATACATTTCTTTGATGTGAAATATGCTTTAATGTCTATTACATAACATGATTCCTTCACTTACTTCTTATCTTTGGCTAGATTGACTAGTTCTTGCTCAATACGAAGCATAAGGGCTCGATCTTTAGCGTTACGATTTAGAGTTTCAGGTATAAAAATTTCCAAATCTATTCCTGTGGTGTCTGTATACTGCTCCGAACTGCTATCTGTAATTATTAAATTTTGAAATTATGAGGAAATAACTTGATGTTCAATTGAGTATGATACCAAAGAAAGAAGACTGGACAAGATAAGAACAAGAAGAGTGAAGAATAAAACAGGTGTCAATGAAAATAGTTATTTCGTGAAATGTTACCCATTGAACATAATATTCACAATAAACAAGTCAGTTCTTACCTCTAGATAAAATTGGAGAATTGGTGTGGCTACTCTCAAAGCTACCTTGTGACGAACTTTGCTGCCTTATTTTTCCTCTGCTATTCATTCTTCCAACGCTTAAAGTATTTGAATTTACATTGCTATTTACATTAGTAGAGTTGTTGTTACCATACTTTTCCTTAACACAATTTGTACACTGCTGACCATTATCACATCTACGTCGACCATTCACATGACTAGAATATTCGTTTCTTTGTACTTCCTTATCTCTGAAAAAAAATTAACATGATGAAGACGAGTATGTATAGCTTCTAGCTGAAGTTCTAGATCAAAGAATACATCTCATTCCTATATCTTTTTCTCTGCCTACGTCCTCACTGTTTCTTTTTTTTCTTTCTTTCTCTTCTCTCTCTCTCTCTCTCCATATATATATATATATATATATATATATATATATATATATATATATATATATATATATATATATATATATATATATATATATATATATATATATATATATACATGTTTATAATTTTTTCTTTACTTGCAATACCAAGCTCTTTGAACTTTCTCTTACACCTTCAGGAAATGCAAAAAAAGTTCAAAAGTAAAAACTAACTCATTAATGGTACTTTATCTGGAAACAAATGCGAGGGTATATGCCTAGCATATAGTCAACAGATAATGCTTGAGTTGTTAAAGGCATAATAATACAAGGCGTTTCTGCTAGGCATATAACCTCGTTTACTTTACTTTACGTTTAAATGGTACAAAATTACATGGAAGTGTAATAAAATTATTAGATACCTTATAGTGTATCGACGTTTTTATTATACATACAACTTTCTTTACTTTGAATTAAAATTTTCAGAACATTAATTATGGAAACCGATGTAAAAAGTAAATGAATAATTTGTAATAAATAATTTTCAATTTTCAATTATCAAATTTTTAATAATGAATTTGCATAGGAGCTTTAAAATTTTTCTGAGTGGAATTGATTAAATATAAAAGTGAATGAATATACTTCTCCAAAATCAATGTTAGATAATACAAGTAGGTATATAAAGGCATTCATTTATAAAGGAGTTCAACGGTAGAAATTTCACTATGATCAATGAAAAACAGAAAATAACTTAACCTATAAATTTAACTACCAATTTGGTAGTACCATTGTTTACAATAGAATACTAATTCCTGAAATGACTAGTTCATATAGTTTATTTGACAACGGTTAAAGATACATATTAACCGAAACATCGTGTTATTAAAATTTCTGAAGTGCCTTAATCACAATTTTGGTTTGTTTCAGGTTATTTCATATTTGGAACACTTATTTTATTTTCGAGTTTCGTTTTTCATTTCCGAAATTTCGAATTTCATTATACTAATACTACATTGTGAATAACTAATTTGGAAGTAGTGGTTTGAATAGCAGAATTACAAATATTACAAATACCTACCTATCTAAGTTATTGTTCCTAAGCACCTGGCGTGCGTCATCCTCCTGGGGGGAAAGACATCGGGGTGAACCCTTGGTATTGGGAGATGGCACTAGGGTGGATGTGGGAGAAATACAGATTGAGGACCTATAAGGAGAATTTCCTCTGCTGATCGAAGGACTTAACACAACAACGGGATTCGACACACTTACGGGAGACGACTGTGGCGAGGGGGTCAATTTTATACAAGGGGATACGTTATTTGGGGATGGGGCACGCGGGGGAGACTGTTCTTCGCGCATCGCATGGCTCCGAACGAGGACCTTTAATTTGGCGTTCCGCTAGAAGGTAGAGATAAATCAGTTCTTGAATTTGAATACGAATCGTCGTTTTAGCGAATCTTACCGGATTTTTAGAAAGTATTCTTCCATTGTCATCTTCCAGTTCTTCGTCCATGGCAGCAGTTGCCCCCCGCGGTTGCATGGGGTTAACTAAATTTGATATTTCTGAAACAAAAGAATGATGTTATTGAGACAAGTAACATTTTCACTAGCAAAAATAGTTTCTTGCGAGAGCATCCGTTTGATATTGAGAAAATTGGCGAATTGAGTCTTTTTCACATTGAGATCCTGTTTACTTCAGCTGGCACCACCACTTTCATTTTTGTTCTGAAGCTTCTCACCATTCTTACAAGAGACAACACCACAGCTATATCATCCGCACAATTCACAAACTTTAGTACCCAAGAAGAAAATGGAAAAATCAATTAGAGAAAGACCAATGAGGAGAAGTGGTACCAGAATAGATTCTTGAGGCATACCAAGATTTCTTACATACATGGTTTCCGGATAAATCGTTCTTAGCCCTCATCTTACACTTTCTGTTACAGAGACAGGAATACAACCACTTCAACCAAACTCTCCATAAACCCAAATTTCCATACTTTCTGAGTGAAAAATGTTTATCTATTAGGTTACGGAAAATATAAATACAACATGATTTCGAAAACGATACTGTGATACCGTTATAACCGAATAGTTTTCTAGAGAAGCGATGATCCGTTGAAATATAACTGTCTTCAATATTTTAGAGAAGTCCCCTGATATTGATATTTGTGTACACTTTTCTGTTCACTAAATAGTATTTTATACCCTTTCTCGTGTAAACGAATTACTTAAGCTGACTTAAAGAATGTCTCGAAGTACACGATCATCTATAGATATTTAATAAATAAACACACAGGCTTGAATTTTACACTTTTTGATATCGTTGGCGTACTTGAAGTTAAAAATTTGAAAAAATCAGTTAATGTTAGTGGAAATGTTTTTAAAATACATGTTTGTTAAAGTTATGTTCGGTAATCATAATTTTATGTTTTTATAAACATATTTTTGATGCTTTTTCTTGATGAGGTATTACAATTCGAAAGTTTCCTACTTACATTTTTGATATACTATCCATTCGTGACTACTACTCAGCAGATGGTGCAAAATGGATACCTGTAACAAGAAGAAAACTATGAATAACAAAACACAAACTAAGATTAGTACAGAAAGAAGTGATCAGAAAACATTAGATACGGACTGGACTCTTAGGTAAAAATATAGAAGCTTATAAGGTTATATATGTGACTAAGCATTGAATCTATGATAGATTCAGTGCATAAGAAAGAATTTAAACTACTTTCGAAAATAAAGATCTACATGTAGGATATAATAATGGCATTAAATAAAAATTTTTCAATGCAACCGTCATCAAAATATAATTCAATATTAATATAATAATTTTATCAATAAATAACTGATGAAAACTGATGAATTTATGGACGAATAGAATACAAGTTTCTTTTCATACAAAGTAAATAGTGGAGAATGGTCAAATTAAGAATTCAACAGCGTAAAATTTAGATGAGATTAAACTCAAACCTAGTATGTTTTTGTAGTAATCTAGTATGCCAATACAAGAATCTACGCTTGAATTGTGTGTAACTATTCCAGTAACCTGGAAAACCTTGAAGATGTTGGGAAAATAAAATATTATCAGAATATCTTCAGAGTCCTCAGAATTTCTCACATATTTTAAACGAAATGACACCAGGACAATGATATTCCATTTATTGATATAAACAAGAATTCTCGTCCCAATATAACCTTTATAGAAGACGAGAATTTCTGACAGTCGAAACTTAAATAAAAAATCGCGTGGATTTTACAGGCTCTCTAAAATAAAATCGATTGTCTTCTAGTACATTATTAAGAGTTGTACATATTTGAACCAGATTTCAATTCTTTTGCAAGTCTCAAATTCTGCACTCGTAAGTTTTTGAGACTTTCAATATATTCGCATAACTAAATTCACTCAACATTCAGTTGCTAAGCTAAAAATTGCTGAACGTTACCTTTCGTCATCAATATTTTCATCTGTCAATTTTTGTTGACATTTTTCTGGCATTGGCGAAAAAACAAAACATTCTAATTTTTCGATGAGAAAATTACATTGAAATCGTGATTTTGGTGATGACGCTTTGTTATTACCATTTTTTCACTTTCCAAAAACCTGAATGTACGGAAACATGGAATCCGAACATAATTTGTATGTTCATTAGTTTCGAGATTAACTTCTGATATAAATATGACATTCCGATTGAAGAATGACATAATGTAGAAACAATTGAGGATAACATCGGGCATATCGATTAAACAAATTATCAATAAGTAAACTATCTTAGAAAAGTATACCTATACAATCGAAATATAGAAACTTATAGTGAATTTTGTTTTTCATAGCTTCATCAAAAGCTGCACGAAATTTTGTTCATTTTTGAATGAAAATGAGTTTCGTTCCAACGCACAGTCGATAATTTAGACCACCCACATTTATATTCCAATGCGTTTTTGGAACAACGCCACATACAATAATTGGCTCATGCGAGTAGTCAGTTAGATGTCAGCATAAATGAATCGGAAATAGTAAGAGTATTATTCCTGATTGAACGAAGAGAACAAAATTGGCAATTTCAATTGGCGATGACATAAAACAGCTTATTTGAGATTTTGCACAGGTGCCAGATTATTCTTGCGTAGATGTATAAGCTTCAGTCATGCCTGTCATCGCAGTTTGCGTACTTTTGACGTGTTAGAACTGTGGTTTCCAACATTTTTCAATGTTGGCGAAATGAATCTTCAAAAACAAAATATTAGGAACCATTAGAAACTCTAATATATACACACATATTCATGACTTATATCGAAAAACAAACACAAATAATATCCGCCAAGGAATTAAATCTCAAACATTTTTTTCAAAAAACAAGGTCCAAATTAAATATTCATCAGAAACATCACACAACAAAACGTTCAAACAATTCTATTCAGAATGAAACGTAAATTGATCTATGACATATTCCATAAGTAAATTTGAAAATTCATCAAAAAGGAAAAATTATGTCAAAACATTATAAAATTTCAGGAATATATAATCTTTTGTTGTGACATGGAAATGGCATAAAAAATAAAAAAATAGTGTGTTACATAATATTATATATTTAATAAAGTATTTTTGTTGTAAATGTTTTAAGTTTTAAATGTATTGTTACAAAAAAAACGCGTGTTTCATTTACCTAACTAAAAGAAGTCACTACCATTTAATTTTTAAACTTTGATAAGGAGAATATATCAATAGATCGATAATGCTATCGTATCATTTATAGCCCAGTCATATCAAATATTTCAACTCGACAGTAATTGAAAGTAATGAGCTGAATATTTGCATGGACCTTTATTTTGCTGTCATAAATAATGTATATAGAAAGAAGAATAATAATATCATGTCCATGTCTTAAGACATTCAAGATCAAAAATAGCGAACATAAATTTTTCGCGAAAAACTCTTCGTATATCAAAAAAGTTGGAATTATTTGCAATTTTTGTCTCAAAACATTTTATATAACTAGAGCTCCGAAAAAATGAACCGAAAAAGCCAAACATATGCGCATTTAAATGCATCACAAATGCATCACAAAAAATGCAAAGATTTTTAAAACTGATTATTTTACCTTCACTCTCACATTCATATAGATTGTGAATAGTATTGGCCTCAATATATAGCCAATCAATCTTGAAAGTGATTAAAAATGAGGTTCAGACCAATGTAGATTAGAGCAATATTCACTTTATTTTGAAATACAAAAAAATACATTTCATAATTGCATTAAATATTGAACAATGAAATAACCCAATGACATGTTAGAGAATATTGAAATCGGCGGCAGACTAATTGAAGTTGGTGGTCTACCTCTCCCTCTCTTTTGTGTAGCAATGGAAAGGCACTTTTTTATTATATGGTCTTCGCGACGTCGCTTAACATGACCATACCATCTTAGCCTGGACTCGGTGAGTTTGTCCGAGATCGGTGAAACTTTAAAACTACCCCGGATGAACTCATTTCTCACTTTCTGTGTCTCATTGTAACTCCTCCTGCCCATCGCAACATATGCATGTTGCTATGTTGTAATGTTTGCTCGTGCATATTCTTTAAGGCCCCTGTTTCGCTACCATAGTGCAAAACTGGTCTGACTCCTGATTTATAGACCTTCCCTTTTGTCCCTATAGGCATTTTTGGATCACATAAGACTACGGTAAGCTCACGCCATTTACTCCACCCAGCGGTAATCATGTGGGTTATGTCGCCGGATATAAACCCATCTTCTGTGATAACCGATTCAAGATATTTGAACTGTTTTACTCTAGGTAAAGCGACGCCTTCAAGTTTTATTTCTGCGTTTAGCAGACTAGGTTCCTCTGGCCCAAAATTGCACACCATATATTCGGTAAAGCACCCGCAGTAGCTGGTTCTAGAAAAACCAGTGGTGAACATTTTCTAAACTAAGTCAATACATGTGCTATGAATTTTGCCATCAACAAACGCGTTACAGATCACTATTTCGATTTATACATACATATATGCCTATATGTACTTTATATATTACGAATTACGTAAATCAGCTCATCAGGTGAATATACGGGAGACTGGTTATTTCAGCGTTCCTCAGCATAGAACATCAAAATTTTAGGGGTGTTTCGACTATAGCCCCTCACACATTAAATAAATTTATATTGTTATAGGTTAAGTTGGGTATTTTATTTTGTTTAATTTTATATTAATGCTACTATTTAAATTATATCTATTCATTTAATTTTAGTTTCGGGTTTTATTAGGTCTCTTATTAAGGAATAAACTGTTAATTTTTGGATTAATTTCTATAGTGTTGTTATAGTTTTTTTGTGTTTTCTTGGAGGAGTGGAAGATTGAACTAAACTCCTGCCATTTGTATTTCTGTATGTAAGGCAAATACAATAAATTTATTATTCTTATTATTATTATATACATTATAATGAAGACGATTGCTGTATTATTCTAATACAAAATTTAAGTTATTGATTTATTTTTTTTACTGCGTTATTATTTTATTTACGTTAATTTTATTTTTTATTTTTCAACAAATACTATACTTTTAAAATATACCCGTTTTTCTACATTATATTGATTTCGATTAAAAATCATATAGGGAATGCTATTGAAAGATAGTTAGTACATCTGTCAATAAGATTTCCTCATATATTGCGTTTGTTTCGTGGGTATATTGACCACGAGAAATGAAGAGTCCCTTTGCTAATTTCACATACTGAAATGTTTATATACTAATTAATATTGAAATAAACATTATTTTTATCCATTAAAACGTATATTATTCAGCAGCATTCACTTTTCGGCGAGAGAAACCTTCAGTAATTATACCAGCGTACGTCACTGATTTGGCACGAGCATGAACGATCCACGTTGGGGACTAGAGCCCGATGCGAGGGAATATGGGGCAATATGCCAGATCAATAATTCATTTAAAATGGAACGTTTTGCGAGCCCGGAAAGACGATTTAACCGTGTTGTTCTTGTTTTCGTTAAACCGGTTCGGACAGTTCGTGTACGCTATACAGGATGATTCATTTAAATGCCAATGAATTCGTTATAAGTTGATATGTTCGAATGAGAATACCCTCCATTGCGAATGATCTCGGCGGAGTTTTGTAAGGGTCCAATGAAAACACCTGGCTGGTCAATCGACGCGATTGCTTTTTTCATCTAATGCCCAATAAACCGTTAAATTGAAAATGTCTGGCTTCATCGAAAGAAGTTGGCCAACGTCTCAACAGCATTTTGTTTCTTTTTTTCCTTTTCTCATTGCCTCGTTCCAATATAAATTAAGGCAGCATTTTTCAAAGTACCTATTAATAGCGGATGAATATTGGGCGAGTCCTGAAAATAGAACAGAAAGCAAATCACCCCCTTTCGATGAAAATCAAATGGACAGTTCCATTGAGACAAACAAAAAGAAAGGTCGGTTTCAAATGATTTTTGTTAATTCCCTTACAAAATGTGAACTAGACCAGGAAAGATTTGAATTTAATTTTTTAAACTAATGGTAACCTCTGTTTTATCCACATATGGAAGTGCAACATGAATAATGAACGAACAATTCAAACAGTTGAAAAGAATTTTCTTAAGAATATCAAAATGTATTGTTTCAAGAAACCAAACAAGAAACGAGGAACTTAAAAATATAAGAACTCAATAAACAAAACAAAAGAAGGACAAATAAAATTGGGACACCATTTTGAAATATTAAAATACATCAAGTTACATAAAGTAGTAATAAAATTTAGACCGTCACGAACACGTATTTCTTGAAGGAAGAAGACGCGTTGGATGATTAAACAACATCGACATATTAATTCTATAATGCTTTCGGCTTACTGGTACTGGTGAGCTCGAATTCCACCGTGTTCTCTTACCGCTGCTCTTTGAACAATGATATGTTCCACTCGCTGCTAGATTCTATATGAAGTGTGAGGCGACTGGTCTTTAAAGGGGTCAAGTTCCAGTGAAAACAAAAAGGAATACTAAAAATTAGACATTGACAATTCTAATTGAAAGCGTTAATTCAAAAACAAAATTTTGAAACATTTCCAATATTTTTATATTGCTCACACCTCGTGCAGCTTTATATATCTTAAAATGTAAGGTCCCTGCCTATTTCAGGTGATATCCACTTTCATAAAGGGTGATACATTTAGAGGTATTTTTTTTAAATAAAAAAATAAAAACAATTTTATTTTACAATCTTTATTATTAAACTAAAAAACAAGTCTTTAGAATTGTTTTTTAAAGATAATTTCTCTTAAATGTTGTCCGCGACTACGGTTAACAACGTCCATTCTGTAATGCCAATTTTCAATGACGCATATGAGTATTTCTGAGTAGTATTTGGCCAATGACTCGAGTAATATTGGTCTCCAATGCCTCAATTGTAGCCGGCTTATCTATGTAGACTTTGGACTTTACATAGCCCCAAAGGAAAAAGTCAAGAGGTGATGTCACATGATCTAGCCGGACAATTCACGGGTCCAAAGCGTGAAATGATCTGTTCGCCTAATCGCTCTCGCAGTCGCATAAAAGCCATGGTTTCACGGGCTATATGGCAAGTGGCGCCATCTTGTTGGAACCAAATTTCGTCGAGACCACGTGCTTCAATTTCTGATATCAATAATCTGTTATCATGGCGCGATAACGGTCACCATTTACAGTAATGTTCCGGCCGACCTCTGTTTTGAAGAAATATGGACCGATTATTTCATCGGCTCATAAACCACATCAAACAGTTGTTTTTGTGGGTTTAATGGCAGCTCTTGAACCTCTTCGGGTTCAAGAGCCACCCTAAATACGCGCATTTTGTTTATTCACGAACCCATTAAGCCAAAAATGGTCCTCATCGGTGAACAATATTTTTGTCGAAAACAGTGGATCTTCTGTAAGCTTGTCAAGAGCCAAGCAATTAAAACGGAAACGATTCGGAAGGTCAGTCGGCTTCAGTTCTTCCACTTATTGAATTTTGTAAGCTTTTGAAGAAAAATCCTTAATGTAATCCTCAACGTAAAATACAAATTGTTGAATATGACAGGCCAAGTTGTTGAGAACGGCGACGAATTGACAATTCACGGTCTTCGTGTACACTCTTCGCTACCGCCCCTATATTTCCTTCATTACGTGCTGGATGAGATCTACTTGGTCGAGTATTATCCAGTAATGAAAATTGGGTCTCAAATTTACTGATGGTAGAGCGAATTGTGCGTTCGGTAGGCCGATTATGTGGACCATAAGTTGCTCTAAGCGCCCGAAACACATTCCTCGTAGAACGCCCATTTTGGTAAAACAGTTGAACAATTTGTAAACGCTGTGCCGGGCTAAGTCTTTCATTATGAATTGTCAAACACTACTGAACAAGAATGTTACTTCAGTTGACACGAGACATGCGTAAAATTAAATTAAATCCCCACCACAAAAAGTACCTCTAAATGAATCACCCTTTATATGCAACATAAAATACGACCCCATTGTATCTTAGGTTGCATATCTAAGTGCCTCGTACAACATTCTGTAAACTGTCATTTTATCAGGAATTCAACAACTTCGATAGGTTGAATATAAGATCCTAACGTTTTGAAACGTCATTGAGAGGCGCTAATCAAGTATCTATTACGTTACGAAAACGATAAAGAATATCAGTAACAGGGTTGAAATATTCTTCTCGTCAGAGCATCTGAAATTAGGAAATCAACGCTAACTGTTCATCGATTTCGACCATTCGATACTTTGGTGGGATATAATGAATACTTTTGATGAAATTAACTGTATTCACTAAGACGATTTTGTGTTTTAATGAAACTTCAACGATATAAAAATATGAAATCATATTAGAGACCACACATAAATTACGTCACACGTTGAAGGGGTGGAAAGGGGTCGACGAAATGTGATATTATGTGACAAGGGGTTCGGAGAGATTCTGAATTTCGTGATATCACTATTTCGGAATCTACGTGTTGAAAAACGTATTTTGCATTATTAACGAAAAACTAAAAATATTTCAATTCGATCGGAACCTTGAAGGTAAATTTGCTCTACTGTTACTTCAGTTAGCTTTGGATCTTTGAGAGTCATCTCATTTGAAGCAAGCTCCATATGATAGCTATTGACTCAATGCCGAGACATACTTGTTTAAGCAATTATGTGTGCATCATTGATAGTGGCATATTTTGTATCAAACAAGGTCACTTATCAACACAAGCAATCATATAATATTCAACAAGAAGTTTTGCCCATAACGAAGATTCATACTCAAAAATTGCTCCTAGATACAACAGAAAAATTCGTTGTTTGGATGATGATGTCCTATGGTTAGCGCAAAGAGATGTTGACACGAGTCACAGCCGACTTTAAACAGACTATGAAGTTCGTAGTCCGACGGTGTTGCCAAAACTGAGCCGGTGGTTTACTCTCCTAGTCGGTTGTTCCCAAAGTTTCAAACATTATTTCAACTATTTTTGTATATTTCGAACGGATACAAAATATTATTGATATTTATAACATACTAAATATTATTCCTGAGCACACATATCTTTTATCTTCTTTATGTAATTTAAATAACATAAACTTTTCTCCATTAAATATGTGAAAGATTGATCCACACTGTCTGGAATAACTTTGTATCTTATCAACAATTTTTCTATTCAAGACCACTTATCCAATTTGAAGTCAATAGGTAAAATCAAACTTAAAAGTTAAACAACTTTTTCCATTCAAAATTACTGTTATTACATGTCTTCATTCACTGTAATTTGGTTACTTATGGTAATAGGTTCTTCATTTAAATTAATAAAGTAAAAATTAATTTTGTTGTTAACTGAAACCATTTTAACATTCCAACAATCAGAAATATTTATTTTATTGCAGCAATAGAGAATTAAATCTTGAAAATTGACAATTAAATCTGACTGTTCAAAAATGTTATTCAAATAATCATTGAAAGCTAATTAATTTCTTCGCCTTTTCTCTGGGATTTTCTACTGGTAGGTAAGGGCATATTTTTTGAGAAATAATGCGGTATATATGGAAAACAGAGGGAACTGCGAGAGGGACTAATCTTGTTCTTTTAAGTCTGCCTACAATCCCACCAGGTGAAACAAATTTTTCCTCCCTGATGATATCAGTTTCAGGAAAATGCAAGACGCAAACAACTGAATATTTCGTTGGAGCCCAATTATCTCGTGGTATAGATTTCATCCCATTTATTCTATAACCTCGATACTAGTTGCCCACTTGCCTTCAGGGTGCTGTTATAATTTGATTAACAACCAAGAATGCATCAAATTTTCGTCATTTTAAGATAATGTACTTATTAGAAATTTACCTATTCCAAGCTTGAAACTTACAAAATCATCCACGGAACACCTACTCCCTACACTGAACACCTACTCTCTTCACGAACAATTATTTGTAAGTTCTCCTTACTCAAAACACAACACTAATTTGATTTAGATTCGATGAAATCGGTACACAGAAAACTCTTCGTTTTTATAATTTGATGTTATGTTATCCACAAACTACCATCACTAGCACCTATATTACACTATACAAAATTGACGAATAGACGAGAGATACTGAAACCGTAATATATTCAACTTCAAACTACGAATGTCATAAACAACTCTAAATAGATTTTGTTCCACTGAATCCGGTAAGCAGACTAAAGAGTTTGTTTTTTATAGTTTGATGTTGAGATTTCAACAAATTATCAACAACAACACATTATTACACTATAAACAATTGAAAAAATATAATTTATACTAAAAGCTCAAATTATTCAACTTCAAACTGCGAAAGTTTTGAGAAGCGTCCATTTACATTTCAGTATACAAGCTAAACTAACGGCGTTGACCATAGACCACCAGCGCCACAGTGCCAATTACTCACTCCATGGCCTGTTTAAAATCGGCGTGTACTAGTTTTCCTGTCATCAACAACCAAAAACGAGGTAGAATTAGCTCCTATGCAAATTATAAATTATTCAAACAAGTGGGTTCAAAGAATTCATGGACTAAAGATGATTAAGTTCTCTTTAATTATTATAAGTAATCGTTTTGTTTTGTTAATTTCTTAAACTGTTCGACTTCATAATTGCTAATTTAATAAAAAATAATTAAAATGAAAATTAACATAATTGCGGAAGTACTGTTTAATTCAGTAATTTCTTGATGTAAAATTGCACACTATGTGATGCCACACTAGGGAGGACAATTCTGATAATTCTAAACAAATGTGACAAGAACAGGAGACGGGTAAAAAACACGAAATTCTTGACGTAATTTATGGATGGCCCCTTACATCAGTGAGTGGCGAGTGTTGATAATTATTTATCAATATGCTAGTTCGTTTGCAGTAATTATGCAGAAGTAATTCAAAATTTAATTCTGCATAAAATATAATTGCAAACTTCTCTTCATTCAATTTATATTGATTTTCAAAACCATTCAATGATTATTTGAATTAAATGGTGGATGCGCTCTTTTTCTGGGGAAAAGGGAAACATCCGTTTCAATGCCCTCTCAAATGTTTAGTATCACACGACCATTCTTGTATTTCGACAGTCGATATTGCCAATTAGAGTAATTCAAATTGGCGGATAAAAAACTAGAAAACAGATTACGTCTATTTCATTTCTGTAAGTAATGTTGATATTCGAATATTTTGTCGGTGGGAAAAAACCATCGTAATTGTGAAACGTATGATTGTTAAATGAATGTGTGTGAATCCAAAACACAGTGTTTTCTTCGCCATTTTTTGTAGTAGATAAAGTCTATTGAACATCGCATAACACTTAGTATGATGATTGAAAAATACTGGTGGGAATGTGTTAGAAGTCGGAAACATATATGTCGAATGATTTGAAAAGAATTTGTGGAATTGAGTTAGTTTTGAATTATACAGTTATACTTACTGTGTAATGGACCTATCTATTGAATGGGCTGTTTCATCTTTAGTATATTATTGAAAAATAAACTAAATTTCACACTGAATGTTTTTTTCTGAGAAATTCATGCGCTACTAAAGACTTAATCCGATTACAATGAAACTTCATACTTGAAGTAGGCAAAAAACAAAGTGAACGTTAAATAAAGTTGAAGATGTTCGACTGTGTGACAAAGAAAGAAATCCACGTTTTATTGAGTATTACTCATATTCGCAACCGCATTCAACCACAAAAAGGAAAATCAAAACTATTATGCGATTATCAATCAACGTAATATTCCTGTTCTGAAAGTGATTCACTTTTTGTGTGAATCGACGAACGGTATTTTGGATACACTAATGTACAGGATATTCCGAAGTACTCTGAAAATCTGTTATCAAGTCTTGTCGTTATTGATATACAGGACGTTGACTTGTTTGTGGTAAACTATCTCTGATTGTGTGTGAAATATATTTCAACCATAATTTTGTTGTTAGGGTTCTTACATTACCCCTTAATGTTTTTCAACAACTTTTTGAAATATTCCACATTATAGATATGTCTATTAGACAGCTTTAAATTAAAGTATATATGGGATAGGTGAATATATAATAACAATTTCTCTATTAATTATAATTCAGTTAATTAGCGAATTTTTCCTACTAAAAATGCGTCAATTGTTAAATAACAATTATGGATTCTTACCTTTAAGATCTATTTTTCCGAGGTCCCAGCATAGTTGTTGTAAAAATTGAAGATTTGTTATTAATTATTATTATTAAGTTATAAACAGTTTTAAAAAAAGAGTGATAAATAACAATTTTTCAATTTTTCCAACGAACTTCTCTTCTGAGACATCTCAAAAATAATTATAAAAATGAAAAAATCCAAAAATTTCATTTAATGATTACATTACATTGTTCAATTACAAGTAGGAGAAAATTGCATAATAAAAAAAAATCCCGACATATCATAAATTTCTTGAAAGCGTATTATTGTTCATTCATTTATCCAGTAGACGTATGAATTTTTCAACTATCAAATTTTATGTAAATTAAGTTTGAATAATATTTATTCATTGAAGCTCAAAATGGGCTTGCGAAAATGAGAGCTCCAATTTCGACCGTACTCTCAGCCCCCTGGAAAAATTATGAATGTTCGTCCTACAGCATCGGGTGGTAATTTTTAGGAACATTCTACTCTTTTTGAATCTTTATTCAAATTTTAAAAATATCAAATAGTTTTTGAAACATTGGCAAAAAACCAAATTTTTTGTCAAGTAATTGTTAATAACTTTTACAATATTTGCAATAGAGTTCTTCATATTGAAATATTCAAATTAATATCATCAAACACTTATAGGTATAATCCGATTAAATTCTGGAAAACTACTCGAAACTACGCATCGTTATAAAATGCCCCGACAGAATATTAAGATTGCAGGTGGTTTTGATTGACATAAAAATTATGAAGGAAGAAACAAAAAACATAAATTTGTACATAATTATATTTAACGAATATTGTACTCGGACGATAGATACAAAGAATTTTTTTAACACCTACAAAAGGATAAACATCCAAATCAAAAGCAAAGACGACATGGATAAGCATCCAACCCAAAAGCAAAGAAGACAATACAACTACAACAGTGATTGTACTGCAGTTTTTCAATAACGTTTTCGTAGAGTGTTTGATATAAGGATGATCTTCAACAGTGAGCCAAAGGTCACTCGAACACCAATAAGTCATTTATACAACCCCAATCTTAAATTGAGAATATTTTCAAAATATCATCATACGAGCTCCAGTATTCACGGCAATACTGGCCTTTTTGAAAGTATTCGGCAAACCATTATAGGTCGGAGGATGCTTAGATGGACTTGGAAAATTTTGAACACGTGCTGAAAAATGTACCTACTATTTCCGTTTCTGTATGTTTATCCAAATGTTTTTATTCTTGAAAAATGAACAATATTTCAGAAAACTTGTACTGTGTCGAGAGATCCATCATCGAAACTCTTGTTGATGAGTAAAGCGATAAAAACAAAGAACATTACAAGTGATGACTAAGCATACAACAAAGGTGAAGTTCTTGAAAACTTCAGTCATGCAACATTGTTGTGAATACCAACACCATTTTTGAATTTGTAAATTATCATCCGTTTTAATAAATTTTTCAAATGGAAACTTCTTCAGTCGCGTTGGGTACTTTTTGGTAGGGGAAAATCTTATGGCTTCGCGTCACCGATATGGTGTGATGTATCTATGCTGGGCGTGTTAGTCGCTTTTTGAATGGTTGAAATCTCATTTCTTGGCGTCACTGACATGCTTATAGCAGTCGGTGACGATTTGTAACGTATACAGCTAACGTATTGCACTTCGATAAAATTCAATCAAACATTTACATTTCTTACTTTAGCTACCATAAGTCTATTGTATCTTTTTTAGAACACACTGAAATAAATGGAAGTACAAAAATCTAAGTATTGTTGATTAAGCAAACAATGAAATTAATATTGAAAATCAAGTTCATTGAAATTTATGAAAAGTCAAATACTACCCATAAATATTATGATTGTGTTTTAATTGTTATTTCAAGTAAATTGTATTGATATTTTGTCATTATGTATAGCTTATAAAATACGTATTTGAACAATAAAAAACCATATAAACATGAATTTAATTGTTGCTGGGAGTGCCAATAGATTTGAAAACTAGATTGATGTTGATAATTTCAATGTAAATATTATGAAATTCAAAATTTTAATACTAAAAGCAAAGTTTTGAGTTTTTCGGCAATCGCCAGTTCCTATAACTGCCAATTTTAATGAAACTAATTATTTAATAGATACAGTTTATTGTGGAAGAGATTATGGAAAGATCGACCAAATACTTGGGGCAGGTATGAAACTATTCCACAAATAAATCGAGAAATCCGGGTAAAAAACACTTTCCTTCGTGGGCGAATTACTTCTTGGAAAAAAGAGGTTAAGCATCCATTCGCACGAACTTACTTCAATATTTCAGCTTTATACCTATGCCTGAATGCTGTTAAAATCGAAAAGAATAACAACTACAACGGCCACAAATATACCTTATCATTCATTAACACTGCCTGAACACTGACTCCAGTTGCGTGGCGTCTAAAATTAGAAGCGATTTACGACATGGACTTTCATGCTCGGAGATATTTCTATTTTTACACTAGTAAATATCGGACCGTGAATTTTCCGAGAATAAACCCCACTAACTCGACAATAATTAGTAGTAATTTTTTTACGAGGGTATCTAGTAGGTAAGTGCCTGACCTAAATTAGACGTACCACGATAGGACCGTGGTAGGACGGCTCAATCTAATTCACCGTTTTAGTCGCATTTCACGTTACATTGGGGCACTTACACTCGCTTCCTCTTAGATCTGATGATACGAAATTTGGCAAGAAGGACTTTTTGTAGACGTCACAATATAGCCGAATTGTTATCTTTGTTTTTTCTACATCTTCCTGCGCCAATACTAGGCAGCGCGTATACCTTAGCGTTAGCCAGTGTTTCATTGAGTATGAAATGTAATGTGGTGAGTTTTAGTAGAAAGAGAAATGTGATATCTTTTGGTTACAACATTGAAGGTGTTAATCTGACTCGACTTCTGGAGGTTAAGGATATCGGCCTTGTATTTCATATTCATACCTCCTTTCGACCACTTATTTTTATCATGTAGCAAAATTTATGATTTCATCGTCCGCAATGTTAGATTGTTTTCAAGTTCCTCAACACTGGTTCATTTATTTAATGCCCTAGTGAGAAGCAAACTTGAGTATGGCTGTCTTTTTTTGTTTGGCGACCAATATATAATTGTCACATAATCCGCCTGGAGGCACTGTAGAGGAAGCTCTTGAAATGGCTCGCTTTTCGAGAGGATGCCTTTCGAGAGGATATCCACCTAGGGATTGTGATCACGCTTGTTTGCTATCGAGGTTTGGAAGTAGGAGCCTCCTCACCAGGAGAAGTTTGAATGCATTGAAATTTTTATTCAATTTGCTCAATGATAGTCTCGACTGTCCTGAACTTCTGGGTAAACTTAATTTCTTCGTTCCTCGTAGGTGTACAGAACCAATCTTCTCTCGCAATCGCCGCTTAGCTTTGCATTTTCTACTGCAAACCAGATATCAAGCTGCCGTGAGTTGCACTGGGATTCATTTGTTTCTATCACTAATGTGTATTTAAATCTTAACAGTGAGGTATCTTGATTTTTTCCGGTTTAAGTTCTGAGTGATTTGCTTTCTTTATTATTATTATGATTGAAGATTCAGATATTGACATCATAGATTTAGATTACTATATTTGATAATGTTTTTTATCATTATAATTATTTTTTAATATTGTATATCTATGTTGTTATTGATATTTTTAGTAACCATATTTATTCATTATGTATTTTCCTGTAATTGGGTAGTTACCGGTTGGAAATTTATGCTTATTATTATCAATACAGAGGAACAAAATCGCCGAAACATAGTTTTTACATATTAATATTTTATACATTAATAATTGAAACTATCATCAAAAAGTAACAATTCTAGAATCTATGAAACATTATCGAAGGAAATCGAAAAGTATTTTATCATGAATTGAACACTTCAATAATAGCACTACGAACTAGAGGAGATAATCCTAAATTTAGCATAAAAATGGAGTAGTGAAAAATTAATTTTACTAAACATCTAGTTGATGCATCGTCTTACAGATAATAAATCTTTAAAGTCCTCTCTGACTGAAAAAATCTTCAAATAAAATTTGTTGGAATGCTCAATGAAAATAGAAAACTTCAATAGGAACCACCCAAATATAAATGTTAAGGCATTTAACCCGATTTGGAATTGAAAAGACTACAAAATGCTTAGAATTTCTCAGATTTGCTTCTTTTGTAAAAGTTACATGACATTTGAAAAATCCAAAAAACGGGCGCGTTTCTCTACGAATATCGAAATATCAACTATAGTTCAATAATCTTCCCCGAGGAAGAACGAAGAAGTTGAAGTAGCCATAACGGATATTAAGTTGATAGCAATTGTATTTAAAATACGGTTCTTTTAGAGAAATCGTATATCGAAGTAACATGAATCAGAATCATGTTACATTTGTCATATTTACGTTTATAGGGTAAACTTAGTTATATCGACTTTTGTAAGCACATCAGAAAAGAATCATATTGACTCATATATCCATTAATTATATTGGTTAATATTGTTAGGTTTGGTGGATAAAGGTATGGATAATCCATTTGAAGATTACAAAACACAAGAATCGTATTGGGATCATCGATTTCTTTGGAGAGGCAAAGACGGGATATCATGAGCAGATTGAAACCAAATATCACATAGAGAAGTATTAACTCCACAAAGAAATGCTGGTAGAAGTCGAATATTACATTTAAAATGTAATATTCGATTGATTGAAATCGTTTGCATCGAATGAATAACAAGACACAAATTTTAAATCGAAATTTACTTCAACATTAATTAAAACTCGTAAGTCAAAAACCAAATTTGAGTTTGAAAGTTATGATATTTCGAAATATCAAAAATTGTCCCAATTGTAGTTTCCCTTGAAACGCCGTTGGATATATTCAACTAACCGAGGAAGAGGCATCAAATATTAATTTTTTAAAATTAATGGCATGGTATCGTCTACAAGAAAGTAGATTTCGGCGTACCTCAAGGAACTGTCTTAGGTCCGTTGTTGTTCTCTTTATGTATAAACCATATCATTTTTCATGTGAAAAAATACTCTAAACGTTTATTTACTGATGATACTATGCTTTACAATATGACATCGTGGACCCATAGCGACTTTTTAGCAATTAATAAATGGTCATATGACAATAGTTTATCTAAATGTTCAAAAATCAAACTTCATAGTTTGTGGTACAACTTATACCTTGAAGATCAATATAAATGAAGATATAATTATAGTGAGAAATGACTCGAAAATTGAAAGGGTAAAAACAGTTTAGGCATTATGTTGAATGAAAATCTGCCCACGAATGTGGAGTTGTTCAAGTCAATAATAATGCCATACTTCCTGCACTGCGCTTTCCGGTTTGACCAAGAAAAAAATTAGGAATAACAAAACTTATAGAATAGGTCAATGCAAAGAATTTTAAAGTGCAATAGATATACCCTAGTTAAAAATATGCTGAACTATCATCTGGAAGTAATGTCATTTAATGACTCAGATTGAATTCTCGTTTAACTCTTGGTGAAACATAATTGAATATTAAAAAACTATTCATAAAAATTTCACTTAGTAGGGGTGATAAAGGTGAACCCATAGGTAGCCCGTCTAATTGTTGATAAACCGTGTTATTGAATTTGAAATAACTTTGCTTCAAACACAAGGATAATGCTGACTTGTTTCTTTTTTAATTCCTTGTGAAATATCATTGTTGAGATCTAAAGTGCTATTAATAATATTTTTTATTTCTGCATTGGGTATAGAAGGAAACAATTTTGTTACGTCAAAAGAGATGTTGTTTTTAATTGATTGATAAGTTCGAACGAGTTTTTTATACTGTGAACCCGGTTGAATTTAATTTAAGAAGGTAATTTTGAGTTGAGATATTTACAAATTTTATAAGCTGGTGCATTGATATTTGAAATAATTGGACGCATTGGGCAACATGCACAGATACCTTAATTCCTAAAGATAGCAATCAACCATTAAACATTAAACTCAGCTCTTTTTATTCTTTTATACAGAGACTTACGACTATCCCGCTTTCCGAAGAAAATTTCAACAAAGAAGTGAAAACTTTGAAACTTCTAGCAAATAATAACGGTTGTGACGAAAATATGATAGATAATCTTATAAGAAAAAAGCAACGGAAAATTCTTTTAAATTCAATTTATCCATCTCAAATTATAAAAAACACACAAAAATATAATTTTATTAATTTCATACCTCATCTGAGCGAGAGAATTTGCGAAAGATTAAAGAAGAGAGAAATAAAAACCATTTGTAGCAACAAAAGAAATATTAAGTCACTTTTAGTAATTAACAAAGAAAAGACAAATGTTGAAGACAAAAGCGGGATTTATAAAATTTTTTGTAATGAATATCCAGCGTTTTATATCGGCCAAACAGGTAGAAAAATAAAAACTCGGGTTGACGAACATAAAAGGTCGATTTTGTTTAATATTAATAAAACCGGATTCTCAGAACATTGCATTAACTCTAATCACTTCATAGACTGAGAAAACTAAATGCCTACACGCAGGTAATAAAGGAAAACGTTCAGATCTTCTGGAAGGAATTGAAATAAGCAGTTCTTGGAAGAAAAAAGGAGAAATGGTAAATGAACAAGTAGATTTTCAATTAATCCTCCCTACTCACATCCATTGTATAGATATAAATTTGTTGTACGTTCCTTATAGTAGTTTAGTCTTGAAAATGAGCTAACGCTCGAAACATGTTGACTATTCATATTGTTAATCGTGAAACATTAAGCCAAGAGTTTAATTTATTTTAATAATGTAATTTAAACAGTTTTGCATGCATATTCATAATCAAAAAAAAAATAAATCGATTCCATGTTCCTTGTAAAGTTAGTTGAAAAGGTATATTTCGGATAGTGTTAATGTAACGGTTCAGATATGTTAATCCAGATGTTGGACTTTTCAAAATATGTGAATTTTTATATAAATTTATTTAGCTTTTGCTAAATAAATATCTTTACAAGTAAACATAACTTATATGCATATGTGTTGCGAATTTAGATAACATTTATTGCTATTCATTACAGTGATAATTTTGAATCGATGAAGATATTAAATATACGATTGCTGCTACCATTTGAAACATTCGAAATTCTGAAAAGAATGAGTGGTTTCGAATTATTTCGCATTTAAAGAGATGTGCTATTTTATTAGTTCTGATATACTTCCAAGCGTTTGTTAAATGTGATCGTAATATATCCGTTTGCCATTAAACAGAACTATTAATTCTCATGTTGCAAAATCGTTTTGAAACAAAAGTTATTTTTGAATTTTCTTTGAGCCAGACGAACATGAGAATTGAACATCCAAACTTACTACTCGTAACACATGACAGCACTTTGATGATGTTAACAAAAGCTTGTAAGATAGTAACCTACGTATTCGAAACGCATTCCAAAATTGCAGAGTTATTTGAATATGATATAATTCCTGTAGTAAAGTGTTGCCAAATATGTTTATGCTCATGTATATGCTTGGTTTTATAAAAATAGAGGTTTACAAAGGACCGAGTTGATTTGTTATTGATAAACTGAGTGTCATTTTGAGCGTCTTTTCCAAAGTACGAGTAGTTGAAGAATAATTTTCACCAGAACGACTTAATATCAATAAATTCAAACTACAATTGACTTAGTACATTGTTTTAGAACGGCAACTGAAGTCAATTGACTGCAGTTAATATTTTCGAATCTGTTAACGAGTGTTCGGATAAAAACTTGTTACTAGTAGGTTTATTTTTCGATGTGTCTTCCACATTTCATACATTTTTTTTCTACATATTTCTTTGCGAGAAATGCCTTATCTAGGTTTTAGGAGGATTTTTCTGGATTGGTTGCGTAATTTCTTGAATAAGGAACAATGACACCGAAAATAGGCGAGAGTTATTCTCAGAGATGAAATATTAGTCCTGGAGTTCCTCAAGGTTCCGTGCTGCGAACTCTTTCTTTCCTATTATTTATACTTTCTGTTTATGGCAGTAGTGTGATTGAATTGGAGTCGATTACTGCATGTGTATATGATTACTTAAAATGTTATGAAATCAGAACCTCTAATGTTGAATAAGGAAAAAACATGATACCATCATGTGAATAAACAAAATTTTTTGGAACATATGTCGATAGAAATTTGAGATGATCAATTAATTTTAATGTTTTATGCCAAAATGTAAGTATCTCATTTGCAATCGCTGGAAATAAGAATATTGAAGCTGGGAGCTGTGTTACAAATATGTATTATGGCTGAGTATATGTCATGTATCGTATAATATATTTCATCTATCAGGCTCGTGGTGACAGTCTCCTTGTCGGCAATCTTTACGGTGAAGGCCCTCATTTCCGTTGTATAAACAGTTTTTGCAATGACATGTAGACCCGATTTCTACAATTTATTATAGAGATGTCCGCCGTGTCTCAGTGTTCTCTGATGTTTTACCAGCGAATTTTGAGATTAAACCATCGAATCTTAAGATGACTGGGAGAGACTTGACGACCCTTTGTCACTGTCTTTGCACTCGCACTTCAAGTTAAAAGCTCAAAATTCAAAAGAAAAAAATTTATAGTTAAAAGCTCATAAAGTTCTGTAAACACATGAATTGAACCCAACAGCCAATTTATAACGTGGTGTATTCATCATTTAAGAAAAAGATGTTGAATTTTCGAGAAATCAGCTTAATGACGAAGCTAATGATACTGTGCTTTATACTATGCTGTTCTAATTAATTGGGACAAACATTTTTTTTCTTCGTTTGAGTTACTGTAGTAAGTATGTGAGTACCAGGGTGGCCCAAACACCCTCACATCTGCTTGTTTACTACCTGAGGTGACGTGAGGGTTCGACCTTGACCATCATTCACATTCTGACCGGTTTTACCTCGCCAGCAATTCAGTTGTGAGCATACCGGTGCGACAGTTGGTGGTTTCAATTTTGATACGTGCTGTATTGTCTTGTCCAATGATGGATATCACTCCGAGGAAGAGTTCCAAAATTATCGCGCTTAATGAACACACATCAATGACTGTCAGAGATATAGCTGAAGTTGTTGGTGTGGGAAAGTCCAGCGTTTCGAGAATTTTAAAAACATTTGAAGAAAGTGGCTCATCGTCTCCAAAACGAAAAGGCATCTGTGACAGCAAACGCAAAACTACTCCGAGAACAGACAAATTGTTGATAAGAAATAGCAAAATTTACAACTGAAGGGCTTTGTTAATGGCTTTGTCGTATTTGGGGATAGGAAAACCAAAAAGGACTCCAAAAGAAATTCATGAACTTCAAACGCACCCACAAAAAGTATCAGTTTGATGTTTATTATGGAATGATTGAGCATTATTCTTTCGAAAATGATGCTTCTGCTTCTCTAACTGTTGATGACACACACGATAGATAACACGATATAGAGACATGATAAACAATTTTTTATTGCCTGAGCTTTAAAACATTGATATCACAGACAAATGGTTCCAACAAGATGGTGCAACATGTCCTACAGCAGCTGAAAAAATTATCTTGCGATATTTAGTCATTGCGATAAAAGTCCAATATCTTGCGATATTGGACTTTTTTCTTTAAGGCTACGTTAAAAGTCTACAGACTCCACAGGAACCATCCACAAACAATTGATCAATTAAAAACTGAAATAATGCAAGTTATTGGTGCGATTGAACCTCAATTGTGTGAAAATGTTATTCATAATTTTGATAGGAGAATCACTTGCTATGAGGGAGCTAAAAGTGGTCATTAATCATTTAATTATTTTCAAGATATAATTGAGAAACTTTAAACTCCAATTATCAATATACTTAAATTATTATTACTACTAAATTATTATTAATTAAATTATTACTGCAACCCAAAATATGTGGTTTATTAACTAGTTAGAAATTGCAGTTTCAATGGAAAATTTTTATAAACATTCAGAACATTCCCAGAATTCGAACATCATTCTCTCGTATTAGATTTTATCCTTCAAGCAGCATTGTCCCACTGGGATAGTTAAGATACACAATGGATATATCCGAGGTCCAGTTCAGACATTTCCCAGAATACAAGCAGGCGACAATACTTAAGCGTCGGTTCCAGAGTTCACCGAAAGCGTGAAATAAATTTCACGCGTAGATTCAGTAAGGATCCACCTCAGATAAATACAATTCAAGTAGTTTTGCCAAGCCGCGAAATGGAATGCAACGCTTTATTTGTAGGTCAATAACACGCACGATCGTGACGGATCAAAATATATATTAACGCGAATAAACGGCCGCATATTTTGGCTCGAAATCGAGTAGTAAAAATTAACCGTTCCCCACGAAACGCGAATTTTACGATTTCCGCGCGATAAAAATTGATTCTGTTTGTTCTTCGTCCGACACGACCGTAACGAACGCTGAAAATTACACGGATAGAAGATCGATGTTTATAAGAAAATTGAATATCTCGTCGAACACCGATCAAAATCAATCAATCAATCTCTCATTTGGAGTGAAATTTGATTATTTGAATTGAAAGTTAAAAATATGGGGAAAATTAAAGGAATTGATAAAAATTGAACTATGCTGTTGGCATAAAACAAGACGAAACACATGTTTTCAATATTTCAAGATAACTCTGTGTATCAATAACAGACACTTAACCATTAATTAGAAACAGAAAACCATACTTTTGATACGAATTTCAAAATTCTACATAATATACAGAAAAGTAGCCAACTAGATTATTGGGAAATAGTGGAAATAAATCGGCATATAAATTCTGAAAATTTACTCAAGGAACAGATAGAATTAAACAATTCACCCTTGTTAAACCTTTTCAGGTAATAAAAATTAGATTTCAGAATGGAATATCTTAGATAAAACTGATATTTATACCTGTTTTTTTAAATTTGTGTTTATTATTGTGTTAGTATCCGAAGAAGTCGTTTGTAACGACGAAACGCGTCATGCTATGTAGTCAATAAAGTATAAATCACAAGTTCAAGTGTTTGAATTTTAGTTTATATTCAACTAAAAAGAAAGACCACCGATTTCCAAACTGATCTATTGAGAATACATCAGTTATACATAACTCCTTGTAGGGTCATTCCACGTCAACTCATCCAGGCCGTTTCACCCACTGACTCAGATTTTTATGAAACTTGGTCCAGGTGTTCTATGTATAGATATGTAAAACACCACCAAATTTTAATTTTTTATCTCACATAGTTTTTGAGTAATGGCACTTTAAAATTTTGACGTTTTCAAATTTCCGAGCTTCGAATGAGGCCAGATAAAACGAGTATTGGAGTAGAAAATAATTTCTCATTCACTTATTTAACCTCCTATCTTGTTGAAATTTTTAAGGCATGTTCTTATAACTATGAGGAATTGTAAAAAAAATGTAACAGAATCCCAAGTGAAACACAAAATATTTTTAAAAAATTATATGTTGGACAATATGAAGTTTTAAAATTACAAATAAGGTTTAGCTTAACATGTAATATCTCGACAAGGGAATGAGATAATCAAGAACTTTTTTTTTCCTAAATTATCTACATGGAATGGGCTTTAATTCAATAATATAAAAGCTTTGTGTATTTACTTCCTTCTATTTACTAAGACCACTGCAAGTTTCAACACATTAATTACGAGCAATATGAGGTTGTACCAGTCTCAATGGCTGAATATTGTTAATAATTAGACATTTTAATATCAAATAAAATATGTTTACCTAAAAAACTGTGCATGAAAAGCATAAATTAATAATGTCAAAAATTTAACAGAAAAAAACATTTTATAAAAAACAATTATATCTTTTAATTTAGTTCAATATTAAATGATCCCATATAAGCTAAGTCAACTTGTCAAAAGTCAACAATCATGTTGTAATGGATTAGGAATCAGAAATAGACAGGCAGAAACTCTGCCTCCTATTCTGAACAAGTTGTATCATGAGATTTTCATGTCTTGACAGGCAACTGCTTTGCCATGCAGTGTGTATCTATCAGAGACTGAATATGAGCCAGTCAGTTACAAGTGTCCCTTGAGTTAACAGTGTCATTAGTGTGGAACTTTTTCAAAGATATTCTTTATATATTGTGTTGGTGTGTGTATGAATTATGCACTTGTAAAAGAAGAAAAATTTATCTTCCTTTGAAATACAATTTTATCAGAAATGGACAATAAGTGCTGTCTAGAGCTTTTAAAACAGACAGAATGTCAGAAATTAACTTATGTTAACTATGAGGAAGAAGATAGGATCGAATTCAAACTGTAGGTAGTTACAGACAGGACACAGATGATAACTCAAACTTCAACCATTGATGAATTTATTGATGAACTAACAAAAAAAACAGAAAAATTGATCCCACATTCTTATATTGCAAAAAGTCAGTCGAGCTATTTCAAAAGTCTAAAGGATAACTTCGCGCCAAATCAAGCCATTATATCAATGGACTTCAGCGAGAATTTCTCTTTTGTGATTCAAGATGAGGTACAGGGTTATCATTGGACCTCAGACTCCTGCACTGTTCACCCAGTAATAATTAACATGTATGTTGATGACAAAAAAATAGTCTCATCACATTGTATAATTTCCGATGACTTGACGTTTGTATGGTTTATAAGATTCAAGAAACCATGTTAGAATTTGTTAAGGAACATTTTCCAATTTTCAATGTCACGAATGTTCACTATTTCAGTGACGGATGCGCAGGACGGTACAAAAATAAATATAACTTTATGAATCTTTCACTTCATGAAAAAGACTTTAAAATCAAAGCCCAGTGGTCATTCTTCTCGCTACAAGCCATGGGAAAACGGAATGTGGCGGTATTGGAGGAACTGTTAAAAGGTTGGCGAGAAAAGCAAGTCTCTATAGGCCTCTTCAAGATCAAATACTGACTGCAACTACCTTTTATCAGTTCTGCATATCCACCATTTGAAAAATAAATTTCCACTTCATCTCTAAAGATTCAACAGATCTCATTCGCCGCCAGCTTGAAAAACGCTTTGAAAACTTGAATACACTTCCAGGTACAAGAAGTTTTCACAACTATAGACCACTGGACTCTTCTGGAACATTAGAAGCAAGGAGAATCAGTACTGATGAAGAGCCTAGTCTAACATACAATTTAAGAAGAGGGTTGACTTCAAATGTAAAAGAAGATTTGTACCCCTCTCGCTACATCGCTTGCAAATACAATAATCTCTGGTACTTTGGATTAATAACGAATGTTTCCAAAGAAGATAGGGACGTAACAGTGAAGTTTCTTCGCCTAGCAGGACCATCCCCCTCATTTTACTGGCCAAAACGAGATGATATCTGTGATGTGCCGATTCCTCACATCCTTGCAGTAGTAGAGCCACCTCATACCTCAACGGGAAGGACATATCAATTGTCAAAGGAGTGTATAGTATTAATTGAAAAGCTGATGATTAATTAACAATGCCTTCACAGAGAACTATGTTTTCCACATATTTAAGTGTAGTTTATTCTTAATTAAACAGCTGTACCCATTTACTGTAAGCAGGAGAACCTCATAATATGCGTAAGTATTATATTGTAACTTATAATGTTCTTAATAAATAGAAGGAGGCAAATACACAAAACTTTTATATTATTAAATTAAAGCCCATTTCATGTAGATAATTTAGGAAGAAAAAAGTTCTTGATTATCTCATTCCCTTGTCGAGATATTACATTTTACGCTAAACCTTGTTTGTGATTTTAAAACTTCATAATGTCCAACATTTTTTTTAAATATTTTGTGTTTTACTTGGGGTTCTGTCACATTTTTTTTACAATTCCTCATAGTTATAAGAACATGCCTTAAAAATTTCAACAAGATAGGAGGTTAAATAAGTGGATGAGAAATTATTTTCTACTCCAATACACGTTTTAGCTGGCCTTATCCGAGGCTCGGAAATTTAAAAACGCCAAAACTTTGAAGTGCCATAACTCAAAAACTATGCGTGATAAAAAATTAAAATTCAGTGGTGCTTTCCATGTTTATAAATAGAACATATTTACCAATTTTCATAAAAATCTGAGGTGGTTGGTGAAAAAATCATTATTTTCTGGTTGAATTGACGTGGAATGACCCTGTACATAAAGCTGAACATATATTTATGTATTAAACTCAAACAAGTGGCTAACAGTACATCGAAAAAATTTTAGACATTAAATAAAAAAATACCAGAATATTCCACCAAGTGTTAGATAAACACGCGGCAAATATTGAAGGGGTTATTTCTTGATACAAGAGTACTTTCTCCATGATGATTTTTGAAAAACCCCTTTTTCCGAAAATACAGGGCGAACAAAATTTAATAACATTTCATTATCAAAAGTACGTACAGATGAATGCAATGACTTGCTCATGACAAACATTCTAAATGACTTCCTTCATTCTGAATACAAGAAATCTTGTCAGCATCGACTGTTTTCAAACATACCCGTATCGTTTCTAACTCATGAAATTACACCCAGCAATTGTTCGATCATCTAAATCGTTGAAATTGTTAAGTGGAGTACACGAAACTGATGACTTAAGAGTTCCCCAGAAGTAATAAAACAGATAAAACTAGAATTCAACATGTTTAAATCTGTCGATCGAGCAGGCAATGTCATTCACTAATCGATATTGAAGAGAAAAATTTTACTGAGAATTTAATTTTATACAAAGCTACCTACTTAACGAACGGCACTTCATAGTTCTCGTTTTCCGCTAGAAAATTGAGATGCTTCACCGGCTTCACAATATCAATATTAATAAATGACACGGAGGTTTCGCTTATCTCTTGGTGAAACATTATGTTAAAAACTATAAAATTAAAAATTAATCCATACAATCAATTCCATAATAATATATAATATAATAATTCAATACAAAAAAGAATCGATGAACATAAAATATCAATACTGTATTAGGTTTGAATAAACCTAATACAGGTTTTTCTGGACACTGCATTAAATATAATCATTTCTTGTATCCCAGGAAGACCGAAATAGTACACTCAGGTAGTGAAGGCAAAAGATTAGATACCCTTGAAGTCTTGGAAATTTCGATAGCCAAAAAGAAGAATTTACCTCTTTGTAATGATCATGAGGATATTTCTGTGAAACCAGTGTTAAATGCTGTGGTTTAGGATATACAAGTGAAAGATGTACAGTTTGAAATTCATTAATATTGTATACTCTTGATAATAGTGTTAACCAACCGAAACATATGTAGAGTTTTTAATATATTCAGTGAAACTTAAGTCAAGTGTGTTAATTTTTAATTTTATAGTTTTTATATAATATTAATATTTCACAAGAGAAGAATTATTTTTTTGAACGATTAACATTTCATTAATCGATTGGACAGGGACTTGAAAAAAATCTAAAGACATAATTTAAATAAAACTGAGTAGTTTTCTGATTTTCACTAAAATTAATTCCAAACATGACAATATTGTTTCGCCAACGCCGTGGCTTCATCAGATGTTGATGATAAACAGTTTATCATCAACATCTGTTGAAGCCAATGTGTTGACGAAACAATATTGTCATGTTTGAAATTATTTATAGCGAAAATCAGAAAACTACATAGTTTTATTTAAATTACGATTAACATTTTTTTATTTCTGTGGGAAACCGAAATGAAAAGTACTTCCAAAGAAAATCCTAGGAACCTATTATCAATAAAACACTATGTATAACCTGTTTCGCCAACCTCATTCGTCATGTCACAAAGTAATAACATTTAATTGAAATATCACGAGTGAGTGAAATGCCCACAATTTGAAGCTAGCTACTTTGTAGTAGCTAAACTAAAACACTTTTTGGCATCCAAATATAATTTGGACAATATACAGACATAGAAATAACATGTAGATGTTTCTCGAGCTTACGTCAAAACCTTCGAATTCAAGAAGGTATTCAATGTGAATCATAAAGTATTATTCGCTATATTTACTCGAGAAATCGAGGAATTACAATATGAGATTACTATTACAAAGTGAGATTGCTATGGAAATGACATGAATTTTAAAAGTTTCATTCAAGTATACCTAGTTTAGAATTATTTACTTATGTACAGTTTCATGTACTAGTTACAAAATTTACCCATTTATTGTTTGGATAGATATTTGAAGTTCTTATCGTACATATCTAAAAATATTAAAATTACAAAGTTTTCATATTTCCAAAGTAACCGAACATGTTTATGAAATTTGAAGAATATTCCAAATTGATCTACCTATTGTATATTATATTTATCAAAGTTAATGGAATGATTGTTGATGCTTTCGAAATATTTTGGCTGCATTCTGTTACACGTCCTTTAAAAACTCACCTGTATCAGTAGTCACGTTCACGGTGAACACAGAAACGAGTGACGGCCGATTGGGTATATACCCGTGATCCGAGTTGGCGGTGGTGCGTGCGACGCGACAAACCGAAATGCTACCGGCTTGGCAGGCGGAAACAGAGCGTGTGCCGTACTCCCGTAGCCCACTGAACTATTGCAATGAACTTGATTTTGTGGACATGCGAATCATAGACTGATCGATTACCGTCACCTGGAATTCTATGGTACCGATCGATCTCTATGGATGTGGACCAAACACGCGCCGATTTCACTTTCTCAGAATTAGGGGAATGTAGTTTACTTGTCAGAACGAGCTTGATGGATTCGGATAATTGGTTAGCACGCGGGACTTAGAAATGTTCAACATCATTGAATAATAAAGCGCATGATTGATATATTCATTAGGAAGATGGACGTGACATTGAGAAAGTAATTGCTTTAGTCAAATGTCATTAATTTGGGAAAATATTTCATTCCAAAATCATTGTTTCTTTACCAAATATGAACCACCGAAGACAAATATTGACATCTTGCTACAATGTGAGTTTCGGGCATGGAAAAACTGAATTTTCGATATTGTAAAATTCTGTCTCCAATGATATAAATTTATCGAACGAACTTCGACTTCATTTACTTTAAAAATATGACGGTTTTTGCAAAATTTTTAGCGGAATAAAATTAGTACTATTAATGAAATATATGGTTATGATTACCACTTCATATGATTACTAAGAACTGTACTATAAGAATTATACATGATGCACCTAAAGCCTGATGAAAAGAACAAAATTATGTTTTGCATATAATCATCCTCAGCACATTCTGAATAAATAAAAGGGGAGCAAACAATAGTTTCATAGAAATTAATCTTTGCTCATTTCTTAGAGTGCATTATTAACCCAAGTTTTACAAACTATACAGCATCCTGACTTTTGAATATGAAGATTTGGCCTAATGACAACATGAAGTAGCTTTCTAAGAAGAGCAATCTTTCTATAGATTGGTAGAAATGCATAGAAAGCATATCAAGAAGGACCAGACAGACGCAGACGCAAAAAGTGACACAGAAAAATGTTATATATGAGACAACTATTTTTTAGTCAATATTAGTACGCTCGCGATTCTTCCCGTGTTAATGAGGACTATTCGGCGATATTCTTGAGGAAATGAAATATATATATATATATATATATATATATATATATATATATATATATATATATATATAAATATAAATTAAAATGAAAATTATCCGCATATCCCGCAGATTGGTAGCCGCCATAGACACGTGTTTCGATCTTATTGGATCTCCTCAGAACGGCGTAGCCAAGTTCTAGTTGTACGAACCTGGAGGTGGAAACACAAAAAGAAAAACCAAGAAACAAAAACAACCTCTAATCCAATAAGATCGAAACAAGTGTCGAGGACTGCTACCTATCTGCGGGATATGCCGATAATTTTCATTTTAATTTAAATTTTCTGCCGCATCAAATATTATTTACATATTATATATATATATATATATATATATATATATATATATATATATATATATATATATATATATATATATATATATATATATATATATTACAATTTATATTATAGTTTTTTACAATCAAAACTTTCAATGTAGATGTGTTCATGTGCTTTTCATTGATTCTAAGATTTGAGATGTACATTAATCTGTGCATTATATAGGTATTCGACTTTCTCTATATTTCTGTCTTAAAATTGACTACAGGGTATGTGAGGATTGAAATCTTTGCGTTTCATTCGTTGATCGTAACGTGACTGATGAGTACCTTGTAGAACGAAACAGTGACTGTCTCACGCTTTCAATAAATGTAGGCAGTGTGACTGTTCATGTTTTCAGAGATCACATAGCCAGCTCTGCTATAATATTGTATAGGTATTTGCACACACACATACATATACTTCTTGTGCTAATGGCACTGAATGAAATATTCCAAAAAATGAATACTAGAACATTCATTCGAAAAATTAAAATTGATAAAAAGACTGTTATCGTATAACTAGCTATGTGAACGTGTTACATACGTAAAAAATCGCGAGCGTGTTACTAACGCAACCCACTGACATTTCAAAACATCAAACTATGACATTTGTCCAATAGACGTTGCAGTTAGTAGATATCAACGGGTTTAAGAGACGTGTAAGCGTTCTATGCTTCGTGTGTCTATTATCTGAGTAATAGACACACGAAGCATAGAACCCTTTCTATTCTTCGCTTTCTGTTGCATTTTTTCTATGTTGTCTACGTAATTGTGAAGTATTCATTATATGAAGGTTTTCACTTTGAGTCATAGATGCTTGGAGATTAAAGTCGTTACCTCACTTCGATGGATGCGTTGCAAGTGACGAGTTCCTTGAAGGATAATGAAGGTATCAGATGTACAAGTTCACAAAGCTAGCTCTACTATAACATAGTTTTGATCAATCTGAATGTTTCGGAAGAATGTTCTTGTATTCATATATATATATATATATATATATATATATATATATATATATATATATATATATATATATACACATATATAATTCAACATCTAATTTTACCGATGACATATTGTGAAAATTATTCGTCAGTGTTGAGAAGTTGCCCGTTTTCGTCGACCAAACGGATGGGCACTCCTAGGCTGAAGGGCGTAAATATTCGATAAATTGATTTACCGAGTCATTAATCAGCAAGAATAAACTTTGAAGAGCTTTAATGTCTTCTGATTAATATTCGAGAAATAATTTAGAATTTCTATTGGTATTTATTCGGTAGAGTGGTGACTTTGAAAGAAATACTACTAATATTCACTATCAAAATGAGTGTTTAATTAACATTATTAGACGTTTCATTTGGTACTTCGCATTCAGATGCGAACGTAAACAAAAGCGAAACGCCAATTTTCCTTAAGCACCTCAACTGTCTGATTTAATGACTATTCCATGAAGAATTTCTTAAATATTTGTGCCAAGATAAATATTATTCGAGAGTACACGATACCTTTCCATCATTAACATAATGATAATCTTTTTCATGACCCTAGATATTGAATTATTTATCCACAAAATGGCGAATGCGCTAGAAAACTTGATGCTATTAAAGTTTACAACGAATAACGACCATGCTTTGTGTTCTATTGAACGTTCGATTGAATTGTCTGCAAGTCACGTCAGTTCAAACGCTGATAATGAAAGGCTCGGAAAAGATGTGGTAATTCGTTGGGCAAACGTCGACTATTCAGTATGACGAATTCGATAGTCAATAAAGGAAAGTATAAAATAATTGTGTTGAATAACTGTATTAAATAAAGTTTAATGGTATTCCTCCCATTATACCCCATCACTTTGAAAGGTAAAAGAAGAAACATCAAATTTGAATGTAAAATCTATATGTCTGATTATTTCGCATCTAATATGATTCTTTCACCGACAACATGCGACTTTTCATGTTCTTGAAACCCGTCAATGAGTTATCCATGCTGCGTATGATAAATGATATGAAAGCATGAACACGGTTGGTTTGGAAGCCCTCAGTACCAACGTAATTAAGCTGATTTCGGAGAATATCTCTAGTCATCTTGTTAATTTGATAAATATATCATTCAGTGAAGGAATTTTTCCTAATATTTTGAAGCAGGCTGTAGTGGTTTATGTTTTCAAAAAAGGAGATGCGATACTGCCTGACAATTATCGACAGATTTCAGTTCTCGGTGGAATTTCTAAGGTGTTTTCTATGCTCAGGTCTTGAAACCAATGACCGCATTTCATCCTCGCAGCATGGTTTTCGTCGGGACACTTCAACGGAAACTGCAACTATCGGGGTGTATTCAACACAATTCATGAAAAATTAGATGAAGGAAATATAGTTGCGCTATTTTTTGACTTGAGTAAGGCATTCGATCTTATGAGTTCGAATATTATTATAAGAAGTTTTACAATCTCGGCTTGCGTGGTGTTGATGTCTTATTTGAAGGGTACTAGTATAATAATACGTGTTGATGCGTGTATGTCTGAGGAATATGTAGCTGTGTTGGTTGCATGCTCCAAACTACCCAATAACACTTGAATTTTTCTGATAAGGCCTATTGAACAGGCATTCTTCATTTAAAGTCTTGTCATTTCTAGCCAAGGAGCAGTAGATACCATATACGTCAAATAATTTTGAGTAAATAAATGAATCAAAACGGCCCAAAACACTTCAAATTGTACCTAAGATCAATTTTCTTTGAACCCCTTCCACATTTGCTCATTATATGAATGAATGTCAAATACTAAAATTTCTTCGAAAAAATTCACGATTTTAATAAAGTTGACTGAGTGTTCGCTGATCTCTTGATGAAACATTGTTTAATATATTAAATAAAAAACTGTTGGCTAGGTTTCACAAAATTTATAATAAATAAATACTTGACAATTGTTTCGGGGTGTTACCCCATTTTCAGAAGTTAAACTGTCTAACTTTTGAACCGAAACAATTGTCAAGTATTTATTTACTATGAATTTTCTTAAACCTAGCCAAGTATTTTTTATTCAATATATTCACAACTTTATCTAGTGATTAGACAACAGAATATTCGACAACTTTTCCTACTAATTTATTATAAATTTTGTGAAAGCTAGCCAAGTGGTTTTTATTTAAAATATTCACAATTTTATCTAGTGATTAGACAATAGAATTTTGCACAATAACAATAACTAATCGACATCAATATTCGTTCGGAACGATATAATAAACACATCAAAAACACAAAAGTTTCGAGAAATTCGACATATTGAAAGTGAAAAAAACTTATTCTTTTCTACCATCCAACTTGAAGTAATCGAATTCCGACTCCATTAAACGTTAATCATTGCAACTTTGCACGACTCCGCTTCAACCCTCAATTCGACTCACGAACCCTCAATTATTGCACCTCTTATCTTGCTCGACGCGACCTTGACCTACAAACGCCACTGACTCATCGGTCCCCTTGCCTGGCCTCCGCTTTATTCAGAAGTGATATCTTATACCTTTCACCAAACTATTTGATCCGGAGGAACTTTCCCGGCTGTAAAACTTTGTCGGACATTAAAATGAAAATTCATCAAGTAAACAATTAAGAATCAAGTTTTTGATTTCGAGGTTTTACCTTTCAGAGTGGAATATTGAAATGAGTGAAAAGTATAATTGAATTCAAATTTGATGATTACGTTTTGAAATTACCTATCATCTGCCAATTGGAGAGGCTTCCTGTCAAGTTCTTATCGTATGGAAACGGCTACAAAACTTTTTGCTTTTCATTCAAATCTATCACAACGAAACTGGTATGTAGCGACCACATCTGAAGATTTTCGTAAAAAATCTAAGGTCGATAACGATAGGAGATATCGAAGCAGTGCAGAAACAAATTTAGAAAATGAAGTTAAAGAAGAAGCTTAATATAAACAAAAAATTTGACAATATATGAAATCAATAGGGAAATATTTTCATATAATATGGAAATAAAACATGCAATAAATACTTTGACATAAAAGATGGAGAAAATGTTTGCAATAAACTCGTAATTCTTGAAAAGGGATGATTTTTTTAAATAATTCTGAGAAACCATGGTATATATATATATATATATATATATTTCTTGAAATTGATTCTAAAAACTTTCACAATATATATATATATATATATATATATATATATATATATATATATATATATATATATATATATGTATATACATAATTATACATATAATGAAACAATATTTAGAATTTTTTATCAAATGCTGATACTTCAGTAAATAAAATAAATCAATTCCTTGATATCATTGACCAAACATCTTATCTTCTTAAGGCACATAAATAATATTCCATATATCAAAATTTCAATGGATTAGAAAGATAATTTCGAATAAATATCCAGAAACTCGAACGTTTTTCTCAAAAAATATGGGCAGATGTGAAGCGAAATCTTTCAGAATATAATGTGCCATATTTTTCCAACTAATCTAGATTTACGTTTGCCCTATATCCGGAACCATTCAATAAAAATCAAATTTAATTCCTAATTGCGATGTGTAGTGTAAGAGGATAAAGGTATATTACAATTCCTCTCTATTCAACCAAATTATCAACATGACTATGGTTAAGTTTATTATTAACCAGTATGTTCTCGCTGCTTTGTCCACCCTCTTTTCAAAAACATGGATTAAAACATACCAAGTTTCATTCAAATGCGTTCAACTGGCAATACACCCCGTTTTAAGCACCCAAAACATTGATTTTGAGAAAATTTATTCTTCGTTTTTCTCACATTCTCATTATATTTCCACATCACACTTCATGAAGAATTGTGCAGCTTCAGAATTTTCACTTCGATCAGTGAAAATCAAACAAGTACTTAGTTTTATTGGAGGTATCTATTTAGATTTGCATCACGTATCGGTCCAATCGATCAGTGAACTAAAGATTTTCCGAGAATAAAATGTAGCCTGAGATTCACCTTGTAAGGTCACAGGTAGAGAGACAAATTAAAATTTTAAAACCTGTATTTTTTGTCATAGATATTTTGTTATATTTATAGTTTTTTGCAATATTGTCATAGAAATAAATATTTTTATATGCATATACTCTGAAGTTTTCATCATATTACAGACATTCCAGTTTAATTTACTCGTATAGATAGAACAGATACTTCGTGGAAATCAATAATTGTCACACTCAAGTTCAACGGGATGACCAAAACAAGTTCATGTTGTGTTAATAATGAATGTAGAGAGAGCATGAGCCATTGCCTTAAGAGGATAGAGAATCTTTCGAACCAAGTGTCTTGTTACTGTAGCAAAATTTTGAGATTCAGATCACATATACACTAGCTGACGGCCCTTGGAATCGCGAACTATCAGAAGGAAAGTACAGAAAAAAGTAAAAAAAAGTATGTGAAACAATAATAATGCAAGTGGGTATTTAAGGCTTTAATACATCAACAATCGATTTTAAAGAAATCAAGCGTCAGAATTTTCGAATAGAGAATTTTGAGAAGATTATATGAAGCAGGGGTTGCGTAAATTTGGGAAAAAAGAAACAAATCATGAAAGAAGAGAATTATAAGATTATACCACAATAACCAACACAGTGCACAACGGATGAGGTTTTGCGGTCATATAGTAGGTACAACAAAAAGAGAAAAAATCCCAAAAAAAGTCATGCGTCACGAAGATTTTCCGAAATAAATGGAAGAGGAAAAACAATGTCGAATTAAATACGAATGGAAGAAGGCCTTCCAGGAGTTAAAAACACAGAAAAATTGCGATGAAAAGTAACAAAGAGAAAAAAATGTGCGATCAAGCCATGAACCTTTTTACCCTACGAAAATGACTAAAATAAGGAATTTTTTTGAATCTTTCATTTCTGATTCTTATATTATTACTATTCCACACTAGTAAATTTTAGGAATGCAACCATGGAAACTGAAAAGAACCATGTCTCACACAACTTTAGTAAACTGTTAATTACCTATTAATTTAACAAAAATTCTACTTAATTCTACTAAAAATTATTAGTTTGATAAATGTTAATTTAGTTTTGTTAATGTCACACATTTTTCTTAACATAAATAATTCGTTTTTATAATATACATTGTACCTATATCAATATTAAACCTGTTCCTCCGCCAATTTACACGTATAGGATTGTACACATTCTTTTTGATCAAGTATAAGTCACAATAATGAATATACACTGAAACCTTACAATATATTCAGTTGACCCTCTTCAATTTTCAAATGTCTGAGACAGTTTTCAATATCACATTCCTCGAATGTTTGAAATCAATTGCAAAATGTTTACTGTACAGTAAACAGTGCAGTACAGGTAACAGGGGTCTATTACAAGGTCTCTGCACATTCGATTTTATTCGTTATGTTGTAACACATACGTTTCTCACATGTTGAAATTGTCAGCCATTTTGGATGAATAGTTTGTTTTTGAAAACTGAAAAGATAGTTACTTACTTTTGAAAAAAATGAATCCTGATGGCTGGAATACTGGTGGTCATTTTCACACATATCGAAGATTCTGTATGAAATGTTAAATATAAAATAAGCGTTTAAATGTTGACTTTCGGCGAGTCTACTTCACCTCAGAAAAGAAACAACCTATTGCGAAAACTGAAGAGACTGAAATGAAAGGTAAGCGTTTTGCCACAATTGATGAGATGAAGTCGGAATCGAAGAACTTCCGAAAATCGCATTTCAGAAGTGATTCGAAGATTAGAAGAAGCGCCAGCAGAAGTGCATTATATCTGAGGGGGGTCACTTCAGAGGGTACCAAACGGATATTGATGAATAAATAAATACTTTTCAAAAAAAAGAAAAATTCGCCTTCACTTTTGAACCACCCTCGTGTTCGTAAACACCGAACAAGTCAACAAAGAAATCAACACAGACATCGCCAGAATCAAGGTGGAAAATCGAGGTAGAATATAAATTGCACCAATTGTACAGAACCCATGGACTTGGGAAACTTTCACATGCCCAATCTTGTAGCATTATTTGAGCCGTAATAATATTTTCAAGAAAACGATGAACAATAATAAAACGGGAGAATTTCAATTCCACTCTTTATGGTTTCAATCAGCACTTCCAAGACTTATCGAACCCCACTCGTGGGCGAACTTTCGATAAGCAAGTCCCTCCTTTTCAGATCTCGTTTCAGTCGTCCTTGATGCAATTTCGTCAGGATTGTCAAGGTCGTCACAGAAAGCCGCAGCACGTATATTAGCATCGCGGAGGCCTAATTGTTATTGGGAGCAATCGTTTCCTGTATTATCGACGGCACGCGATCTGACAATACAACATTTTTCTCGTTATAGAAAAGCTTTCCAGATTACGTGATTCATCCTGATTTCAATCGATTTTGAATTATTGGATTGTCGTAACCTAAACGTTTAATCAAACAACGAGCGAAACAACTACTTTCATTAAAAAAAAAATACTAGCAGTTATAGGGATTGCCGATAGAAGTGTAAACTTAGAACTTCTAGTATTAAAATTAGAAATTTCGTAGTTCGAAATGCACGGAGTAAGTTGGGAGTATATCGCGATTATAAATTCATTCATTCTGATATTTTGTTTTCTGAATCTCGTAGCAAATATTAAATTCAATAAATCAAAATTAACAGACTGGACTTAAGTTTCACTGAATATATTGAAAACTCTACATAAGTTTCGGGTGTTTAGCCCATTATCAAGAGTAGGTATACAATATTACCGAAATATTGTCAGTAATATTGTATACTCTTGATAATGGGTTAACCACCCGAAACAATATAAAATTTATAATATATTCAGTCAAACTTAAGTCAAGTGTGTTAATTTTGATTTATTGTTTTTAACATAATCTTTCACCAAGCGATAAGCGAAACCTCCGTGTCATTTATTAAATATTAAATTGATAAAAGAATACTTGGTTGTTGAATGTGATATCTTATGCTTTTATAAATTTTGAGTGCGCTTATGAGCGGTAAGCGTTTCGAATTATTGATCATTTCATCGATTTTCTTCATTCGAAGTTCTGTTCTCTTCAACAGAATTTATGGATCTGAAATTGCATTTTCGCTTTTGTGGCGAATTAACAACTACTTTCATTGAAAAAAAATACTATATAGGAATTGCCGATAAAAGTGTAAACTTAGAACTTCTAGTATTAAAATTTGAAATTTCGTTGTTCGAAATGCACGGAGTAAGTTGGGAGTATATCCCGATTATAAATTCATTCCTTCTGATATTTCGTTTTCGGAATCTCGTAGCAAATATTAAATTCAATAAAATAAAATTTACACACTTGGATTAAGTTTCACTGAATATATTAAAAACCCTACATAAGTTTCGGGTGTTTAACCCATTATCAAGAGTAGGCATACAATATTACCGATAATATTGTCAGTAATATTGTATACTCTTGATAATGGGTTGACCAGCCGAAACATATGTAGAATTTATAATATATGCAGCGAAACTTAAGTGTTTTAATTTCAATTAGTTGTTTTTAACATAATCCTTCACCAAGAGATAAACGAAACCTCCGTGTCATTTATTAAATATTAAATTGATAAAAGAATACTTGGTTGTTGAATGTAATATCTTATGCCTTTATAAATTTTAAGTGCGCTTGTGCGGTAAGTGTTTCGAATTATTGGTCATTTCATCGATTATTTTTCTATTCAACAGAATTTATGGATCTGAAATTGCATTTTCCCTTTTGTATCAAATATGAAAATAGACTCGATTATAAAAAATATCGTAGAACTTTTTAACCTTTCCTTCCTTCCTATCTTCATTACTTATTAAATTTTTCCAATCGATTAAACTTCCTTGAAAGCAATTCAAGTTTTTTTATTTTCGATTTGTTGCTTTGATATATGCTCTTTTTTTTTCTTACACAAAAACGGGATCCCATATATTTTAATATTGTTTTGATTCAAAGAGGGTTGATTCACGAAGCTTTAACGTGTCGTTCAATATTCAGTGTAGAGTACCTGAGATATTTAAACAAAGGATCGAAACGTGAAATAATTGATTAAATACATGATGCTTGCCAACGATCCAATGCAATCGTGAGAATGAATTCTAGAAGTGAAATTATGTCACCACTAATGAGTTCCTGGAACGGCGTGTCCCGGAACAGAATGTGTTTACATAGAATGTGTTTGTCACTCGTCTACTCTATGAATTTATCAAAATTGACAATTGACAATTGTCTGGAGTAACGCATCTGGAGTATTGAAAGGTTCATTCGACTAGTACTCGTAACTATTGAAGTTTAAAGATAATTCACAATGTGAGCTAACTTTATAAATTATAGTATTGACATTTACTTGGGAAAATCCATTTTAATAACTATAGGATAATTAGAACATTTTAATTTTATTCACACTTTTGTTTACAACGTGACGCGTTTCGTCGAGACTTCTTCAGGTGCTATTAGAATGTGAGTAAACCGACAGCTAACACATAGAAGACACGCTTACGTTATATAGAGTAAAAATGTAAATCAAATTCAAGTCTTTCAATTATCCTATAGTTAAACAAATTATGTCTTGGTTAAATTGAAAATTTTTTATTTTTCAGCATCTAGGATAATGCAAAATGATATAAAATAATAATAATAATAATAAAAGGGCTTTATTGAAATATATATTCTATATGAATGTATATTTCAATACATTTTTCAAGAACATTTATGAAAAACATTTCTGTTTGAAAGAACAGAATGATGAACATTACTGTAACAGCAAAAATGTGACATAAAAAAGATAAATTGATTAACCCCTAAAGCATCATGAAATATCGTAAAAACAATCTCAGGGCAGAGTTGAGATGGTATGCAAACGATACCTCTGTTCTGCCACTCAAAACCTTTTTCAAATAAATTTTATTGAATGTTCACTGATCTCTTGGTCGATGAGCGTCCTGGAGTTGCAACACGTCGAACGCCAACAAGCGAAGAAAACTTCGAAACAAAGACGAAAATGGTTTTGAAAAGTCGTGGAATAATGTTAGGGAAGATGCATAGAATGTGGTTGGCATATCAATCGGCTCATGACATGTCATTTTCTCGGATGTTTTGGGCATGAAACATGTAGCAGCGAAGTTTATTCCGAAATTGCTAAATTTTGAGTACAAGCAACGTCGCATTAGTATCGCTCAAGAGTTGTTATAACTATATTAGGAGAAGGTGATAAATGGTATTGAAACGTGGGTATATGGTTATGAAGTCGAAACCAAGGCTCAATGCCGAAGTTCAAGGCCGAAAGAGGCACACCAAATTCGATCAAATGTGGAAGTTATGCTCACTGTTTCCCTCAATTACAACGGCGTGGTGCACCATGAGTTCTTACCAACAGGTCGTACGGTTAATAAAGAACACTACTAGAAAGTTATGCAACGTTTGCGTGAAGCAATACGGCTCAAACGATCAGAATTGTGGAAAAACAAATCATGGATTCTGCATCATGATAATACACCAGCTCACACATCAACGCTCGTTCCTGATTTTTGGCCAAAAACAACACGGTAATCATGCCTCAACCACCGTATTCACCCTATTTGGCTCCCTCCGACTTTTCCATATTCCCAAAACTGAAGAAACCAATGAAAGGAAAGCGTTTTTCCACAATTGAACGAGCTGATGGCCCTACCGAAAAGCGAATTTCAAGGAGTGGAACAAGCGCTTGTAACGGGTGTTTTTTTTAGAGGCATAGAACTTTAACTTGGCATTACTGTTGAAGGTGGCGACCGATTCAACAGCTGAGAAGTGATTTATTCTCAGTTTGGTTTGGCAATTCATCGTGAATAGACAAGGCATCATCAAGCAAGACGTAGATTCGTCGAATGGACCCAAAACGAGATTTCCGTTCTTCCCGATTTCCATAGGCGAATTTTGTTTAGCGATGAAGCTCACTTCTGGTTGAATGGCTACGTCAACAAACAAAACTGTCGCATTTGGAGTGAAGATAATCCTCAAGTGTATGTCAAAATACCGTTCTATCCAGAAAAACTGACTGTTTGGTGCGCTTTGTGGACTGGTGGAATCAATGGTCCGTATTTCTTCAAAAACGATGATGGCCAGAACGTTACAGTCAATGGTGATCGGTATAGAGCCATGGTTACTAACTTTTTCATTCCTGAATTGAACAACCATGATGTCCAGGAGTTGTGGTTTCAACAAGACGGCGCAACATGTCACACAGCTCGTGCCACAATTGATTTATTGAAAGGCACGTTTGGTGACCGCCTAATTTCACGTTTTGGACCTGTGAATTGGCCTCCAAGATCTTGTGATTTAACACCGCTAGACTACTTTCTGTGGGGTTACGTAAAGTGATTGGTCTATGCGGGTTAAACTACAAACAGTCACAAATTTGTTGCCGATATAGGACGTCCAGATTGGACTACATCCAAGCCAGCCGTGGCGGTCATTTGCCAGAAATCATATTTAAAATGTAATGCCACAAGATTATCTTTCGAATAAAAAAAATTCTTGTCAATAGAATGAACCATCGTTGTTTTATTGCAATATAAAGTTCTATACCTCTAAAAAAAATACCATTTATAAGTGCATTATATCCGAGGGGGATTACTTTGAAGAGGATAAAATAGATATTGATGAATAAAGAAATACTATTCGAAAAAAATTTAAATTCGCCTTTTCTCTTGAACAAACCTCGTATAACACTCATATTAAAATATGAATCCAGTATGAAGGAACAGGAATCCAGAATTCAGCAGAAACATTCCGAAATATTATTAATTCAGATACATTCACTCGGTTATATAATATAGAAAGTGGCATAACATTTTCCAGGAAACTTCATCCCCTTCATTATTCATCAGATCATTTCTATTTCAGCCTTACCGGAGTATTGATCGCATTCTCGGCATGAGTTAAGCATGAATCATCTATTCAATATTTCTTTGTTGAGCGAGTTTTAAATTTGCAGCTTTTCTCACGACACGTGAACCAGCTAGAATGACTCGTAAAAATGATTTTCTTATATACGTATGAAAATACATAATATACATAAAAATTATGTCTTTGTTTGCAGTGTAACATGTAAATACTTAATCAAATATGGTATTTAAACTTATATGTCTTTCACTTATGGGGTTATATTTTGGGGTTGTACTACCAACTAGTAGAGAGTATTAATCCTGCAAAAGAGATGCTTGGAGAGTGTATATCCAGAGATGAAGATGGCAGACAGTTCTAAGCAGATATTTACTGAGAAGGGAATCCTAACTGTAGTGGGCATCTATATCTTGAAAGCCTAATTGTTCGTTAAAAATAATTCTGATTTGTTTGCGGACAGTTTCACTAACCATAAACATGACACTGAAGGTACAATCTACAGTCTTACTCCAATAATAAATACAGTTAACCAAAAAAGAACGTAGAATTTTCAATAAAAAATTTATGAAACTGACTGCATGTTCATGGCTTGACTCTGAATTTGTACAGGATCGTAATTAAGATGTTTTTTGTATTGAAAGCTCACTACTTTACTTTAGGAATACTTGGAAGATTTGATCTGCTAATGATTTGATATAGTGTATGTGTTAAAATGTGTTTGATATTTATGACTCTTTAGTTTTTACATCATTTTTGGATTATATCAGTTTATTGGCCTGAGTGTTTTGTAAATTTCATATTGTGTTCTATGCTTTTTATTTTATACCTTTATAATATATTTTGAATATATTTATATTTTATGCTTTCTATATTTTTGACAGGTTCTATATCCATATATATATATATATATATATATATATATATATATATATATATATATATATATATATATATATATATATATATATATATATATATATATATATATATATATATAAGCATCTTACTGAGGAATAAACTTGTTCTATCTACATAAAAATTAATAAAAAGAAGAAAATCAATAAAATAAGAATAATTAAAAAATAAATGAATTACCAAACCAAAGAGAAATGTTTAAAATCTATCTTTGTAATTGTGTCGGAACTTATTAATTCGAATTCAACTACGAAGCCGTTTTGATGAGGATAACTTCTTTCCATTCGTATAAGGAGTTATGAATATTTTCTAAACGAAGAACTACATGCATCATTACTTTTCAATAGTATTTCTTGTTATCTAACAATTCCAGATTGGAGAATGATAGAGAAACAGTTTTTCTAGCGACACTTTGGAGTAATTAATTTATTTCTATTTGCCATGTAAATAAAAAAAGTTTAAGTTCAACATTTGAAAAAAAAAACTTTTACAAGAACAATTGACAATGGTACATCCAGAACTAAAAGCCGTCAATAAATTCTTCAATCTATATCCTCAATATAAAAGAACACCCAAGCCAATAATTCAACAATTTATATTGAAATGTAATTATATCTTTAGAAACGAACAAATCTTGATTTGAATAAGTAGTTCGTTCTACTTTATTCTACCTAGATATTGCAGTGAACGAGGTTGAATTGAATTTTGAGTTGATGTCTATTTTTTTTATAAAGAAATAATTTCATTATCAAAAATTTTTCATTTTTCATCTACACCACGTAATGTTGAAACGTACGTCATAATGGTTTAATAAATGTATGTAAATTCAGACAACACTGTTCTCTCAATCATTTTGAAAGTATTTATTCGTTAAGAGAGAAAAATACGAACGATAACTCAAATATGGTTTTCGTTTTTTTGTGTATTATTTTAAAATCATAACACCAAATAGAAATATTCAAAATACACCTTTGAAATCGCTCCTAAACTTTAGTATAAAACATCCTTATGAAGCCGTTTTCATTGAAGAATTTATTTTCCGATTATTCATGCATACTTTATTTTTTAATACACATTTCCTGGAATCTAACAACCCCAGATTAAGGAATGATACAGAAGTCATCTAATTCAACGGTATCAGTTTAGATTCTAACGTAATTTTAAGTCAACTCAATTGATTCAAATTAATATCTTAGCTTGAAAGCCAATAAAGTAATAAACAATTTGCGTAAAGAATACGCTATTTCAGTATAGAACTGAACGATTCTATATTATACTAACTGTTGTATTTAATTCGTAATTCGTTTCTAACCCGAAACTTATGTAGAGAGTATTAATGAATTCTGAGGATTTTAGACAATTGTTCTTAATTATACAACACATAAAAGATTCACTTCATATATCACGGTAAAGAAACACATCGCATACCTAATACTTCTTATTTCAAGCTATTATTTCCACTTTTATGTAACTCCACTTGAGAAAGCTGATTACAACTTTAATGATATATCCTTACCTGTAACAAAAAATATATTTTAGTGGCAAAAAAAAATAGAAACATGTCGAGAAAAACACTTCCTTAATTTTGATTATCACTGTATTCTTTTTCTTAAAAAAAATAAATTCTTATTCCAAGCGTAATACCTTCAATAACATTTAAGCTACCAATTAATACCTAATTTCTGTTATATGAAATATTCAGTCACGAATATTTAGAATTTTAATTGTGCCAAGATTCAAGGGAAGTTATGCTTCATAAAAATGTGTTCGATTTAACAACTATTGATACAATAATCTCTGTTGTATATTTCACCTTAATATTGTAATGTTATTTTGTAAAACTATTTGATAGAAATTTCAATATTCATTATCGTAGATAAATTTAAACATGAATTATGGAGGTTTATATGAAAGTATCCCGAAGTACACTTATTCGTCTCCGTGATATTCCGTCTCCCCTACATCTAAATATCGAAATTTGAAAAATGTGTGATAAAGAAGTTATAAAACACATTCAAGAAGCTCCTCTCACCAGATAGTTTCTACAAACATCAAACAGTGCACCATTTTTGTGTCGAATTTCATTGTATGTGTGATAAGCGCATATTAACCATGTGAAATGGACAAGGAATTCTATGAAAGGACGTTCAATTGATATATAATTTACTGAACGATTCTAATAAATTCCATCGACAAATTTTGTACGAGTTGTTCCGTTTATTAACATACACCCATAAATGAATTGGAATACATGAATCATGCTTGAAATATGCGGAGAATGCAATCGATAGTCAGTGGGGTTTGTAGTAGGACACAATTTATTTATGATTGTTTTCATGATGAAAGACTCAATCTCTGAAAGTTTTATTGAAAGGGTTTGTTCTATAAATCTCTAATTATTGAAATATGTTTTAGACGAAAGTAAGTTAGAATAACGAAATAACATAAGCAATAATTACACTTTTCAGAGAAGATATACAGAGTGATATACATGCTACAGGACGTCTTCAACCCTAGAGAAAGGTGTTTAAATCTTTGTTAAATATGCACTAATCTAGTCACTAGCACACTATTCTCTATTCCAGAGATTTCTTCTTGTTTCTTCGATAAAAAGAAAGATCATGCAAGTAGTTCATTCAACATTTTCCGTATTTTGAATAGATAGAGCCTAGTGAGTTTTGAAATATCATCGAAACTTAAGTGTTTGGATGCAGGCAACTGATGAATCAGAGAACAGGATCAAAAGGAGCTTTATGGTATTTCCAACAAGTAAGATGTGCTTCGAAACGCAATAAATATTCACTCTCGAAAGTGATGGGTTGTGTTTTCGTCCACATCTGTACAGGCAGCTCAATGGAAGTTTTATTTGAAATAACTAGATATTCAACTTCAAATTGTACTGGGACACCATTATTATTACTGATGGTGATAAACAAACAAGAGAGGACTGTTAATCTCAAAGATAAAAACATTCCTGCTGATGAAAACAGCTCAAGAGCAAATACAGAAAAACTCTGTGAATACTTTGACATGTTGTTTGACGTGAAAGAAGTTTACTAACTGAAATCTATTGTAATCACAATTTTTATAATTTCTGTCAAAGGGCTCATAGAAGTACATCTCTTTGAAAAAACAAGGAGACTCAAACAAGACCTTTTACTTGTATGCACAACACAAAGAGAAATCATGTTGGACACCACACGTATTCCGAGAATATTCCTGCATTGCAACACATAATTTCATTTTGGCAGTTCCAAAATGGTCTGCCCGGTGGCATCATCTATTTCTTGAATGGCCAAGAAAAAAAAAAAAAAAAATATATATATATATATATATATATATATATATATATATATATATATATATCATGGTGAAGAAGACTAAAACTTCCGAAGCGAATGCTAAGCCAGAAATATTCCTCTGATAATGAACTGATGAATGAGTTATTCACTGTAACTCAGTGAATAACTCATACAGTTCCGTGTAACAATTGCAATAAAAGCTATATCGGACAAACAGCACAAAACCTGGAAGAAAGAATCAAAGCGCATAAATACGCAAAAACTCAAATCACAGCCTTACATAAACATAAAATAACAGGAAAACATGATTTTGATTACAAAAATACGAAAATTTTGGCAACTGAAAGGGACAAAAATGTAGAGAAATTTTAGAAATGTTACACATTCGTAAAAATATAGAAAACACAGTAAATGAAAGAACAGACATTAAACATCTCAATTCGATTTACAACAACTTAATAAACCTCACAAATAACACTCGTAAAATAAACACACAACAATCACCAAACATCACACCTCAACAACACTCATTTTTTCCAGATCTACCTTCAGATTCACACACATAAACCAACAACATACATATTCTGGATAAGTATATAAAAAGCTATATGTAATTATAAAATGTAAATATGAATCACACTTATTAGAATCACCTGGCTTACCATGAGTTTTTCAGAGGTTTCCTCATGGTGAAGAAGACTTAAACTTCCGAAGCGATTTCAATATATATATATATATATATATATATATATATATATAATATATATATATATATATATATATATATATATATATATATATATAAAAGGTTTGCGAGTATATGTCGAGTAAACATCAATATATGATGCCAACATTCCTACCAAGTTTGATTTCTATTTCGGCAATTTACGCACAAACAATTTTCATTATATCTCATTTTTGAAAGATTCAGGGCTAAACGCCATTGAGGGGGTGCGAATAATGTCGGCAAGGTAACGTTCCGCCATTTTCACAAAGTTCAAAGGTGACTCGTGACTCGTGGAGACCTTCAACTTTCTGCTTCGGGGAGACGCGTCAGAAAAAAAATTACCAAGAATCGATGGCCGAGCGAGAAGGGCGACAAGGATGCGGTGTAAACTTCGAATTTACCAAAAGACCGAGAGAATTTTCATTGTGTCCGCCGGACCGAAAGTAAAACGGTTATGAAAATTCAGAATTAACGATGGGTATTATGATTCCCACCGGGAGGGAGGGACTATTTTTCGAATAACCCGTATCCAAGGAATCCGTTTTATTGAAGATGCGGAAATATGATTTTCATTGAGAACGACGACGTCGGAAAAATAGACGTCCAACCTGAGCTGGAAATTGAACCGTCAACAGAGCTCTGAAAGGTTTAATATTATTTTCCAATAGTACACCGCGGGTGTACATAGGTTAATGACAGCTTTTCATCCTAAAAAACACAACTAGATACTTTCATTTTATTGATGAAAAATATATAAAATAGAATTCCTACAAAGATAATCATTTGTTGTTATCTATATGAAAATATTATCTATTCGGAGATATTTACAAGCAACTTTCGATGAAGTGTTCGTATACAAGAAATATTCATATAGCTAAAAACAATTTCAATGATAGTTCTCTTATAATTGGTTTGAATTAATATCACAAAACACAGAAAAGATGAATTCCATCAATAAGTATAAAAGCTTCAAAAATATATAGAAAAGTGTGGAGGAATATCACACGAAATGGCTCCCAATAAAATTTTTGAAATTATAAAAATATAAAAAATTGAGCTTAATTCATTCGTTTATATTTCTCAAAAATTTCAAGTGAAAACTCAATTTAAAATTCTGAAACCAGATTCAAATATTTTTTTCGAATGCAACGTCAATCGAAAAAGAATATTTACTGAAAACTGAATCATTACTACTTTCAAACCTAACTTTGCAAATTTCTTTGCAATTTGTACTAAATTGCTGAATTGTTCCTTAATTTAAAATGTGCGGGACCATTTTTCTCAATAGAAAAATAATATTTATCTATTGAGAAAAATGCTTCAATAGCCATAGTAACTTCAATAGAAAAAGAATATTTGATACTGAAAACTAAATCATTCTTTATTTCTTCTGTAACTTCAATAGAAAGAGAATATTTAATACTGAAAACTAAATCATTCACTTCTTCTAAAACTAATTTTTCAAATTTCATTTTATGGTTTGTGGTAAACTGCTGAATTGTTTGTTCCTGAATTTAAAATGTGTGAGATCCTTTTTCTCAGTAAGTGATACAAGGTACATATGAAATTGTTACATTGAGTTTTATACACTGAAATATATAAAATAATTATATATCAAAAATCTTTCACATATAAATGGTCACATCACATCAAATTGAACACACTTGCAAATCGTACAAGATAACAAATAAATAACAAAAAAAGCATCACATGTTAATTTTTCCGAAGGATGGTTTTTATAACATGATTCAAACAAAAAATAAAGAGTGTTCAATTAAAAACACATCTTGCAACACATGTGGAATTATTTTCAAATCCTATCCCAGAATTAGTAGTACCACTTTCCGCAAGTATTTGCGAATACTGCGGAACTTTTGATCAATTTTTAATTAGTCATAAGCTAATTATTATACTTAATAATAAGTAATAATACTAAATAATATGTGATTAGTTTTCAATATAATGAAATTGCTGTTTTAATTTTTACATTGTCTGCAAACTCGTTAAAACGTTCGAAACTTTCTCAGTTTTCAGTTCAATCTTACTTTTACTTTATAACCAGAAGCAGATATTTCCTTTATATCCATTGGTATAGATTTAAGTTTGATATGAAACAATTATGTTATCAAATACACTCAGAAATCAGGAAAATATAAAGCGATCGCGTATTCAATAAACTTAATATAACCGAGTTTAAAAGTACCGCATCATAAATTTTAATGCAAAATTTCTCCAGAATGAAATATGCTCATTATTTTGCATACAAATTCACTGATGTATAATACCCTTTTGAACCACTCAGGACCTCATTTTTGGATTTATTCGTTTTATCAGAAAATCTTTGGTAGACATTTAGGTGGGCTATCGCAATTTCTTATGCTAATTATGAAAGTAAAAAACAGTATTCCACAACTATACGTGGTAGTTAAATATTCCGTAAAATGTTAATATTACTATTTAAATAGAACATCAGGATTAATTTTCTATTTTCGTAATTGAACTCATTAAATCAATCTCAAAATCAAGTAATCTGATTTCTTGGCATATTACTTTTTACTTCCTAGTTTTAATAATTTGCTCAAACTGGTCTTGACTACTTTTCTTTCATTGGGCAGACAGTAACCTAATAAAATGAAGAATCACCTTTTTCGTTTTCAGCCACTAGAGACTTCCAATTTCAGTGTGATATTTCTATAAAATATATTAATTTGAAAATTCATATATTTTATTTTTGTATATATTACACAGGCCTACAAAAAATTTTTTTTCTTGGTGCAGCTTTGTTTGTGCCTTTGGTCGATAAAGTAGGTAATGTACAATATATTGGCATATGTCATTTTAACTCATCAGCTCTAGTTTTTGTACAACCTCATTTTAAATGTTTACCGGTCTTGTTCGTAAATAGTCATTATTACGATAACATGGATAAAGTTTTTGTTACTATTTCATTATGGCTAACTCGTTCAGATGTTGTGTTAACCATGCTGATATGTTTTGTTATGTTTGTGGTGAATATATACTGAAAAATCAGTGTAAATCGATCACAAACACTGTGAGTCGTTTGTATTTTGCTTACTTCGGTATTGAAAATCGACACCAAAAAAAGTGTGGGCGCTTCATTGTGAATGTAAAATATGCATTGAACATTTGCGACAATGGGAAAAGGGAAACGTAAGTCTTTGAAGTTTGGAGTGCCTATGATTTGGCGAGAACAAAAAAATCATTATGACGACTGTTAGTTTTTTATGACTAATATAGTGGGTATGAACAAAAAGAATCGCCATAAATGGAAATACCCTAATATTTCTTCAACAGAAAGACCTATTCCCCATTCAGAAAATGTTCCAATAACGGCTTTCCACCGGGTATTGTCGAAATCTCAGGAGGATCAAGCTGAAATAACTATTTCTTGTCAAGTAGATAATGACTTTGAATACTACGGAAAAACATCAAATCCTAAGACATTTGCGCAGAATGAGCTTAATGACTTCATTTTATTAGCTAGAGCTAGGCGCTAGAGTTAGTACCGTCAAGATTAAAATGAAAAAATTGTCTTTCCTCAGACGTTCGAGTGTCTACATGTCGCACGAGAGAAAGAACCTTATTTCAGCTTTTTGTTCAAAAAAATCACTTAATTGGATTCAAAAAAATTGGCCTATGAGAAATGCTATTCTTGTTGGGGAAAGAAATGTTATCAATAAACCATTAGTTTCAAGAGAAAAAATCATTCTTCTGCCATTGCATATAAAATTAGGGCAATTCGTTTTCAGTTCAATGTTTTCAGTTTATTTCACAGAAATTTTCTAGAATAAGTTCTGAAAAACTGAAAGCAGGTATCTTTAACGGACCTCAAATAGGTCAATTAATGAAAAACACCACAATTTGAGAATTCAATGAATGATCTGGAAAGACTTTCGTGGAAATCATTTGTAGCAGTTGCACAAAATTTCCTTGAAAATAATAAGGCTGACAACTGTATAGAATTAGTAAAGGAAATGCTGGTTCGTTTCAAAGATTTAGGCTGTAATATGAGTATAAAATTACACTATCTCAATAGTCATATAGATAAATTCCAACACATTTTACGAGATCTAAGCGAAGAGCAAGTAGAACGTTTCCACTAAGATATAAAGACGATGGAGAATAGATACTAAGGAAGGTGGAACACTCTATGATGGCCGAGTATCGCTAGGGAATCATGCGAAATTGCCCATGTCAGTTTCACTCAAGAAAATCACTCAAAAAACAATTTCTTGAAGTTTAATGCCAACAAAATAAATTTTTTTTGTGAAAAGTGTATTTTTTTTTATCTCGGGACGTAGAGCTGAAAACCGGCAACATTTTTGATATCGTCATAAAATCAGGTGTAAAATCCCCGACACCAAAATCGTTGTAGGCCTGTGTTATTCATAGTGATTCGTCAATTCTGTGGAAAAATCACTGCATCATTTCTTATCATGCTTAGAATGACAGTACTCAACCGAAGAATTAGTGACTCAAAACGTGCTTACTTCAGAAAATTTCAAAAATTCTCTCATTTTATTTTTATTTTTACATACAAGAGCTCACTCAACAGACAGTTTAAGACTGTCCTATAATAGAAGAGCATATATTACAAATGTTAATTAATGTCTCATAATAGTGTTTATAAGTGTTGCAAGAGTTTTAAGAAGACAGAGAAGATGTTGATGACGGTGAGCGTCCAGGAGTTGCAACCACGTCAAAAACGAAGAAAACATGAAAACAGTGAAGAAAACGCTTTTGGAAAATCGTCGAATCACTATTAGGGAAGTTGCAGAGGCTGTTGGCATATCAATCGGCTCAAGCGATGCAATTTTCGTGATGTTTTGGACACGTAATGTGTAGCAGCGAAGTTTGTTCCGAAACTGCTAAATTTTGAGCACAAGCAACGTCGGATTAGTATCGCTGAGGAGTTGTTGAATGACGTCAACGACGATCCAAATTTGCTCAAAAAGATCATAACTGGTGACGAAACGTGGTTATGACGTCGAAACCAAGTCCCAATCATCCCAATGGAAGCAACCAGAAGAGCCAAGGCCGAAAAAAGCACGCCAAGTCCGATGAAATGCGAAGTTTTGACACTGTTTTCTTCGATTACAAAGGCATGGTGCACCATGAGTTCTTGCCAACAGGTCGCACGCTTAATAAGGCGCACTACAACAAAGTTATGCAATGCCTGCGTGAAGCAATACAGCTCAAACGATCGGAATTGTGGAAAAAAAATCATTAACTCTGCATCACGATAATGCACCAGCTCACACATACATGCTTGTTCGAGATTTTTTCGCCAAAAACAACACTGTTATCCTGCCTCAACCACCTCATTCACCAGATTTGGCTCCCTGCGACTTTTTCCTATTACCAAAACTAAAGAGATCAATGAAAGGAAAGCGTTTTGCCACAGTTGATCAGCTGATGACTATACAGAAAAGCGCATTTCAGAAGTGCCTCGAGAATTGGAAGAAGCACTGGCATAAACTCCTTATATCTGAGGGGGATTACTTTGAAGAGGACAAAACGGATATTGAATAAATGAATACTTTTCGAAAAAAATCAACATTCACATTTTCTGTTGAAAAAACCTCGTGGAGAGAACCGTAAAACCATCATGACGACTGTCTTGATACAACTTGCCTAGCTGATATTAATGAAATCAATTGAAAAACAAAAAATATAAATGGACATACCATTCTATATATACAAGAAGGATGCACTTCGATGGTTCAGCAGTCTTCCTGAATTTGTGGAAGACAATACAAAAACATCCTCTAATAAAGAAAATAAAATCTGACTACTGCATCAAATTTAACAATTAAATCAATAAAAAATAACTAAACTCATAAAAGGCTTGAACTCTCGTACGAGTCAGCTGGAATATTTTCAACCAGATTAAAGAAAATTAATTTTCTTTATCTGGGTTCTGATAATACATTTTACCGTCAAATAGATAAGAACTACGAGATAATACTATTAGTGCCTCCAGAAGGACTAAACTATTTAGACCTTACTCAACTATATATTAAAAAATCATATAAAGAAACATTTAGGGAAGTTACAGAAAAGAGAAAGTGACTAAATATGTAAATTTTTTTTGTGCGATGATTATTTAAATACATGTGATTTTCCTTCAACTGAGAATAGTGAGAATTAATATTCGAAATATACAAAATCTAATTGCAGTTTCAGATTCTCAATTCGAAAAGAGGTGGAAAATCGCAGGCGCCAAAAGTGAGTTGACCTGTGTAATCACCATTTTTAAAAGGTAATGCAACATGCATCAATATAAGAATTTTTGTGACTTTTTTACTGAATATATATTCCATATTGTAATGATAAAGTCGAGCAATAGAAGCAGTTTCACAAATTCCGAGAACACAGAACAACGAACAAGGCAGTTTCACTTAACCTAGATTAAGAATAATCCAGGTGTTTTTGAAGTGGTTCGGAGAATTCCCATAAAGCTTGTAGTTAGCGGGCCTTTCGTGCCGCAGTGGATTATCGACAACATCACCAAAAATTGGGACAGTTTATCGGTCTTTTATGCATAGAATTCCCAGAAAACTCTATAGTGAAACTGGGAAATTTCCAGTTCTGTTTTATGTTTTAACAGGTGTTTTTATGAACATAGTGTATTAAAGGTCTGACATGGTCGAAGTAGTCATTGCTTTCACGATTTCAGAGCTCGAGAGAGGAAGATGTAAAAGGCTTGCTGCTTTAGACACAACGCCATAAACATATCAAACGATTTTTCACAGTACGTTGCTTGAAATATACTTTGAAGTATTCAACAGAGAAAAAACTCTATGGCGACGTTCTGAAGTGATCCGACTCACAATATTATATATCAGGGGTGCCAACCTAAGGCTCGAGAGCCACATACGATTCTTTGAAAGATCATTTTATGTTCTCCATAAATGTATCCGAGTTCATTTTCATTGTCGTGTAATTATTTTAAAAAATTATTAAACTCATACGGAATTCACTGCATAAGTCACAGAGAACATCTCGTTACAAAATATTTAAAATGTCCTAATGTTTAAACCAGCCTTACACATTGAAATTACTTTTTAACCAAAACAAAACCATCGAGAATTCGAAATTTCACTTCAAGAATTAAAGGACGAAGAATTTTCAATAATAAGAATAATATTTAGTTAGCAACAGCTATTACAAAATCATATATACATTTAGATTCAAAATATGTTATTTAAAATTATATGTTTAAAACGAATTTAGCTAATTTACGCTTGAATACCTTATGGTCACTAACTGTTTTTATGGAGCTAGGCAATTCATAAAATGCGTTGAAGCCTTCATAAAAAATACTATTTCTAGATTTGGAGAGCTTACAAAGTTGCATGTAGAAATTGTCAGCATTTCTTGTATTTAACCGTGCACATCACTGACAGATGATACATTTTTTATTACTCTATATGGGAACAATTTGTTTTTAATTTCAAATATAATATATATATATATATATATATATATATATATATATATATATATATATATATATATATATATATATATATATTGCCTGTTTGAGGTATTTATTTTAGTTTTATATAGTTTATATATATAGTTGTAATATACGAAACGTCAAAGAAATAAACTTTTCATATTAAAAAAGCCTGTTAATGCTAAAAACTTTCAAAATATATATATATATATATATATATATATCTATATATGTAGCAAAAAGTATTCTCTGTTCAACTGACATTAGTTATAAACAATTAAGCATGCTATTAAATTAAATTAAACACTTGGCTTAATGTTCCACGATTATATTTAATAATATCAAATAGTCAACATGTTTCGCTCGTGAGCTTATCTTCAAGACAGACAGAGCTCCCGCGCTGTCTATTTAATTTAATATTTAATTATGTTTCACAAAGAGTTAAGCGAGAATTCAATCTCAATCTCAGTAATTAAGCATGTTTTGGATTGGAGTTATATCTATTACATTTCAAAATTGTTCGCATAGCTCTATTCTGTAGCTTTTGTAGCTGTTGAGTTTTTTCCTTACTCAATCCCAATAACAGAGTGGAACAATATTCAAAGTGTGGCATTATTATTCACATAAAGAGCAATAACTTCATATATGTCGTTAGATTTTTTCCAATTCTTTTGAGAAAGTTGATTTTTTTTGAAATTTTAGACGATATGAAGTCGACATGATCATTGAAACTCAATTTCTCATCTAACATAACGCCTAAGTATTCAACAAGTTTTATTTACCCTTTCAATGTTCTGGTTTTCAATATTAATACCTATATTTGCGTTACTATTTACCTTAGAAATGACATACCAAACGATATAAATTTCTATTGCTTGGTTAATTCTAGCAATAACGTGTTGAATATATGTATTTACAGATTTTTTGGAAATAATTATTCAAAATATTCACGATATTGATCACGAATGTCATGGAACATTTGTGAACACAGAATTTACAATTGCAGGGAAAAGATAAAACAATACCTGGCCTCTCTCGTCGTACTCATATATCTAATTTTCAAAATAAATAAAAAACTTCGAAAAGGACCAATAAAAATAAAAAATTTATTCATTTTCTTTGAATTCAAAATTTGCCTTCCGATATTGAACTAGCGAACCTCTATGAGTATATATGAAAAAGCTGGAAAGAATATTGACGAAATTTCAAGATAAATTTCAAGGCTGAGATTAAATTAGCTAAACATTAAATTTAAATGTTTCACCATTATATTTAACAATATGAATTTGTCAACATGTTTCGAGCGTGAGCTCATTTTCAAGACTAAAATACAGTAAGGAACGAACAACAAATTTATATCTATACAATGGATTTAAGGAGGGAGGATAATTGAAAATCTAGTATTAATTTACGATGTCTTCTTTTTTCTTTCAAGAACTGCATATTTCAATTGCCTCTAAATGGTCTAAACGTCTCCCTTTATTACCTGCGTGTAAGAACTTGGTTTGCTCAAAAGTTTGAGCAAATCGATTACTGGATTTTGGAAACTTGCACCAGGATCGAAGTATGCTGAATTGAAAGAAAGGTACTTATCGGATTATTTCAATATTCGAATCAACGTGCTTATGTAAATAATTTCATTCGACTCTGAAATACAGTCACCAATTATTCACTAAATTTCTAAGAATTATCAAGAAATGTAGAATAGAAGTGTTTAGTTTTTGATATTCAAATGCAATACACATATTTTGTTCTTATACAAATATCATTACTGGAAAAAACATTTTTGATACCTTTTTTTCCTACCTTTCAAATATGTATTCTATATACCTGTATAATATGATTCTATATGAATTATTTAGTCTTAATAGTAAAATTAATATTTTAATTACAGAAGATATATGACTATATTCTGCCTTACATAAATGTAAGTAACTATATGCTGGGGTTTATATCCCACTTTTTATGGAAAAATATTAAACGAGTTGATATCTCACAAATGCATTCCAATAATACCTACTGTATGCCTTATAAAATACATTCAAATACAATATGATGTTACAGATTGAAGAAAAACACATGGCTTAATTCACAAAATTTTATTAATTGCATGACAAGCCTTCAATTGTTTCGGGTTGTTAACCCATTTTCGAAAGTTGAACTAAACAACCATACTTAAGACTTTATAGAATAGCGATCCACATTTATTATATAAGAGTGAATATTAGCCTTAATAATAGTTGCACAGTTCAATTTCATAAAAAAGGGTAACACCTCGAAAAAAATGTCAAACCATTAATATAATTCAGTGAAACTAGTAGAGTGATTTTGATTTAATTCATATGAAACCGTGTTTTACCAAGAACTCAGCGAATCATAAATCAACAATAACATGACATTTTGAAATGACACCCATCTACCATGAGGAACTATATATCTACTAAAATATTGAATTATAAATCGACATTTACGTGGGATCGACATTTCTCTGCTATCGTTTTATTATTGTAAGGATTAATACAGATTACAGAAGAATAGAAGAAAACAAAATCATTATGAAAAATAAAGTATCGAGTGTGAATATCAAGAAATGTTCAAAATGAGAAAAATGCGGAAACTTCAGAAAACATAATATTTCTATGAACAAGGTAGAAAAGTTTAGAATATGAAAGAATTATTCAATAGGTGAATAATTCATTAAGTTATTTATTGAATGCTTGTGAAAAATGCAAATGTATTTTTGTATATTTTGAATTGAATATTTCTTAGAATTCAAGTTGTAGATATTATTTATGAGAAATTGAAACTTAAGGGTAGAAAATTTTTAGTATTTACTTTCATTAAGTAATTTCTTTAAAACAGTTTTCAAAGTTACTAAACTGAAAATTGGCTTCAAACGAGATAAAAAATGGAAATAAAGTACCAAATATCAAAATTTATTAATTGCATCCAAGTTTTTATCTATGAAGTTCAGTTGAAATGAATTAATTGGAGTGTTCCTAGAATAACGTATATTCAATTTGATACATTCAGGACATTCCCCCAGGTTTCTCAGTTAACAACTGGCATGCGACCCCAAAACGGTGTCAATCCTACGTCTTCTTAAACAATGATTTATTCAAATTACCTGCTACCCATTTTGGTTTCCAAGAATCTACGAATATAGTACGACAAGCCAGTCGTTAAAACATCGGGTGCATAAACACTACATCATACGAATTCTCACGATAACCCCCACTCAAAAGTCCGCCGCGTTGTCGATAATATACCTATGCTCGTAGGTCGCTCAATTTCTGCGAAATGAAATGTGCGCCCTACTACCGAAAATCTTCAGATTCGGTTTTCTCGCGTCGGGGGTGGTTGAACCACATTTCGCTGGCTGACCCAATTTTCGCGATCCCACTCCTGATGCGATAAGATTTCGGCGAACCGGGACGTTCTCGGAATTTAGATAGCGAACGAACTTTCGACGAAATAAGTTTTTCTTGCGCTCAATCAAAAGAGAAAAGAGAATTCAGGACGGAATTAGCGCGATAAATGAATTTAGAGATCACACAACCGTCATTATCACCAGATAATGTTATGATGAGGTAATGTTATCAAATACCGACTATGCGAAAGAATTTGTCACTCAGTCATTTCGCCAACTTGAAGGAAATATGATCTTGATGAATGGGTTCATGGTTGAAAAATTGCTGTATTCGCCATTTTTAAATCATGGACCGATAGGTCATGGAACCGTTCTTATACATCTACAGAAAAATCTCGGATATGTTTGAATGAAACGTCTACAAATTGCCATCTTTGTATGGCACTAAGTACTGATCTTAGCACGGCACTCTGCTATGCTCGAGAGAGTTTCTCTCGTTTTACCGATAGAGGGATCGCACGTGAGAAGTTGACTAATAAATGTTTCCCTCATCTTGAAGAGATAGGTCTTTGGTGCGCTTGGCAAACCATCGAAACTTGATTGTTTGGGGTCATACCACTGAAGATTCCCATAACAAGATGAATCAGCGCTGTATGATAGGCCTATTGCCTATTTCCAACAAGATCGATGTTTTTCGAAACGCACTTAATATTCACTCTCGAAATTGGCAGGTTGTGGCTTTTTTGGCAACATTTGTGCAGACAGCTTGCTGACAGCCTTTCGAAATATTTCGATATTTCGATTGAAAATATGCTTCCAATATAATAGCCGCTTCCAAGTGCAAGTTTTACCGTTACTTTAATTTCATTTAACTATTTTAATTTTAGTATTTCATTATATCACTACTCCCGGGTTAAATCTTCTGTTCAAATTTCATTTGAAGATTCCGTAGAGGATAAAAGTTTTTTAATTCGCGTAGCAATGATTGGATATCGCAATCTTAATCCGTTTGGCTTCCACATGCGTTGTCAATAAGGTGCTACGTCCTTTTCAAGCAGCTGTTGGCCGGTGAACAAGGGGTCGTGGGTCGAAAAAAAAAACTTAGCAAAAATTTCTAAACCGAAATAAATTTGGGCGCCACTTGGTTTTCGAATAGCTAAAAATTAATTAGTCTGATCTGAACCAAGAAAAGATCTAGACTCTTTTATCTTACTAATAGAACCTGGTCATTTCTCATGCAGGAGTCTTCGTTTGCTTATTTTATTTCATTGTTGTAACTAATGGATATTGTTATATGTATTATGATGTGAGCCAAAAAGCTCGAAACTGGTGTCGACGACTGCTTTAGTAGTCGCTTATTAACACTAATGGTCGTGAAAATGGTGTATTATAATTAGAAAAATTGAATGAAATTATCAATATATTCAAATTATGCTCGACATTTAATTCGAAAATATCATACTTTCAGCATATACGAAATCCACAGATAGAAAAAAATGTTCACAAAATGAATTATTGAAAATATCTTCACATACAAATATAAAATTTATCTTCAATAAATACAAAATAACGATAACTCCAGGATCAAATGAATTGAAATTCTACTCTACTCTTAAATATTATCAATTTACCTAAAAGTGGTACGGAGAATATTGATTTTTACATAGAACTGACCCTACATATAAGGGAATTCAGATGTAACAATATTCCAAGTTCCAAGTAAGTTATTGCAAGAAATGATCAAGAACGATAAAGTCAAAAAGAGTCGTCCATAAATTCCGTCACAAGTTGGTTGGGAGGAGGTCCACGAAGTGTGACATATGACAAGGTGTTGGAAGGGTCCTAAATTTCGAGCTGCACATTTCGAAATCTACGTGTTCAAAAACGTTCTTTGTATTACTAACGAAAAACTCTAAAATAATTGCAATTCTATATGAATAAATAAATTCGTTTCACTGTTACTTCACCTAGCTTTGGATCACCGAGCGTCATCACATTTGAACCAAGCTCCATATGATAGCTATTGCCTCATTGTCGAACCATACTTGCTCAACCGTTGATGTGGCATCTGTGAGTCATTCCGACGTTAGTAGCATATTTTGCATCATTCAAGGCCACTAATCAACACAAGCAATCACATAAACGTCAAAAGAAGGTTTTGCCCATCGGGAAGATACTTACGCAAGAATTGTCGTTAGACGTGCCAGAGAAATTTTTTATTTGGATGATGACAATGATGCTCTATAGTTGACTGAAATAGATTTTGACGCAACGAGTGTTCCTGACATTAACAACCAGAACAACCAACGAGAAAAAAGTGGCTGCTGTGCCCCTTATAAATTATTAAAAGGAATGAGTTTGAAGTGAACGGATTCAAGATGACTAAGTTTTCTTTGATTCTAATTTAAATATTCAAACAACACATATTTATAATGGGTGATTTTTTAAGCGTAGTTTTTTTTTTAATCTGATACACTAAACACTCAATTTGCATGATATATTCAAAATTTTTATTGAAATTGATAACTTGGCCTTTGCCATTTACATTCTAAAGATAACTTCATGTAAATTTTGTCAGCAGGCTTCGTATCAAATGGTCCATTCGAAGGTGCAATTTTGCGTCAGTTTTTCGAGCATTTCGGCCTGTATCTCACGAATTACGCGTGTTATCCTGTAAGGCTTCAATCGTGTTCGGCTTGTCCACATACACTAACGACTTTATATAACCCCACAAGAAATAATCCAAAGGCGTCAAATCGCATGATCTTGGCGGCCAATTCTTAGAGCCAATTCGAGAAATAAGCTGCTCACCAAATTCATCTTTCAACATGTCCATTGTTTCACGAGCTGTGTGGCATGTGGCACCGTCTTTATGAAACTACATGTCAACCAAGTTCAACTCGGCCAACTGGGGCAAAAAAAAGTTGCATATCATGGCTCGATATCGTTCGCCGTTGACGGTAACGTTTCTTCCACGGTGGTCTTTGAAGAAAAATGAAAATGGACCAATGATGCCACCAGCCCATAAACCACAACAAAACTGTCGTTTTTTCGGGAATCATCGTTTATTATTGTATGGCATGTGGCTGTTCATCACTCCAGATGCGACAGTTTTGTTTATTTACATATCCGTTGAGCAAGAAATGAGCCTCATCGCTGAACAAAATTTTTCGATAAAACAGCGGATTTTCATTAAGCTGTTCTAAGGTCCACTCACCAAAAATTAGACGTTGTGGTAGGTCATTCGGCTTAAATTCTTGCAGAAGTTGAATTTTATAGGCTTTCAAACCCAAATCAACACGTAAAATTTTTCGTGTGGTTGAGTAACACATGCCCAATTGCTGAGAACGGCGACGAATTGACATTTCACGATCCTCATTAACACTGTACGCTACTGCTGCAATATTCTCTACAGTACGCACTGTATGCATGCGAGACAATGGTTTAATGTCCATCAGAGTAAACTTGGTGCGAAATTTGGTGATTACAGTACGAATGGTTGATTCACCAGGTCGATTATGACGACTATAATACGGTCGTAACAAACGATATACATTTTTTACAGACCACGAATTTTAATAGTAAATTTCAACAATTTGCAATCGTTGCTCGTTTGTAAGTATTTCCATGATGAAATGGCAGAGTATCCTAAAAACTTTTCACTTTGACAGATTACGTTTGGATGCCATTACCAACCAGTGCCGCCAACCTGAAAAACTTAACTCTTAAAAAATCACCCGTTATATGCAGACGATACCAATATAGCACAAACTGGAAATACAAAAGCAGAAACTATAGATTATATTAAGGATGTGTTTGACAATGCTCAGAACTGGTGCATCATGAATAAATTGAAATTAAATGAAAGTAAAGCTGAAACTGTCATCTTTAAAACTGAACGCTCAAGGAATAAATACCCAAAGGAGATGAGGAATTAGGCGACTCATATGTGCAAATAGTAGGCTCAACAAATTTTCTAGGTATTCAGGTTGACTCTAACCTAAAACAGTTCGGTCACATTGATTATTTGAGCCATAAATTGACCTCAATAAGTTATACCTGCACTATACTAAAATCTCAAATAAACAAGAACCTTTTAACACTATATTATGAAAATTTCTACTCCCAGTTGAATTGTGGGATTTTTATCCGGGGAGGAACTTCATACATAAATAAAATATTTATAATTCAGAAACTGGTCATAAAATAATTTAGAATGACCTGCAGAGTAGTATTTAGATAAAACAACATGCGGACGATTATAGATGCATTCTGTTCTTACAAAGAAACACATACTATTTTGCAGAACTTAGAAACAGGAATAGAACACGTCAAACTAGAGTATATGTGTGCCCGCTTCACCGTCTTAGTCCAACTGAAAATAATGTAAGATACATCAGTGTGAGGCTCTACAATAGTCTCCCAAATTAATTCCACCTGACAATTGAACAAAGACAATTTAAGAAGAAAGTTTTCAAATTTATTGTTGACTGTGTGCCTAAAACATATGCTGAATTTTTTTGAATATTGTAAACAAAGGGGAATGGATAGTTTGTGTGATTGAAAGGGGGCAGAAACCACCACCTCTTTATTTCACACTGTCCATTTATTGTGAAGAACATAATTTTTATAACTTTGTATTACTTTCAGTTTATAATGGAATAACGATACATTAGTATTGATTAATATAGCTAATCGTTCTTCGTTTTTTCAATTTTTCAAAACGTCTGACTTGATGTTAATTTTATGGAAATAAACCTTTTCCCGAAGTCTACTGTTTAAATTCAACAATTTCTAGATGTAAAATTGGAAATTAAAATGTGACACATCACATTGAGAGATGGGGTCACACAAATATGACCAGCTGTGACAAGGACGGGAGAGGGACCAAAAAATCATGAAATTCGTGTGATATAATTTATGGATGACCCCAAACCAATTAAAATTCAAATGCAAAACCATGTGAAAACATAATTTAATTGAAAACATACAACGCATTCCCGAACATACTACGAAGTACAGAAGTTCCTTGAAAACCGATTATCACATATACCGATTTTCATTTCGTTTAAATAGTAACGAGCTAACAAATGATGTATCCATAAAATTCTCGGTAATGTCACATCAATGATATTCAATATTAACCACGTACGAATAAATCGTTTAGATTACACCGTAACACCGCGTAAAACTGGCGAATTCCAATTGAATAGTCCATCTGCAAAGCGAATATTAACCTGGAAAGTATTGACGCTTTCCAACATTCCGAACAGTTATATAATACATGTTTTCGAGGAAATGGCGAGATGATGTTGTTCCGTTTCCAGGATAACGACACAGGGCCGTAATCCGAGAAAATGTGAGTTGTATAAGCATTCGATAAGCATACTGATGTAAATTCAATGATACTTCGTACATTGATTAAAATAAAATTGCTACAACTTCAACTTCTTCAAGTTGTATATTCTTTCACAAACTGGACATATATTTATATAATACTAGCTGACCGGGCCAACGTTGTTTTGCCATATAAATTATTTCTACGGAATTTCTAGTGTAAAAACAATTACTATCTCATTGTCAGTGTGTAGGTAAGGATGTGGTGAAAGCGTAACGGAGCGCTGTGAACAATGAATATACAAAGTTAACAAAACACTAAAAATTATTTTTTTAATTCATTATAATTTACTCTTTAAAATAATTATACATTTATACATATATACATATATATATATATATATATATATATATATATATATATATATATATATATATATATATATATATATATATATATATATATATATATATATTTTTTAGAGGTATAGAACTTTGAATTGCAATAAAACAACGATGGATAATTCGATTGACAAGAATTTTTTTTTATTCGAAAGATAATCTTGTGGCATTACATTTTAAATATGATTTCTGGCATATGACCTTCACGGCTGGCTCGGATGTAGTCCAATCTGGACGTCCAATTTTCGATGACTTTCATAAGCGAATTTTGTTTAGCGATGAAGCGCACTTCTGGTTGAATGGCTACGTCAACAAACAAAACTGCCGCTACATCCAGAAAAACTGACTGTTTAGTGCGCTTTATGGGCTGGTGGAATCACTGATCCGTACTTCTTCAAAAACGACGAACGTTACAGTCAATGGTGATCGGTATAGAGCCATGAATACTAACTTTTTCATTCCTGAATTGAACAACCATGATGTCCAGGAGCTGTGGTTTCAACAAGACGGCGCAACATGTCACACAGCTCGTGCCACAATCTATTTATTGAAAGACACGTTTGATGACCGCCTAATTTCACGTTTTGGACCTGTGAATTGGCCTCCAAGATCTTGTGATTTAAGACCGCTAGACTACTTTCTGTGGGGCTGTGTAAAGTCATTGGTCTGTGCGTATAAGCCACAAACGCTTAACCATTTGAGAGACAATATTCGCCGTATTATTGCCGATATACGACCATAAATGTTGGAAAAAGTCATCGAAAATTGGACGTCCAGATTGGACTACATCCGAGCAAGCTGTGGCGGTCATATACCAGAAATCATATTAAAGATGTAATGCCACAAGATTATCTTTCGAATAAAAAAAATTCTTGTCAATCTAATGATCCATCGTTGTTTTATTGCAATTTAAAGTTCTATACCTCTTAAAAAAACACCCTTTATATAATTTATATAGGGGTTGATGATAGAAGGGTGAAAATTTAGGGTTGTATATATTTTTTGATGGCACATTATAAAAAAATTCGAAAAATTTTTGTCCACAAAATCGAAAAAAAATTTTTAGCGGTGGCTAACCCTCATCACTTAGGGACATGATATAGATAGTAGCCGATTCTCAGACTTGAATATGCATATAAAATTTCATAAAAATCGGTCAAGCCGCTTCGGAGGAGTTCAATATATTATAGAAATTTATACATTAGATATAAAAAAACCGAATATATAATATATATATATATATATATATATATATATATATATATATATATATATATATATATATATATATATATATATATATATATATATCTATATCTATACATATATATTTCGAAACGAAACGAAAATTAAAAATACATCTGGGAGGATGAGAAGGTGTTACTCACTTTCGTTGCAGTTTGAAAAGACGACAACCCGAGCGTCGACTACTGGCTTACGAATAAAAAAGTATTAGATATAGTCGAAATTGCATCCCGAAATGTAGACCTCGATAGCTTAGTTGCTTAAAGCAACAGGGCGTAAACTTGAGAGACCTGGGTTCGTATCCCAGTCCAGGTTAAAACTTTTGTGATGCAATTTCGATTCCAAATTTACATATAAATATATCTTCATATGAATAATATGAATCGTACGTGTGTGGTTAGCGCGAATAAATATATATATATATATATATATATATATATATATATATATATATATATATATATATATATATATATATATATATATATAGTAGTAAATACTGAGACTATATCGAAATATTTCAATTAAAACTGTCAAGAAGCAGTCAACGAGGACGAACCTCTCACTTTCGAGAGTTAATATTAAGTGCGCTTTGAAAAATAGAACTTCGATAAGTATTTACAAGTATGAATGATTTGTGAATCTTTTTGCCTGCTTGGGAGTGATCTGGAGCGATTAGGCATCGGATCATTCTTACACGTTGCAGACAAAGTTCTGTTGTGTTCGAATGAAATTTCTACAAAGCGTCTACGTACCCTTAGTAATGTTGTCATGAGTAGGAATCTAGAATGCTCGGGAGAGTTTATACGTCTTTTCTTCGATAGAGGGAGCTCACGTAAATTAATTTACGAACTAATATTCTCCTCATACAAATAAAAAAAATACAAAATTAACAGGAAGAAAAAAATTTTATACGAATTGCTTCCACAAATATTAATATAAATATAAAAATAAAAAGGCATAAGAAATAATAGTAACAATAGAAATAAACACATTTATCACTCATTACAAAAACAGATGGCGCTGCATCTAATAGAATTCAAATCTAGTTAATTAGTAAACACAATTGAACAAAGATAGGGAGAATATCATCATCAGCGACATTAAATTCGAACGAGTCAGACGATTTAAATCCTTGGAAAAACAATGGATCAAGACGATGATAGTTCACAAAAAATAAACAAAACAATACAACTAGAGACGACTTACTACGGCCTACTGTATATAAAAATCTGAACTCACAAGAAGGACGAAGAAATTTTAAAAAATTTGAAAAGAAAAATCCTTAAAAATATATTAATGGCTTTAATATAAGAACCAACAGAGAAACAATTCACATTCAACCGCTGATGTATTTTTTATAATCAAAAATCATAAAGCAAATAAGATTAAAATTTATCAAAAATTATAAAGCAAATAAGATTAAAATTTATAAAGGAAAACAGATGACTATTGAATATCCCCAATAATTTATTATCTAAGCGTTATATCAAATTTTAAGTAATTCTTATACTGGCGCATTCGTCATTTTGTGTATACGTTGTCAGTTTTCACTATTGATAAGTTGATCTATTCAAAACTTGAATGGAAAATGATTGAAATTGTTTGTAAACATTTAAAGTCAAAAATTTATTGCCCTACTACATAACCAAACAAAAACAAAAAATTCAGGAAAAACGATTTTTTTCTATTTTATAGTTACGTATCAGAGCTGCGTCAAAATTTGATGTTAGTCCGATGTAGTTAACGAGAAATACATCTTGGATAATACTATCTAAATTTTCCAGTACGTTATATATCGATCATAATGCCCAGATATTTCATCTCATCGACTATAAGAATTATGTCCTCATTAATTTTCATTCTAATGTCATTTAAATCAACACTTCGTAATTTATATTCATTGGCAACACCATATATTTGAATGTATCCATATTAATTTTTAAATTTCTATCTGATTACCTACCATATAAATAATTCATAAGTTTTTCTGAATCAAACCTTTGACAATAGCTCGATGTCATCACCAGATATCAAAGATATCGTATCATCGGCAAATAGAGACATCTCACAATTCCTGACCGACCTAACAATATCATCTATAAAATTACTAAAAGAGGTGAAAGAAACGTCCCTTACGGGATAAAAAAACCTAATTCCATAAAAATTATCTGTTTTATTTTAAATTATTAAATCAAATGAATAGAAAAGGTCCACAGACAATCCCTTGCCGTATAAAACAGAAAACCTAATTCGAAAAAAATAATCTGTTCCATTTTTAATTATTATTAGGACAACATTAAATTTTTCTTATAAGGAAAAACCAACGGAAAAACTCTCAGTCGTTCGAATTCTAAAAACTGAACAGGTTATTATTATTCAGCAACAGATGAAAGCCAAAAGTAGCATTTGAAAGCCAGCTCTTAGCTAGCAATTGTCTCCGTATGTACGCCAATGCTTCGTGCAGTAGGATGATTTAGGACCGGGATAGGTCAGTAACCCGGACTTGGGCGCTTGTCCCGTCCGAATTAACGAGCTGCCTCCACGATTCGCCGGAAAAGTGTGTCAGAAGCGCGCGCACCTTCTGAACGTTGCAACAGGAGGATTTTCCAGGAATAATTACCGTAACCTCACGTTTCTTCTTCGAACACAATGCTGCTACTACAATTAAAGCTGATCATCGTTGAAATACTTTTCCTAGCGTTTTCGAAGAAACGAAGGGAGCAACAGCAATTTTCCTCTTCTGGCACATTTTTTTCTCTTTTACAATATTGCTTAATGCAATGATAGTGTAATAAGAAGAAAACATAGAATCAGACAAAAATACAAAAAGTCAAAAACCTTTCATGTTACTACTATTATTTAACTATTTACGAAATTTGCAATGAATACATGATCAAAATATTACTTAATAAATCAACACCTTAGTTATTTTATGGTCCACAATAACAAAACTATCAAGAATTAGATAGAGAGGGAAACTTATGGTTTGTGCTTATTTTCAAGTTTAGATGTGTTTCATAAAAAATCTTGGTGATTGTTCATTAGAGCTGGAAACAATATTTTTAATTCTAATCTAATACATTTAAATATTCAAACCCATAACCATCAAGAATTACTTAAGATATTTGAGTACAAATACTTTAATGCCATAAAAACTATCATTACATACATACTGATGTATATATATATATATATATATATATATATATATATATATATATATATATATATATATATATATATATATATATATATATATATATGTGTGTGTGTGTGTGTGTGTACAAAAATGTACAAAAAAGCAAACCACATTTCTTAATATTATTATAATATAACAAAGTATCGTATCTTTAATACAAAATTGATGATTGATGATGATGAACTAATTGGACGTCTCTCACATAATACTCATATTAAAACTATTTTCATCATAGAATTGAAAGAAAGAATGAGAAAAGTTTTGTCAGCTACCTTTTATAAGGAAAATTCTCTTATCTGAAATGAATTCACAATGTTTGTGAAGATAATATAGAATAGACCTCCAAATAATATTCACAAATTACAAAATTTGTTTCCTTTAGATAAAGCCCCAGGCTTTATTAAAATATTATTCCTCTAACATTTCTCAAAAGAATTTTGAACGAGTAGAATTTTGGCACTGAATTCTAAAGCTGAAAAATATCAGGATATATGAATTGCAACTATGGAACACTTGAACCAGAAAACACAGGCAATTATTAAAAAATATATATATATATATATATATATATATATATATATATATATATATATATATATATATATATATATATATATATATATATATATATATATATATATATATATAAATAAATGATTAATATAAACTCTAATGGAAATACGTAATAACAAAATTGAAAATACACCCACAGTGAAAACATCAACTCAATGAACTGTTGTCAAAATATAAAGCATTGTTCACATTAAGTAGACTTAAACATAATAAATGATTTTTAACAGTATTCCAAACAACACGATAACTGATCTAACTGATTTTGTAAAAGAAAATTATAAAATTATACCTTTCTTGGATATCTTGAAGAACCTCAGGCTATTCAATATAAGTAAGCATGAAATATGTAATTGATTTAAAAAACATATCTTATTATATATGTTCAATTTATACGTCTTATTCTCTTGCACTCAGTAATGTGCTTATATATAAATATGCAATGCAAAGTTATTTGAGGTATACCGTTTTTCATCCAATTCGTGTATTTGATTAATGGTATATGATTTTTATTTTGTTAAATTACCAATGAATGATAAAATGCTTTGATATGAACGTTTTCAGATATTCACAGTATCATAGACGTATCTACGTTTATTAAAACAAATGGAAACACTTACCTAAATTCTGAGTAACTGAAGCAAACAGTGGTTGATCCTTGATGAAAATGTGACCTTCTAAAGGGTTTTATTTTCTAAGATTATCCAACTCCAATAATTCTGTCAAAACAATGAAATTTGAAAATTGAAAATGCTATATAAAGAATGATTTTCAGATTGCCAATAGCGAAGTCAACGAGTACATTAGGCTAATAGTTCTATTCAAATAATATAAAATTACTAAAGAATTAGTATCTGCCAAAAATAAAATTTTCTCCGCAAACTGACTGCAGTGCCAAAATGCTTCAAAATTATGCACACATAAATTGTCACATTTAGTTTGACAGTTATTGACATTTAAAAGTAGATCTAGCGTAGCGTAGATTTAATATTTCCTAGAAGGAATATGCCACAACTGATATTTCTATGGTTGATAAATGATATTGGTCAAATAAACAAATCAATAGTGAATAATTAATTGCAGCATATGAGAAATGGGACTAACATTCTCATGCAACAAATGATTAACAAACAACAGAAAATAACAAATTCTTCATGTGAGGCACAAGACAAGCTCAGTTAGTTAGTTTCCCGTCATTATTTTTAAATTCGAATCCAAGCTCTAGTTTGTAACCCATATTCGATTCAAAAGTTTTTCATTTTCATTTAAATATTTCATTCTTTCGTACAATAATTTGCCATGGTGTAATTGTGGTAGATAACGGTAATTAACAAAATTGTGATATACTTAAAACATTAGTAATAAGAACCCATAGTACAGCCACAGCCTAACTCTACTTACAAGCCATGAACATAGACTTGGCAACGCCGCATCTGCTCAATCCGGTAGACCGATCGATCTTCGAACATCGGTCTACAGTATGTTAATAATTGCCTTTTCAGGAAAATTTTCAGCGAAACGGTACTTTGTATAAAAAAATACTTTTGACAAAAATTGTAGATCGTACAATTATCTATAGAATTTATTAATACACTTTTTTTCTAAGAAGAACTATGTCTGAGTTACAGCGATTCAAATGTTGTTTTTTTATTATGTACACTAACAGGTTCACTTTATCAATTAGAATAGACAATATGCTATAAATTTCATTATTTTTCATTCTCAGGTGAGAGTAAGTTTAATGCGTCAATTCCTTTAAACCTTTATTGAGATGTGTACAGTAATTTGGATGGTAGAATGATTCTGATATCATATTTGTAATGAGCAAGCAAATTTTCCAGTTGAGACTATCTACTTAATTTCAGTTGTAAAATCAATTTTAAATCATTAGGAGACAGTTTATTTTTATTGATAGAAACATTTACATGCATATCTGAATCTACTAAAATCTGATTAATAATTTGTAAACTGTTTATTTGTGAACATTCAGTTACGTTGGATGGAAAAACTAGAGGGTAAAAAAATGCTGTTAGTTTCAAAAGTTTTTATATTCCACGATTTACATATTAAAATCTTTTTTTATAATTGGATGTTAAATAAACAAAATCACAAATTGAATCTGAGTTTTCAAAGGCTTCATTCAATTTCTCACAACGTTCCTTCTATGCTAGTTCTTTCAGCAGGATATTCTCTTTGAGAGTGGACCGTTTTTGATAAGTAGGGGTAAATAAAGAAAAATACTTGGCACTGCATTTAAATTGAGTTTAACTTTATCAATCTAGCCTTCTTGCCTTCTGTAGATCAATCTAGCAAACGTTGAATACTTTCTCTAGTAAGTGCTCCCTCTGGAAAATGTATGGTACAAACTACAGAATATTTTGTGGGGGTCCATGATGCCCTAGGAATATTTTTTAGCCATTGTTTCGTTAGATTACCATCCTATGGAAAACAAAATACAGAAACTGGTGGTTCGCCGGCCTCGAGATAAGTTTTGTAGTTCGACTTGCATCCAGGCACACAGCAATGACTTGGCATGTTAATGTTTGTGCTAATATCAAGAACAAGACCTATAAGAGATTAGTTCTAAATAACTACTAAATCTAACAAAGGATAAGTAACTCTACTAATCATAAAAAAGGATCAATTCTAGCAAATAATGCTTTTGTTAATGTCGAACTACTCAGTCAAAACAACAGTAATCGGTAGCTATTTACATACAAATTTCAAAGGTATTCCTTAGTCTGTTGCTGAAAAAAACACAGTAGCACTTTCTACACACTATACATCACATAATAGCACAACAACTTAAACGTGGATTTTTGTTTTTACACAATTATGAGATGGTAAAAGTTAGGTATTATTCCCACCTCTCCAGGTATAACCAAAAAAAAGCACAACTTAAAACACACAGATATTCCTGTTTATATAACACATTTGCGGAAAATTTCTTTTGCTTGTTCTTCACAACTTCAAACAATATCACGTTTCACAACTTATTTTTGGATTTGAATGTTATTTCTCTCGTTAAATAGCGATTTATTCAGCAGCAATGACCAGAAACCATTACAACGCCATTACAGCATCATTATTTGTGGGTCTTGCTTGGATGTTGCCAGATTTCCTAGTTCATGGCTTGTAAGTAGAGTTAGGCTGTGGTACAGCATACAAGTATACTATGAGTAAATAAGTTTATTATTATTCTCTCATTGAATCTATGATACGTAATTATCTGTTGTGTCATACAACAACGTCACTCAACTTACGTAACTAAAGTAAGCCTTAAAGTAAGAGATTATACTGAATTTTGAGCAAACGTGGTGCATTTTCTGTCATTTCATTATATCAATTTCATTTATGATTCGAAAATAAGTAAAACATTACATTTTACTTCAGTGTGAGTTTATTCTGTATATTAATCCTTAATTTTTCAACCAAACTTCACGAAAAGTTGGGTTCAGTTGAGTGCTTCGAATTCTCCAAGATGCTATTTGATATGAATGTTAGGAAAATTCAGATAAACTTATTATTTTATAAACCACTTCAGTCCAATATAAGTATTTAGAAATTAAGCCTTATATAAATCAAAGATATAATAAAAATAACTTACAAAATTTTCCATTACAGATTGCGATTTGCTTATATTTGATTTGCTAAATATGACATATGCTCATATTTGAAAATGCAATGTTTGTAATATGCGTAATACAATTATGCATGTACTTTCCAACAAATGTTTTTATGACAGCATGGCTATCTCAGTATTCTCACCCTAGAATATAAATATATCGTTTTAGTATACATGTTCTATGGTTCTCACAAACGCAGTTACGATGTAAATTGATTGCGTGTTCATAGAATTATCGTACGATTTTATCGCACTCTGTGTTGTTGCTTTTTAAACTAAAACAAATTATTTAGCAATTTTATAAAACTTTTCACTTCAGTGAAGATGTCCAAAAGAGGTGATGAAAATTTTCATATTCAAGTGAAATATAATACAATCATTGGATTTTTCAGGCTACAATAAGAGACATGGGAAAAGTAAACAATCAAACCCTGCAGTTGGAGATAGAGCAAAAGAAGTTCTTTCAAATATTGATGAGAATAACGAAGTGATTAAAATGTTTCTTGTGTTCTCAAAAGAATTAGATGACAAACATGATAGATATGAGAGAATCGTTAAACTTAGTAGGGATATTACCATAGAAAGCAAAAGGATTATATTTGCTCTACACAGTACTAGTACAGATATGTAGGCAGAGTATTTATTCTATAACTGATTTTTTGATAATAACTTTTCTGTAGGGAAGACAAAAAGCAATCTGTTTTCGAAGATGTCCACACAAGACTGGAAAACCTAATGTTGAAAAATTTCAAACAAATTGCTATTGAATTAAAAGGTCATGACCCACACTTGTACCATAAAGCATTTACTAGTGGAATGCAAGAATTTATTGAGGCTTTAGCATTCTATCAGTATCTAAAATATGGAGAGATTCAAGCCTGGGAAAAAATAAACAAAAATTTTATTTATGATGATGAAAATATAACCCTCTTCTTTTCACATTATGATTTCATTCTAGGCATAGCTGATTTAACAGGGGAATTAATGAGACGATGTATAAATAATTTAGGTATTGGTAATATTGAAGATTGTTTTAGGCTATGTGATTGTGTCAAATATATCAATACTGGATTTCTGGGTAAGACACTTTGTTGTATACCTCCTTCCATATGTGATTGATATTTTTCAGCAAAAAAATATTGTTGCAAATTTAGTTAAAACTACGATAATTTTTTTGGTATTGCAGGTACTATGGCTCCTGGACACAAAGAAATAGGCCGAAAAGTATATACCTTGAAACAGAGTTTAGCAAAGATGGAGTTAGTTTGTTATAATTTGAAAATAAGGGGTAGTGAGATACCAAAACATATGTTAGTAGCTGTATTAGAAACTCAACAAGAAATGAATAATGAAGAAGATGATGAAGGATTTTACTAGAATAAACAAATACTTTTTTCTCAAAGTGTGGTCGCTGAAATGCAATATTTGAAACTAATAAAAATAACATATATATATTGTTTTCAATTTGAACCGATGAAAATATTGCCTCGTACACTAATCTGAAGCAATTTTATTGAAGTAATAGTCTTTCAGAATCTACGAAATAAATTAAAATAATTTAAGAGTTCGAATTAATTGATGCACATTCCACATCTCATGTGGAAAAGTAATGAAAAAATAATACCTTTTATATCATGAATATTTCCATCATTGTCTTGACCAGATATTGGCAAGATATATTAAAAATCAAACATTTAACACAAGTGATAAAAACTTGTTGCCATAACTGATGTAACAAAAGAGCGTTATTAAATAAAAGATCAAAAATTTTATACCAAGAGGATAATATTTAATTAATGGAACAAGCCAAGGTCAACATGTAGTCAACCATAGTTTTTATGTTTCAGGTTTGAGAGGCAATTTGAATTATACAATATAATTGTGTAATTCAAACATTTGGCTTCGTTCCGCTAAAAACGATATTCATTTCACATACATTTCAGGCTATCACTGGCATAAGTTTATATTTTTGTTCCAAAGTTTTAAGCAGTAAATTAATTTTTATACAAATAATATTAGGACACAAAGGAACTAGATTATTAATTAATATATTAATTCAATATTATATATTGACTCTGATAAGGGTATATCCAATAAAAAAACTATTCTTTTCAAAAGATAATTGAAGATTAATTTATCCCACATCAATGACGTGATGTGGAAACCTTGTATATCAAAAATATATTAATTCTGACACTGAAATATGGGTATTAGAAAAAGCAAGAACACATTATTTGTTGATAGAGTTGGCCAGAGTTTGATTAATTAGTGTCAGAATATAACTATAATCGAGTGAGATTCAAGATTAATAAATAAAGTGGAATGTTTTTATCAGATATCACGTTTTTATTTAATGCTACTGTTATATCAAACAAGAAACATGTAAATGTCAAAATCTCAAAAATTATTGTTTCACATATTTACAAATTAGTACTAGACTTCTACATCAGTTATATTCTTTGAGAACATTTATGAAATCAAATATGAAGGGGCTGTTCGATATTATTCAGAAATTAAATAACAGAAAATTATTTACAAAATTGAGAGAACCTTATATGCAAACATACAGGTAAAATATAATTTTAATATATATATACATAGAAGACAATTTAATTTGAAATTAATATTGCCTCTTTATTTTCCTCTTCCTTTTGGAAGATTTCTCCCCCTGTCATCCACTAAATTCTAACCTCCCTACAATATCTCTCACAGTTTGTAAGAGATTAGCATCGTTAGAGCTATTTTCTAACAAAATAGAATGAAGGTTGGTCATATACGAATCAATATTCTGTAAAGTTGCCCTCTCCTTGATACCTGCAAAGAAAAAATTAATTTTATTAGTTTCAAAACATAATTGACAATGCTTTTGCACTTGAGGGGTCAATAACAAAAATTGAATATCTAAAACATAATCGTGATACAATAAAATTATTGATCACATATATAATATTGAAATATAACTGTGGAAACAATGCATCCTTTTTATTTCAATTATCAAGATCTAGTTATAAATTGAAGATGTCTATGAATAGTATTTAATAATAATAATAATATTCCTTTATTCAACAGTCATCATACTTTTCAACAAAATTGTATCAGAACAATGAAAGTGAATTACGTCCAAATTAAATTTACAAAGGTTCTTTATATGTTTCGAAATATTTAGTTAGATTATATGGTTCACAAAGTATAAATTCATATATACTTTTCTTGAAGAGCTCATGTTTTCCCATTTGCTTCAAATATTTGGGCAAAGCGTTGAACAATGAAATGCCCATATAATCTGTGCGTGTATAAGTATGTCGCGGATAAAAGAAAGTATGTATTTGACTTGTATTATTCTTGTTTCTACAGTTTTCAAAGTAGAAATCCTTACTATGTACATAAAGAAGTAACCTATATATGTATAGGCCATAAACGGTCAGTATTCCATTAGATCTGAACTTACATCTACATGATTCCCTATATCCCAGACAAAACATCGTTCGTAATACCCATTTTTGAGCCACAAAGATCTCCTGGACATGTGAGGAGCTACCCCAAAATATAATGCCGTAGGACAGAATTGACTGAAAATTAGCATAATATAAAACTTTGAGGACCCCTATATCTACCTCATCCCTCAATAACCTAATAGTGTAAATGACTGAATTTAGTGACTTTTTCAATGCTGTTGTATGTGTTTCCCACTTCAGATCTTTATCAATGTTCACTCCAAAGAAATTAACCAACTGCTTAATTTAAATTTCAATACTGTATTCAGACAGGTCTTGACAGCGACAGTGCCTTCCATCATCACCAAAAAGAAGATAGTTCGTTTTCTGCATGTTAATATTAAGACCATTTTGTTTACACCATTTATGCGCATCATTCAAGATTTTCTTTGTCTTATCAATTGCGGATGGTACCGAATCTAATGTTACCAAAAAGTTCGTATCGTCGGCGTAGACAATTGGATGACAACACAGAATTTTCTTTGGCAGAGAGAGTTAATGTAAATGACAAAAAAAAGCGGCCCCAAGATACTTCCCTGTGGCACTCCCACGTTAATATATTTATCTTCGGAAATGTATGTTTTACCCCCAACGGGGACATATACTCTCTGCATTCTGTTCTCTAAATAACTGCTTATTAGCTTCAACTGGTTACCTCTAATTCCACATTCCTCAATTCTCGTGAGCAATATTTTATGCTGAACATAATCGAAAGCCTTTGACAAGTCCAAAAACAGACCAATACGTATTTCACTATTTTCCAGGGATGTTATTATTTTGTCGACTAATTCGAAAATAGCTGTTTCCGTTGATTTATTTTTCATGAAGCCATCCTGCTGAGTGGAAATTAACTTGAATTTCTTGAAAAAATGAAGTAGCCTAGTTGCCAAGATTTTTTTAAAAATTTTTGAAAAAGAAACTACTGTATACTAATCGGGCGATAGTTTTCAAGTTCATTTACACCCCCTTTTTTGTATACTGGACATACCAAAGCGAATTTTTGGTCATTTGGAAAAACGCCCTGTTTGAAGGAACGATCTATATTATAGATCGCTCATATTATAGATTCTATAATATGAGCGAGAGGCTTAGCAATTAAATGAATTGATTTCTTTATAATTATCATCGGAATACCGTCATGACCGGAGTTTAGAGGAGTTTAACTGTTGATATAATCTCCTTCTCTGAAACATCAAACATATAAAACGATTTCTCCATACACCCAGTCAATAACCTATTACTGCCCACTATATTTGGAGACTCATTATGTATATCTGCAGTTCTAGCGAACAGATCACTGAAATTATTCGCAAGGCGAATAGGATCTGTACTAGACAAGGTAGGTGTCGGTTTCGATTTATGTTTTTGATTATTAATAACATTCCACACGGCTTTTGATTTGTTTTGACTTCTCAATATATAGTCACTAAAATAGGATTTCTTTGCATTAATAATGCAAACATCATATTGTTCTTTTGTAGTGATATATAATTGCTTGTATTGAGGCCCAACATGTGACATAATGCGTAACATGTCCAGCCTATCCTTCAGTTATTTAATCTGAGGGTTGATATGAAAGGAACGTTTTCTGGATATTTTGATTTTTTTCATGGGGAAGCAGTTTTGAAATATCAAACTAAAACGTGATAAGAACTTCATCCATGTCCGATCAACATCAGCCATATCTGAGTATAAATCGTCCATGCAACATAAGAAAGTTCAGAAAGAAAACTGTTGATATTGTGCTCATTAATGCTTCTTTTAAGGACGATATCAGCATTAGGTGTTGTGGATAATAGGTCTCTCCATACGAATTTCAATGCACAGTGATCAGAAATATGACCATCTACCACCGTACTACTGCCCTCGAGATTGGTAAATACATTATCTAAGCATGTTCCAGATGTAGGACATGTAGTATTGAAATTTGTTATATTTACATTATACATTTCAAGAAGTGATAATAAATTTTTGGTTTCCCTGCTATTAAAATTAATATCTACATTAAAATCTCCGGCTATTACAAAATTCAACTTCTCATGAAAGCATATATCCAATATAATACCGAGCTTTTCAAGAAAAATATCCATATCACAAAAGGTATTTCACATTTCAAACTGAACGGAGTTAATTGAAATCCAGTTGGAAAGGAAATAATTTAATTTTTGATCAGAACAATTTTAACTTGCTTTAAGAATATAAGATATTCTCATTCATTAAAAAAATGTGCTTGAATTATTACTAATTTTGAAATATTGGATAGATTCATCGTTACTTTGTGATAATGCATAATATAGACCTGGACTCTACAATTACTGTATTTATATTTTTATTTATTTAGTGATTATCACATTGGGATTGAGCGACAATTCAGATAAAACACTTAATTTAAAAATGATAAGTTCATGGATATATCGTTGTAAGTACAAAGCACTGATCTGCTCTGTTCTTACAGTGCTATGCATGAAGCAGTCTATTTAACAAAAAATATACGTTGAATGCTGTTTCTCGTTTGAAATCTATTTTGTAAGATGAAGCACTATTTCTGTCAAGGAAATACTGCCTCACTTTTCCCTTTTTGATTTCAGCTGACATACTCCTGGACAATTCATTTATTTATTGATATTATTACAATATATAATAATGTTAATGAACAGGATATCCCCTTTTTACATTTATGTATACTAATATAAAATTAATCTAATTATTAAAAAGATGCCATGCAAATGAATGAAGAATAATGAAACAAATATTATCAACAAATAACAAAACAAATCAAACAATGAAATGTAATTTGACCCATGCATCTTAGTGCAAAAAAGGAGAGTATGTCTCGTAATTCTACCAAGCATATTGAAATCAATGATCTAAAGTACCACTGCATTGCACTAATAATTCTGAAAAAGAAATATATCAGACACTCTCCTTTTGTTTTCCAGAGAGTCCAGATTAAATTGAGCAAGCCATGGCAACATAAATTTGTGGTGAAATACAAAAATTGAATGATAACAATCGCATGAATCTTCACAAATAAAGGAAATACACGAAAGTAGGTGATCCCCTAGCTAATAGTCATGGAGACTTGGACAACCAGATCTATGAAAAAAATAACATTGCACTCTTCAGCTCCAAACAATTAGTTTCAATCCACTTAACGAAAAAAGCAACATGTAATTGGAAACTGTACCCGACTCCAGCTACAGGTGAATAAATCTTAATATCATCGGCAAACACTAGTAAATTCGCATCAAGAGCCGCCGTAATATCGTTCATAAAAATGTTTAATAGGGTAGGACCCAAGAGTGATCCCCGAGGCATCCCAAATTGTCAAAGTTTACATCTCAAATGTTTCAAATAAAACTGTTTGCAATCTCTTTCACTTAAATATAAGTCTCACTCAACTGGAATCTCATGCAGTTTCTTTCACAGTACACTCACTACAAAATTTTGATGACAAATAATATCGCTCTCGTTTTTGAGATAAAAGAGGGTGAAATAAACTCCTACATTTTTGGCCACAAACGTATTTCAGTTGTCTTTCTGTTCACAAAAGAGGTTGAATAACTAGATATATGAATTGTTATTAAGAATTCAGTGGCGTAGATTATGATTGAATTGATACTAATTTCTTCATTTTTGAATGTAAAAAACTCATTTTAACTGACGAGAAGACATACTTATTAAATTTGATTGAGACACAGATTTATCTTTCTCTATTTCAACAAAATAATTATATATGGGTGTAAATATTATAGCAAACAATTAATTTTGTATCTATATGAGAAAATTATTTACTTCAATATATGAGAATTTGATTTCTCCATATGAATGAATTAGACAGTAAATAATTGGATTTTCACAAGAAAATTAATTATTTACTGGAATTGCAATTAGATGAAATTGCAATCCTTTCAAAACAATTCCATCACTTTTGAGATATTCCTACTACTTATATTAAGTAGTAAATATAATTCTTTCAAAGAAATATAATTCTTTGCATTCTAAAAAAATATCGTCATTCAAATACCTGCTTAAATAAAAACATTAAAATACTATCACTTGAATTTTCAGATTTGTATAAATAAAATAAAAAACAATTATTATGTTAAATTCTTTCTCTCACCTGGAAGTTTAACGCCTGAAAAACCTGCAGTTAGAGAGGATCTTAGCTGGTCCAAATGTTTTTGCAATGATGTATTATTTTTTTCTTGTTGAGATATTTCTCCTTCTAGTTTCGTGATAGCAGATTTCATATTTTCAATATGTTTTTGCAAAATTGCATTCTGTTGTTCAAAATCAGTGTTAGATTTTCTCAATTGTCTCAGTTCTGCATCTCGGGTTTTATTATGATCTAAGAACTCTTCTGTAAATATTGGGATGTCAAAGTTACCAAAGTCCAAATCACTATTTTCCTTAGGAGTAACTGACTGATTATGTATTACCTGCAACACATATACCTACTATTGTAGTTGAAAATGTTAGTTGGAAATAATTCAATTGTTAAGTATTTCAAACAATGGCAATATTCATCAAAATATAGTGTGAAAATAATATCATCAGTTACACAAAGCCTATCACTTTAAAAATTATTAATTTTTTCTGATATTCTCATTTCAAATTCCTGTAGAATGGTAAAAATTCTTGTAAATAAAAAAATAAATACCTTGGGTTCTTCCCTATTTTCTTTGATTTTTTTCTCATTTTGTTGTGCTGTAAAAAGTTTATATGCTTCTGTTTGCTTGTAAGCATTATACTCCCTGGTATATCTCTCCCTGTCCTGTTCTGCAGCGTCTAAATACTGTTGTTTCTTTTCTACAGGAGCATTGCTCCATTCACTTGCAAGAAGTTTCGTTATTTCTGCAAATGATAGATTAGGGTTTTCTAATCTTACTGTTTCTCGACGATCATTCAGAAACCTGACATAACCTAGAATATAATTGTTTGAATTAAAAAACAAATCATTAATTCAGATCATTTTACAGATATAACATATGTACAGATTATATCAAAATTAATACTACAGTTGATCAAATCATTTACCTGTCAATGGATGTCTTGGTGCAGTACTATCTTTAGGCTTCTTGCGTTTCTTTCCTTTAGCGGTTTTTGGTATTTGCGTAACAGAATTTCCAGAACTATCGGGTACTTTATCTTCTTGTTGTTTGGTTTCAATGCTTTGTGTGTTCTGAGCTTCAACAGATTCTTGGGCTGTAGATTCCATTCTATCACAAATTATGCTTAAGACTAAAGACTATTCGAAACGTAGATTTTTATTCCATTTTCACTAGGATACAAAAAGTTGTATACAATCTATGGTGTAATACAGAATTTCAGAAGTTGAAAATATTTTGTATAGTTTTCAATTTACACCAAAAATATAAACATAGATTTATTCTATTCTTTTTCTTTACTGTCCGGCACAGCCTAGCCACAGCCGAACTTTATTTAAAATTATCTATAGAAATTTACTCATTCACTCTTATATAATACAGTCTTCACATTTGATGTTCGCAGACGATCTGAAACTATATCATGAAATTAACTATAACTGTGTTCAACTTCAGCTCACGCTGGACCACGTTACTAGTTGTTGTGAGGACAATTATTTGAGTTTGAATGTGTCAAAATGTAATGTTGTCTCACAAGGAAAAGAGACCGAATTGACTGTGATTATAGCGGGGGTCGTCAGGTTCTTTCTCGTTCTGATATGGTGAGAGATCTTTCTGAGAGAGGTCAGAGAAAATATATGGATTCGTTATACGCAATGACAAATATTTTAATAATTCCTCAACATTCATAGGACTATTTAATACCCTAATCCGTAGCAAGTTGGAGTATGGCAGCATGATCTGACAGCCTATTTACACTTGCCATTAACGCCATCTAAGGAGCTATTCAGAGAAGGTTTAGAAATTCTTAGTTTGGAGGAAGGATAAAGTTTATCCACAGAGAGGAGTCAATCATAACGACTTATTGAGAGGCTTTAATCTCATTGCAGAGCAGGAGATAAACTTTATCACTCAAATTTTTGTACAAATTACTTCACAATGTATTGATTGTAATACAGAATTATTTCACCAAGATAATTGATTCAGATTGAGTTGTTTGTAATATTTCATTGAATGCTATAATGTAGTTAAAAGTTACTATTTTTTAGATTAGATTGAGCTCCTTGTTTTATCTTTCTCATTTTAACTATTTAGTTAGTATTCAACATTATTTCATTATTAATTCAGTAATTCAGTATCAATTCAGTATTTGATAAAGAAGTAATACCTCGAAACGCCGTCATGCGTATTTGTATTAATTTATGAGAAAATTCTAAATATTGTTTCATTATACATATTAATTTTCTCCAGTTATCGGCCTCATCAATCATGTCATTATTTTCTGTAATTGGGTATTATACCTGTTGGGAATGAAGAACTTATTATTATTATTATTATACCATGGTTTAATATGTAATGAATTAAGTTTTATGATGGAAGTTTACAAAGAGCCCTTGATAGAGCCCAACTCTAACCACTCCTCTTTCCATCTTTCCCAAATCACCCTCCGAAACATTTACCAAAATTCAGAAACGTCTACCTTTCATTGAAGAGGATTTTGTTTTGAGGCTCGCAACTTAGCCAGATCATCTGTCCTCTCATTCCCTGATACACTTGAACACTTGAGAAATAGGGTTAAATCCTGAAGAGTATGTCTATGTCTATTTTCTAGGACAATTATATTGCTAATTTCTTTTTGGCGGTGATATTCTGGTCAACTGCGATTCGTTTATGCATATGCAACTGAACAGAATACACATTTTGGAGTTAATTTAGTTTCACAGATCTCCTCTACGTGGTTTTCTGCACAATCACCTTTCATTACTGCTCCAGTTTAACTTAGTATGCCCATAACGCAAACAGCGGTAACACTGTATCACGGAGCCCTTATATAATGAAACCTATCTGACACATCCCCAAATACCTATCATTTCTGGAAGATTTCTACCTTTGATGGAAAGTAACCATCATTTTAGTGGTTGATAAGTAACCTCTTCCCCATTAAATACTCTTTTGTTAAATTGTTTTGCATCAGTAATTTTAACTCGTGAGTCAGAAGTGTTAATAATATCTTCTCGAGTTATAAAAGAACCTAGGTTATTAATAACTTTCTTAATAGCCAATAAAAAGTCATCTATGCTTTTTCATTCATAGAAGAATGAAATATATTAGCTGCAACAGGTGATTGAAATTCAATAACTCTTCGTTAATAATCTTTTTAGTAACATGTTTAATGTTTGTAATTCCTAAAGAAGTCAATATTTTCCCCAAATCCTTAGGATGCGTGTTTCCTATGTTACACAGATCTCGACTCTTAAATTGCCATATATGGACCAGCATCAGATAAAGCGTACTTTAAATTTATTTCAGTTTTGGAAGAAGTGTTGAATATTGGTATTAACTGATTCTTGAGTACAAATTGATTTATGTTTTTTGAGGTGTTATTAGTGTCAGTTATAACCGTGTTATTATTATCGATATTAATCTGAAGATTGGGAGTTATATTTTTTAGACTATTGCCTAATTTATGGTTTATATTTACAGGTTTTTGAGGTTTATATTTGGTATATACTAATAACCAAATGTTATTAGTATTATTATAGGTAGAATATAGAAATGATATAGGATTTATTCAAAGAAGGAACGGAAAATTTGGAAGAGCAAACGTGAATTAGTGTAATAATATAGGAATTCTATGCAAATCTGAGTTTCATAGAAACTCAAAAAAGAAATAGAAATGAAAAATAAATGGTTTTTTTTTTGCTTTCAAATTATTACTATTATTCGTTACATTATTGTTAACTTTGAAATTCAAAGTCGGCATCGTAGCGTTATGCTACCAACATTACTCGTGTTTCTTAACGCTTAATGATACTTATGCTGTGACACGACCGACCGTAAACAGGCTATGAACAGCGTAGTCCGGCGTGTTGCCAAAATCGAGTAGGTGGTTTACTCTCCTAGTCGGTTGTTCCCAAAGTTTCAAGCATTATTTCAACTCTTCTTTTATATTCCGAACGGTTAATGATATTATTGGTATATATAACACAATAAATATTATTTCTGAGCTCATATTCTTTTTATCTTCTTTTTATCATTTAAATAACATAAACTTTTACCCTTTAAATATGTGAAAGATTGGTCTACACCGTGGAATATCTTTGTATCTTATCTTTGTTATCAATAGAACTATTAGTTGAGATCAGCGGTGTGAATTTTTCTGACTTTGTTCAAGTGGTTGAAGATGTTGCTGTCTTAGGTTCACTAACTGATGGCGAAATTTTATCTGCGAGAGATAAGAATGAAAAAAACAACGATGAAGATGAGCACGATACATCAGAACCTTTAGCAGAGGTGTCAGTTAAGGTTAAGCAAGATTCTCCTTCGATACCTTACAAAGTTTCTGTCTACAAAACGAGCAGTTAATAAATAATAATTGATCAACGCCTAATAATTCGAAGTTTTATGTATTTTCTCTCACACATTTCGAACCATTTGATATTTCAAACGCTCGATAATACGTAATATTTTAAGAGTCCCTCGAGTTTCGAATTAACGAGAATCGACTGTAATAGTATGTTTTCAAACGTCACAACGGCAGACGTGGTCAAATGAATTCAAAATTCACCAAAAATCGATACCTGTCTTACCTAGGCGCCCGTCGCGTCCACCGCTTTAGGCTTAGTGAGCCCCTATCTCATGCTTGGTAGGTATAAGGGCCTCTAAGTACAAAAACTCAGGTCTGGTCAAATACTTATAGGTAGCCGCCCACTGGCTCTTAGACTATGATGTCATACATATTCATGTATGATTATTATCTGTGTTAAGTGTGAATAGTTCAACATATTGAAATTATTGGCGAGCACTTTGCATATCTTATAAATGTTTCCATCACTACTGCAAAGTTCCCCAATATCCTTGAGCAATCCATAGTAATTCCAGTATTTAAGAATGGAACCGTGAGTGAAATTACTAATTATCGCCCAATATCCATTTTGAGCGTGTTTTCCAAGGTAATAGAGAAAATTGTTTTCGCCAGAATGATGAGTTATCTCAATAGATTCAAAATTGACTACGCGCAACATGGATTCAGAAGCGGCCACTCAACTCAGTCAGATGCGGTTAAGTTTTTTGAATCCGTCTACGAGTGTTTGGATAAACACTTGTTTGTGGCGGGGTTATATTTTGATTTATCTTTCGCATTTGATTCACTATCCTTTGAATTTTTACTTGATAATTGCTACAATTTAGGTTTCAGAGGTGTGTTTCTGAATTGGTTACGTAGTTATCTTGAAGAAAGAACAATGGTGGTGAAAATAGGCGAGAGTTATTCTCAGAGACATGATATTGCTCTTGGGGTGCCGCAAGGCTCTGTACTCGGACCTCTTCTATTCATATTGTTCATAAACGATCTGCCTGCGAAGTTGTCCCGGTTTTTGGTGACACTATTTGCCGATGATTCATCGGTGGTTGTTTCTGGCAGGACTCCTGAAGAACTTCTGGAGGCATGTGAATGCATTGTGAGGGAGTTTGTAAGTTGGTGTCAAATGAACAATCTGATGGTGAACGTTGACAAAACTGTATGTGTTCAGTTTTGTCTGAAGGGCAATGGAATTAGTACCTTGGATGTTAAATATGGGGATAACACTATATCATCATCCCAATTTCTTGGAATATATGTAGACAGGAATTTGAGATGGACATCACACATTGGGGTCTTATGTAAAAAATTGAGTAACTCATTTTTTGCAATCTCTAGAATCAAGAACATCGTACCTAGAAACTGTGTTATGAATGTGTATTACAGTCTTGTATATAGTCATCTAAATTATAATATTCTGCTGTGGGGCTGCTCTACAGAAATGAATAGGGTGTTTATTACACAGAAGTGTAATAAACACCCGTAAACAATAATTACTTCGATTAATATTCAATATTTCATCAACGAACATCTTGTAAACCTATCTTCATTAATAATTACATACTTACATTACCGTGTTTATATATTTATAGATGTTTTTTTATATGTTAAAGAAAATGAAGATAGGTTTATTAAATTGAATAGTAATCATGAGTATTCAACAAGAAACAGGGATGTGCTACTTATTCCTATGCATAAAACAGCTAAATTTGAGCACTCTCTCTATTGTCAGAGCATTAAAATTTTCAACCATTTACCATAGAATTTGAAAGTACTGAAAGCTCATTTGTTTAAGAGGAGAGTTAAATCTCTGCTCTTAACAAAGGCATACTACAGTGTGTCAGAGTACTTCGATGATTCGGATGTAGGCAATAATGTATGAATCAATTTTTTGTATCATATATTTGTATATTTTTTTAACACAAATGTTCTTCACCATGTGAAATTGTCTCAAATGTTTAATATCGCTGAGGAAATTTTTATTTTCTTTTCTTTTCAATCAAAACTGTAAATTATTGTAAATATGAATTTAACCAAGATTTTTGTTTGAACCAATATTTTTGCTCGAGGACTGAATGGAAGATCAGACTCCAAACTGAATTCGGTTCTTTTGAGAGCATTTCTCTTAGTTGTAATTATTTATCAATTGAAATGAATGTAATTTTAGTATGTAAGGAATGTTTCTCAATAAAATTGTATTAAATATTATTATATTATTATATAGGGGAACTGTTTCATACGTATGCAGTAGAATTCTCTGAAGTGGGCATATGGTAATAGATAAACAATATGAAATAGCTGAAATGGGGACGAGGCGCGATTCAAATAGATATGTTGAAGTAGGTGGTATAATTAATAATTATAATATGTTTACCTGGCATGTTTACATGGCATGCATGGCATGTGCGATTTGCAACTTGTCTTTGCCGCTTTATTTATTGTTGTGATAAAATAGGATAATATTTGCCCTCTATCAGTGAATTAGTTATGAATTAATACATAGATTGTATCGAAAGTGGTGGTGTTTGAAAATATTCATCATTACGAATAGTACATTTATAATCGTTCGTGTATACAAAAACAAGAAGAATGTTGAATTTGTACTTAAGTACAGAATTTTCAGAATCAGAGAATGTTTCAGTAACGATCAATTTTTATATGATTTAAATAAAAATGAGTAGTTTTCTGATTATCACTATAATTAATTTAAAATATGACAATATTGTTTCGCCAACACATTGGTTTCATTAGTTGTTGATGATAAACTGAGCTATTACACTCGACTGCTTGCATTTATCCTGAAGTGTGATCCTGAATGAAATGACCATAGAACACTGTTCCCTTGAAGTAAGGGAATGACTATAGAACAAAATATGTCTTCTGAAGTGTAGCGAATGACTACTTCAGGAAAAATGCAAGCAGTCCGCAACGTAATGCTCAGTTTATCATCAACATATGATGAAGTCACTGTATTGGCAAAACAATATTGTTACCTTTTAAGTTATTTATAGTGACAATCAAAAAACTACTTAGTTTTATTTAAATTATCTATTTAGATTTTCATCAAGTATCCTCCCAATCGATTAATGATTTTATATGATTTTTCAACACACATTTAGAATTCAACTTATTTTGAAAATCATCATTCAAAGTGATCAAGCTTTTAAGTAATCAATATTTTTTAGTACTCTGTGAGAGCTTCTCGTTACTTGAGGAAAGAAAGAAAAAAATTTGTTTCACACAAATATTAGGTGAAAATACATTTCAATTATATAAACTTGTAATTTTAAATGAAAACGTTATATTTGTACCCCTCTTCTAATTTCTTATCGAAATTTGTGGAAAACCTGACTGTTCGATGGGAAATAATGTAAATACATATTCAAAAAGAATCTGGATTCCAAGAAGAATTTCCACGAAATCATATTTGAGAAAAATTTATAAAAATTTTTAAATAGTTGGAAATGAAAATTTGTTTGAAATTAACTGAAATAATTTCAAATTATTAAAATTGAATGACTATGCTGCTATTATTTTATGCATTATTATTATTATTATTATTATGGTTAAGTGTGCAATTTTATCTTCAAGTAGGTTTGTCATCCAGAATGAATTGATGGATAATTAATATTAGATAACGTTTTGAAATATAATGACTCATTTTATATGCCTGTCCATTAAATTCACAACAGAAATAGAGAATGACCAAAAAACATTAAACTCTTTAGATTTAGATTTGACTATTACTAGGGAAGATGATTCTTTAACATTTGATATATGCAAAAAAACCTACATGCACAAATACCTTAATTCCTCAAGATAGTAATCCCCCATTAAATATTAAATTTAGCTCCTTTCATTCTTTTACACATAGACTTTTGTCCATTCCGCCTTCCGATGAACAGTTTAACAAAGAAGTAACAACATTGAAACTGTCAACAAATAATAACGATTATGATGAAAACATAATAGATGAACTTATAAAAAAAAACAACGGAAAAAACTTTCAAATTCAATTTATCCTCCTCAAATTATGAAAAGCGAACAAAAATTATAAATTACTAATTTCATACCTCATACCAGCGAAAAAATTTGCGAAAGATTAAAAAAAAAAGATAAAAACCATTTTCACTAACAAACGAAATATAATAAAGTCACTTCTAATGACTTACTCGTATAAAGAAAAGATAAATGTGGAAAACAAAAGCGGGATTTATAAATTTTTTTGCAAGGAATGTCTTGCGTTTTATATCGGTCAAATAGGTAGAAAAATACAAACTCGTGTTGACGAGCATAAACGTTCCAGTTTGTACAATATTGATAAAACCGGTTTTTCAGAACATTGTATTAACTCTAATCGTTTCATAGACTTTGAGAAAACCAAATGCTTACACAAAGGTAAAAAAGGGAAGCGATGAGACCTTTTAGAAGCAGTTGAAATATGCAGTTCTTGAAGAAAAAAGAAGACGTAAATGAATACGTAGATTTCAAATATCCCCCTTATAACTATTGTATAGATATGAATTTGTTGTTCGTTCCTTATTGTAGTTCAGTCTTGAAGATGAGCTCACGCTCGAAACGTATTGAGGAATTGATATTGTTGAATATAATCGTGAAACATTATACTTTGTGTTTAATTTAATTCAATATTTAATTATGTTTCGCCAAGAGTTAAGCGGGAATTCAATCTCACTAACTAATATTTAATTGCATAAATAACTATGTCAAAAAATTTGGTGAATATTCTGTGATTTGCTTTGAAAGCTGCTTGTTTACTAAAACGTGATCACTAGCTCAACATACCTTCATGATTGTTGATTGAGTATAAAAGGAATCAACATGAGAAAAATGAGTATTCAAAAGCGGCACAGTCTTAATTTACCACCTCTTTAATAAGCAGAAGAAAAGACCCATTTTTCCTCATAGGTCATATAATCCTTTTTTTTTAATATTGGTTCTTGAGATTCAGAAGGAAATATACATTAATTGGAAACGTATTTGTATACACATATACAGTTACTTACAATATTCATATTAGGCAGTATACATATAGGTACACAATGCAAAATTGTTTATAAATTATTTTTGATTTATATTGACTGATTAATTCATAAAAACAAATGTTTAACTGCACTTGTTGAAACAATAACTTTAACGTGGTGCTTCGCCAAAGTTGATACTTCAAATATAAGATTTTGCTCAACATAGTAACTTAGATATAAAGTGCCATTGCGATTACCAGAATCACATCTTCTGACAATTTTCTCTAGGCGAGTATGAAAGAACATTGTAGAGAGTCGACAAACAAATTTTACCAAACATCTGAAAAATTTCCCCAAAAATTTAAATGCCAGTCAATATATTATACATTGGAAATTCATGTTTAAATTATATCTTCAAGATCATTCTAAATTACAATCAAAAACATAACCTCGATATGCTGTATAGGATAGCTCACAAGACTTAGTGGCCATAGATGCGATGCTAATATGAACATTTGTTGGCTAATCGATAACTGCCTAGCAGATATATGCGAAATTCTTTTTTCTGCGTATTTCCTATGTGGACAAAAAACTGGATTAAATTGTGAAAATACCACAAGGAACAAAAAAGATTTATAATTGGATTTCAAGTTGATGAATAACACTGCAATTTTTTTGTCTTAGATGTGTGACTTGTTTTAGACTTAATTTTGGTCTCTGAAATGTGAACAATTTTGCTCTATCGCGTCATGTTTTCAAACTACAGGATACCCTCTTTCGCCCTAAAAGTCTTACAAAATGGGTATGAAGAGGAAAATAAAGTGGGTACTAATGAAATATATTAGAATATTTTATTCATACAAAGGTTATTATGATATTTACAATTAAATTGTGTTTATACAAGAAATAAAAAAGATATTAGGGTAAAATTTTCGCGAATAACTTTTCCATGATACTGACATCTCATCTACCTTGATACCTTGCCTCAATGACCTTCAAATCTTGCTGGAATCACTCATCCTGTTCATAACTAACAGCGCCAAGATTTTCTGGAAAGTTAGCCTGATGGCTATATGTAAGAAACGCAGTTTGATACTCATGTTACAGCCAAGCTTTTCGAAGCTTTCTAAGAGGTGTTGAACAATTCCGATGTAATTCTGGGCTCGTGTGTTTCTAAGAAAGTCCTTTACAAAACTTTCGAATACTTACCAACCATTCTTTTCAAAGTCGGTCATTGTTTCAATTAAGCGTTCATCTTTAAAGTTGCCAAATATGTGACCCATCATTGACACCTGCCTTTATCTTCTCATATGACAAGATAGGAAATGCCGAAATGATAAACTCAAAACAGTCCCATTCAGCTCGCAAAGCTTCAACGTCTTGCTTCATGAGACCTAGTTTTATATGAAGAAGCGAAAATATAATGTTTTTTCTGTCGAAAAGTGGATGATTTAGAATGTTGGGATCACCAGGTTTCTGGTCAGATCTTGGCGACGAGTTTGACTGCACCCAATGCTTTTCACGAGCTATGCTGTGTTGCGAAATCTTGTGAATACTGTGGTTGAGGCATGTTGGGGGTTTTTGGCCAAAAACTCACGAGCAATCATTGATGTCTGAGCTGGTGTATTATCGTGATGAATAATCCACGATTTATTTTTCAATAATTCTGATGGTTTGAGTCGTATTGCTTTATGAAAATATTGCATGACTTCCTTGTAGTGTTCCTTTTTAACCATATGACCTCTTGGAAACAACTAATGGTGCACCACACCATTTTAATAGAAAAAAACAGTGAGAAAAACCTTCACATTTGATCGAACTTGGCGCGCCTCTTTTGGTATTGGCTCTTCTGGCCGATTAAATTGAGATGATTGGGCCTTGGTTTCTATGTCATAACTACATACCCACCATATTTTGTCAATCCTTATGTGCTTTTTCAGCAAATCTAGATTGTCGTTGACGTCATTCAACAATTCCTGAGCGATACTAACGCGATGTTGTTTTTGCCTAAAATTGAATATTTTGAACAAACACCAATATATATATATATATATATATATATATATATATATATATATATATATATATATATATATATATAAATCTTCAAAAACTCAGAAATCTCTATTTTTCGAAACATATTGACGTTTGAAGTCATCATTCAAGATAATATATGTTTCTGATGAAATTACTTCTATATAATTTTCGAATTCAATATTCGAAAACTGTTTTGGAATTTTTATGGAATGAGGAATTATCCATAATCCAACATTTTTTGCAATATAAAATAGTGCAATTTATTCATTATCACGTCTTAAACTTCATCAATTTTCGAATTAGTAAAGATAACAATGCAAATTGGCGAATGCGTCGGGCGTCTAAGAAACAAATATTTATATGAAATATTAAGTGCAACATGCGCTAACACCCCCAATAAATCCTGGATAATGCCATATGTTGCAGCTTTGACGTGAGCTGAACAACTTTATCAGCGATTCAACTGATGGTGTTGAGCATGAGTTACTTTATAAATAACGAAACATCGAGTATTATTTCATTCAGCTCGTGTAGACCACCAGATATTCTAACTGTGACAAGTGTCTTTTCACTGAGTTGATAACATATTAAGGTAAGAAAGAAAATATATGTACATTATGTAGGTTAATTCATGGTTCATCAAGAAAACGTTCTATTCAAATACAGTGACTAATGTCTTGAAAATTTATCGAACAACATTATTACAACTGATAAATTTACTGTAGTAAATACGTTTTACGTTTAGGAAAACGTTGTTGATGAAATCAATAAAGCAGTCGTTAAAATTCTGTGGTATTTCATTCCAGATAAATATTGAATATAAAATCACAACTGAAGCAATGAAATTATAATAATAATAATAAACGATATTTATTCATTCAACCAAAATTCAGTGTTACAATTTCTGTGATATGGCATCATAAATATTTATACCACAAATCAAGATGACATTTGGTAGTACACTTAAAAAATATCAAGAAAAAAAAAGAAATAATTAAATCAAACCCAAACAAAATCTATACATTGTACAATATCAATAACCAAAGTGCACAATTTGCAGTTAGTCCAAAAAAAAAACAAAGTGTCAACGAATAATATCGTGAAGGCAATTTTCATCCTCTGAAGTTCTTCACACTTTTTTGAGATTTTATACTCCCTACTTATCAATTGCATCAATCCGATCTAGTACCGGTCTGCTTACAAAGGCTTAGTTTATTTGAAAAGTTTAAATACAGTCACACCCGAGACGCCATGTATCAACTTTCCAACGAGTTTTTTGAAAGGTCCCAATCTTTTTTCATTCTTCAGAGCTTGAGGAATCATATCGTGCAGCCTAAGAATTACATAACTGTTATGTCTTTGTCCTATTTGTTTCGATGTTCTCACCTTATGCGTAATAATTTCTTCACATCTCGTGTGGTACGTGTGTTCTGCATAGGGAATTATGGTTTTATCTCTGAAGCAGTACATCAAAGCTCTTTTCATATAGAGCTTTCTTAGGTTCAAGACTTTCATTTCCTCGAAAACTTTTTCACTCGAGTACACCCTGTTTTTGTTCAATATTATCCTCAATATCCACCTCTGCAACACATTTAAGTTTGCTAAATGAGTATCAAGAATGCCTCCCCACGCCTCTATGCCATACGCAAGCTGCGATTCTACCAATGATTGATATAAGATTTTCAGTTCTGGCAAGAATACCTGAGAGATATCTGAACTTGGAAAGCAAGCTTCGAATTTTGACAGTTGATGTGAAGATCCAATCTTAAATGTTGATCTATTGTTACGCCCAAGTAGGTTACAGCGTTTGCACATTCAATCCTGCAATCTTCGTTAATTTCAGGATAATTAAATGTAGGTCGGTTGACGTTATGGGAAGTGAAAGTAATATACTTTGTCTTGTTTACATTCATTGACAGTAAATTGAAATCAAAACAATTTTTGACCTTCATTAATAATTGTTCAGTGTCCGTTTTCAAACTGGACCACTCTTTTGATTTGCAGAATATTACAGTATCATCTGCATAACTAATTATTTCACTTGAGCCTTTATTCAATGTGAGCAAATCATTGATGTAGATAATTTTTTCAGAAAAATATTTTCGACTATTATGGAACCATAAAAAATGAATTGTACTTCATAATTCTGTGATTCTAACGCGATTGTATGTTCATATTACTGATTTGAAAAGATTGAGATCATATAAAATTATTACTTCATAAACAATATTCCGAATATTCTAAATTGGCAAAATTACCATTTCATACAGTAGGAAAATTAAATTTTGAGCGTTATTAGAGTCATATCCTGAGTATTGAGTCGAAAAACCTAATATTAAAAATATATGTAAATCTTCGAGAAATTAATTTATAGTGAAAATTATTTATTCATTAAAGATACAGAAATAGAGACGAACAATTTGGAAAAAAATTTCTTAATTATTGTGATATGTATTTTACATTTGAAGTGAACAATAATTTCAATCCTTGTTTTTCGTTTTTAATTGTCGAGTGAAATTCAGTTTTAAATTTCGAAAATGAAAAGTACGCAATCCATTTTATTAGAATAGAATATATAGATTCAAATGATAGAGACAAAAATACATATTTTACTATGGATATAATTGAGTATGAATACGATGGCGTAATTATGTTAATTTTATAAGATTTGTGTGCCTCCTAGATGATATATACATAGATCTAAAGGCTGCTTCTGAATTCAAATACGTTTGTACAGGTTGATCAATTTGTAAAAACATTACAGCCTGTTGTAAAGCGCTTGTGATAGGCATTTAATATTTTATTATTTCTTGTACATATATTATCATGTATAGAATAGATAATACTTGATTTCAAAAGGGAACACATACTTACACCACAATACTCTAAAAAACAAGAGATTTCTTTAATGCTTCCAAAATAATTGGATATATTGCTTTTGATGGGTACTTCGTCATTCAATTTGAATACCAAAACTTCATTTGAACATTTCAATAAGTCAGCCTGTTGATGAGATTCAACTTGTTGGCTTTTGCGATGAAGAAACTCTAAGGGCAACTTATTTTGACCATAATTTCTTACTCAGTGATGCTACAAGAAAAGAAGCTACAAGAAAAGAAGTAATAAGAAAAACGATCTTTATTCTGAGTGGCCTGTGCCATATTGGCCATTTCTGTGTTAAATTCAAAGATAAAAATCTTCAACATTATATATAGGAGGTTGTGATGATGTTTACCGACAATATTGGTCGTTTTGATAAATAGTCCTGAAAATACTCCAGAGTTCTTTCGAAACATCCTATCTATAGTTGAATATGGGATTTCAAATTTATCCTGAATTTGACTGGTAATATCCAATCCTGAGAGAAATGAATCATCTATTATGAGGAGGAATGTTATGAATAGTAATCATCTCCAATATTTTCCTTTTCAGCTGGTTTTTCCTTTTAAAAATTAGTGTTATATTATCAAAATCAAAATAATGTAATTTTTCCAATGCGTGTTTTGTACGAGTTGCAGAGTCATTTTATGTTTTAATATAGTATTTTTGGTCATACATATCTATATAGATGTTTTGAAAAACTAATATAAATCATATCCTTTGCATTCCTTTAGAAAAGGGCTAATTCCATTTTTCACTATGTTTGGTTTTATTATTGTGTTTCAAACAAACTCTGGACCTGCGAGAGAACTCGATTCTCATGAATTAATTGAATTCTCAGATTATTGAGCTACAACACCTACAGTTTAATGCCGGTTTCCAACGTCCATTGGGCTTGTAAACGATGTATATTGCCCAGCATATCTCATTATTTAAAATACTCAAATCATAGACGAACACAAACACCCATGAATTCAGCGGGGCTCGAACCCGCGTTTTACCGCACCATAGTCGAGAATTCTACCAACTAAGCTACGGAGACCAGCTAATTTTGCACTGTGCAATATTTCTGGAATGATCCATTTAACTAATAATCATTATGCATAAGTTTAAATATAATGATTCATTGCATAACAATTGTATTAGGGTTTGTCGGTTTTTAAAAACCGATTTTTGAAAGACAATTATGAAATTCGAAAACCGGTTTTTTAAGTAGAAAATATCGGTTTTCAATGTAAGAATACAACTTAAATAACTCGAACAGTGGCATTATTAAGTTATCCGGACAAATTTTATCAAGATTATAAAGATTACTCTACAAGGGAAGAACGTGATATTCAAAAACGTGATGAATGCGATATTCAAGATCCAGACAATGTTTATTGAAAAATGCTATGAAAGTGGCAATTAATAAATATTTAAAGGAACCGGAACAACTGACTTCCTCTACTCAAACTTTAAGAAAAGAGTTTTTGACCCTGAAAACCACAAATAAAAGGACAAAGAATTATTATATCAGTCTTTAAAAAAGATTAAGCCTAGTTTGGTTGCAAGTGAGAGGGTACTTTCTATTTCGAGGAATTTAGTGAATAAACTAAGGACACAGATAAATAGCGAATCGATAGACGTCCCCTATTTTATGAAATCATATTTCATTAAACAAAAAAATAAATAGAATATTTAAATTTGTATTAAAATTGCCCGGAATAGAAAATACTAGGTCCTTTACTCAATTGTCTTCAAAACTAAAATTGATTTTAGTAAGTATGTATGCATAAACTTTATTTACTCTTGTCTTTCGGCTTTGATTATAACTTTCATTATATAATACACAGTTATATATTTTGTAATTGTTTTTAATAATTATTCATAAGTATCTAATAACTTTGTTTTAAAAAAAATAATATTATATTATTATAAAAATATGAAAATATATTGTTTTTATTTATTCGAATCCTTTGCTGAATAACTCGTTTCACTATTATAAAAATATTCATTTTCTTATATGAAAGTTATTTAATCCTTGTTAACTATTATTTCTTTGTCCAACATAATTGCATAAAAAAACTTTATTATCAATAAAGTTGAGCAGTAAATAATTTCAGTCAAAACTGCTTTTAATCACTCTAAATTTTCTGTAGAAATTTTTTTTTGGAATTACAGAATATTCGAGTAAAAATTTTTTTATAAAAATTCGAAACCGTGTAAAACCGGTTTTCTGGAAAAATTACTATTCGAATACTGGTTTTCTGAAATGTCGGTTTTTGTATAAACCCTAAATTGCATATTGTGAAAATCTTATCTTTGCACTTGTTTCTTTCAGTTTAATTTCTCCTTTAATTTCAGCCACATTATGACGTCACGAAGTTTTGTTGTGATTTGTGTAGCGTTAATAATAATCATATCTTCAGTGATGTCCCAAGAAGAATGCTATAAACCACAATTATTCACGAACAGAGCCACTCTGGATAAATATTTACGATGTCTCAAAGCGAAATTGAGTCCAAGGTGAGTATAATGATAATCATATCTTTATCTTTATATTAATAAATTAAGAAACAATTTCTGAAAAAATTGGCAAACGGATGAACGTGAAATATGATGAAGCTGAAGTTCATAAGTGGTACATGAAAATATTTTTGGTATATAAAATGATGCAAAATACACTGAATCAATCAAATTAAAGAATATACACTTCACAAAATGGCACACAATATTAATATAAATATATAGCATAATGTATTTTTCTGTGGTGAAACCATAGAAAAATACATTACAAAAACTACAATGGTGGCTAATTTTTATCGATAGGATTTAAGGGTTACAATGTCTTCATTCTTATTGAATCTCAATGGAAAAAACGAATAAAGCTTTGTATTATTTCAACTAGTAATTAGGACTGGTAAATACGAAGCCTTTTGAAGAGAAATAACAGATTTTGAAAAGTAGGAATAGAGCTACGCCTTCGCAATATGAAAGCGGTAATCATGAATTTTTCAACATACTTGTTAATATCTCAAAAACACTTAATATTCGATATAGAGAAAAGAACATAACCTACCCTCATTTTTTGCCTCAGAATTAAGTGAAAGGGTAAAAAGAAGTGTTGTTTCATCTGATACATTGAGATATCGAACATTTTTGATAATAGAGGGTTCTGCATTTGAAGTAACAAAGTCGTTCACTTCTGATGTTACCGGAAATTGCATGTATCTCAAAATGCGTTCCATTAATTTGTCATTCTTCTGTCTCCATCTATGGCAGTTGTTATAGATATCATGTGAGAGTTCTCAGTATACCTATAAAAACATACCTGTTTCTAAAAAAATATCTCGATATTACTAGACGTGTTCTAATTTCGCGAAATGTTTCAAAAATATCAATAGAGACAATCGACAAGGCTATATTCCTATAATAATAATAAGTTCTTCATTCTCAACAGGTATAATACCCAAATACAGAAAATAATAACATAATGTTGAATAATAACTAAATAATTAAAATGAAAGAGATATAACAAATAGCTCAATCTAATCTAAAAAAACTAAAGTAGTAATCTATTGAAGACATATCCATGCATTCAGCGATTCAGTTTGAAAATATCACCTAAAATAATTTTAAAAAATAGCGGTTTATGAAATGAGCACTATTCCACTTAACCTCTACCAAAATGTTCTACTTCAGACTTTTTCTATTATATTTCTACTTCCACTTTTTATCATATCTTGAATTATCTCATTCATAACAGTTTTTATGCTTCATGCTCTACGATTTTCAAAACTATGTTCCAATTTTTTCAGTGAACAAATAGCGTGTACGGTTTTGAAAAATGAAAATCGATCTGGAAATTGATTTTGCAGTTGATATGCTTATCAGTAGTCCGCGTTATTCATTTCGAATATTAAGTTGTTATGCGAATCTTCCTAACTTTGTTCATTATATGAAATTGAATAATAATATAGGTCTGTTCGTTTTTGTAGGTATGGAAAAAGAACGGGCACTCCAGTCGTAGAAAAACCATTTCCATTCTTACTAGGATCACCCTCTGATGCTTACTACAGCGATCTTTACAGGACGTTACAATTTACTAGCAATAAATGACGAAAACATTTTTGTAATTTCCAAATATAAATATGCATATATATCATTCTTCTGCATTGACATCAAGCTTTCTTCACTGGATGGTAGCTGCCTCAAATAAAATTTTCAATAATAAATTCATTCATATTCATTGAGTAGGTTGTACATTAGCAGTAAATAAATAGAAAATTCATTGTAGTTTTTATTCAGTATTCATATTCATCCTTCAAATGTGGTTTTTGGCATTCAAAAAGGCCTTTGATACTGTGCCGCTGGAAATATTTTTGGCTAAGTTGGTTCACTTGGTATTAGGAGGTTTTTGATTTGCCAATTTAACCATTATCTGAAAGAAAGAACTGCCCAGTAGCGCTTTATTGCCATTCTAGACTGTAACACCTATATCACTCGATCATCGTAACATAAAAAATCTTGTATTCACGACACCTATTGGCTTCCTTAGCAACTACATATTTTCTGTTACTTTACGGCTCTATATTAGCGCTTCGTCTGGTCGCGGAAGACGAGTGAACTATTGATGTATGAAAAGTTGCATAGTAACGGATTTATTCCTGAATTGTCGATAGCTTTTTATTGGAGTCTCGATTTATGTGACAAGATTTCTAAAATAATCAATAAATGGCCTTCAAACCTTTACCAATTTGAAGTTAAATAAATTCTCTGGGGGGTCAGATATATTAAAATTGTCCAATATGAGAGTGAATATTTATAATTAATTCCTAAATGTGGACAATTTATGCGTGGAAAAAAGGAGCAATTTGAAATTTTGGTTTTTCAAACTATTGATGATATTCTTCAACTTAAAAATCATCCAGCGCCCTAGAAAAATATTCAATATTCGAAAACAATTTTTAGATTCACGCAAATCGTTTTGCTTCAAAAATGCTATCAAAGAAACCTAAGACTTGTTTCTTAGAATGGACTAAACCCCACCTTAAGGTGTTTAATTAAAACATAAGGTCCATTAATTAATATCCATAATATTTGAAATTGGTTGGTTCTTTTGATAAATATAATGTGAAGTGAGCAAACTAAAAATAGAAATAAAATTGTTCGTTTCACAAATATATTGTGGAGCAGGTTTTGAATTCAATTCATTGAAAAATTTTGAAAAATTTGCTGTGTTCCATTAAAATTGGAAAACAAATTGCAACTAGTTGTATTGTTACTTGTTAAAGGTAGTTCTTTATTATTTAAATCTCGATATAGTCTGAATATTCCAAAACATTCAATATATTGAAGAATTGTGAAAAACTTTGTAAGGTGTTTTTAGATTTTTCAATACATTTATAATAATAATAGTAATGACAATAATAAAAATAATAATAATATTAATAATGATAATAATAATAATAATAATAATAATAATAATAATAATAATAACAACAATAATAATAATAATAATAATAATAATAATAATAATAATAATAATAATAATAATAAATTGTCTTTATTGAAAAAAGGCGAAGTCTAGCTGAAAGCTCCTCAACTTAACCTCTATATATAGAAATAATACATGAAATTCCCAATAAGTTGAAAGCGAAGAAAGCAAGAATTAATAACAGAAACAAGATAACCAAAAGGAAGAAGACATAACATTATGGAAAGAATAATTGAGCAAATAAAAATAAAATAACAAAGTGAGTTAAATTTCGAAATGTTTCGTTAAGTGCTGTTTTCGAACTCGGTTTTTATCATGCAATAACAGATTTATCAGAAACAATTACATAAATAATTATCACAATCAATATTATATGTATTTATTCTCATCACTAAACAAATAAATCATATCAATTAGAGAATATACCTTGAAGGACAATCAACTATCTCATTTTGGAACGAAGTAGAAAATAATCTTATCTGACTTAAAATAATTAATTCGAGAAGCATTCCCCTATGATAATGAATAGAAGCACAATCTGAACACATAACGATTATTTATTGCTATATTTTCACTTATAAAATATAACTTCTTTATTATGTCCTCAGTTTCCTATATATCTTGCATCTGAAGATGAAACTGGCAAACAATTTCTTAATGAAGAAATTTGAAGAATTGGAAATCTCAAGAAAAGTCTGAAAAATCGAATCAGTATCAAAATAATACATTGAAATTAATAACTTTTGAATGGTGAAAATGTATATACAGGGATTGAAACCTCAAAAATATTGTTCAGGAAATATTTGAATCATAAGTACTGAAATTCTAGAATCCTAGAATTTTTTCAATATTAATAACGAAGAGAACGCAAACAGCTCACAAATTCTGGGGACTTCGTAATATTATATATATATATATATATATATATATATATATATATATATATATATATATATATATATATATATATATATATATATATATATATATATATATATATATATATATATATATATATATATATATATATATATATAATAGAGTCGCTAACAACGTATGTGGCGTCGAAAAATCTTCAAAAAGGTTCTTCATGTGTCAAGACTACACCACAAAACAACTTTGGAAATTCTGGGAAACTTTCTGAAAAATTATTTTACCTTGGTCAAATGTGAGGAGTTAGATTCCCGTTATCCAGAAAGTTATTCATCTTTCAAGGTGACTATCTCATTGTCCGAATACGACAAAGCCCTGAAGGCTGAAAATTGGCCGATCATGCTAGTGTAAATCATTTTTTTCAACGCGGAAAATTGAAACAGTTCGAAGAAAAGAGCGACCTTTGTTCTAAGGTTATAGTGAGCCCCCTAAGGAATACTGGTTTGTTCGGAATGATGCAGTTAAATACTCAGTGTATTATGAATAAATTGGACCTTATTGAAATCTTTCTCCAGCCACTATCTCCAAGTGTTATCCGTGAAGCGGAACATTGGTGGAACCCAAACAGTTTACCTTTTGCCATAATACCCGGATATATATATATATATATATATATATATATATATATATATATATATATATATATATATATATATATAGTAATTTATAAATTGAATTATTCATTAGTTTTGACAAAGTTGTGATATACAACGAAACGTCAACAAAAATAAAGTTTTTCATATTAAAAGAAGCCTGTTATTGATATATATATATATATATATATATATATATATATATATATATATATATATCTGTATATATAGGTTTATAATGTAGGCTTTTCTTCACCTCTCTTACAAAAACCGGAAGGGAATTCTCATTCTAAATGAGAGGTAATAATAAAAACTTGTCTAAAAATCACCTACTGAACAATTCTTTATTCGACTAGTTTCGCCTTTTACAGCATTCTTGATAATGCTGTAAAAGGCGAAACTAGTCGAATAAAGAATTGTTCAGTCAGTGATTTTTAGATAAATTTTTATTATTACCTCTCATTTAAATATGAATTATCACAGAGTAGATTCATCGTCCATTGAATTTAATTCTCATTCTGCTTCAAAGCAAAATATCGTGAAATATTTTGAAATGTCTACAATGATACATTAACAAAATGTTATTTTGTTAATGTATCAATGATTTGACCATAATTCCTCAAAAATAAATAATGAGGCTAGTACAGCCTTGAATATTATTTGATATCTAGTTACGGGGAGAATTTTTTGTTCGTTTTCTCCAATTTTTTCATATTAAATTATAAATTGATGAGCAAAGTATAATGGACCAACTGTAAAAGTTACTATGTGGGAGAATTAGATTCCATTTTGTGTTCAAAACTTACTATCAGATAATGCTTTCATTTATAAAAAATTCAGTTTATTGGATGAAATCTCACCCAAACTGATATATTTTTGCACAAAGTGAAGGTTAATTCTACAATATTAAGATCCAGAATTCAAGATATTAAACTTCATATATTAAACTTTGCTTCTAAATGCAAATGAAATATTTGAAAATATTCATGCAGCTAAAAGTTTTTATTATACATCATAACACATTGAAAATATTTTTATCGAAGCAAATCAATTGCACTTATTTATTTTTACAGTCAACATTTTTTTCCCAGTCACATCTCAATATTTCTGGATTGAAAACGGTTGGTGGTTGACACTGCAAGCTAGCCCATCCATCGTTGGTGCATTGGTAGAAGCGGTTGCAGTATTTAGAATCTGGTTTCAAATCACCAACATTGTCGCAAGGTTCCACTGTAACAATTGAATATTTTATATATATATATATATATATATATATATATATATATATATATATATATATATATATATATATATGATAATATATATATATATATATATATATATATATATATATATATATATATATATATATATATAAAATTTATATATAACCGAAATAAATGAAGCAAGATCCGCATTTGACACATTACGAAGCCACTGTTTACAAAAGAACACTGATGAAAAAGCTTCGGAATCTTTTTCTGACAGAAACTGTTATTAGAAATTTCAGATTTTAGAAATGTAAAGTGAAGCAAACTGGTTAAAGATATTTTCGAAAGACATAATACATAATTATTAATAAATACTCCATAATTAATTCAAATTATGTACTACATATACAAGTGTGCTTTTAATTTGTAATGAAAAGAAGCCATTAATGAGGAATTTATAATATATTACAACTCAATTATTGTCGTTTCTTATTTTTTTAACTATACTATTACTGCCTACGAAGTACTAGTAGACAGCTCCCTGAGAGTTTTATTTCAATTATTTGAGTACTGATTATAAAAGAAGAAGAAATACAACAATTTCAAAATTCAATTGATCGACGATCATAACATAACATAAATATCATAATTTACTAATAGACTAATAAAATTTCTTCAAATTACGTATATAGGATGATGAAATAACTTACAGCTTAATTTTACTCCTCCATATACTTTTTTTGCACATTTTACATTTTTGGCCCAGTCACACACAAATATCTTAGGGTTGAAAAGTGTTTTCGGTGGGCATTGAATGGACTTCCACCCGTCCTCCGTGCATTGGAAAAAACGGTCGCAATGTTCAACATCCGCTTTCAACTGACCAGGATTTTCACAAGGATCATTCGCTGAAACTAATAATTTTTTTCCATGAAAATGATTTTCGTATAAAGGGTTTTTCGCGAAAAATGGTTTGGAGTTTTATTTAGATTCTGAGTAAAATCATAGAAAATATTTTACCACTCTCACCCAGCGACGAGTGTCAGTGATGGATCATCACTCAACCTTCATCTGGAGTCAAATACATATTTTTAGTTATTTCACCCTTCAAGGTCAGAGCTTTGTCTATTAGCATTAAGTGTTTTTTTCAATGATTCTTAATCTTTCATTGATTATTATATTTCGAAGCGCAAAAAACTACTAAGTTATACAATATTGAGTGCATACGAGAGTCAATATTAAGTTATACATGGTGTAACATGTTATATGTAGAATTTAGCGTGCTAGTAGATATTATCATATGTTAGAAAATTTAGGGTTGTTGTTTGATGCCATATCATGAAAAATTGAAACTTTCACTAAACAACTAACAATGGGGATTCTCAAATCTACCAGAACTATTTTCATAAAATTTCATCGAAATCGACGAGCCATTTCATAATTTTAATGTATATAACGCTGTGATATACCTGGAGTATTTTCAGAAATAGCATTGAACTTACCTGCCGAAACTGCGAAAAACGCAATTAAAAATATTGCTGTGTACATTTTCATTAACTCAATAAATCTTTTGCTCGAAATCGAAACTCAAAACTGTGTAAATTGATTTATTCCGCAGTTGTGTTTCCATTTTATAGCAAAATGCAATATCAATTTCAATATCACAAAGATAGCAGATCTTGCCTGTAATTAATTGATTCTTATTCATTTGGAGGCAAAATCATGCATTTAGATAACAGAAATTGCATCTGATACGAATAATTCTCTGAATCAGAGAATCAATGAAATTTAAAAATCAAATTTGAAGGTGAATTATAAAGCATCAGAAAATATCAGATACTATCAAATTAGGTTGATTACCAAACTAGATTGTCTCCGTGGCATAGTCGGAAAACATCCAACTATGGTGCGGTAGTATTCGGGTTCGAGCCTCGGTCAAGGCATGGGTGTATGTGCTTGTATAAAATATATAAATAAATATATATATATATATATATATATATATATATATATTTTGAAAGTTTTTAGCATTAACAGGCTTTTTTAATATGAAAAAGTTTATTTCTGTTGACAAAGTTTTTTTTATTACTTTTATTTTATTTTTTTTTTTTAAAAACTTTATTAGTTTTGACAAAGTTGTAGTATAACAACGAAACGTCAACAGAAATAAACTTTTTCATATTAAAAAAGCCTGTTAATGCTAAAAACTTTCAAAATAAATACCTCAAACAGGCAATAAATCAATTTCAAGATATATATATATATATATATATATATATATATATATATATATATATATATATATATATATATATATATATATATATATATATATATATATATATATATATATATATATATATATATTGGCCGTTCGTAACCGGCGTTAAACTGTAGGTCCACTGAATTAAAAAAAAAGATTCTTAGCAACAGTGCTCAAAATGGAAAAAAATTTCTAATAAAAATTAAGATATAACGATAGAAATTAATGAACAAAAAATTAGAAGAGTAGAAGCAGTAAGATATTTAGGCATTAAGTTGGACGAAAATTTGAGTTTCAATGATCATGTTGATTCCATATCATCTAAAATCTCTAAAAAAAAATTTTTTTGAGAAGAATAGGAAAAAACCTGTCTACATATTTGAAATTATTGTTCTTCAAATCAATGATAAAGCGACATTTTGAATATTGCTCCACATTGTTATTCGGTTTGACTAAAGAAAAAATTGAAAAATTACAAAAGTTACAGAATAGAGCCATGCGAACCATTTTTAAGTAAAATAGGTATAACTGTGTTAAAATTATGCTAAACTCGTTGGAACCAATGTCTGTTAAACGAAAAATACTCTTTGCTTCATATATACATATTCATATTTAAAATAAAAAATCAGTTGCTTTCATGTAATGCTATGAAAAATTTTACATATGTCAGTGATGTGCATGGGTATAATACCTACAAGATATACTGATAGTTTTTATATCCAAAGTTGTAAGCTCTCTGAATCTAAAAATAGCATATACTATGACGGATTTGAGGCCTTCAATAATTCACCAATTATATCGAAAACTAGTACTAGCATTAAGATATTGACGCGTGATCTTAGAAAGTTAATTTTGAATGATGAGCTAGATATATAATTAAAAATTGACAGATAAGAATATGTAGATTTTTTGTATAGCTTCAGCTAAATACATATTATTATTATTAATATCATTATTAAATATATCATCGAATATCAATTACGAATGTTGAGGTTGTAATTATCAATAAAGGTAAACAAATGAAATCTGACAATCCTGATGAAAATTAAAGAATTTTGAAGAACTTTATGAATAACAATCAACACAGTAAATAGAAAATCATATTATGGTACCCATCGGAAACAATCATAAAAGCTCTGAATCAAAACACTGAAATGAATATTCAGAAACCAAATATGATGACAAAATTGAAATAATGATCATTCGACGTGAAAGGAGAATTCAAATCCTACTAGTAAGATACGAGTAACTTGAATGGGTTTTAAGATGATGGTCAGTAGTCAATTGCGTCCTTACGGGGTGACGAACAGGGCAATCGCCCGGGGCCTCGCTCTTGCAGGGGCCTCGCATCAAGCAAATATCTATAACAGTAGGAGAATCAAAGATATTGATGGACATGAATTGTATGAAGGACTGAATATGTTCATCCGCATGTATGAAGGAAACGTTGACATTATTTCGGTGCTGAAATACATAATAGAAAAAAATTGACTGAAGTTTACCCCACTATCGAATTAGTTCTGAGAATTATTGCCACTTCACCTGTTACGGTTGCGTCTGCTGAAAGGAGTTTTTCTAGACTTAAAATTATTAAAACATTTTTGAGGAATTCGATGAAACAGGATCGGCTTTTAGCCCTTGCTATTCTTTCAATCGATGATGACGTAGATCATTCGTTGTGCTTTAATTGAAGATTTTAGTCTTAGTAAAAGCCACAAACATCAATTTTAAAATTCATCATCTCTGTATTCATTAATTTCGTAAATCTTTCAATGTATGCAAAATATTTTAAAACTCAAATATTGTTTATTTGAGTAACTATTTATATAACTTTAGCATTTTTCGTCAAACATAACGAGTACCTACCAAACAACCAGACCTAATTTCGCTTCACATAGGTAGTTTACCGTAGGAAAAAGGGCCTCGCAAACACGTGCAGCCCGGAGTCTCACAATGGGTAAGGCCGCCTCTGACAGTAGTGATATGTGTGAAAATGATATTTTTATTTATTATACATAAAATTATATTGAAAAATGAAGAATGAATCAATATGTCATAGTTGTCACGCACCATATATCTCTGCACTACCAAGTATGAAGAAAATATAGCATATCACCAATTGCAAGAACAAGAAGTTCACCAACTTTAACCTTAAGTTTCTATCTGAAACAATCACAAAAAATAATCTAAAGTAAGTCCGAATATATATCGGAGATTCTTATTCTAGATTCGATTTAAAAAACAGTAGACAAATGAGTAGATTTGTGGCTTGTTCCATGTTCATTTTGCTGTCTTTTTGAGTCTGTTTAGATGTATTTAGAAGCTAATGTTACATCGAGATTGTAACTTAATTTATATTATTTCAGCATCCTGAAGAAGTACTGATCGAGGTTCGAAATATAGATGTATTAACGATTGACTCTCGTTTTATTAATTGCCTTTTTAATTAATTGCCGAGAACCTAAAGAAAACTCAAAAATTACGATATTATAATACACGGCAACACTCCTTATATATATATATATATATATATATATATATATATATATATATATATATATATATATATATATATATAAATGTTTTTAGCAATAACAGGCTTCTTTTATTATGAAAAAATTCATTTTCTTCAACGTTTCGTTGTATAAAACAACTTTGTCAAAACGAATAATCCTAAACAGGCAATAAATCAAGTTTAATATATATTATATATATATATATATATATATATATATATATATATATATATATATATATATATGTATATTTATAGATAGCCACTTGAGGTTCGCTGGCGATATAGTGCTGTTCTCCCACGATGCTACCGATCTTCAAGATTGCATCAATGAACTGATCATCGCGAACAAGGAAATAGGTCTGGAAATGAACACCGCAAAAACAAAGCTGATGCTGAACTCTTTTTGCACCTGAGAGAAAATGGAGGTGGACGGATCCTCATTAAAAATAGTAGCGTCTTACACATATCTGGGACAGATTGTCACGGGAAACGGAGATATTACACCGGAGATCATGCAAAAAACAAGAACAGCTTGGGGTACGGTTGGCTGACTGAAACACATCTTCAAATCAGACATGCCACTATCCTTAAAGAGCACGGTGTTTGACCAATGCGTATTACCAGCGACGACCTATGCCAGCGAAACTTGGACTCTGAAATCTGGTCACATCCAGAAGCTTCGAACAACCCATCGGAGTATAGAAAGATACATGATGGGCCTAACCATACGAGATAGAATAAGCTGCAGCAGGATAAGAGGTCAGAGAAAGGTGAGTGTTGTCGTGGAGTGTGTTAAAAGGTCGAAGTGGAAATGGGCCGGCCATCTAACCTGAACAAGACATGAGCGTTGGTGAGCTATGGTTGGTGATTGGTAGCCCAGAGACAGGGTAAGACCAAGAAACCGCCATCACTATCTATGGGGTAAGGAGCTTGTGGATTGGCTGGGCGTTGGAATAGGAATCTTGGCAAAGACAGGGGAAGGCCTTAGTTCTGCAGTGCAGTGGACGTACAGAGGTTGATGATGATGATATATATATATATATATATATATATATATATATATATATATATATATATATCAGTCATACATGTCAGTCGCACCACATCCATCGAAGTGAGGCAATGATTTCATTCCCCAAGCATCTTCTTATCAAGAACGAAAATTTTTCGAATATCTTCTATGCAGAAAAGAACAAATTTATCCAGCCACATAATATAGTCAAACTAATTTGTTGAACAGGCTTGGGACTGAATCACTTCAAGTTGGAGGACCTGTTGTGTCTGAATTTTCCGTATAACCTCTCACATACTTTTAAAAACAGTCTTCCTTCTCTCGTTATAATAGTGCAAGCCAAGCCACAAAAGAAAATATAGTTCACGATCAATTAAATTTTTTGCATTGTCTACTCCAAGAACCATTTTCTTATTCAATCACTCTAGTGAAACACGAAGAAGTGTCTGGTAATTATTAATATAGACAGATTTGCTTTCATTAGTGCAATTTAATGGAGAAACTGTAGTGACTTTTTATGTATGATGAGTTTTGATATGGTGTATTGAGAATTTGTGTTTGAACTTTGTGTGATATTATTAGTTGTTATTAGCAAGAATGTATCAATATGAATAGAACATCAAAAAACCATATGGAATCTCTAATTACCAATTTGTTGAAGAAGCTTTGACAACATACCAAGCCGCCCAACATACCCAGCTAACCTCAGATTTATAGAACTTCTTCAAACAATCCATCCGTAATAAATAGAAAAATATCTGGAAAAACAGAAAACATTTTTTGAAGGTACTAACAGGTGTCACCTTTCACAAATTACAGGTATTTACAATACTCAACAAAAATTGTTATGTATAATGAAACAATATTTACAATTTTCTCATAATTTAATACAAATACGCATGACGACGTTTCGAAGTACTACTTCTTTATCAAATGCTGAATTAATACTGTTGTATTAATGAATAAATTGTTATGTATTAATAAATGTTACATAAATTGTTATGTATTAATAATGCAATGTAATTATAATACTCATGTCAATAATTTAAAAATTGAAAGACTTAGTAGTGTGCCATTGACCATGGCAATTGAGGTAAACTGAAATGAATAGAGAGAAGGAAATATTATAGCAGATTCACGAAATTATGTTATCATTGTTAATGATTATATTTAATTTAACGACACAATTTTCCGAAAAAAAATGATATCTTTATATAAACTTTTATAATCTACATATAATATTTTTTATTTATAAGCAGTTTTTAATGGAGATTGAGTACTCACTGATTTCTTTGTAAAAAAGAAAGTGTTTTTCATTCAATGCATGTTGGAGTTACTGGTTTCTGGTTAAAGCGGATTATGTGGACATAGGAATTTGATAACAATAAATATTCCAAAAAAATTAGATACTTTGAAAGAAATGCTCAACATTTTCTTTAAAACTCAATTTTGAAGATTATCATTCGGTACATTAAATGCAGATTCAATCTTCAACAATAATTTATCGGAATTATTAGAGATAAACAGAAATATTATTTAAAAAAAAAATGTTTTTCTTTCACATGAAGTATCTTCTATTTAATAATGGATGAGAAACGCTATCAGTAAGCATTTGATACACGAATGATGTCCTTCACTCAATAATTTTCTGAGAAAACGAAATCTGAAAAAGCTACACGTACAAGTATTATTCACCTAGCAAATTTGAAGTGCTGATTAAAAATTTTCACATTCTGCTTGGATTAAATAATCTCATTCCATTTGATGATATTGAAACTGATACTAAAAATACATTTAACTATATTCAACGTTCATGGCAACGTGATTAATCGATATTTATCAGTGTGCTTTGGACTGAGATTGACAGTTATCAGAAACATTCGAAGATAACGAATTCAATTTGAAATTTCTCGAAAGAAAACAGTTTTTCAATTGTTTCATAAAATATACCGTTATTCAATTTTGTTTTCAACCTATTTGTTTGAAAATACCAACAAAATTTGCTTCCTTCAGCAAATTTATGGGAGCGAATATGTTCCATCAATATTTATGCAATCCTCTTGTTTGCACCTGTATTTTTATATCTGTTATTTTGGATCTCTATTTCATGACCCAAGATCTCTGCGTTTTTTACTTCTACAATCATCGACTCATTGATTTTTCTTTGAGTCACGAATATTCCAAATCCAAGGGCTATTTCTTTAGTTTTTCATTCAAATTCTCAACATCATTTCATTCATGATCTCTGTCGGGTTTTCTTTTCCCTCGTTGCCATTTGCCATTTTATATTTATCAATATTTTGGAGATCAAGCATCACGAGAATGAGATTTTGCAGATGTTTTCCATCCGCCATTTTTTCCTCAATTTTGTTATGAATTCATCTCGGTTTTTGCATCTAAAAAAAATTTCATACTGGTTCATGAGAACAGTGTTCCAGAAGAACAGAAATACGAGCATTTATACTTCAACAGTAAAAACTATATATTTGGATTGTTTCCAATTGAAATATTCAATTTATTCGACATGCCTAATGATTGTTAAGTGTTTGAAAATCGTCACAATGAAAGGCATAAAGCTGTGAAAATAATACAGGTTGAAGAAGTGATTTTATTGAGTATTAAATTATAATTAAACAAAAATTTTGAAGATGATGAAATTAAGAACAAAGACACTAAATAACTATAAATTATCATTATATATAATTATATGTTATATATATAATGTATATTAAAATCTACATATAAAGTAATAATATTGTAGTTTTTAATAGAGATTAAATATTAGCTGATTTCTCGGTGAAAACTTAATGTCCAGTTATGCTTTTGAAAATGGGATAACACCCCGAACTAATTGTCAACCAATTAATATAATTTTGTGAATGTAAGCCAAGTGTTTATTATTGAATACATATTGGAGTTTCTAGTATCTCGTTAATGCGAGTTGATGTAGCATAGGAAGTTGATAACGCCAAATATTCTAATTACTCAAAAATTATATATTCAGAAAGAAATTCTCAATTTCGAAGGTTTTCATTCGGTACATCATATGCAGGTCAAATACTGCACAATAATACATCGGAGTTATTGTAGATGAACAGAAATATTTTTCTAGAAAAAATATTCTTCTTCAACATAAAGTATCTTGTTTTTAAAATAAGATGAGAAATGATGAATGAAGAAGAGATATAGCATTTTCTGAGAAAACGAAATTTTATGCAGGTGCACATTTAGTATCATTCACCTTGCAAATTTTAAGTGCTGTTAAGAAATTTTCACATTCTTCTTTGTATAAATAATCTAATTTCATATGATGTCGATTAAAACTGATACGAAAAATACAAATTTTCAATTGAATGCTAATGGCAACGTGATAAATCGATTTTTATCAGTGTGCTTCAGCCAGAGATTGACAGTAATCAAAAACATTTGCAGATAACAATTTCAATTTCGAATTTCTCGAAAGATGAGAATGTTTCAATTTTTTCCTAGAATACACCATTATTCAATTGTATTCACTAATATGTTTGAAATTATCAACAAAATTTTCGGTCTTCGCAGCACGATATGTACATCGAATATTAGATCCAAATGCACTTTTTTCAGGTCCAAATGGACATTATTTTCAAAGAGCAGATCAGATTTTGATCGGTTAGCCACCAACGACTGGATATCATCTTTCATTTTCCTATACATTCATGAATGTAGAACGCAGCATCGAGTGCTTCGAGTGAAGGACTTTGTGACTCGAAAAGAAGAAGAACACAATGCTCAAAACACGCTCGAGTTAATGATATTCTGGAACTTGTACTTGGAGAATTTCGAGTCATCGACTTTATGACTATAAAAGAAGAAGACTTCAATACTCAAATCAAGCTCGAGTTGATGATATTCTGGAACTTGTATTATGAGAGGTGATAACAGGACCTTCGAGTCAACGACTTTGTGACTCTAAAAGAAGAAGACTTCAATACTCAAATCAAGCTCGAGTTGATGATATTTTGGAACTTGTATTATGAGAGGTGATAACAGGATCTTCGAGTCAGCGACTCTGTGACTCTAAAAGAAGAAGATTTCAATACTCAAATCAATCTCGAGTTAATGATATTCTGGAACTTGTATTATGAGAGGTGATAACAGGATCTTCGAGTCAGCGACTCTGTGACTCTAAAAGAAGAAGACTTCAATACTCAAATCAAGCTCGAGTTGAAGATATTCTGGAACTTGTATTATGAGAGGTGATGATGTTCTGATTTCAAAGGCCATCATAGAAAAACATTGAATTTAATGAGCTTTATTTTTGCAAACTTGTCTCCATGAAGAAAAATATTAGTTCTCTATATAGTGTCTGCACGCATATAATATCCCAAACTTAGTTAGAAGTGTCTAGGGAAATGAGATTGTTAATGGTAGTTAAGTATAGCAGAAAATACATTTATATTCACACAAATAGTCAATTTATATATCAATTTCAATATGAAGTTTTTAAACCTTATGAAGTTGTTTGAATACTCATGCATAGTAGTGTTGCTTAAAAAGTCTCGAAGTCTGGTCTTGGTCTTGCATTTTTGCAGAAACAGGACCAAGACTCACCCTGCAAGACTTAAGCAAAAAAAGACTGAGCTGCAAGACTCTTGCGATCTTGCAGTTCAATAAGACTCACACTTGAGCTTTTTCATATGACTTTGTAATATATAATATTTTAATTTTAGTTTCGTTTCAGTTGGTTACTTTATATTACTCTAGTAATGGATTTTAATTTTATTTTTGTTGACTTCATCAGCACTTCATTAACCTTAGTGTCCAAGGGACACTTCCTGACAACGCAAACTCCCTGGTGGTAACATTCGGGGACTATGAAAAAGAAGGCAATGGACACACCAGAAACCTGTGAAAGTTCCGTGAGTCCACGAATAAAATCGAGAAGACATACATTTTATAATTTATATTTGAGTTTAGATTATACCGAGCCACTACCAGGTCACCGTAAGTGTACCGAAATAAAAATCCATGACATACACAGTAGGTATATTTAAATTTAAGTTCTGTTTACATCAAGCCCAGACTTAAGACACTATTAGCCACCTAAATCAACCTTTTATTGTTTGTAGGTATGTTCTTGGCGATCATAAGGTTATAAATTGTAAATTTGGGACTCAAAAATAGTGTTTATGTCTAAGTGAGTGGAAAATCCGTTGTTAACACTCCAGGAAGTACGAATTTTGTCTTACGTTGGAACCTATATAATATAAAAGCATTGTTATCATTTGCTCCGACTCATTTTCAACGACTCTCACATGATGACGCTCGATGCATTATGAAAACTCTTTAAACGTCGATAATATTTTTAATTTCGTATAATTATACTAAGAAGTTCCAGGAAAATCAGAGTCGATTACTATATCTACATCGCTTATTTCGTTACACTTAGATTAAAGGAAACTTTTACACACATTGTTTTACGAGATATCGATGTTGAAGCAATTTGATAACGATAAACGCATTATCGTTAATCATTTTTATTGAGAAGAATATGTGTCTAAGTACTTTTTCTGGAATTATTTCAAACAATATAATTTTAATTTTGCAAATCCTTGACTACGTGGGAAAATTACTGCTAATTGGTGAAAATTGGAAAATAATTTGGTTGAATTGATTTATTCAACGAAATTGAATTGAAATTTCATTTGAAATTGCCAAGATTCATTTAGAAATGAGTGGGTTAAATGAAGTTGCAGAAGAATGATAATTGCATCAGTTTTCAGTTTCCTGAATGATACTGAAAACTTATACAATAATACAATTCATACCTATCGAATAATACACTTCATAGGATTTCAGCTATATGAATTTTCTGGATTAGTAGGTACAAAAAAAGCCCATTACATGTAAAAAGTCTCCATAAATTCGGCTCATTATTAATTTTTTCTGAGATTTTACCATAACGAAGAATGGTAAACGTCTTTATTGCCACACATATTGTGCTACATAAGAAGAGGCGATAATATAATACACCTCTGAATCGAATTTTGAGCCAGTAACATCCTTTGCTATATAAAAAAAACAAGAGAGCGAAAATCTTATTTATCAATTTATTTGCGACATTTATTGTCATTCAATGAAAATTTTCATTTGAAGTTTTGATAAAGATACAATTTTTATTTCATATTTAGTAGGTAAGTTTGTTATTGGTTCGAAAGTCCGCCGTGCAATATTATATATTTTGCATGCTTTTTGATAGATTTGTGGTGACTTTGAGCCTTTTCATTACGCCATCGACATATTTGCATGCGTGCCTGGCGATATCAGACGAGCTCTCGCCTGACTGTTTTTTTAGTTTTAGTTATGAGTTTTTTAAATATTAGTTTTTCCTATATCTTGTGCGTGAGCTTTAATGTCAGCTTGCCCACAGAGCTTTCGTTCAGGTGCATTGTTTGTACATTATTAATATTAATTCTGGTTGTATTTTCCTGTATTCTATTGTATTCTCCCACTCAGTAATTGACCCAAGCTATTGAGTGGTGTACTTGTAAATAAATAAATAAATAAATAAATAGTAAATATAGTGAAAAACACAATTTTTCTTTACCTTGATTGACAAGAATGTTTTTTTATTCGAAAGATAATCTTGTGGTATTACATTTTAAATATGATTTCTGGCATATGACCGCCACGGCTGGCTCTGATGTAGTCCAATCTGGACGTCCAATTTTCGATGACTTTTTCCAACATTTCTGGCCGTATATCGGCAATAACACGGCGAATATTGTCTTCCAAATGGTCAAGCGTTTGTGGCTTATCCGCATAGACCAATGACTTTACATAGCCCCGATGCTCGGGGCATTCACTTCATTCACTCATGATGCTTGTCACATCATGGTTGTTCAATTCAGGAATGAAAAAGTTAGTAATCATGGCTCTATACCGATCATCATTGACTGAAACGTACTAGCCATCATCGTTTTTGAAGAAGTACGCACCAATGATTTCACCAGCCCAAAAAGCGCACCAAACAGTCAGTTTTTCTGGATGTAACGGTGTTTTGACATACACTTGAGGATTATCTTCACTTCAAATGCGGTAGTTTTGTTTGTTTCTACGTAGCCATTCAACCAGAAGTGCGCATATGGATAAAATGGACGTAATGCGCGATACGTATTCCGCACAGAACCATTATTTTCGAAATGAAATTGCACTATTTGCAAGCGTTGTTCAGGCGTGAGTCTATTCATGATGAATTGCCAAACCAAACTGAGAATAAATCACTTGTCAGCTGTTAAATCGGTTGCCATCTTCATCAGTAATGCCAACTTAAAGTTCTATACCTCTAAAACAACACCCTTTATACATATATGTATACAAATAATGAATTTTATATCGACCGAACTTCAAATTTAAATTATGTGGACTATCGGGAAGCGGTCTGTGACAAAACACTTATTTTATTCTAATCTCTATATTTCGTTACCTTTTTTATAATTAATCATATTATAAGTAAAATATATGAGTTTCCCAAATGGTAATTACTCACCAAGATGGAAAGTCAGTCACTAACATTTAAAAACAAATTGAACAAAAACATCAATTGTATATAACATAAAAATATAACAATAACAAACTGCAACCACATATCGGCACGATGAGTAGTGATGATATGAATCACGTGGTGTAAATTCCATTCAAGTATCATCACAGAAAAAAAACGTTGATTGTTAGCTGTACCTCCCATTCTGCAGTACATGAAGAATGTTATTGTAAATGTTACTCAGCTGTCCTGTGTCTGATTTGAAATTCATTGCGTTCTTGTTCTTATTAATGTGGACCATCTCAAGGAACAGCCTACTCCTGTACTGAATTTCTTGTTCCAACACTTTGACCTCCGAATAGTCCAATTTGTGACCAGTCTTTAAATGATGTTCCACTGCCGCACAGGAGTTCTTACCTCACGGCAATTCTTCTGTGCTGCACAATTCTCTGCTTTAACCATTGTGATTGGTCTGTCCAATGTAACAGCCTCCACAACCACTACAAGGAAGCTCATAGGCCACATTACTCAAATAATCAACAGGAGTCTTGTCCTTGATTTTAGAGAACAAATTGGAATTTTTTATTGTGTTGTATTTAGCAATTTTTATGTGCCTAAAATCCTTAAATTATCTGGCTCGACAATTTTTCAATGTATGGGAGTTTTTTATATTTAAATTGTATGCTCGATTCTTCAGTTGGTCCGTCAAAGATGTTAGAATTGTATATTATCATTCTGAGAACATGTTTAGGTCACCCATTATTGTGAATGATTTCAAATAATTTCTCCAAATTTTGTTATGTTATACTCAAATTAACATTGTTATGTTATAGTTATAATTATACTCAAATGTTGGTGAATAAAGAAACCAAACGCAATAAAATTGAAACAAATGAGTCGAGCACTTTGAATCTTCTCATGGAATCTCCTATATATGTTTGGAATTAATTTGGATTAATTTCGGTAATTATTTGGGATAGAAACGCAAGTTTAAAGTTGGTGAGTTTCTTGTTCTCGTAATTGGTGATATGTTTTATTTTCTTCATACTTTTATGGTGGAAACAATTATGACATATTGATTCATTCTTTTTCTCTCAATATAATTTTATGTATGATATATTAATATATCATTATCACATATATAACTACTGACCATCATCATTACTGTATTTTACAATTCGAAATATTGATTCTGCATGTTTTTTTTTTTGATTCATTAGACCTACAGTTTAACGCCGGTTCCGAACGCCATTGGGCTTTAATCGATGTACATTACCCAGCATTTTTCATTATTTAAACTACTCAAATCACAACCACAAACACCCATGCCTTCAGCGGGGCTCGAACACAGTTCTACCGCACCATAGTCGGGAGTTCTACCAACTAAGCTGAGGAGACGGGCATGTTTTACCGAATACTGAAGAAAAATTTATTTTAAAATTTACATTTTCTTTTCATGTCGAATTATAATCTATTTATTCATTCAATTTCGTCATTATATTTGTTTTCTGAATATTCATTTCAGTGTTCTGTTTCAGAGCTTGTGACGATTGTTTCTAATGAGTAGCATAACATTATATTCATTTCACTGTGTTAATTATTATTCATTTAGTTAGTCCGAATATTCTAATTTCATCACGATTATCAGATTTCATATTTTACATTCATTAGTAATTGCATCTTCAACGTTCGAAATTGATTCAACGTCATTCAATGTCACATTCAAATTTTATTGTTTTAACTATTATTTAATTTCGTTATCATAATTCAATTCAAAGAATTGTTTTATCAGATGCAATTTCTGCTATCTAATGCATGATTTCGGTTCTGAATTGATTAAAGAATCAACTGATTGAAACCAGAAGATCTGCTATCTTTTTGATATTGAATTTTGGTATAAAATAGAAACACAACAGCGAAATAAATCAATTTACACGTTTTTGAGTTTTGATTTTCACCAAGAAATTCAATAAGAAAACGAAAATGTACAGAGCTTCCGCTATATTTTTAATCGGGTTTTGCGCTGTTTCGGCAGGTAAGTTCAATTCAATTTCTGAAAATATCGAAGAAAGTTGTGTCACAGCGTTATATGCCATAATACTCCGAAGCGGCCTAGCCGATTTCGATGAAATTTTAAGAAAATAGATCTGGTAGATCTGAGAATCATATGCATTGTTAGTTTTTCAGAGAAAAATTCAATTTTTTATGATATGGCATCAAACAATATATACAACCCTAAATTTTTCAACATATAATAATATATTCTAGCCCTAAATTCTACATATTTATTACAGGTTACACCATCTATAACTCAATATTGAATTTCGTATGAAGTCAATATTATATAACTTATTATATTATTGCGTTTCGAAATATAATCATCAATAAAAGATTAAGAATCTTCGATCAAAACACTTAATGCAAAAAGACAACGCTCTTACATAAAAGGGTGAAATAATTTGAAATATGTTTTTATTTTTTTTATATGTAGTCTGCCATCGAAGTTGAGTGATGATACATCACTGACACTCGTCGCAGGGTGAGAGTGGTAATATTTTCTCCAGAATTTTACTCAAAATCTGAATGAAATTCGAAACCGTTTTTCGCTCATGACAGTAGCGATAAATACTTAATAAATGATATAAGACTATCATAAAATTATTAAAAAAAATATTAGTTTCAGCATTAGATCCTTGTGATCTTGTTGGACAGTTGAAACCTGATCCTAACCATTGCGAGCGTTTTTTCCAATGCACGGAGGACGGGTGGAAGTCCCTTCAATGCCAACCGAAAACACGTTTCAACCCTAAGATCTTAGTGTGCGACTGGGCTAAAAATGTGAAATGCCCAAAAAAAGTATATGGAGGAGTAGAATTAAATTGTAAGTTATTTCATCATCCCATATACCTAATTTGAGGAAATTTGATTAGTCGAATATTTGATATTTATTTTATGTTATGTTCGTAGATCAAATGAATTTTAATGTCATTGCATATCTTCGTCTTTTATAATGAGGCTTTGCATGGTGTCACATGGAAAATAAAATGCAAAAGAAGAACTTTTTTTTCACCATCTGCCTATTTTAAAATTTTGAGTTTTAATTATTCTGAAAGATCAGATATCTAGTTCACTGAGTAAGTGTATATCACTGACCTCCTCCTAAACGGCTGAACCGATTTTGTTGAAATTTTGTAAGTAGCGCTGCAATGGAGTTCTTCAAATTTTCGAATCAAAAATGAGTTATCAGGACAACGTCTGTCGGGTTCGATAGTATACATATATATATATATATATATATATATATATATATATATATATATATATATATATATATATATATATATATATATATATATATATATATATATATATATATATATATATATATATATATATATATATATATATAGTAAAAATTCGATTTCTGGGTTTTTCGGTTCAATTAAAAAAAAACGGTGTTAAATTTTTTCCAATTACGTTTCGGTTATTACATTAATCATTTTAACCGAAGCGTAATTGGAAAAAATTTAACATCATCTTGTTTTAATTGAACCAAAAGACCCCAAGAATCGAATTTTTACAATATAAATAAAATGAATTCAGTGGACGATGAATCTACTCTGTGATAGTTCATATTTAAATGAGAGGTAATAATAAAAACTTGTCTAAAAATCACTGACTGAACAATTCTTTATTCGACTAGTTTCGCCTTTTATCATTCTTGATAATGCTGTAAAAGGCGAAACTAGTCGAATGAAGAATTGTTCAGTCAGTGATTTTTAGACAAGTTTTTATTATTACCTCTCATTTATAAATAAAATGGTTCACGAATCAGGTAGATATTCTATATATATATATATATATATATATATATATATATATATATATATATATATATATATATATATATATATATATATATATTTATATATATATGTATATATACATACAATGAATTCCTTATTAATGGTTCTTTTTCATTACATAATGAATACTACATGTGTGCTTTTATAAATATGGTATTTATGTGCTACATGTAGTACAAAATATGAATTGGTTATGGATTGTGTCATTCGGAAAATGTCTTTAATTAGTTTGCTTCACAGTTCAATTCTGAAGTCGTTCAATAACATTTTCTGTCAGAAAAAGTTTCTGCTCTTTCGTCGCTGTTCTTTTACAAATAGGAGCTTTGTAATGTATTGAGTGCGGCTCGTGCTTCATTTATTTCGGTTTGTTATATATATATATATATATATATATATATATATATATATATATATATATATATATATATATATATATATATAAATGTCCAATTTGTTACAGTGGAACCTTGCGACAATGTTGGTGATTTGAAACCAGATTCTGAATACTGCAACCGCTTCTACCAATGCACCAACAATGGATGGGCTAGCTTGCAGTGTCAACCACCAACCCTTTTCAATCCAGAAATATTGAGATGTGACTGGGAAAGAAATGTTAAATGTAATCAATGAGAATTGCAATTGATTCGCAATAATTGAAATATTATCAATGTGTTATGGTATATAATAAAAGCTTTTAACTGAATGAATAGTTTCAAATATTTCATTTACATTTAGAAGCAAAGTTTACTATATGAAGTGTAATATTTTAAATTCTGGATCTTAATATTGTAGAATTAACCTTAATTTTTTGCAAAAAAATATCAGTTTGGGTAAGATTTCATCCAATAAACTGAACTTAGTCTAAAATATTTACTTATAAATGAAAGCATTATCTGAAAGTCAGTTTTGAACACAAAATCAAATCTAATTCTCCCACATAGTAACTATTACAGTTGGTCCATTTTGTTTTGCTCATCAATTTATAATTTAATATGAAAAAATTGGAGAAAACGAACAAAACCTTCTCAACATAACTAGATATCAAATAATATTCAACGCTGTACTAGCCTCATTATTTATTTTTGAGGAGTATGATCAACCCATTGATACATTAACAAACTAATTATCAGTATCAACATGTCACTAAAATATCAATTTTCTGAATGAATAAAAGAAATGAGCATCAATTTCTATTTTTCTAATATATCAAGAAATTGAATATATCAAAAACGAAGTGACATTTCGAAATATATCGCGACATATTTGCCGTTTATTCCTTTTTTTGTCGGAAAGGTAGTAGAACGGCCTATATTCGTATGAATATATACATATACACACAAACACACACATATATATATATATATATATATATATATATATATATATATATATATATATATATATATATATATATATATATATATATATATATATATATATATATATATATATATATATATTATATATAAAGGTGGGTACTCGGCAAAGGTAAGGCTGGATGATTAAAGACAACACTTGCCGATTTACATCAATATTTCGGTCCTATATTGGGTCCTTCTTCAGGATGATATCTACTAATTGTACATAATATATCTTTGAGGACGAACAACGAGCATTATATTCACAAGTGAGGTTAAACGAAAAAATTGAGGTTGACATTCCGTTTAACCTAACTTGTTAATATAATGCTCGTTGTTCTTCCTCAAAGATATATTATGTACAATTAGTTGATATCATTCTGAAGAAGGACCCGAAATAGAACCGGAATATTGATGTAAATCGACAAGTCTTTATATATATATATATATATATATATATATATATATATATATATATATATATATATATATATATATATATATATATATATATATATATATATATATATATATATATATATATATATATATATATATATAAAAAAATGAAATTTGTTTCTACTTATGGCACTGAATGAAATATTTAATAAAATGAACACTAGATCATTCATTTGAAAAAATCAAATTGATCAAGAGAATGTTATAGTAGAGCTAGATATGTGAACGTGTACGATGTGATGTCTCCATTATCCTTCAAGGGATAAATGTTAGAGAAATATTGAATTCGACGCCACACCTGATGCAAGTGCGAGACATATATGTTTCGTTCTGCAAGGAACTCGTCAGTCGCACCACGTCCATCGAAGTGAGGCAACGACTTCAACCTCCAAGCATCTTCTTGTGACTCCAAGTGGAAGACCGTAGAGTAATGAATACTCCACAATTCCATCTATAGGAATCAATAGAAAACACCTCTCAGATTACAGACACACCAAGCATCGAAATTTCACATATTTTCTACACCCGTAGGTAACAACTAAATTGCAATGTCTATTTGACAAATATCATCATATGATGTTTTCAAATGTCAATAGGTTGCGTTAGTAGTACCTACGCTCGCGTTTATTCCCGTATTCCAGTGGCCTATTCGGCGATATTTTTAAGGAAATGAAATTTGTTTGTGCTTATGGCACTGAATGAAATATTCAGTGCCATAGAAAAGTTTGATATTTCAGCTACAAAAATCTTAAAAACTGAAAAACATAAAAAAATGCGAAATCCAGGAAATGATTCATATAAAGAAAAATCCAGAATCCATCAATGATAAAACTGACATAACTGGACTAAGTTAAATCTACAACAATATTTTAACCGCATAAGAACATGCGGCAAAACATAAAGATTGATGTGTGTATGTAATATCGCAGATGTGATCAATTTCCGAGTCCAGTCATATATTTGTAATACGCCTTGAGAGATGAACGTGATTGTTTTTGGAAAAATTTTAAATATTTAAGTATAATCGACAATATACTTGTTTGTTGTTGTCACCTATGAACTTTTGTGTCTGAAGTATTTATATTGTGGTAAGATTTGAAATCATGTTTGTGAGCGTTGTTTTTATATTCATTTTGTTTTAGCGGTTATATGACATATATACCAGTTTGATAAAGGTTAAAATAATAACCGAAACGTAATTCGGAAATAAACTAACATCATTTTGTTTCAATTAAACCAAAAAACCCAATCGAATTTTTACAATATATATATATATATATATATATATATATATATATATATATATATATATATATATATATATATATATATATATATATATATATATATATATATATATATATATATATATATATATATATATATATATATATATATATATATATATATATATATATATATATATATATATATATATATATATATATATATATATATAATATATATATATATATATATATATATATATATATATATATATATATATATATATATATATATATATATATATATATATATATATAGAGAGAGAGAGAGAGAGAGAGAATGAACACTAGAACATTCATTCGAAAAATTCAAATTAATTATTTTTTTTATTCAATAGTCTTGGTGTTTACTTGATGTCAATCCTTTGTATTTGAATATAAACTTAAATTCGAACACTTGAACTCATGATTTACACTTTATTGACTACATAGCATGACGCGTTTCGTCGTTACAAACGACTTCTTCAGATGCTAACAGAATAATATTGTATTAACAGAATAATAACATTATCCTGTAAGCATCTGAAAAAATCGCTTGTAACGACGAAACGCGTCATGCTTTGTAGTAAATAAAGTGTAAATCATAAGTTCAAATTTTTCAATTTAAGTTTATATTCAGTTCAAATTAACCAAAAGAATGTTATAGTAGAGCTAGATCTGTGAAACTGTACGATGTGATGCCTCCATTATCCTTCGAGGGATAAATGTTAGAGAAATATTGAAATCAAGGCCACACCTGATGGAAGTGCGGACATATGTTTCGTTTTGCAAGGAAATCGTCAGTCGCACCACGTCCATCGAAGTGAGGCAATGATTTCGATCTCCAAGCATCTTATGATTCCAAGTGGAATACCATAGAGTAATGAATAGTTCACAATTCCATCTTTAGGAAGCAGTTAAAAACATCTCTCAGATTACAGACACACCAAGCATCGAACATTCACATCTCTTTTATACCCACAGATATCTACTAAATTGCAACATCTATTTGACAAATGTTATCATATGATGTTTTCAAATGTCAATAGGTTGCATAAGTAGTACGCTCGCGAAATATATATAGGCTCCTGAAATACGGGAACAATCGCGTAAATCAATCGAATAGTGAATTTTGATGATGCCATGTTTTATTAATGTAGATAAAACGATGTAGAAAATAATTCTTATAATGGCGAAGTCTCACCAAATTACTTAATTTACTCTGACTGTTTTCAATATTTCGAAATATAACAATCCGAAAGTCGAGAACGCGGTAAAATATTTGAGTGTCACTTTGTACCTCAAATGAATAAGGGGTTATTCAAGGCACTTTTAAAGAACAAATTGAATTTTAGAAGTATAATTTGACGCTACATTTACGATTCTCAAATGTGTCCTTTATAGTGAATAGAACGGAAATTTCTCAAAAATATAGCGTGGAGAAAAGAAATCGTTTATCCAGCCAGAGGATATTGCCCAACTAATGTTCTTTGAACAGGTTTGGGGCTGTATCACTTGAAGTTGGTTGGGCGAATCGGGTTGGATTCAGTATTTAATAACAATTCCTTTAAAACTGAATACCGAATTGCAAAAAATTAAATTGTTACTTTTTAAAGCTAGTTGTATTGAAATATTGACAGAGTTCGATATATTCGTCGGATATATTGAAGAATTGAGAAAAATTTTGTAAGGTGTTTTTAGATTTTCATAAACATTTCGAAATGTTCAGTTAAGTGCTGTTTTCGTCTGTTTTTATCATGCAAAAATAGTTTTCTCATAAACAATCACATGAAAATTTATCTCAAACAATAATCGATGTATTTATTTTTATCACTAAACAAATAAATCACATCAATTCGAGAATCGTGTGATTTACAATGACAATGAACTTTTTTTTTGAAACGACATAGCGAATTCAGTTATATGATTGAAGATAATCAATTTGAAAAGCATTCACTTATGATAATGAATCGAAGCACAATCTGAACATATAACGATTATTTGATGATATATTTCCACTCAAAAAATATAACTTAGTGTATTAGACACATATGTTTGGGAATTTTCGAGAAATATTCCCATGAAATAATTTTATGTATTAATTCTCCTATAAAACTTGCATCTGAAGAACAAACTGTCGAACTATTTGTCACTGAAGGAATTTGAAGACGTGGAAATTTTCAGAAAAGTCTGGAAACTCAAATCAGTATCAAAATCAATATGATGAATTGAATAATTAGACGAATAGTAAAAATGTATATATACAAGGATTAAAATCCCAAAAACGTTGTTCAAAAAATGTTCATCAAATTTGAATTCTAAAATTCTTTGATTTCTAGAAAACATTCGCTTAATATTAATAATTAAGTTATATTAATTATATAAATCAATTATATTTCCAAACTCAAGAACTTTCAGTGGATTCAAAGCCTCAATTCTATTATTTATATAATTTATTATACATATATAAGGAAATGAAATTTTTTGTGCTTATGGCACTGAATGAAATATTTAAGAAAATGAACACTAGAACGTTCATTCGAAAAATTCAAATTAATCAAGAGAATGTTATAGTAGAGCTAGATATGTGAACGTGTACGATGTGATGTCTCTATTATCGTTCAAGGGATAAATGTTAGAGAAATATTGAAATCGATGCCACACCTGATGGAAGTGCGAGACATATATGTTTCGTTCTGCAAGGAACTCGTCACAAGAATATGCTTGGAGGTTGAAATCGTTGCCTCACTTCGATGGACGTGGTGCGACTGACGAGTTCCTTGCAGAAGGAAACATATATGTCTCGCACTTTCATCAGGTGTGGCATCGATTTCAATATTTCTCTAACATTTATCCCTTGAGGGATAATGGAGACATCACATCGTACACGTTCACATATCAGCTCTACTATAGCATTCTCTTGATTGATTTGAATTTTTCGAATGAATGTTCAGTGTTTATTTTCTTATATATATATATATATATATATATATATATATATATATATATATATATATATATATATATATATATATTTCTTGAAATTGATTTATTGCCTGTTTAAGATATTTTATTTCGAAAGTTTTCAGCAATAACAGGCTTTTTTTGATAGGAAAAAGTTTATTTCTGTTGACGTTTCGTTGTTATATTACAACTTTTTTTTTAAAGTTGTAATATTACAACGAAACGTCAACAGAAATAAACTTTGTCCTACCAAAAATATACATATATATATATATATATATATATATATATATATATATATATATATATATATATATATATATATATATATATATATATTATTGATGAGGCCGATACTTGGAGAAAATTAATATCCATAATGAAAACAATATTTAGAATTTTCTCATAATTTTAATATAAATATGCATGACGACGTTTCGAAGTACTACTTCTTTATCAAATGCTGGATTGATACTAGATGCAATTTTACAAAATTCACTACTTATAGCTATTTTCACAGAACATTCCAGGTATGTATTATGACCAACTTGGAATGAGGACAATAGAACAACTGATACATAACAAAAGGGTCTTATACCTGGAAATGAACAACAAAATCACTTTCTTAATTACAGTATGCCTACTAAAGATATAAATAATATCCGGAAAAGATTTCTAAGAAACCAATAAAGGAAAGGTAAAACTTTTTTTGAACATGAAACCGAAAATTTTTTTTACAAGTAATTAACTAAACCTACGTAATCAATCTGATCTGCTAACATTCTTATTGAACATATTAAGTAAAGGGCTAGTGTTAAAATCTAACTGGCTATTAAGTAAAAGTCCCGAATTTTTGAATTTATTAATCTGTAATGATTCTAAAAGATTTAGTTTGGAACCTTTATTCTCTCTATATAATATTTCAAACTCTGAACTAAATTTATGATTTTCATCTATTAAATGGCTGGCATAATGAGAATCTGTTTTCTTTTTCTCAAAACTACGTTTATGTTCCGATAATCTAATTTGGAAATTTCTGAAAGTTCTTCCTATATAAAATTTTTCACAACTACCACATTTAATTTTGTATACCCCACACATTTGATTTTTATTAATTTTTGATTTATTATTTTTAATTATTTTACCATTATTATTAGTGGTCCTAAAAGAAATATTAAGCTTATAGCTTGCCAAAAATGATTTTAATTTTAAACTAGGTGTTCCCATATATGTTAAAACATTAAATATTGACTTTTCTTTAATGAGAGGATAAACTTCTGAAACCGCTGTTTTGTAAAGTTTTTTGTTTATTAAACTGTTTATTAATGAATATAGACCAGAATTAATAAACAGTTTAATAAACAAAAAACTTTACAAAACAGCGGTTTCAGAAGTTTATCCTCTCATTAAAGAAAAGTCAATATTTAATGTTTTAACATATATGGGAACACCTAGTTTAAAATTAAAATCATTTTTGGCAAGCTATAAGCTTAATATTTCTTTTAGGACCACTAATAATATTGGTAAAATAATTAAAAATAATAAATCAAAAATTAATAAAAATCAAATGTGTGGGGTATACAAAATTAAATGTGGTAGTTGTGAAAAATTTTATATAGGAAGAACTTTCAGAAATTTCCAAATTAGATTATCGGAACATAAACGTAGTTTTGAGAAAAAGAAAACAGATTCTCATTATGCCAGCCATTTAATAGATGAAAATCATAAATTTAGTTCAGAGTTTGAAATATTATATAGAGAGAATAAAGGTTCCAAACTAAATCTTTTAGAATCATTACAGATTAATAAATTCAAAAATTCGGGACTTTTACTTAATAGCCAGTTAGATGTTAACACTAGCCCTTTACTTAATATGTTCAATAAGAATGTTAGCAGATCAGATTGATTACGTAGGTTTAGTTAATTACTTGTAAAAAAAATTTTCGGTTTCATGTTCAAAAAAAGTTTTAACTTTCCTTTATTGGTTTCTTAGAAATCTTTTCCGGATATTATTTATATCTTTAGTAGGCATACTGTAATTAAGAAAGTGATTTTGTTGTTCATTTCCAGGTATAAGACCCTTTTGTTATGTAACAGTTGTTCTATTGTCCTCATTCCAAGTTGGTCATAATACATACCTGGAATGTTCTGTGAAAATAGCTATAAGTAGTGAATTTTGTAAAATTGCATCTAGTATCAATCCAGCATTTGATAAAGAAGTAGTACTTCGAAACGTCGTCATGCATATTTATATTAAAATTATGAGAAAATTCTAAATATTGTTTTCATTATATATATTATAATGATTGTTCCCCATGAGGAGTGCGATTGAACTTGAATTCCCAATTCAAGTTCAATCGTTCAGGTCTTTTGCTTCCCAAAAACGCTTCATCCTCTCTGAGAGCTCTATCCTTCGTCTGTCCATCTCCTGTCTGTACTCCAGCTTGGTGATTTGAATTTTGCTCAAACTTCACATGTGTGATTTTATAACCACACTAAGTGCGATCTTCAAAATTTTTTAGATCTTTCAGATCGTTTTGGACATCTTTTAGCCACTCTGTTCCGCATATACTGTTTATAATTATATCGAGAAGTTTCTTCCGTATTCTGCACTGTTTCATTCTGTAGATGTGTGCATAGAACTTTGCTTGTCGTTTTCTCATTTCTTCCGTTATCGTATTTGTCTTTTGATAAAGTTCATTCTGAGGTCTTTTCATCCAAATGGCGATTCTATTGATTGGCCCGTAAATTTTTCTGAGAATTTTTCGTTCTTGGTTTTCTATTTCTCTAATTCTTGAATGGGCGCCAATAGCCATTGTTTCAGCAGCGCAGATTTCTTCTGGTAGAATCGTTGTGTTATAATAATCTCAATTTGGCGCCCTAGTCCATTGAAATGTTACATTGAACCTTGCATTTATCAGAGGACGCAATTTTATTGTTGGGACATGTGGGGGGGGTTGCTAGAAGCTTAACTCTGAGTTTGTGGGGTTGCAACCCTTGTCCCGCGGCCGCCATATTGGAAAAGGGGTGTAAACGCCTTTTTATCCATATCTCTTGAACTATACATCTCACAAAAATTTGTGAAGACATAATTTGTAGCAAATTGCTTTGTCTACAATTTTGTCCATCTAACTTTTTCCGATAAAATTGAAAATAAAAAAGTTATTAACAAAAATATGTGAAATTTTTTCCAAAAATTTCCTTTTTTGTGTTATACCTCTTTTTTTTCAATTTTATCGGAAAATTACCTCGAACCAATATTGTAGGCAATTCGATAACAAACAATTTGACCTTCAATTTTCTTTATTTACATTCATTTGCGAGGGTTTTGGAGCGCTCCAAAGCCGACTACTCGCAACAATCTGGTCACAATGGAACGTCAGATTTACTTATACATTATTCTTTTATTTTAGATATCGTTCTTAATATTATTTGCAACATTATTATATTATTATTTAATGCTAATTGACCCTTTTCCACACCACCTATGAGGTAGGTGTGTCCATGGTGCGTTTTTTTTATGTGGTATCCCCAGTAGGCCTAATCCACGCGGAACTGTAGAGTGAGATAATCTCCAAGAACTTAATATATTTCAACAATTACTTTCCAGTTATTCTTTTCGACTTTTTTGGATGGTCCAGGCTGTGGTTCAGGATTTATTTCAGTATCAAAAGTGAAGGCTTGAGGAATGACGGGCGTTAAAATCGGAGTCATTGTTGGTAATTCATCTTCGAATTCATTTTCTTCCATTAATTTAGATAACTCCATAACGTTGCTACAGGTTTCTCCAGAACAATTGAGGCACACTGCAGAGCATTTTAGACCAGCTTTTTTGCAACCACACATGCTTCCACAATTTCCTTTACATCTGCAGAAAATTAATTTCATTAGATCGGCGGGTGCTGGAGGCTTCAAAGTTTGGACCGGTATCCAAACGTTTCCATGCTTTTTCCAGCCCCAATCTTCAGGGTTGCAGTGTTTTCCGAGCCACGACTGCACCTGGTGATACACTCGGAGACTGTGGAAACGAGCTGCATCTTGTGTTGGAGGAAGCGATGACAAACTACAAGTTACAAAAACATGTGTTTTTGGTAACTGTCTTAGCAAATCGTTTGTATCTCATGCTGTCCAGTGAATCATCTTTGTTACCGCTGTATAAAGCTACGAAAAAACGTTCACCAACGAGAGTGAGCAAAGATGGATCGACTTTTTCACTAAGAAATAGCGCTGTACCGCTCGCTAACTCAGGATTGTTTGGAGTACAATTGCTTGCTACATTCCTTGTGATATTTGGCTCCAACATCTACAAAGCTGGGTAATTGGCTATCAACAATGCCCTTTGCCTCGTCGTCAGATCGTCTGAGAACAAGGTCCAGAATGCTTTTTTTTGTACCTTCATTTCGTACCTGACAGATCTTCCTCTGCCGGCTTTGACGCAAATGACTCTGATCTGCAAATGTTTCTGCACAAATGAAGCAATTGAGCGAAAAATCAAAATGTGTCTCTACAATTTCTGAAACTGAAGATGATGAACTGCTACTGCTCAGACGACGAACGACATTATCCGTTCGACTATCATTGTAATAATGGTAACATTGCGTATGCACAGTTACTTCCGAAACAGTTTGTAAAAATTGTTCATTTTCTACATCGTTTTTGGCTTTTGCTCGATCAAGCAACGTTTTTACTCCTCTAGCTTTCACAGTTCTTATTTTGTCATCCCCGAGAGGCTTTTTACAAATAAAACAATCACTCATGATGAACTATTAAAGAAAGCCACAAGCTTATCATTAAATGAAAAATTCTGCACGCAAAACTCTGAATTATATCTACTTAATTGAAAATAGTGTTCACAATTTTTAATACGTCTACACGTGGCGAGATACGTAGCACAACTGAAAAAAGAAATAGAGGAGAAAACAGCTGAACCTTGAAAGGCAAATAATAAAAAAATAGCAGGCAGATGTTAACTTGTCTCCAAACGGTAACTTGGACCTTTTCTACCTGCTTCTAGTTCTTGTAAATGTACAGTCGCATTAGAAATTATTGTAAAAAAGAATAATATTGTAAGTATTATGGTAAGAAAAAAGGTCAGTTAGAATTAAATAATAATATAATAATGTTGCAAATAATATTAAGAACGATATCTAAAATAAAAGAATAATGAATAAGTAAATCTGACGTTCCATTGTGACCAGATTGTTGCGAGTAGTCGGCTTTGGAGCGCCCCAAAACCCTCGCAAATGCATGTAAATAAAAAAAATTAAAGGTCAAATTGTTTGTTATCGAATTGCCTACAATATTGGTTTGAGGTAATTTTCCGATAAAATTGAAAAAAAAAGAGTTATAACACAAAAAAGGAAATTTTTGGAAAAAATTTCACATATTTTTGTTGATAACTTTTTTATTTTCAATTTTATCGGAAAAAGTTAGATGGACAAAATTGTAGACAAAGTGATTTGCTACAAATTATGTCTTCACAAATTTTTGGTGAGATGTATAGTTTAAGAGATATGGATAAAAAGGCGTTTACACCCCTTTTCCAATATGGCGGCCGCGGAACAAGGGTTGCAACCCCACAAACTCAGAGTTAAGCTTCTAGCAACCCCCCACATGTCCCAACAATAAAATTGCGTCCTCTGATAAATGCAAGGTTCGGCCTAAAAATTGTAACATTTCAATGGACTACCCCTCGAAATGCACTTGTTGATATAGTACGGCCATGTTAGTTTGTACGCCTTTCAGAGTTTAGTAATTCTCTGCTCATTAGCGATTCGGTTTAAACCTGAGGACTGTATAACATCTCCGAGGTATTTGAAATGGGAATTGCAGAATTTCACCATGTTCTGTGATAAAAGAAGATTTATGTTTTTAAAGAAACAATATTCAGAATTTTCTCATTATTTAATACAAATACGCATGACGACGTTTCGAAGTGAATCTTCGAATGATATAATAATTGAGTATTTAATATATAAAACGATATAATTTACCGTTATAGATTACGAAATAGATGCACTTTCGTCTTAACCAAATCCTGAGTGAGGCGAAAACGTTATTTGCTATTTGAGCTGGTCAGTGCCTCGCCAGGAGCAGAATTATTCTACAACCGAAAGACAATGTTTAGCTGTCATTTGTGCAGTAGAAAAGCGACGATCTTATATTGAGGAAATTCCGGTAGAAGAATTTCAACTGATCGTTGAACTCCGGTATGGTTGCATTTGAAGGATGTTTCAGGTCGGTTGTCAAGGTGGTCTGTTCGAGTGCTACAATTCTATTTCATTATTGAACATCGTAAGGGATCATACAATACCAGATCTATCGCCTTGCTCAGTCTCAAAGTAAGATCTTGTTAAATCTGACTGAATTTCATAGACTCCTCAGCTGGAGAATATACAACAACGTTGTTCATGAACTTCAGGAAAATGCAAAGACAGATTTGATTGCGGGCAACGATCAATCTAAGTGATACTGAAAAATTCGGGCTCGAAGGTTCTAGCTGAATCTCATGAATCTCTATTTCAGGAAATAGAGATTAATTAATCTGTGAAAATCGCAAATTTGGTTGACAATTTCGAACAAATGAGGAACTACGACTGAATAATGGTATATTCTAGAAAACCGCTGAAACATTCTCTTCTTACGAAAAATTTAGAATTGAAATTATCTTTAGTTTTTTTTGTTTACTAATGTTTTTGATCACTATCAATGTCAGATGGAAGCACACGGATTAATATCGATTTATCATGTTAACATTAACGTTGAAAATAGTTCAATTATATTTTTCGTATCAGTTATAATTGGCATCAGTTATTAAAATCACGTGAAATGAGATCATTTATACCAAACAGAACATGAAAATTTTCAATCAGCACTTCAAATTGGCTAATGGAATGATATTTGAATGTGTAGCTTTTTCAGATTTCGTTGTCTCAGAAAATAATTGAGTGAAGGACATCATTCGAGTATTAAATGCTAAGTGATAGCGTTTCTTATCTTCTTTTAAAAAGTATATACTTCATGTGAAAGAAGAATGTTTTTTCTGAAAATAATATTTTTATTCATATTCAGTAACTCCGATGTTTTATTGTGCAATATTTGACATGCATATAATGTACCGAATAAAAATCTTCCAAATTGAGTATTTCTTCCCGAGTATATAATTTTTGTGCAATTAGAATATTTATCATTGATACATTATTTTGTCCACATTAAATCGCTTTAACGACATACTAGGCAACTCATATATATATATATATATATATATATATATATATATATATATATATATATATATATATATATATAACATTTATAGAATAGAATATACAACATTTGATTTACTTCCACGAAATTATATTAATTGCTCAACAATTGTTCTAGAGCTTCACTCTAGCGAATAAGCAATCTCGATTAAAACTGCAATATTGTTAGTTTATATGAAAATATCATTTCTTTTCGGAAAATTGCATCGTTAATGATTGATAATATAATTTTGTGAATCTGCTACAATAATTCACAGTTGACCCAATATAATTATATTGCATTTTTAATATATTCCAATTTTGGTTAAGTTTTGTGAATACTTGTAATTTGTGAAAAGTTGTTCATAGTAATATCTATCAAAATACTCAGTATGTTTAAAAAAATATTAGGTGAGCTCAGGTTTTTTTTAGGGTCTAGATCAGCCTTTCAGAAAAGTGCGCGATAACGCCCTCTTGTGGACGCTGGAGGCTTGAAGGGCGGCGGCAAGAGACCTAGAAAAAAATGGGGGCGTTGTGTATGGGTTTGGGGGACGATTTGAAATTTCATCTAGCTAGGAAGACTCTTAGACACCGACTGAGCTCTCAACTACAACTTGTGAACACCAACTAGTTTTATTTAAGATATTGCTCGAATTCGGTTCGATACATCTCTCGGCGTAGTTCATGTATATGTCCTGTTTTATTCAATAAATGAAAAAGCATGTCAATCGGTTGCTCCGTTTCGAAATGAAAGTAGACACAAACGAACTATTAAAAAGGCAATAATTATTAGTATACCTAGATTGCTAATTTTCGTAGATAATAGACGGCAGGCAGTCATGTTTTAACAAGTTTTTGTTGAATATCCCGATTTGTGCATACCTGTAGCAATCGGCTTGTTCATAGAATACTTGTTCTTACTTGTTGAGTGCGATTGAGCGTCGAATGAAATAATCGAGTTTATGCATGTTTGTCATGTGGCGACTTGCGGCTGTTCTTTAGTAAATTGGAACCTGATATCAACAAACTTATTAAATAGCATCAAATTCATCCTTCACATTAGTTTTTACATAAGAATCAATTATCTTCTTCTTCTTCTTTATTTCAGGCGAAAGTCGCCTGTTTATTCTTCGGTCGTTTGTCTGTTACGGAACGTTCAAGTTGTCCCTCCATCTTTTCCGTGGTCGTCCCACGCTTCTGCGCCCCAGTGGAGATCTATCACGGGCGATTCTCACTATTTTTCTGTCGTCCATTCTGTTTGTATGGTCATTCCACTCCTGTTTTCTGTTCAATACCCAGTCATTAATGCTGTCCACCTTGCACATGTTTCTAACATTTTCACTCCTTTCTCCGTTGAGAACTGTTTTCCCGGTTATCCTGCGAAGTACCTTCATTTCGGTTGTCTCCAGTAGTCGCCTGGTTTTCGTTGTTTCTGGTCTAGTTTCTGCAGTATATGTCATAATGGGCCTTACGGTTGCTTTATAGATTCGTACCTTGGCTTCAATTCCGATATGCTTATTGCGCCATATTGTGTCATTCAGACATCCTGCTATTCTTGCTGCTTTTGTTGCCTGCTCCCTTACCTCTGCCTCGACATCACCATAACCCGAAATCTCTATAACCCGAAGAATCAATTATGTTTGTTCCATTTTAAATAAAAGGTACTGTCTTAATACTATTAAATTGCGGTTCAATAAAAATTCTCATTGGCACGTGTAGCCCGTAAGAGTTAACTTGAGTCCTGAGCGCCGTTGTGTACTACCTATTGCGTTCAGGTCTCAAGTTAACTCTTGCGGGTTATAGTAAAAGTCTCGTTCATAATTAATGTTTCATCTTCGCTAATGTAGCTCATGATAAAAATCAATTTAATTTGAAGTTATAGTGAAAAAAAAAAATTACGGTATACACCTGCAATTTCTTTTGTTTGTTTTTGTGACAGCCGTTTACATATGTTTCAAGCTAATTGGCTCTCATCAGAACGGCGTAGTTTAAGTTTTAGATGTTCAAACTTGGATGATAATCAAAAACACAAAACAAAACACAAAATTCAACGTTAGGAATCGACATCTTTGTGGTTTGATTGAGTATCTTTGATTGGGGTTCTATTTGACTCTGTTTCGAAGACTGAATCAATGTCTACCTGTGCGAAGATATTTTTACCTTCTGGAAATTTTGTACCGACAATAAGATAAATTCAAAAAATATTATACAGGTATGAAAATAGAAAAGAAGAAATTTACAGTATTTAACTGCAATTTTTTTTGTTTGTTTTTATGACAGCCGTTTGCATATGTTTCAAGCTAATTGGCTATCATCAGAACTGCGTAGTACAAGTTTTAGATGTTCAAACTTGGATGGTAATTAAAAACACAGAACAAAACAAAACTCAATATTCAACGTGAGGAATCGACATCTCGTTTTGAAGACATAGTTTGAACATCTGAAACTTGAACTACGCCGTTCTGATAATAGCCAATCAGCTTGAAACATATATAAACGGCTGTCACAAAAACAAACAAAAAAAATTGGAGGTGAAAACCGTAAATTTCTTCTTTTCTGTTTTCATACCTGTATAATATTTATTATGAATTTTGTAAAACCGAGCCAAGTGTTTTTATTTAATAACCAATGGTTCACCAAGGGATCAGCGAACATTTAATTAACTTTATATTGTTTTATGTAGTGATTTGTACATTAACTATTCGAAAAATGACTGTAAATATTTGAATTATTTAGAGGTATATTAAATTATTTCGGAGTGAATGTTACGTCGCAACAGGCTACTGAAGAATTCACCAATATCAATGGTCAAACCGGTATTTCCAAAGCTGACTTATCATTAAAGCTGACATATCATTACAAAAACTGATTTCGAAAATTATAAAGTTGATGTTTTCGACCATAAAAGCTTTCTACTTCAGACTGATTTCAAACTAACACCCCAAAATAAAGTGAGAACGTACTCATTCAGAAATATTAGTCAGGATAATATGAACACTTTTTTGTTATTTACTTGAATGCAATTTTTCTGATCTCATTTACATTTTGATGCTGATACATGTTTTGATACGTTCATTAGTGTTATTCGATATCATTTTGAACTATGCTGTGCTATATGTAAAGTAGGTACATTCTGCAGGACCAAGAAAAATATGGGTAACAACTGAGATATCACAAAGTAAACGTAAGCTTTTTCAACTTCATCGACTACGTTATAAGATGTTGACGCCCAACATGGCACCGAATAAACATTTTTTTATCATTTCATTTTTTTCAATTAGATTTTTCTGAAACTGCTTGTTCTTGCATTGTTTTGACTATATGCTATAGTATGTTTATATATTATCAGTGTGTTTGTACCTATATTACAGATTCTGAAAATTTTTTTCTTTCTCAAACAGATTGTAATTTTCTGCTGTTTCGTTTTTTATTGTAACAGTTGTTTGAGAATTTTTATATATTGATTTTATATTGCATACAAATGTGATATATATCTTATAATTAGGTGATTACATTTGCAGTTACAGTTATATTGTCAGAGATTAATTCTAGTAGTATTTATGATCAACAGTCGACATTCTGAGGCCAATCACAGTTTAATATTTTTGGGTTGAAAAGTGTGGGTGGTTGGCACAGAAGTGGAGCCCATCCGCTATTTGTGCATTGATAAAATCCAGCGCAGTTCTCAGGGTCTGGTTTCAATTGCCCTACATTTTCGCAAGGTGCCACTGAAACATATAGAAATATTGAGTACATTGCAAGTACAACTTGTTACATTTATAAAGGCACTAAATATATCATTTTTTTCCGCTTATTATTAAGAATTCATTTTTGTTTTCTCTTTTTCTGTATAGTGGACAAAGTTGTAATCAACAACGAAAATAAAGTTTTTTCATATAATAAAGCCTGTAATTGCAAAAATCTATAGATCATTTACAGGCATATACATTATATATATATATATATATATATATATATATATATATATATATATATATATATATATATATATATATATATATATATATATATATATATATATATATATATATATATATATATATATATATATATATATATATATATATATATATATATATATATATATATATATATATATATATATATATATATATATATATATATATATATATATATATATATATATATATATATATATATATATATATATATATATATATATATATACAGATGAGGAAATGTAGAAATACAGTGATCACATTCATTGACTTCAAGAAAGCATATGACTCGGTAGACCGCAATCATGAAAGAAATTTGGAATCGATCGAAAGACCCGAACAATTATAAAACAGACACTTACAGGTACAACTTCCAAGGTAAAATTTATGGGTGAAATATCAGATCCCTTTGAAATCAAAACCGGTGTGCGGCAGGGGGACGGACTTTCGCCAATTCTTTTCAATATTATTTTAGAAAAGATCATAAGGCAATGGGAACTTCACGTGAAGGGCATACAAGTGGGAATCAAAAAAGAAAGTAGAATAAATGTCAAATGTCTCGCCTTTGCAGACGATATTGCTATCATCACAGACAACAGAACTGAAGCCATTCGCGCCGTGGAAAAACTACATGAAATTGCGCAGAAAACCGGGTTACAAATTTCTTATGATAAAACCAAATACATGTAAAGAAAACCAAAAAATAAATCTTCTCTTATGACAAAACATGGTGAAATTCTGCACGTAGGCCATTTTAAATACCTCGGGGAAGTTATACAGTCCTCAGGTTTAAACCGAATCGCTAATGAACAGAGAATAACAAAGCTCCAAAGGGCCTACAAACTAACATGGGCTCACTATAACAAAAATTGCATTTCGAGAGGCGCCAAATTGAGGCATTATAACACAACGATTCTTCCAGAAGCATTCTACGCAGCTGAAACAATGGTTATTGGCGACCATTCAAGAATTAGAGAAATAGAAAAACAAGAACGAAAAATTCTCAGAAAGATTTACGGGCCAATCAATAGAAACGGTATTTGGATGAAAAGACCTCAAAATGAACTGTATCAAAAGACGAATACGATAACGGAAGAAATGAGAAAACGACGAAACCGAAGAAACTACTCAATATAATTATGAATAGTAAATGCGGAACAGAGTGGCTAAAAGAGGTCCAAGAGGATCTACAACAGATCAATATAAAAAATCTCGAAGATCGCACTGAATGCCGCTATAAAATCGCACATATAAAGTTTGAGCAAAAAGTAAATCGTCAACCTGGAGTAAAGTGGACAGATGAACGGAAGAAAAAGCATTCAGAGAGGATGAAGCGTTTTTGTGAGGCAAATAAGATGAAGCAAAATTCCTAATGATTGCAAATTCAAGTTCAGTCGCTCTCCTCATGGGGAACAATCGAAATAATAATATATATATATATATATATATATATATATATATATATATATATATATATATATATATATATATATATATATATATATATATATATATATATATATATATATATATATATATATATATATATATATATATATATATATATATATATATATATATATATATATATATATATATATATATATATATATATATATATATTTTCCTTCATTCAGTTCGTGGAGTAGGCAGATTGAGGCCACGTAACCGAGTAACCCTTTCCTTTACTAATTTATTCCAACTCCTGAAGATGGCTCCACAACGGAAGCCGAAACGTCGAGATTATATAAATCTAGAACGCGGCTCATTCCGAGAACCAAGTTTTATACATATATATATATATATATATATATATATATATATATATATATATATATATATATATATATATATATATATATATATATATATATATATATATATATATATATATATATATATATATATATATATATATATATATATATATATATATATATATATATATATATATATATATATATATATATATATATATATATATATATATATATATATATATATATATATATATATATATATATATATATATATAAATAATCATTAATCGATTGGGCCGATACTTGATGAAAATCTAAATACATAATTTAAATAAAACTAATTTGTTAGTCGATTTTCAATATAATTAATTCAAAAATATATCCACACACTTCAGAATAAATGCAAGCAGTCCAAAATGTAATAGCTCAGTTTATCATCAACATCTGATGAAGCCACTGTGTTGGCGAAACGATATTGTCATGTTTTTTAATTAATTATAGTGAAAATCGAAAAACTACTCAGTTTTATTTAAATTATATATAAATACTAATTTTTGTTTAAACCCTTAGAGTCACTTATTTTTCAAAACTTTCATTTTACGGTGCATATGCCTTAGTTATGTTCGTTTGGTCTTGAAAGGGTTGAGAATAAACTTTGTTCATCTCAAACTGAAAGTTTTATAACTACTTCAAAAAGAGTACGACTACTGAGCAATAAAATTATCAGATTATTAGTGTGTACTACAATGACGTTGAGTTGTAAAATGTTTTCTATTAATGGACCGGACTCTCAACCGGACTCCTAAGCCTGCTTGATTCGCTTTTCGCTTTGACACCACTGTGCGCAGTTGGCATCTGAGTGCTCAAATATTCTTCTCGAACTAGAAGAAACATCTAGAGGTTGGTTTATATTACTTATCAAAACATTCGTTTCGATGGGCAATTGAGAAAAACAGGACATTGATCGAAACTACTTCATTTATCTAGTGTACTTCCTAACATAGGGTGCTGCGTGGTATTACATGAAGCAGCTAATTTTTCCAAAACTGTTCATGAATTCTTCTAGCGATGACTGGTTTACTCGTTTACCAAAATTTAAGGGAAAAATCATTGTCTTCAACAGGAGTAGTCTCACAAAGGCCATTTTAGATATACAAAGCCATCGATTTGTCAATGTCAAGTGGAATTTTGTTTTATTTTTCCATATCCATTTTTTGAAGAAATCTATACTTCCGCAGTATTTCCAAGTGCTAACGTGGAAAGATCTTCTCCATCTTGTTGAAAAATATGAGGAAGGTTCAGCAACTGGACAATATTGGACAAATGGAAAAATCATCATAATTCAATACTCGTAAAAATAATAACAAAAATTGAAAATCTCTCAATAATATTGGTAAATAATTGGTAAAATTGTTGTTGAAACATCGCTAAAATGTTGATGAAAATTATTTTCTGCCTCGTTTGAACTGACACACTTCCAGCCTTGAATTTAATCAATTTCCCTTATACACATAACTCTTAATCATAACTGCTATGGAGTCAAAGTGATTGTCACATTTATTAGCAACTGTATTGAATGTAGACTCAAAAATCGAATAGGGGATTCAATTAGCGGGTTGGTCCTTGGAGTCTCTTGATGGAATAATTCTGTAGTACGAGAATTTTGCCTAGAAACACGAAATTTCAAAGCAGATAAGAGAAGAGGACAATCAACAATGTTGTGCAGTAATTTGTACAAAAATTTTAGTGATAAAATTTATCTGCTGCCCTCCAATGAGATTACACTAAATAGACTCAATAATTTGTTAAGGTTGACTCCTTTATGTGGATAGACTTTATGCTCCCTCCAAACTAAGAATTTCAAAAACCTTCCCTAAATGGCCTCAAGATGGCGTTGATGGCAAGTATAAATAGGATACCAGATCATGCTGCCATACTGCCACTTGCAACGGATAGTCTGACAAATAATCTGATAAATGTCCAGGAATTATTGAGATATTTGCCATTTCGTATAACGAATCCATATATTTTCGAGGCATATGAAATAAGTTGGGTGATGTGTGTGATGAATGAAAGTTTCGGATCGAAGACTCTCTGGCCCTATCAGAACGAGAAAGAACTGGACCAACGACACTATAATCACACTCAATTCGATCTTTTTTCCTTGTGAAAGAGACAACATTACACATTCAAAGTGAAATAATTATCCTCATACTTTTTATACTAATAATAATACCTGTACGACAAACCTTTAAGGTCAATAATAACAATGATAATGAAAAAATATTAAACTACTTTTCGAAATTTCGAAAAAATAAATGTTCTTATTATGGATAACTTACATGCTTGTAGAAGAGAAGGCTTAGCACATTCGACATTTGCTGGCCAGTCGCAGTTGAGTATTTTCGGATTGAAAAGTGTTGGTGGTTGGCAATATAACAAAACCCAGCCGTTATTTGTGCATTGATAGAAATTATTGCAATTCTCTGTATCTGGTTTCAGTTGACCGACATTTTCACAAGGCTCCACTGAAATAAATATTCATATCCTTTTGAGTTCAAATGGAACTATAATTACAATATTATCACAATAATATTATCACAAGTAGTATTGATCTCTTAACGTATTTCCATTCATTTATATGTAGTTCTTCAAGACCGTATCTGTTTGTAGTTAATATCTCTAATGATAATCAATGTGTTATCCCAGAACTTGAGAAAGAAGCACATTTATTGCATATTAGTGAGTATTCTTCTAAAAGTTACTTGTGGTTTTCAAATAATTTAACGAAATTAAAAAGAAATTCCGAAATTCTCAGTGATTCAAGCAGATATAGGAATGTGGTGTGGAATCAGTCAAATTCACGTTGATATAGTCGAATGAAAGACTAACGAGTCTACTAGGCAATACAATACGAATATTATGTTTTCAAAAGCAATTGATGTTCTGCAATGGAACTTGCAGATTTCCTAGTTCGAAGAAAATGAGAATACAGCAAAAAACGCAACATATGATTGTGTTTATAATACAAAAAATTGTCTCGCACTTCTTGTCCTTATAATCAATGATCTTATCTATCAATAACAATTGATTGATAAAAAAAGACTTTCAATACAACATGTTTTTATTTTATTATTTTATGGACCACTAGTATCCTTAACGTGACTGATCTATTTTAAATTTGCATGACTCAAAACAACAGCAATCTCATTTGAATTAGCACAAAAGCTTTAATCCTGCTATTGCTAGAGAAAGTGATTGAATACGAAATAATGTCAATGTATTCAAATCATGAATCGATTGGGCCAATACTTGATGAAAATCTAAAAACATGATTCAAATAAAACCCTGCAGTTTATCATCTACCTCTGATGAAGCCACTGTGTTGGCGAAAAAATATTGATATGTTTAACTAAATTATAGTGAGAATAAAAAACAACTTAGTTTTATCTAAATTATAATGTATTCTCACTATCAATATATTTCAAACTGCTGCTTATAAACTAACGCTAATCTCTCAATGTTTTGTCAATTTATTGACGTTTCACCTATTCACTTCAAAAATTTAGAAATTTTCAAATATTTTATTTCAGTTGTCATGCAGAAATGATATGTAAGCTGTTACATCTTCGGTGCCCTACCTACTTGCTCAAGATAACTGATCAATTTTTTACTGAAAGAACTAATCAGGTTCGAGTAAAGAGCGAGATTCGCTACCATTCGTGCCGGCGCAAGGACTCACACAGGGATCACCTCTTTCTCCGGTGCTGTACAATTTATATTGCTGCGACATATATAGCCACGCATACTCAACAGAACACCATATAGAGAAGGAAGCATACAGCCTGCAGTTCGCCGATGGTACAACACTAATTACGCATGGTACACTGATTAGATGTTTAGAGAAGTGTCAAAAACTCGCAGATAGCACTGTGGCATGGATGAGACGCTGGCGATTACAACTCAACCTGGGAAAATCACATCTGGTTATATTCCACCACGAAATAAAGAACAATTCTCCAAATATGAAAATTGGCAACGATACAATCAGACCAACAACAGGGTGCAAGTGTTTGAGGATATACAATGATAATAAATTGAGTTTTAAACATCATATCCTAGCATCATATTTAAACATCATATCCTAGAAAACCTAGAAAAGGGCAGCCATCACACGAGCCGGATTCTTTAGGTCATTGTCATACAAAAACCAGGGTGTCAACATCAAACAGCCACTGCTATTTATAAAATGATTTGCAGACCACTATGGACTATGGTCAGATGATATTCACGAACGCAAGAAAAACGCCCCTTAGCAACTTGAAAATAGCAAAAAGAACTTGCTTAAGGAAAATAACTGAATTGAGGCACTCCAACAACTCGCTACACAATCCTCCAAATACTCTGTTATACGAGATATCAGAAGTGGAACCTATAATAACCAGAATGAAATCACTGAGCATGAAATTCATTGGGGACCTGAACAACAAGAATATTATGGAATCATTAGTACAACAGGGAAACCACAGAAAATGCCGAATTACCAGTAGTTCCTTATTTCAGTTTTTGAAAATTCTCTTTTATACGAACCTTGGTCCAGTCGTTCGAAAGTTATGTGCGTACATTCCGACTTTTAATTTTTATTTCAAAAGCAATCAAATTTTTGGTTCTTAGTCCGTATAATACACACGTGCTCAACACCTATTTGCAACGAACTCGTTTCCAGTAACTAGATTTAAACAATAAAACATTTTTTTTAATTCCAAATTTTTTCACTAATCTTCAATCATTCTCAAGTTAGAAGGTCCAAATGAGGTGAGCATCAAATCTAATTTACAGGGTAAAGAATGCAAGAAACTCCTTCAATCAGAAAAACATAAAAGGATTGGAAAAACTTGCAAATTGTTTTCCATAGAATTCATGACATTTCGAAATCAATAAGGCAAATCTTTCACAGGGTAAACGCAATATTTCAATTCACGATGAAAAACAAAAAGACCCTCGAAAACTAAAAATGTTCGTAAAAAATTTTGTCTTCAATGGCTCTTGGAAAAGTACTGACAGTAGATGAAAGGGCTATTAACGACTTACTTGTAAAACGCTTTGAAGAAAATTGGACCAAGTTTCCAGAACTACCTAAAAAAAGATTCTTCCCCTTCCCCAGTAGATGAAAACGGTGATGGCCTGAAAAGCTGCCAAAAAAATTGAGGATGACTGTTCAAGTTTCCAGAAAATTTTCCGCATTTTTCAATATGTTTAAATAATAAATATAATATTCTTTCTTATCAATGAAGAAAACTGTTATTATTTTCTCAATTAGTCCTCTCCTTAATGATTGATTAATATTCATAATGAAATACAATTTAATATCAAATATTACGCATGACTCGAGTTTACAAGTTCAACTTTCTCTTCAGATGCTGCATTATCATTGATATTGATAAATATGTGTTAATTTAGCATCTGAAGAGAAAGTTTCACTTCGAAACACGTGTCATGCGTATTATTTAATATTTGAGAAAATTTTAATTTGTGTTTCATTTCAAATTTCTGTCTCTTTATTCGGCTTTTTATAATTGGATCCATTTGTGGAAGTGGCAATATGTAATAAACATTAACTTTTTTCTCCAAATGTGTGACTCTTTTAGAAAGCAAACTTTTCACTCCTATAAATCTCAAGCAACAATAATGAATTGGTTTTGAATTCGAAAAAAGTAGTTTACCAAGGTTTTTCGATTTTCCGAAGCAGGAGGTTATAGCAAGTTTTGCAAGTAATGAACCCATTTCGGGTGAGGGGCAATTATGTGCATTAAAATTGATTGAATAATAATGACAGAATACTGAATATTTAGCTGTATTCGATAATAATCATTATTCAATAATGTTCCAATTTGAAGTTAGTTTCAAAACTGGAAACATGAGTGTATTTTGAGTTGAACTCTCATGTCAGAAATTCAGATTTTAATTCAGGAAGGAAACGCCCGAAGAAAAAAAGCTTTTCAGTGTTTAAGGTCATTGTTACCATTGACTACCAACTTTATTATCGGAACTAATTCACACTTTATTGTATTGAGTTTTGCAAAAATAGTGACATCTCGAAACAGTTCGTAAAAGAATCGAAATTTTATCAACATTTATAGTCTTAATCGTTGTTTGTAATAATAACGATAATGATCATAAACCTTGAAATAATCTAATCGTTTTTTCTCATCATCATAAATTCTCATAGTAACTATTAGGTAAATCAATAATAAAAACATTATCACTGTAATGTCAATTTAAGACAAGTTTATAGCTACAAATATTCACGAATGTAAATATAATGAGTTTTGATTTTTCAAGAGAAGCAAATCTGTTTTCCAAAAGAAATTTTCTCTCCTCGTTCATTATTAAACTTAGACTTAGACAGTCACTTTTGACTACGAGCTGAGTTATTGCTTTCGAACGTCAATTGATTCAAAAATCCAACTGCTTCAATTTGTTCAGTAGCTCTATTATATAAAAAAACATGCGGAACATTTTCAATTAAAAAAAAAATTATTCATAAAATAATTTATATCTGAATGTTTTATTTTCAATTCGAATAAGATAATATAGAGCCGAAAAGATATTGAAACTCACGTGATGCAATGGCAGAACTTGCGAACAAAAATAAAGAAAATAAAATTCCAATCATTGTTTCACCCTTCAATAACAGAACGTTGAAAATTTAAACGTCGCCATACTTCTTATCATTTCAATTTATATGAAAACAATATCAGATAGATAACAAATCTAGTCATTTGAATTGAAAGACTATCGGTCTTTCAATTCAAACATTTTTTCCTGGAAAATCCTCTTACATTGTACAAATTTATAGTATGTATTCGGAAAATGAAATGCCTAATGAACTCAAAATACGTTAAAACTTCTTCCATAGGTGATACATCTACGACCTCTACAGTACTCATTTGAAAATTTGTGTGGAGTCGATTGTCTAGTTTGGAGAGAAAATGTTATTAATTTTTCTCTATCGCGTCAAGTTTTTAAACTACAGAGTACCCTCTCTTTACACTAAAAGTCATACAAAGTGAGCATACAGAGGAAAATAAAGTGGGGACTAAGATATTAGAATATTTTATTCATACAGAAGTTATTATAATATTAAAAGTTAAATTGTGTTTATAGATACAAAAAATAAAAAAAAGATATTAGGGTGAAAATTTTCGCTTATGATTTTTCCTAGAATGTTCAATATGGGAACAAATTGTCGATTGATGCTCCAGCAGTATTCAGCAGTCATACTGACATCCCATCTACCTTGATACCTTGCCTCCATCACCTTCGAATCTTGGTAGAATCGCTCACCCTATTCATCACTAACAGCGCCAAGAGTTTTTGGAGAGTTAGCAAGATGGCTATGTAAGAAATGCAGTTTCATACTCATGCTACAGCCAAGCTTTCTAAGAGTTGCTGAAAAATTTCGACGTGAGTCTGGGCTAGTGTGTTTCCAAGAAAGTCCTTGACAATATTTTTGAATGCCCACCAAGCATTCTTTTCAAATTCGGTCATTGTTTCAATGAAACGTTCATCTTTAATAAGTTGCCGAATCTGTGGCCCATCAAAGACACCAGCTTTATCTTCTCATATGATAAGCTAGGAAATGCCAAAATGATATACTGAAAACAGTCCCGTTGAACTGACAAAGCTTTTACAAATAACTTAAATTCAAACGCTTGAACTTATGATTTAAACTTTATTGACTACATAGCATGACGCGTTTCGTCGTTACAAACGACTTCTTTAGATGCTTACAGAATAATCCCAGAATAATTATTCTGTAAGCATCTGAAAAAGTCGTTTGTAAAGACCAAACGTGTCATGCTATGTAGTCAATAAAGTGTAAATCATAAGTTCAAGTGTTTGAATTTAAGTTAATATTCAATTATAATGGATTTACATCAAGTACACGTCATTTACATCATGTAAACGCCAACACTATTAAATATCTAGTTTTATATACAAAGGCGGAAATATAATGATTTATCTGTCTACAAGTAGCTGATTTAGAATGTTTGTGACACTAGGTCTAAAGTCAGATTTTGGCGGCCACTTTGACTGCACCTAATGCTTCTCAGAAGCTCTGCTGTCTTACATACATAGAAAACAGGGATACTTGGTATATCCGCGTTGCTGGGCAAGAAGGAAACAAACGATTCTAAGGTCAACACATGTGCTCCAATGGTATAAGTTATATTGCAACAAGTCAATGACCTCCTTCATATCATAGAATTCTTCATTTAAAGAAACTGAACGACCTATTAGAACTGAACCATATGAATTTCCATTGTGGAAGAGAACACACACTTCAAGCTAGGTTTTGAGCTATCTATAAACAATCGCCATTCAGTTGCGTGATAGTCTGAAATTTCCAATTCTTTAATTTTTAAATCAGCTAGGTTATAGCAATACACGTATCTATCGGTACTCCGAAAGAGCCGCAGAAATGCATTTTTTCTCAATCGAAAGTAGGTGACTTTAGCTCCTTCTTCTAACAATTTTTTTTCAATAGTATGCGCTACAACTGAATAAAAAAGCTTGACGTGATAACAAAAACTGATCAAAATTTTGGAATCAGCATGTCAATTTACCTCCAAAGCCTAAAAACCTATAATATAAGCCTAAATCGAAGTCAACAAAAATCATGTTACAAATTTTTCCTCAATATTATTGATGCAATTTAAAGGGTTTCCTTCTCAGCATATATACAAAAAGAGTTATTATCAGAAGAAACAAAAAAATAAAAATCGGAATAAAGAAGTCAATTCTCTCAAAAATTCCTCACATCAATAGCAGCTGCTACGCAATAAAAACCCTTTTTTATGTCCTTTGAATTTGCCTTGATCATAGCTCCTCACATGAAAAGGTAACTTGTTATAAAATGTGAAAAGATAGAAATTCTGACTTTTCTGTTATTCGCCCTGTCTGCACCAGTCTGCACGTAGATCTTATTTATTTCTCGCGTCATATATGTGAAAATTCTCTATTTATGAAAAATAGTCATAAGTATATGAGATAATATGTGACTTCTCTAAAGCGTTCGACAGGCTTACCACAGTATTCTGTTGAATAAACAAGTCACTTTTGGGCTTTCGAAAGTCCTCATCAAACTTTTCGAATTGTACTTGATAGACAAAAAGCAACGCGTTTTAGGGGGTCTACATCAATTGAATACTGTGCTTCATCTGGAGTGCCGCAAGGTTCCATATTTGGCCTTTGCTGTTAACAATGTTCATAAATGATATAATGTAATATATGGTGAGAGTTCATTTATTATACGGTGAAGGTGATTTCAAGATTTTTCATTTTGCTCCCAGCATTGGTGACTGTGAACGGATTGGTTAGAAACTGGCGCAATATTGTAAATGGGTGTGATCTCAACAAATTAACTATTAACATCTCCAAATGTCGTGTTATGTCGTTATCCACAAAATATAATTTGATAAATTTCAACTATGAAAACTTCATGCCATACTCCATGACTTGGAGTAACCTTCGATACTCAACTAACTTTTGTGGCTCATATCAATGCTACAGAAACAGCTGCCTGTAGAGTATATAATTTCATTATTCGCATTGGTGAGGAATTTAGCAATATATTAACTCCAGTAACATTGTGTTGTGATTCCGTAATATCTAAACTTGAATACAGATCAACAGTTTGGAATTATATTATCAGTTACATATTGATGAACTGGAGTCTATTCAACGAAATTTCCTGAAACTTTTGATCTCCAGAATTGATGGAATATATCCACCCATATACACCTATACCACATGAAACACTTACAAGTCGACATAATGTGGACACACTCAGCGAGCGAAGGAAATGCCGTTCAATAATCTTCTTGCATGAAATAATTAACAATAAAGTGAAATGTCAGGAATTATTGCAAGAGCTTAACTTTATTGTTCCAAGAGGTTCTTCCAAAAAGAGAATTCACGTTTTACCTTTCAGCAGCTAGAACGAATGTTCTAAAATTCTCTCCATTGCACACGATGTATGAACAATGTAATATTTTGGGAGGCAAGGCGGATATTTTCAACTCTTCTGTTACGGATATTGAGGCAAGTTTCCTTGATATGCACAATATCTGCTAGAACAATCATTTATGTGTATTCACGTACAGGATTCATATTCACTCATATACTTGTATGTGCGTATACGTGTTAATATGTGGATATATATGTATGTGTGTGTTAATCTTTATATGTATGTATAAATTTGATCAGCATTTAAATTTTTTTCATTTCTATAATTGTATTTCATTTTATCAGTTGTGATTTCACATCATAAACTCTTTCTTTTAAAATTGAACTTTAATTTGATATTACAAAAAAAAATTCAAACTTTTGAAATTTTGTACTACCAATTTTGTTTTTATTATCTGTTATCTTAACTGGTTTGTAATTAGGACCTGTCATGTAAACCAGTGTATGTTAAATAGATAAATGAATCAAATCTGCATTTGACCTAACACTGTAATTTTTTTTCAGTTTATGACAATAAATCAAGGTAAAGCCAGAATTTTCAGCTGTTAAAATGAATTTCTGCAGAAGGATGGATAACCTAGATTTTTTAATAATCTGATAAACCCTAGTTGAAGTACAAACATACTTATTGCTCCAGAAGAGCAGCACTATAGAGGCATACCATATCTTATGTGTGACTATTCAAGCGAAGTACGCTGTTCTGAAACCATGGAATGACACCGAGCCAGATAAGTTATTAATGTAATATACAAATATACCCTTCACAAGATAGTCGGACAATTGTATGAAATGTCTCTTGCATGTTGAACCAACATCAATGGAATAATAATAATAATGTTAATAATAATTTTTATTTCCTTCAGCCTTAAACCTTCAAGGCGAGAGAACGCGGATTTCCCTGAGACTGGCTCAGCCTGAAGAAAGGAACACGTAGCTTACTGGAAAAACGATTTGTAAAGGCAGACATTTGACCACGTTCGGGTAATTGAGAAATGTGTCTCTTAACGAACAATAAATTCTGGAGTATAAATATAGAAGGGTCAGAAAGTTGTTCTTGAAATAAGGTTTTCAAGATTCTCTACGAGGAATACCATACAGGGATCGAATGATCCGTTTCTGCATTCTGAAAACTCTGATGCCATTTGTACTAGTACCCCAACATAAAACACCGTAGTAACGGTTCATTCATTTATAATGCCGACTGAGCGTTTGCGTTGTAATAAAGTCTCAACGCACCGCAATCTACACGATCCGCAAGACACTTAATGGGGTAGCATCTGGGGCAAGGGAGGAGCACAAAGAATGAATATGATGCTCCCAAGACAAATTAGCATCCACAATGACACCCAGAAATTTGGCTGCAGGTGACGTTCGTATAAATTGTCCACGAGTTAGTGGACAAGAGTTCGAAACTACTCCTTTTGGAGTAAATTGTATAATTTCTGTCTTAATATCGTTGAGGAAAATTCCATTCCCTCCCGACCAAAACAACATTTTTTCGAAAGTAGCGGTTCCATTCCGCGCTAGCTCACGCATAGTGTCTGCCGAAACCTGAACTGAAATCCGCAAAAAGCGTGATACTCCTACCCGGCTGTTCAAGGCAGCTCACCAAGTCGTTAATGAATATTAAAAATAGTACCGGTCCCAAAGTACTGCCCTGTGGAACACCAGATGTTACATTTCTGGAATCGGATATAATTTTTTCTCCATTTGAACAAAGACATACTCATTGTGATCTGCCAGCAAGGTAGGATTTAATCCAGTTTAGGAGGTTCTCCCGGACTCCATAATTCTCCAACTTATAAAATAGGGCATCATAGTTAACTGTGTCAAATGCACGACTTAAGTCGAAAAAAATTGCCATACAAACACCAAGCATTTTCATATAATCATTAGGATCAATATTCATAATATTCAAAGAAAATAAACGTACGACCGTCGAGTACGCATCAACGTAAATCTATTCGCAGTGAAACATTGAGCCACAGTAGACTCTATCTTTTCACCCAATTCCGCTAAGAAAGACAGATCAGTATTCGACACAGACATAATTGTCATCAGCAAACAGTTGTACCAAGGCATCCGAAAAGTAATCGGGTAGGTAGATCGGGAGTAATCGAAGACGAATATAGTGAAATTGATTGACTGACTTGTTTTGGAGCTAATTCTTCTAAATTTGGCAGAAGGGTGTTGTGATTGAAGTTCCTCTATTACCTCTTGCTTTGCTGCATAGTGTAGTTCCGAAGCGACCTAGTCCCAAGAAGCGGATCCAGACACGAACGGAGCAAACCAGGTCCGTCCATTCTCAGTTCCTAGTTTCTTCTATGTCCGATGCGCTCCTAAAACTGGAGCTAGATTTGACGATCCGTGTTTCTTCATGATCTCAAGAATGTGTGATGTGCTGCGTCGTTGAATCTGCATAGGCCTTCGTATTCTTGTCTTCGTTACTTTGAGATAGTGTGAAGTAGAGTAAACTTTTCATAATATTGAACGTAATATGACGAGACATTCAGGCTCGACAAAATGGATGTTAATTTTAAATTATTATGCAGTGCTAAAATAGGTTTATATTAATATTTGACTGAGATTGAATTCTCGCTTTACTCTTGTTGAAACATAATTAATATTAAATTAAATTAAACTCTTGGGTAAATGTTTTACGATTATATTTAACAACATGAATTAGTCGACATGTTTCGAGCGTGAGTTCATTTTCAAGACTCAGTCAATACGACCATGAGGAGATTCATCAAGGGTACATTGTAAAAATAATTTCATATATACAAGATGTTCCAGAAATGTGTGACATACTAAAGTTATGTTTTTTCCTATGGAACGTCCTGTATTTGACTACGTTTTTGGGTTTTGCGTAAAAAATTAGATATACTTTCTTCAAAATGTCATATACCTAACAATTATAGTTTTTGAGATATTTCGATTTTTCGGAAATTGGAGGGGCCACAGAAAAAGATAACATCTCCGAAACAATTGACTTTATCGAAGTGAAATTTTTTGTGTTGATAAAAGAGCGAGTACGGAAAGTTTTGAAGAATTCACATTCACTTAAAGTGCTACAGGGAGTCCAAAATTTGATGTTCCTCTGCTAACATATTCAAACTACAATATCATGCTTATTTTAAATGGGAAATACTGTATTTTTCAATCCCATCATGTACCAAATTACATTCTCTTTGAAAATTTATAGAGGTATTATATGTCTATTTCTATTAGTTTTAGAATTATTTTCAATTTTGAGAAATTATCATTTATTTTCATCTATTTTGTCACTTTAGTATGCGAAGGGATGAGAGTTTATTCTCAAAAAAGGATGAATGTTCCATATTTTTCATACCGGCTTCACCTCTGAATGTTTCATCAGTTTCTTGAAGAAATGTAAATCACTATTGAGTTTTTATTTATTTATCTATATTTATTTTATTCATCTTTTTCAAAGTGTGGCATTTTTGAAAAGTCAAAGTAGGCTGTCAGTTATTTCTTTTTTTTTCTGAAGTAGGCTGCTGTCAATTAAAGTGAATCAGTTTTTAAATTTATTCAGACCGTTTACTTGTTTTAATAATAATAATAATAATAATAATAATAACCTTTATTTAGCACAAAGCTATTATCAACAAACAGTTTACATTCACATTTATTACAAATAATTTTTGTAAGTATATTCCACCAAGTATCTTTTGAAGTCTCGATAACTCTGACAGTACTTTATATTTATGGGCAGTTTATTGTATAATACAGGCCCCTTACTCATCGTGGATCTATACATACTATGTGTCCTATAGGTATCTATTTGAAAGATGTTTCATTTCGATGTCTGGTATGATAATCATGGTATTCATTAACAAACTGCAAATTTTCTCCTAGATAACTAGGTAACATTCTTTGTTTGATCCTATATATATAATCTAGTGTTCGATAAGTAATTCTCTGATTTACACTCATCAATTGTAACGTTGACAGCATATCTCTAATAGGTGTTCTTTTGTTACATTTTAGTATTATTCTCATACCCCGATTTTGTATTTTCTGTAATCTATCAAGACAATTATTCTGTAGATTGAATAAAAGTGACGAACAATAATTAATGTGAGGTAGTGTCAACGTCTTAAACAATAATAAGGTTGTGTTCATATCTATTTTATTTCTTAATCTGTACAAAAGGCTTATTTTTTTTGACATCTTATTAGCAGTGTACTCTGCATGCGCTTTTAAATTTAAGTTCTCGTCAATTATTATGCCAAGATACTTCATTTTATCTATTCTATCAATTACTTCTGTATCAATTTTTATTTTTAGGTCAGTTTCACTTAAATTCTTTATCTTGTATTTACTGCCAACAATCATAAATTTAGATTTTTTAACATTAATTTTCATATTGTTGTCGCATAACCATACATACAACTCATCTAAGTCCTTCTGTAGTGATTGTGACATAAATGTAATATCCTCGCCCGTTACATAAAGAAATGCATACATACATACATTTACATACAAAATACATACATTTTGTCTAAAACAGTATCCACAAAAGATGTAAAAATGTATTATTCAATACAAGAAAATACACGTTTTGAGAATTGTTTTTTGGCAGAACGAGTGTATGCACAGAAGTACCTTAATCGGCGACATCCTGATAAGAGGGATCTTGAAAAACTATTTGAAACCTTCAGAGCTACATCTCTAAAATATCGAATGAAGACATCCACCAGTCACCGATGATGATGAAAATCAGTTCATGGTATTGGGGTCGGTAATTGAAAATCCGAACACTAGCACTAGAGTTTCAGTACGAGAGAACGGATCAAGTCAGTCCAATGTGTCTAGAATTTTGAAAAAAACATAAGTACCATCCCTTCCACATCGAGATGCATCGAAGCATGTATTGGATAGAATACATGCTCAAACACGGCTAAATTTTTGTTTATGGGCATTGGATAAAGTTGGCGAAAACTTTAACTTTTGTAATGTACTGTTTAGCGATGAATCGACTTTTCACAATAACGGATTTGTTAATCGTCATAATTTCCACTACTACGATACTGAAAACCGACTCTTGTTCCACACAATAGATCGTCAGAACCGGTAGAGTATTAACGTATATGGAGGAATTTTAGCCGACTAAGTTATTATCTCGTATTTCTTTGATGGTCATTTAAAAGGCAGTAAATTTTCTGAGATTTTCAAAAAAAAATTTCTGGGAACTTTTGGAAGATATTTCAATCAATATTAGAATACAAATGATGTTGCAATTAGATGGGGCTCCTGCACATTTTCAGTTTATATACGAAACTATTCAAACAGAAAGTTTCCTAACAAATGGATAGGGCGCGGAAGCCCACATGCTTGGCCACCTAGGTCCCCTGGACTAACTCCAATAGACTTCTTTTTATGGGGTTATATTAAAAACTGAGTTAACAGCACTCCTCCGACAACATAAGAAAATATGAAGCAAAGAATTAGAGAAGCTTATGAAACAATGACCCCAAATATGTTACGAAATGTGAGAAATTCTTTTGAAAACCGAGTGGCACTGGATAGTTGCCATTCTGAACATTTGTTTTAATTGTGATTGTTGGAATATCAATTTACATTTGAATATTTATATACTTTTTAATTGAAGTTAAGTAATTGAGTGTTGATTTTACATATTATTAAATTCACAAGGTTGGTCTCAAGTTTAGGAAGGTGATAAGTTTTTGATAGTAACAGAAAAATTCTCAGTTTTGCATACTGAGGTGACAATAGATGAGAACAAATGATAATTTCGGAAATGTTAAATTCACATTCTATAGGGGAAGAGGTCACAACGAGCACGGGAAACATGACCTTCAATTCGAAAATTTTTAGTGAAGGTTTAAGAATGGGTTATGAGCACTGTGATTTTATTTATGAAAATTGAACCATCTATGAAACAAAGTCTTATTTCGAAAGCAAATTGATAAATTCATTGCTTAATATCAGTCTGAATTGAAGGAACAAAACAAAAATCATCGGTTTCTGTATTCGCAGGATATTTTTAGAAGGTATACGACGCTAATAAAGAGCTTTTACTATATATATATATATATATATATATATATATATATATATATATATATATATATATATATATATATATATATGAATAAATATTATAACAATTGTTCCCCATGAGGAGAGCGATGGAACTTGAATTCGCGATTTTTAGGGATTTTTACTTCATCTTTTTCGCCTCTCAAAATCGCTTAATCCTCTGGGAATGCTCTTTCTTCCGTTCATCTGACCATTTTATTCCAAGTTAATTTTTGCTCAAACTTGGCATGTGCGGTTTTTTAGCGGCATTCAGTGCGATCTTCGAGATTTATGTATTGATCTCTTGTAGATCTTTTTGGACGTCTTTTAGCTACTCTGTTCCGCATTTACTCTCTATAGTTATATCGAGTAGTTTTTTCGGTTCTCTACTGTTTCATTCTGTAAACATGTACATGAATATTATTCGTCGTTTTCTGATTTCTTCTGTTATTGTATCTGTCTTTTGGTAAAGGTCCTTCTGAGGTATATTCTTCCAAACGCCGTTTCTATTAATTGGTCCATAAATCGTTCTGAGTATTTTTCATTCTTGTTCTTCTATTTCTCTAATTCTTGAATGATCGTTAATAACCATTGTTTAAGCTGCGTAGATTGCTTCTGGAAGAATCGTTGTGCTCTAATGCCTCAATTTGACGCCTATCGAAATGCTCCTTTTATTATAGTACGCCCATGTTAGCTTGTAGGCGCTTTGGAGCTTGGTAATTTTTTGTTCATCAGCGATGCGGTTCAAACCTGAAAACTGTATAACTTCTCAAAATATATATATATATATATATATATATATATATATATATATATATATATATATATATATTTCTATGTGTTTAACGCTATGCAAGGTGCATAGCGTTAAACACATTTGCATATGCATGAGCCATTTTTACTCGGAATCAAACTAGTTAACTTTTTGAAACGTCCAAAATAATTTTTGATTTTAAATGTCGTTGGTATATGCAATATTCTAAACGTAATTATATAATGGGTAACAATGAGTGTACCTGTCGAATTTTAAACTTGGTAGTTATCCAAATTAATAGGTAGTAATACGAGCTGAATATCAATATCCAAACAACAGATTAAGCTACACAAACGTTCTCTAAATATACTTGTGTGATTATGATTATTTGGTGAGTGAAAAGCTGATAGAGTAAGAGGATTTTCCAAAAATTGATCAAAATGCTGTTGCGACGTGTGTAAGAATATATTTCGCGAATTGATGTTGTAAAACAAACGTAAATAGAAAATTCAAGGATATTTATGTCAACAGCAAATTTAAAAATTATCTTATACCAGTGTGATGTTGTAAAACAAACGTAAATAGAAAATTCAAGGATATTTATGTCAACAGCAAATTTAAATATTATCTTATACCAGTGATAAATTTTTCATAAGAAATTATCACGTCGAATTGATTTTGAATTTAATAATAACCTACAGTACTAATTCCTAGACTTTGTCATTGTTTTAGCTGATTGTTGGATTAGAGTGGAAAATAAGGAGATAAGATTTGAACAGAAAATTCCAATAGTTGCATTTGTACAAAAATTACTTTCAAAGATAATGTGGAAATGGTTTATTTATAACAAATAATGGGAAAAAATTTATCAGAATCATTTTCTCATAATATATCAGATATTATCGTATGATATCATGTTTTATTGAGGATTTAATTCGTTACTAGCCTCATTTCATCATATTCATCAGATATTCATCATCCCATATTTATTTTCGTGAAATCATAATTTTTCAACATATTGCACAATTTTTATTATATATAATTATATATATATATATATATATATATATATATATATATATATATATATATATTTTTGTTTTTAGCAATAACAGGCTTCTTTCGATATGAAAACTTCTTTGTCAAAACTAATTAATGAATTAGTTTTGACAAAGTTGTGATATAACAACGAAACGTTAACAAAAATGAACTTTTTCATATCAAAAGAAGCCTGTTATTGTTAAAAACATTCAAAATAATGATATATATATATATATATATATATATATATATATATATATATATGCTTCTGGAGATTTTCGGGTTTGCTTCCGTGTGTTGTTTCGTTGGAAATCTTTGTTAAGGCGACGTTTCGACAAAGTCTCATTTGTCATTGTCTAGCCGTTTGGTTGTCTACAAATCGTGAACTTAGACTGAGTTCAGTCAGTCAGAACTTAGACTCAGTTCAGTCTAAGTTCACGATTTGTAGACAACCAAACGGCTAGACAATGACAAATGAGACTTTGTCGAAACGTCGCCTTAACAAAGATTTCCAACGAAACAACACACGGAAGCAAAACCGAAAATCTCCAGAAGCATATCATTTTCTCCGTGAAAACCTAACCATCAACATATATATATATATATATATATATATATATATATATATATATATATATATATATATATATATATATATATATATATATATATATTGAAATTAAAAATTCATGAGTTCTCGGCAAATAATAGGGCCACTACAATTGATAACAAACCAATTTGTTAACCTGGTCTATATTTCGAGCGTGGTTACGCTCTTCATCAGGACTCTACAAAGTATAAAATTTATATAATGTTGTAAAAATATATATATTACTGCTTACGGCTAACTAGGCTGAATGCTGTGCCAAAATACAGGAAACAGAGTATGCAGTTAATCTAATCATTGAAAACAATGTAACAACAATTGAACGCTAATAATAAATAATAAGATTGAAAGGATAACCTTACAATCATGACAGAGAGTAAAACCGGACTGTCAGAACATAGACAAACGTCAACGAAAAACACAGAGAGTACAACGTAAACAATCGAGAAACAAATGTCATTGATACATCTTGAATTTAATTTGCTAAATGAGGGTTAATGTGGTTTCAAGATTCAATTAACATAATGTACTCCGGATGAAAGAAGTCCCCCGGTCACTAACACAACTCTCAGGCCTCAGTAGGCAGGTCAAGCACTTCATATCACGAACAACACATATGTGCAATTTAACAAAAAGTTATTGTATCTTATGTATTCCAATCTTGACAAAACGCTGTTAAAACGGGCCAAAAGACCAAACCTTGTCGCTGCAAGAGCTCAATAAGTGGTTTTATCTTCAAACAAACTCATGTTAACTTTCAAGTTATTTAAAGGAGTATTGCCGTACAATTCAAATTGAAATTAAAAATTTATGAGTTCTCGGCAAATAAGGCCACTACAATTAATAACAAACCAATTTTAGACCAGGTTAACAAATTGGTTTGTTATCAATTGTAGTGGCCCTATTATTTGCCGAGAACTCATAAATTTTTGATTTCAATTTGAATTGTACGGCAATACTCCTTTGAATAACTTTATATATATATATATATATATATATATATATATATATATATATATATATATATATATATATATATATATATATATATTTTGAAAGTTTTTAGCATTAACAGGCTTTTTTAATATGAAAAAGTTTATTTCTGTTGACGTTTCGTTGTTATATTACAACTTTGTCAAAACTAATTTCAAAATAAATACCTCAAACAGGCAATAAATCAATTTCAAGATATATATATATATATATATATATATATATATATATATATATATATATATATATATATATATATAATGATAAATTCTTTATTCTCAACCCGAGTGTGATACCCAATTACCAAGTTATTAACATAATGTTGAATATTAACTAAATAATTAAGCTCAATCTAATCTGAAAAAATAGTAACTTATAACTACATTATAGCATTCAATGAAATATTACAAAGAACTCAATCTAAATCAATTCATTTCAGTCAATATTCTTTGTTCACATAACTCCTAATGATAACTTCTATGGAGTCATAGTGAATGTCACATTGTTGGCAACTCTATTGAATGTAGACTCCATAAACCAAATGGGGGATTGTATTAAGCAGTTGGTCCTCGGAGTCTCTAGGTGGAATAATTCTGCATTACGAGAATTTTGCCAAGGAACAAAAAATTTCAAAGCGGACAAGAGAGGACAAAATTCAAAACTATTGTGCAGTAATTTGAGATTTGAATGATTAAGTTTCTTTTCTGCTCTGCAACGAGATTAAACTAAATCGACTCAATAATTCGTTATGATTGACTCCTCTCTGTGGATAAACCTTATTCTCCTTCCAAACTAAGAATTTCAGCAACCTCTTCTGAATAGCCTCAAGATGGCGTTGATGGCAAGTGTAAATAGTATGCCGGATCATGCTGGCATACTTCAACTTGCTACTGATTAGGGTATCAAATAGTTCTATGAATGTTAAGGAGTTATTAAAATATATGCCATTGCGTATACCGAATCTATATATTTTTGGGGCAGATGAAATAAGTTGGGTGATGTGTGGGACAAAGGAAAGCTTCTGATGGAAGACTACACCAAGATCTCTCACCTCATCAGAACGATAAAGAACCTGACTACAGACGATGTAATTCCAGTCAATTCGGTCTTTTTTCCTTGTGAAAGAAACAAGATTACATTTGTAACTATAATTCTTCCAAATCTTTCTTCTCAGCTAAATAAATATTCGCGTACCAAGGCCTGATCTGAGGCGGAATAATACATTTTATGTCACTTACAGCAGATCAAATGTTATGTCACGTTCTCCTATCAATTTTATATGTAATCTTTATGATGTTTGTTGTGGTCGATGTGATATCTATTTTGATCGGCTAGCAGTTATCTTGGCATGCCACTCAGAACAGCGCATTGGGATGTCGTGATATTTTCCTGAACTTCTGTTGTCCACATATCCACAGTTATCCACAGTTATAAATATTATTTTAATTTTAGTTATTTAATTTGTTTATTAGATAATACTAACGCAATCGATTTTAATTTTATTTTTATTTATCAAACATATTTCGTTACTAAATGGTCAACTTCTGCTGACCATACGTAACTTTGTAATGGACAATATTTCATTTTTGTTTTTAGTTATCTGGTTATTTCAATTTATTTTGAATTAATTTTTCGTTGTATATATTAGCTTATACTCCCTATTTTTGATTTTTTTCTTGTTAATTTCTTTTCTTATTTATTATTATTTGTGTACAATTTTGCAATTTTTTGTAAATTGTAATTTTTTTCTCTGTAATTGGATGTATATCTGTTGGGAATAAATGTCCTATTATAATTGTCAATAAATAATTGTAAATAATTGTCAACCAGCAACATGGTGCAGCGCGAGCTGAAGTTGAACACAGTTGTCCTGTGATCTAATTTCATGATATACTTTCAAATCGTCTGCAAACATCAAATGCGGAGAGTGAATATTATCTATCAGATCAGATCCTTCACGAACAGAATGAATAACAGTGGTCCAAGATTAGATCCTTGAGGTATTCCAGAGGTAGGTATGAACTCAAACGACTGCAAACACTCCAGCTGTATGAATTGACGTCGGTCAACCGGGTAAGAATGAAAAAGTTCGGTGAGGCTATCACAGAACCAACCTGACCGGTGGAGTCGTGTACTTCAGAAACGTACTGAGAAAACGGCATTAGATTGCTTGAACAAGATCTCATTGACATGAATCCATGTTGCTGAATCTTGAGGCTGTTCCTGGCGGCTGGATATAAGGCATTATAAATTACCATAACAAAAAGCTTGGGAAAAGCTTGATAAGATGGATATTGGCCTGTAGTTGTTTACAACAGAAGGATCACCTTTTTTCAAGTCAGTTACTATCTTGGCCGATTTCCATATTTTAGGAAAAGTGGCTTTTATTTATTTATTTATTTATTTAAAATTAACGTGTCTCGACTACTTGGTCATTGACACATGGTACAATTTATACAATTTCATGTAATACTGTTAATGTTACAGATACTCAAATATAATCGACAATTTAATTGTAGTTAAATTAGATAGAGCCGTTATTTTTTCTACATGTGTTAGCTACACAAGGTTGTATAAACCACATTTTTCGATGAACTTTAGTGTAACTTCGATTTGGGTCGTTGTGCTCAGAATGTCCTTGATGTTGTTCTTCAGTCCCAGTTGGTTACGAACTGTCTCATTTTTTGGACACCAGATGAGTATATGTTCAACTGTAAGGGTGATATTGCCACAGTAATCGCACTTGGGTTGTCGCCTGATGTCATCAAATAACTATGGGTCAGTTTCGTATGACCTATTCTTAGTCTCCCAGCTACTATTTTGTCTTGTCTATTTAGGGCTAATCTCGTTTCTTTTAGAACTTTAGGTTGAATTTTGTGCAGCTTGCTGGTATCATTTTCCCATTGAACATGCCATTCTTTAAAGATTCTATTTTTTATTGAGTGAATTAGATCTGTATGAACCACAACATGTGTAACATCAAGATCTGAGGATTTTGCAAGCTTCGCGGATTGGTCCGCTGCTTCATTTCCTGGGATTCCCATATGAGATGGAATCAATAAGATGGTAGTAGAGATGTTCCTGTTGTTTTTCAGATCATGGCATTTTTCTTGGATTTTTTGTACAATTGGATTTTTCGAGTAAATGTCTGCTATAGATTTTAGGGAGGAAAGGGAGTCTGTCACTACTACAACCTTGTGTCCTATTATGATTAGACAAAGAAGAGATCTATAGATGGCATATAATTCAGCAGTGTGTATGCTACAGTTCGTTGAAAGTTTGTAGGATTCAGTTGTATTTTGCTCCCTTATGATCGAGCAAGCTACTCCATGTTCATCTTTAGAGGCGTCTGTATATCTAATATCATCAAATGTTTCATTGCTCATCATTTCTCGGAAAGATTGCTTCAGTATATCAGGTGTTTCGTGTTTATCATATCTGTGCAGTGTTACGTTCAGTCTTGGTTGATGTCTGATCCAGGGTGCATTGTCTGACGGAGTTATTGGATTGACAGAAGATTGGTCTGTTGGTTCCTGATGCATTTTGATAATTTGCGGGATCGAATACAGTGTCATTGAATGTATGTTTTCGAAAATCTTTGCTGTTTCGATTAGATGGTGGATGGGGTGGTTCGGGATAGCTCTTACCTTGAAGCCATATATGAGAAGAATTTGTTTTCGACGGAGGTCTAGTGGGAGTTCATGTGCTTCAACATGTAGGCTTGTAGATGGGCTGGATCGTAGTGCACCAAGAGAGATTCGCAGGGCTGTGTTCGGTACTGTATTTAGCAGCTTCATATTGGCTTTACTTGCAGTCGAGTAGATTATGCATCCATAATCTACTCGAGATCGAATGAGTGATCTGTAAATCCTCAACAAAACCTCCTCATCACAGCCCCATCTGTGGTGAGATAATGTTCGGAGTATGTTCATTGTCTTAATGCAGTTAGCTTTGATGTTCTTGATGTGAGGTCACCAAGTTACTCTCTCGTCTATTGTCATTCCTAAGAGGTTTATGCAATTAAGTTGTTTTATTGATGTTCCATTTAGTGTTAGACGAGGTTGGACTGTTGGTTGTCTTCTGGTAAAGCGTATCATCTTGGATTTGGATGGTGAAAAATTGTATCCACTATTTTTAGCCCATATATTGATGTTATTCAGGGCGTTTTGAAGTAAGGTGCAGGTACTCATTGTATTTTTCCCCGAACAAAAAAGCAATATGTCGTCCGCATAGAGAGCTATCTTAACAGGAGCCTGAACGGTGTCACATATATTATTAATGGCTATTGAGAAGAATGTAGCGCTTAGTGCAGAACCCTGGGGAAAGGCGCTTTGGGTAACATAAGAAGAAGACATTTTTCCATTGACAATTACTTTGCAGTTTCTGTATGTTATGAAGTTTTTCAAAAAGAAGTATATATTGCAATTAAGATTCAGGTTCTTGAAGTTATTTATTAGAGTTGTTCGATTTGTGGTGTCAAATGCACTATCGATATCTATTAACGCTGCTACTACGTCTTGCTGGTTTGCAAATGCATATGCGATTTCAGTTTGAAGTAAAACTAGATTATTAATGGTGCTGCGATTTTGTCTAAAACTTGATTGGGCAGAATGTAGGAGATTATTTCTTTTCAGATACCACATCAGTCTACTATTTACCATTTTTTCTAGAATTTTACTTAGAGAAGAGGTTAGAGAGATTGGTCGAAATGCATCAGGTGTTGGTTTCGGTTTTCCTGCTTTTTTAATAGGTAATATGTGGGATTCTCGCCACTGGATGGGAAATTGATGACTTGTCCAGATTAGGTTATATAACTCAAGATGTTTTGTTTTTGTTTCTTCATACAGATGTTTTGAGAAAATCATTGGAACATTGTCTGGGCCTCCTGCTGTGTTCTTCATGGAAAGAAGAGCCGAGTTCAGTTCTTGCTTCTTGCTTCAAAAGTGGCTTTGCTTATTATGAGATTGAATATATGTGTCAATGGAACCGAAAGTGCAAAAATACAATATTTTACTATAAAACGTGGTATTTCATCAGGGCCAGACCTAAGTTTATTAGAGACTTTCTTGGCGGCAATAATGATTTGATTTCAAGTTATTGAACTGATGCATATCGCGTCATGATCATCTGAATGGTTCACATTACATGAATTGTTTTTCAAAGATGTATCATATATCGAACCGAAATATTCAGCAAAGGCGGTATCTATGGATGTTGGTTTATGATCAGTACGCTCATGGTGAGCGTACTCATCTCACCAAGAATTCTAGTCAAGTCAATACCATGCTTAATTCTTTTCTCAAACTTATGTACCTTGCCAGATTAAGGTTAATACCATACCTCTTGAAGATATTTGTCTTCTCTGATTTGGTTCTCTATTATATTCAAATAATATCAAGAAAGAAAACGTTTCTTTTTCTTCATTTTATAAGGTACATTTTGTATGAATAAATCATTTAATAGTGCATTAAACTTGTCGCATGTCTCATCGATAATTGAGTTTACTAGAAGATACTGTTCCAAGAGATATTAGATTTCATTTGGTACATTAGCGGAAAGTTAGTCTTTCGAAAATTGAAGTCACTAGTGTCCATAGATGTCACGATTATATATATATATATATATATATATATATATATATATATATATATATATATATATATATATATATATATATATATATATATATATATATATATATATATATATATATATATATATATATATATATATATATATATATATATATATATATATATATATTGATTGGATTGAAATTTTTGAGTGATTTCTGACAAACTTGCGATATTGCTTATTGATTATAATATGAATATGTTCTACTTCTCTGCAAAATACCGATTTGGATTTCTCAAGTCATTTCTGTAAACAATGATTTCGAAACACAATCATCATCTTATCAGGACATATTGATAAACATTGTCAATTATCAATGTAAGAATTGTTTGATTTGATGTGATTGGTCAGATTTTTCAAGATTTGATTAAAAATTTTTGTATAAAAGAATTAAAGCTTAATTCGATGTATAGTTAAATCATTATTATCTGTATGTTGTTTATGATAATGGTCAAAATGATTTTGAGCTTATTATTGTTTTCTTTAGCAGTTTCGGCAAATGCTTGTAAGTTTTTATATGACTTATCATGTATAATAATTTATAAAATATTCAAGTTCTCTGTTTTATCAGGACATATTGATAGACATTGTCAATTTTCATTTTAAGAATTGTTTGATTTGATGTTGATGATCAGATTTTTCAAGATTTGATAAAAAATTTTTGTATAAAAGGATTAAAGCTGAATTCGATGTATACCTAAACCATTATTTTCTGTATGTTGTTTATGATAATGGTCAAAATGATTTTGAGCTTATTATTGTTTTCTTTAGCAGTTTCGGCAAATGCTTGTAAGTTTTTATATAACTTATCATGTATAATAATTTATAAAATATTCAAGTTCTCTGTTTTATCAGGACATATTGATAAACATTGCCAATTATCATTTCAAGAATTGTTTTATTTGATGAGATTGATCAGATTTTTCAAGATCTGATTAAAACTTTTTGTATAAAAGGATGAAAGCTGAGTTCGATGTATAGTTAAATCATTATTTTCTGTATGTTGTTTATGATAATGGTCAAAATGATTTTGAGCTTATTATTGTTTTCTTTAGCAGTTTCGGCAAATGCTTGTAAGTTTTTGTATGACTTATCATGTATAATTATTTATAAAATATTTAAGTTCTCTGTTTCAATAACTAACTCTATGGGTGGTGAGAGTTAGCTTATGTTCAGTGCGCTCAACTTTATGTTGATCGTCACGTTCGATTCAATATCTATTTTGGAAAATTTGAAACCTTATTGCATGCACCTGAAATATTTTTTTGAAAGATTTTTGCCCCTTCTAATATTGGATGGTAGCTTATTAAAGTAAATTATGCATTTATACAAAGGTCCCTGTTCTGTTTTTGCCAGCTTGTGCATTGGAAAATTCATGTCCAATGTGTGGGTGTTGTATGTGGTATTCTTTTTTTCTTCCTTCAAACCTATTTCTATTTTTGAATATGAATAGGAGACATTCCTGAATGGGAATGACAGGAACTGTTTTGAAGAATTCCCTCTTCTCTGAACTTTCCTCTACAAGATTCACGAAATGTCAGTTTTAATGTTGTACGTATTGCTCTTTTTTGAAATCGGGTGACTCTGTCTAAGTCTGAGGTACCCCCATAAATAATAATTCCGTACCTGATTTTAGCCTTAAATACAGTATGGTAAATAATTTTCATGGTTTTCTTGTCCAGGTACTTGCTCAGAACTCCCAAAGAGTATAACATATAGAACAGTTCTGAAATATGTTTCTTCCAATTAAGTTTGCCATCTACATATACACCCAAGAATTTGGATGAGTCTTGCAGTGACAGATGAAAATTCCCTAATATTAGATATTTTACTGCTCTTATTGTGCTATGCGGCGTTCTGAACATCTTTGCATTTCTAGTAGATTGTTTGACCTGAACCATTCTTGTGCTATACTTAACATCTGAGCAGCTTGATTTTCTGCTTGAATTTGGGTGTTTGCCCTTACAGTGATGTTTGTGTCATCTGCATAATTCACAATTGTTGCTTTTTCTATTTTATTTTTTATACTGTTGAGGTCATTCATAAATACTTTGAACAGTGTAGGACCCAAGATACTGCCCTATGGTATCCCAATTTCAAAAGGGATTGGTTCAGACAGCACCTCAGACCCATCACTCACCTCAGACCCTCTCACCAAAATTCTCTGAGTTCTGGAGGCAAGATAAGACTTGATGCATTCAAGTGAATTCATTCTTATTCCATAATAATTCTTTCTTATTATGATTTATTTGTGAAAAAGGCTATCAATGGCCTTCGAGAGATCAATTAAAAGAGCGTTTAGGATTTCTGAACTTTCAAAAGATGCAAGTATTTCCTCAATGAAGTCAACTATGGCTGTTTGAGTGGATCTGCCTTTTATATAACCATGATGAGTTGTTGAAAGTAGATTCTGTTCATTTAAGAATGTTATGATTTGGTTGGCTGCTTGCAATCATCTCAAAGACTTTTGAGAAGGATGGAAGTAGACTTATTGGTCTATAATTTGCAGGATTTTCTGCATCTCCTTTTTTATGTATAGGAATAACTATAGCATGTTTGAGTTGGTCAATTATATATATATATATATATATATATATATATATATATATATATATATATATATATATATATATATATATATATATATATATTATTTCCAATGATTTTAGCAATAACAGGTTTATTTTAATGTTGAAAACTTCATTTTCGTTGACGTTTCGTTGTGTATCACAACTTTGTCAGAACAAATGAAAAATTGAATTTTATCAATTATTATAAATATAAAAACGTCAAACCTATTTTTTTGAAAAAATCAAATTGGCTTCTTTGTGTTCTGACATATTCATTTTTAGTATTCAGAGGAATATTTCTGACTTAGCATTCGCTTCGGAAGTTTTAGTCTTCTTCACCATGAGGAAACCTCTGAACCTCTATACATATATAACATATACATGCATATCATTACACATAGTTGAGTTTTATATATTTATCTAGAATATGTATATTGATTGGTGTATGTGTGTGAAATTGATGGTAGACTAGGAAAGAATGAGCTTGAGATATTATGTTTGGCAATTGTTGTGTATTTCTTTTAAGAGTGTTATTTGTAATGTTTATCAAAACGTTGTGAATAGCATTAAGATGTTTTATGTATGTTCTTTCATTTACCGTGTTTTCCAGATTTTCACGAATGTGTAGCATTTCTAAAATTTCTCTACATTTTTTATCTTTTTCAGTTGCTAAAATGTTTGTATTGTTGTTATCAAAATGGTGTTATTCAGTTATTTTATGTTTATGTGAGGCTGTTATTTGAGTTTTTGCATATCTATGTGCTTCAATTCTTTTTTCAAGATTTTGCTACGTTTGTCTTATATAATATTCACAATAGGACATTGAAATTACATGAAAATAAGCCTGTTATTGCTGAAAACATTGACAATAAACTAGCTTAAACAGACAATATATATATATATATATATATATATATATATATATATATATATATATATATATATATATATATATATATATATATATATGAATGATGCCCTCTTTCATTTCCCAAATATTCCAAAAATTTTTACAGTAGTCGTAAGTTTGCACATTATTTATATCATTTCCTGATCAAATATATCTAATCTTGCATTGATATTTCATTTCAATTGTATCAGTGTTTTGAATATTTGATCACTGAAAATATGAAATTTTGTATCTTTTGATAATGATTTGACATCTATATTAATGCCGCAGTTCTTTACAGTATTATGAATGATTAGAAAAGAGCAAATATGTAACTATACCAATAATTAACGAGAATGCTAACATGGAGTATTCAAGTATTTTGTTTCAGTATTTGAAGGCGCGATCATTCTTACCCGACGTTCCGGCCCTGGCACACTACGTGCAAAAAGACTAAAATATTTTATAATAAAAGGAGATCTCAATATAGATCAAATTATCAAAAATAATTGATGAATTATATATAATGGATTTTGATGAGAATTTATCATGGGAGAAAATGAGAAAAATCGATTTAGTTATCAAAAAAATATATAAATATAAATATATATATATATATATATATATATATATATATATATATATATATATATATATATATATATATATATATATATATATATATATATATATATATATATATATATATATATATATATATATATATATATATATATATATATATATATATATATATATATATATATATGTGTGTGTGTGTGTGTGTATGTATATATGACAGCGACTGTAGACACTGTCATTGAATTAACGACACATATTTATAAATCTTTCAACAAGAGCGACGTTGCCTTGTGTATATTAATAGACTTAGCAAAAGCGTTCGACACAAGTTCGACAAAGTGTTGATCATATAACACTTTTGAGCCTTCTAGAAGAGATTGGAATTAATGGTGTCCATCTGAGATTATTTAAAAGCTACTCATCAAATAGAAACCAAACAGTGAAAGTGAACAATACATTCAGTAATATAAGGATGATAGAATATGGGGTACCTCAAGGAACAATATTAGGGCCAACACTATTTACAATCTATATGAATAAACTTTTGTTGTCGGAGAGTGAAGGTAAAATAATCAGTTTTGCAGACGATACTGCGATAGTTTACTCAGGAGCAAACTGGAGCGATATCAAAACAGAAGCTGAATCTGATTTTGTGAATACCTATAATTGGTTAAAGCACCACCTCTTAACTATTAATATAGATAAAACGAACTACATTCTTTCTGCTGTAGATAAGCGCTTACTTCCACCCAGTGAACCACTGAGAATTAAATTAGCAGAAAAGACATTTAACATTCCTTGCACATACGAATGCAAATACTTTGGAATTATACTGGATTCGCACCTTAAATGAGATTCCCACGTCAGAAGCTTTATTGTTAAGCTTAGAGGATTGATATCCAAATTTAAAGAACTGACAATTATTCTAGACATAAAACATCAAACAATAATCTACAAAGCACTGGCGAAGTCTCTGATAAGGTATGGTATTGCAGCGTGAGGTGGTGCCTATGATACAGTAATAAAAAAGCTCGAAATTCAACAAAAATGGGTGCTGAAAATCCTTCATAAAAAGATATCAGATATCCTACTGACTTTCTCTATAAAGATGCTGACATGTTGGATATACGACAGCTGTTTGTTCAATCGCTGCTCATCTTCACGAAAAAGAAAATAGACAGTTGTTACTTTTTAGAACATAGCGTGAATACCAGATATAGCAGGAACTCTTCATCAATTTCCGGAATACAGCAAATCAATATGTCTTCGTAGCTACTCCTATTTGGCACCAAGAATCTATAATGAATTGCCATTTGAATTGAAAAATATGATTAACATTGAAAAATTCAAGTATGCCTTAAAGAACTGGATGAAAACACAGGACAGATATATGATTCATCGACTGGTGAACATTTAAAAGCTAAAATGGTTGTAAAACAATATATGATGGTGTTACACATTTTTATAGATATTCGCTTCTCCCCAATATTGTTATAAAATTTTTAGATTAATATGTTTTTTCTCAATTAATTAAAATAGATACCTTCATATATATGTAGGTATTAAATATCGCAGAATATAAACGTACTCACCACAGGCTACGGTCTTTGTGAGAAAATGTATTATCTTTGTTTAGGCAACATATCTAATTGAATAGAATAATTACTATTGTTTTATTTATATAATTGTATTAGGGGTCAGCCATAAAGTACGTCACACGTAAATGTGAGGGGAAGGGGGTCGACAAAGTGTGACATGGCGGGGAGGGGTCCTAAGTTTTGTGACATCACATTTCAAAATCTAATATATCTAGAGATATCGAATCCCGTACTTTGAAATATTAATTAAACTAAAAAATATTTCCAACTCTATCATTTTGAGAATACGGTTTAAACTGTTCAGTTGACGAGTTCATACCCGTTCGAGTGACGCGTCGATAGCCTACGGCCATTCGACTAATGCCGCCAAACGCACCGCACCTCGCGTGATTTTATTGTTTCTATTTCATTCGACAATTAACTTTCGCTGAGTGTACGTCGTTTTTTACTTGTGCTATTTTGTGGATATAAAGATATTTTAATAAAACATGTTCAAAATGAAAAAAAAGGTAGATTTAGGTAATCTTTACCGTAGACTATACGAAACTTACAGTTCAACATATACAGGAAGAAGTTAATACCATATGGAAAATTTTGAAAAGTAGTGACAATATCAATCCGGTTTACTTGAAGTCATAAAGAACCTTGAAGGTTTTGGTGGTGCAGCTGATAATCGACGTCGCACTGAAACTATAAGGTGCTGTAAAACATTGGACGACTTACAAGCCGAACTTTGTAAACTGAGATATACTATCAGTCGATCAGGGTTATACTTGAGACTTCTGCAAAGATGAGCCGATATGTAGGATGACAAAGCACGCGTGCCATTAGGTATTACAGCAGCAAACGCTCAAGCATCAATATTAATGCACCTTGATTATCGTGTAAAATTACTGGATCATGATTTCGTGGTCGCGGAAAAACATAAACTTATTCCTTCTGTTTATGCAGGTATTATAGTGAAGAAAGATGGTGAAGGAAAACCTGGAGCTGTGACACATTCCGGGGCTACATACGTAGCAATTCGCAGTGGAAAGCATTCGTCATCTAATGCAGAGACTCATGCCACAGATATACACAAACTTTCTGAAATATCTGCTTTCAAAAACTTTATGAAAACTCGAGAAGGTTTTGTAAAACCCGTATTTATTTTTACTTGCAATGGTGGTCCCGAGGAAAATCCACGATACGGGCGTGTTATAATTTCAGCTATACAACATTTTGAAGATTTTGATTTGGATGCTATTTACATTGCTACAAATGCCCCAGGGAGAAGTGCTTTTTATAGAGTAGAACGACGAATGGCGCATCTTAGTCGTGAACTTACTGGTGTTGTATTAACACGATAATTTCGGTTCACATCTCGATTCCAGTAATAAAACTATTGACCTGGACCTAGAAAGACGAAAGTTTGAGAGTGCAGGCACAGTGCTGAGTAATATTTGGAGCCAATTGGTCATTGATGGATATCCTGTGGTTGTCAAATATATTATGCCCACAGAAACTAGACTGGATGTTGAACAGGCTGAGTTATTGAAACGTGATGCGATTTGATACGCAAATCATGTACGGTAATCACAATATTTACTCCAAATAGTAAAATGTGACGTTGTCTCGTGCTGTGGTGTGCAACGACCTAGCCTTCGGCGACTACTACGAGAGGAGTTTTTGCCACCACCTGTTTTAATTAAACAGATGTCGAACATGTTTGTAGCAACAGAAAAGGATGACATCGAAGGTAAATTCGCTCCACTATTACTTCAATTGTCTTTAAAACTGAGCTCGTCATCACATTTAAAGCAACTAGTTACTGCCCTAGTGTTGAGGGATACTTGTGTAAACGATCTTACGGCATCTGTGGTCTATATTTTGCATCATATAAAGCCATTAACCAACACAAACAACTACATAAGAAGCAACATGAAGTTCCCATTGCGAAGATACGTCCTCAAAGAATAGCAGCTAGACGTGCCAGAGAAATTCTTTGTTTGGATGTTAATGATGATGCCATATGGTTGGATGAAAAAGATGTTGACACCACAAATGTTCCTGATGTGACAAAGCTAAATGAGAACGAAGTTATTGCCATGCCAGTTATAAATAATTTGAAGGAGTGGGTTCAAAGTCCGTGGACTGAAGATAATTGAGTTTCTTTCTCCTTTTTCTTTATATTCAATAGTTTATTGCTTTGTTATTGTTTCAAATATTTGATATAATGTTGATTTCATAAAAAAGTACTCAATTCAAATGGAAATAAAACTAATTTCGGAACTGATGTTTTAATTTAATAATTTTTCGATGTGATATTGCAAAACATGTGACTATGTGTTATGAAAATAATTTCTTGATTTTATAGTGGGGCCTTGTGAAATCGTTGGCCAAATGAAGTGGGACCCTGAAAATTGTTTCAATTTCTATGAATGCACTCGGGACGGCTGGAAACTTTATCGTTGCCAAGATGGAATGGTCTTCAAGAAAGATAAAGGACGTTGTGATTACTTTATGCCAGGTACACAATGTAAAGAGAATTTAGGCAGAAATGGCAACTATGCCCAAGGAAATGTATTGAGATGTAAGTGTAAATGTCTGATAAAATAAGAGAACAGAGTTTCACCACAGATGTTCCTGATGTGATAAAGCTAAATGAGAACGAAGTTACTGCCATGCCAGTTATAAATAATTTGAAGGAGTGGGTTAAAAGTCCATGGACTGAAGATAATTGGAATTTCTTTCTCCTTTTTCTTTATATTCAATGGTTTATTGCTTTATTGTTTCAAATATTTGATATAATTAATAATTGATGAGGCCGATACTTGATGTAAATCGATAAACATAATAAAACAATTGCTAAACTGATTAACACATATATTAAAAATAATACTGCATGACGTACGTTTCGATGAGATTCACCTTTTTCAATTGCTACGTGCAGACTAATGACAATTTCTCGAATACATACAATATATAAACTTAACTTATGAATACAGAGGAAACAGGTAGGTAGATAACAGGGAGAAGGAATCAATTCATGCTGAACTATTATATAGTAAACTAGGTAATTTTGAAAATATTGAGAAGGGGGCTTGAGGTATGATCGATTTGGCTGTTCAAAAGGTTGCCAGAATATTTGTATTAATTAATTTGAAGTGATTTTTTTTATTCATTCCCTTGTTTGCGGTATTTAGAATTTCAAAATCGGAATTGCATATATGATTTGCATTAATCAAATGATTTGCCTAATGAGAATCTGTCTACTGATTATCAAAGCTACGTTTATGTTCCGAAATTCTTATTTGAAAACTTCCAAACGTTCTACCAATATAAAACTTATCACAACTACCACAGTTAATTTTATATACACCTGATTTTCTATTTTTGTTGACCTTAGATTTGTTATTTTTGGTATGTTTTCCTAAGTTAAATCAAATCACTTAAAGTTAACTCAGTTAAAGTAAATCACTTCAAATTAATAAATACAAATATTCTGGCAACCTTTTGAACAGCCAAATCGATCGTACCTCAAGCCCCCTTCTCAATCTTTTCAAAATTACTTAGTTTACTATATAGTAGTTCAGCATGAATTGATCCCTTCTACCTGTTATCTACCTGTTTCCTCTGTATTCATAAGTTAAGTTTATATATTGTATGTATTCAAGAAATTGTCATTAGTCTGCACCTAGCTTAGAAAAAGGTGAATCTCATCGAAACGTACGTCATGCAGAATTATTTTTAATATATGTGTAAATCAGTTTAGCAATTGTTTTATTATTTGATATAATGTTGATTTCATAAATAAGTACTCAATTCAAATGGAAATAAAACTCATTTCGGAACTGCTGTTTAAATTTAATAATTTTTCAATGTAAAATTGCAAAACATGTGACGTCACATTAGGGCGGGGGGTCTCAGAAATGTGACCACGTGTGACAAGGACGGAGGGGTCTCAAAAAATCATGAAATTCGAGAACCTCAAATAAAGATTACTATTATATATATATATATATATATATATATATATATATATATATATATATATATATATATATATATATATATATATATATATATAAATATATATATTTCTTGAATTTGATTTATTGCCTGTTTAAGATATTTTATTTTGAAAGTTTTTAACATTAACAGGCTTTTTTGATATGAAAAAGTTTATTTTTGTTGACATTTCGTTGTTATAAAAAATTATAAAATATTGTAAAATTTGTAATATAACAACGAAACGTCAACAAAAATAAACTTTTTCATATCAAAAAGCCTGTTATTGCTAAAAATTTTCAAAATAAAATATATATATATATATATATATATATATATATATATATATATATATATATATATATATATATATATATATATATATATATATATATATATATATATAAGCATTATGCATATTTCTTATAATTAATGCTAAAAACATTCAGAATATATATGCATATATACTTACATTTAAAAATAATTTCTTGATTTTATAGTGGAGTCTTGTGAAAACGTTGGCCAAATGAAGTGGGACCCTGAAAGTTGTTTCAATTTCTATGAATGCACTCGGGACGGCTGGAAACTTTATCGTTGCCAAGATGGAATGGTCTTCAAGAAAGATAAAGGACGTTGTGATTACTTTATGCCGGGTACACAATGTAAAGAGAATTTAGGCAGAAATGGCAACTATGCCCAAGGAAATGTATTGAGATGTAAGTGTAAATGTCTGATAAAATACGAGAACAGAGTTTCATATTTCTGAATATATTTGTGTATAAAATAAATTCCAACTTTTGAACTCTCGTTCTACACCTTTTTGAATAATTACATGACGCGTTCAATATGAATTAATAACCCAGGAGAACGCTTTATTGACTCCTATTCTATAAACGTCTGAAGATATCGTTAAGCCAATAATCATAGAACAAGAATCAGTTGTTCAAGTATTCGAATTTATCTTATGTTTAATTTTCATTAATTTGATGAATTTGAGGAAATTTCAAATTAAGAGTTAAATTATTTGTATATCATTTCAAACTTCAAAAATTCTTCGGAATTTAATATTGGTTGAATTGAATTTTTTGATTGATTTCTTACAAAAATTATATATATATATATATATATATATATATATATATATATATATATATATATATATATATATATATATTATATGTATATATTCAAATGTTCAGTTTCTTACAGTGGATCCTTGCGACAATGTTGGTGATTTGAAACCAGATCCTAAATATTGCAACCGCTTCTACCAATGCACCAACAATGGATGGGCTAGCTTGCAGTGTCAACCACCAACCGTTTTCAATCCAGAAATATTGAGATGTGACTGGGAAAAAAATGTTGACTGTAAAAATTAAGAAGTGCAATTGATTTGCAAAAATGAAAGAATTTTCATTATGGTATACAATTAAATAAATTTTAATTGATTGACTAGTTTCAAATATTACCCAATTTGATTCAATTTGTCGTATATATATATATATATATATATATATATATATATATATATATATATATATATATATATATATATATATATATAATATATATATATATATATATATATATATATATATATATATATATATATAAAAATTGAGGAGAAGCGGATATCAATATTATAAAAATTTGTACACTATCATATATTGTTTTACAACCATTTTTGCTTTTAAATATTCACCAGTCGATGAATCATACTTCTGTCCTTTGTTTTCATCCAGCTCTTTATGGCAGACTTGAATTTTTTAATATTAATCATATTTTTTACTTCAAATGGCAATTCATTATAGATTCTTGGTGCCAAATAAGAATAGCTACGAAGACATATAGATTTTCTGTATATCGGAATTGATAAAGAGTTCCTGCTATATCTAGTATTCACTCTATGTTCTAAAAAGTAACTACTGTCAATTTCTTTTTCGTGAAGATCAGCAGCGATTGAACAAACAGCTGTCGTATATCCAGAATGTCAGCCTCTTTATACAGAAAGTCAGTAGGATATCTGATATCTTTTTTTATGAAGGATTTTCAGCAACCATTTTTGTTGAATTTCGAGCTTTTTTATTGCTGTATCATAGGCACCACCCCACGCTACAATACCATATCGTATCAGAGACTCCGCCAGTGCTTTGTAAATTATCGTTAGATGTTTTATGTCTAGAATAATTGACAGTTCTTTAAATTTGGATATTAATCCTGTAAGCTTACCAATTAAGCTTCTGACGTGAGAATCCCATTTAAGGTGCGAATCTAGTGTAATTCCTAAATATTTGCATTCGTATGTGCAAGGAATGTTAAATGACTTTTCTCTTTCTATTTTAATTCTCAGTGGTTCATTTGGTGGAAGTAAGCGCTTATCTACAGCAAAAGGAATGTATTTCGTTTTATCTATATTAATGGTTAAGAGGTGATGCCTTAACCAATTATAGATATTCACAAAATCAGATTCAGCTTTGGTTTTGATATCGCTCCAGTTTGCTCCTGAGTAAACTATCGCAGTCTCGTCTGCAAAACTGATTATCTTACCTTCACTCTCCGACAACAAAAGTTTATTTATATAGATTGTGAATAGTATTGGCCCTAATATTGTTCCCTGAGGTACTCCATATTCTATTATCCTTGTATTACTGAATGTATTGTTCACCTTCACTGTTTGGTTTCTATTTGATAAGTAGCTTTCAAATAATCTCAGATGGACCCCATTAATTCCAATCTCTTCTAGAAGTCTCAAAAATGTTGTATGATCAACAGTGTCGAACGCTTTTGCTAAGTCTATTAATATACACAAGGCAACGTCGCTATTGTTGAAAGATTTATAAATATGCGTCGTTAATTCAATGACAGCGTCTACAGTGGACTTATTTTCTTGAAATCCAAATTGCAGTTCAGAAATAATCTTATTAACTTTCAGAAAAGTTTGTAGCCTAATTTTTATAACTTTTTCAACAATTTTTGATAGAACGGGAAGTATGGATACAGGCTTGTAGTCTGTACATCGTTTTCTGTTACCACCTTTATGTAAGGGCACAATGACTGCTGTTTTTAGAGACGTTGGAAATTTTTCCGTTTTGAAAATCATGTTTACCATGTGCACAACTGGTGGAGTTAATGAATGAACTCCAATTTTCATAGCCTCTGAAGATATACCGTCCATTCCTCTACTCTTTCTAGCTTTGAGATTCAAAATTATGTTAGCTACTTCTTCGTCAGTTGTGGGCGTGAGAGAAAAATCACTCATATTTTGAGATCTTTTCTTTTCAGGTTGCGGTCTGGGTATATTCAATTTCTCTACTAACTCCCTACCGATGCTGACAAAATGATCATTGAGAACCTTGGCTATTTCCTTGTCGTCAACAATAGTGTTCCCTCCTATTTCTATTTTATTTAATTTTTGCGATTTTTTTCGTTTTCCACAGATATCAGATATGCTTTTCCACAATTGTGCCGGTTTATCGCCGCTCGATTTTATAAGTTGCATGTAGTGATCACTTTTAGCACGTTTTATCAAGAGATGTGAACTGTTTCTGAAGTTTTTGAATTCTAACCAGTGTCGTTTTTATCTCGTTCCCATGCTTTATACAGTTCGTTTCTAGTATTGATTAACCTCAACAGACTATTTGTTATCCAGGGTTTTCTTTTCTTCTCTTTATATTTGACTCTATACTCACATAATTCAATGTTATTCTTTATTTTGTTAACTAGTGTGTCTGTTAACTCATTAGGCTCTTCCATTTCATAAATTTCGGTCCAATCTTCCTTCGCTAAATGGTCTTTCAGTTTTACATAGTTGATGTGAACATTTTCCTTTTGTTTGTGTGGTACTGTTATTCCGGTTTTACAAAAAATAATGACTGCGAAGTGATCAGTTACATGCGACTTAATTATTATCGGAGTATATTCTTCAATGCCTTTTATCAAAATGTGATCTATACATGACGAGCTGTGTTTTTGAACTCTAGTAGGTTTATTAATAACACTGATGAAATTCTCCTCTGCTAGAAGGTTGAGGTAATTCAAGCTTTGTTCATTCTCTTCTAGTATATTTATGTTGAAATCACCAGTTATTATATGTTTATAATTATTTCTGCAATTTTTTTCAAGTACTCATGAAAATTTGTATTAAATTCTTCGGTCAATACGTTATGTGGTTTATATAGCGCCGTGATTTGTAATAATATATATATACATATATATATATATATATATATATATATATATATATATATATATATATATATATATATATTTTGAAAGTTTTTAGCATTAACAGGCTTTTTAATATGAAAAAGTTTATTTCTGTTGACGTTTCGTTGTTATATTACAACTTTGTCAAAACTAATGAATAATATAACAACGAAACGTCAACAGAAATAAACTTTTTCATATTAAAAAAGCCTGTTAATGCTAAAAACTTTCAAAATAAATACCTCAAACAGGCAATAAATCAATTTCAATATATATATATATATATATATATATATATATATATATATATTATTATTTCCCAATACCTCATACCCCTTTCCCAATCTCCCCTCATGGGGAACAGATTGTTCCCCATGAGGGGAGCGACTGAACTTGAATTCGCAATCATTAGGAATTTTGCTTCATCTTTTTTGCCTCCCAAAAACGCTTCATCCTCTCTGAATGCTCTTTCTTCCGTTCATCTGTCCACTTTACTCCAGGTTGACGATTTAATTTTTGCTCAAACTTCACATGTGCGATTTTATAGCGACATTCACTGCGATCTTCGAGATTTTTTATATTGATCTGTTGTAGATCCTTTTGGACCTCTTTTAGCCACTCTGTTCCGCATTTACTATTCATAATTATATTGAGTAGTTTCTTCGGTATTCTGGACTGTTTCATTCTGTAGACATGTGCATAGAACTTTGCTTGTCGTATTCTGATTTCTTCTGTTATCGTATTTGTCTTTTGATACAGTTCATTTTGAGGTCTTTTCATCCAAATGCTGTTTCTATTGATTGACCCGTAAATCTTTCTGAGAAATATTCGTTCTTGTTTTTCTATTTCTCTAATTCTTGAATGGCCGCCAATAACCATTGTTTCAGCTGCGTAGATTGCTTCTGGAAGAATCGTTGTGTTATAATGTCTCAATTTGGCGCCTCTCGAAATGCACTTTTTGTTATAGTGAGCCCATGTTAGTTGGGCTCACTATATGTTATTATATATATATATATATATATATATATATATATATATATATATATATATATATATATATATAAGCTTTTACTTTTTGTGAGACAGCAAAAGCATTACTTTGAAAAATACTTAAACGTGAATAAGACCCGGCAGGTCTTTCCATTTAACCTTCCCGTACACTCTAGTGCCAAGTTTGCAAATGGTCCGCTCTATATGGCCATGAAACTTTTTAATTTGCTGCCTCAGTGCATGAGAGTCATTGAAAAAACTGAAGTGTTCAAGAAATGTATTTATAAGTTTGTTTTGGAATGTGAACCTTATAGTTTAACTGAATTTTTAGACTACTGTAAAAAGTAGAAAACTCACCTGACTTGTTTCTCTTGTGGGCTGTGATGATGATTTGCAACTGTACTTGTTGGAACCAATAAATTATTATTATTATTATTATTATTATATATATATATATATATATATATATATATATATATATATATATTATTGAATGGAGTTCTTGGATTATTAAGTCTATTAGTAACTGTTGGTAACTCTATATTTTATTTACATATAGTTTTTAACGTTTCGACAAATCAATGTTCTCTTCTTCAGAAAATTTTTTTTCCTTATAACAGCTCTTCTCTGCACATCATAGTGTTAAATTCTTTTAAAATTACATACAATACGATAATAAATATCACAGTCACAAAATGAACGTTTTAAATCAAACTTAATCGTCAGGTAGGTACGGTGAATTAAAAATACTATCAATAAGCGATTTTCTGCATCAAAGCGTCCGTGTGTAGCTGATATATATATATATATATATATATATATATATATATATATATATATATATATATATATATATATATATATATATAACTGAGATTGTATTCTCGCTTATTACTTATAAATTACACTTATAAATTAAACTCTTGGCTTAATGTTTCACGTTTATATTTAACAATATGAAAAATAAAAACTCGGGTTGACGAGCATAAAAGGTCGATTTTGTACAATGTTAATAAAACCGGAATCGCAGAACATCGTATTAACTCCAACCACTTTATAGACTTTGAGAAAACAAAGTGCTTACACGCAGGTAATAAAGGGAAACGTTTAGACCTTTTAGAGTCAATTGAAATATGCAGTTCTTGGAAGAAAAAAGAAGACATCGTGAATGAACACTTAGAATTCCAATTATCCTCTCTCCCTACATCCATTGTATAGATATAAATTTGTTGTTCGTTCCTTACTGTATTTTAGTCTCGAAAATGAGCTCACGCTCGAAACATGTTGAAAAATTTATATTGTTAAATATAATCGTGAAACATTAAGCCAAGAGTTTAATTTAATTTTAATATATATATATATATATATATATATATATATATATATATATATATATATATATATAAACTCCTATTAACTAATTTTATGCAGTCAGAGTGAATGTCACACTTATTAGCAACTCTATTGAATATAGACTCCATAAACCAAATGGGGATTTGTATTGGCGAGTTGATCATTGGAGTCCTCAGGTAGAAGAATTCTGTAATACGGGAATTTTATGTGGCTTAAGACACAATTAATTGAATTGGTCAACCGATTTCGAATTTTCAATTCTGTCTCATAGAAAGTTTTGACATATACTTGATTCGTAGAAATTACGTTAGCTGTAACTATCCTTGTGAATAATGGAGATTTAACATTACAGAATATGAAAAAACGTTTAAATATGTGTTATTTCATCTCATCAGTTCAATTCTTATAGCATTCTTATCCATGCGAAAACATTGGTGAAGTTAGGATTAATAACAAATACTGCGATCTTTATTATCGATTTTCAAGTTGTGGATAGTCATTAATGATATCATGTGAGTCTGGTTTGCTGTTTGATTTCAAAACCCTAGTTTTTGACGTGATAAAAATCAGATTCTAGAATTATGCGAAAAACATTCAGTTATTCCTGACTTACAATCAAGTTTCAAGAGGAATTCCTCCTGTAGACAGCACTGTTGAGCATATGTGAGCAATGGTATAGAGCTATATATAAAGGAGAGGTAGTGATTGTAGTTTCATTGGACTTCAAAAGAGCATTCGAAATTTTATGTGGATCATTGCTTATGAAAAAACTAAATAAAATTAGTTTTGAATGTCTCAATAGAGTCAAGTCTCAATAGGGACTTGGCAGCAATAAATGAATGCTGCCATGCATTCAAAAGGTTTTCGAAAGGTTTTAATTATTTGCGTGATCTAAAACGTTTGTGGCATGGTAACTCATATTGTGACCAGTGCCTTGTAGGTGTTGGGTTAATGCAATAATGTTGAAAAATACTGAAGAGGTAACTGATTTTCCTGTCGTAGACTGCAATCCCAATGAAACACTGAATATATATATATATATATATATATATATATATATATATATATATATATATATATATATATATATATATATATATATATATATATATATATATATATATATATATATATATATATATATATATATATATATATATATATATATATATATATATACATATGTGAAAAATTTAGGTTGATGTGCTTCAAGTATTGAAAAACTTAAGTTAAAGTCGGAAAGTTAAGAATTTCTGCCAGAGTGCTAGAAATTTCGAATTGTCTTCTTCGGTTTATGAACATTCAATGAGAATTTGCTCACAGTTAAGGCACTGTTACAATTATCTCATGAAGGTGGTCTCACGTAGGTGGTTGTACAAAGTTGAATAGGAACTTGTGTGATATTTGTGTGTCCAATTATTAGTCTTCGTATGATCAGTTTCTGATACGATAAACTGATCATAGTTAAAACTGATAAAAGTTAAAACCAGTTTAACATACGATTTTTTGTAGGCAAAGAAGGGAAGTGGAACGGCTTGATACACTGGCAATCCCCATGTAGTATTGAGGGAATTCTATTCCAATGCTGCTGCCATGAAAAGTGGGTCATGTGTTTGAAAAAACTTCTTAAATCATCAAACAGTTGTAGGTTTTCTGCTGGGTGACTAGATGATGTAATTTCGCTATATGATCTGCTATTTCGTCCCCAATAACGCCAACTTGTAACAGTACCGAGAGGATATAAAGATTTTGGTGACTTTCATGTATCGCTTGTAGAAGCGGGCTAAAACCATAAATAATTTGGATGGATTTGATCGCGGAGAGTGAGTCTGAGCAAATTTTTAGTTTTTGTTATCTTCAGTTATCGACTTTGAAAATTGAAATATAGCAAATAGTTCATCTGTATAGATGTATAGACACTAGTAAAAGATGTAACTCAAAAAGACATCAACTTCTTCTGAATTAATAGAGGTTTATATAGTTACCGTATTAAATCGATTTTTAGATTCGTTTGTTCAGATAATTGGATTTCTGATAGTTGGTTGAGGAGGATAAATTACATGTCATCTTATTAATAAATCAAACACATTTTTAAAACGACGTTTTTATTCACCTGATGAAGGTATTATATACTGAAGCAATATTGTAGAGGATAATATATGAAATCTATTTGAAATTTTGAAAAGTGGTTCCAACTTATTAATAAAAAACACCTATTCAGAATCGAAGTCTAGTGGTTATAAGATTTAAAATTTTTCACTGAAGAACATTTACAAATACAGAATTTTAAATTGCAGGAAAAAAATTAAATCAGACCTTCAGAAGTTTCCATACTCATAAACAAAATTTAGAAAAGGACTTCAAAGATCATTTTCCCCTATTTGAAAAAATTGTTTCCATATTGAAAAAAAAATCTCAAATTTCGGAAACTGGCTCGAACCTTCTGTAGGCTTGTTCCCCTTAAATTATTGAATTATTAATCAATATTTCATTGAATAACTTCACTTGATTAATCAATATTTTTATTATGTTGAACATTCCAAATAAAAACTAAAAATTCATGATTTTTTGAGAATCAAATATAATAATTCAATTTAATTTTTCATTTATATTCATATTCATTTCGCACAGTTAACGTTTACCGAGTGTTCACAAATTTTAGATATAGAATTGAAGAGTAAAGGAGCACGGCACTCATGTGATAACCAGCCCTCTTCTGTGCAAACATAGTATTGCTGACAATTTTTGGATTCACCCTTCATTTCACCAATTATTTCACAAGGTTCCACTGTAACAGAAAAAATTAAATGAGCTATTTTTTTACTCAAGATGAGGCGGAGAGATAGAAATGTTTGCAGTGATTGAAATTAACGAACATGAAATACAGAGACCAAACTGAGTTATTCTGAGATAGTTATACTATTTGCTATGATGTTATAATGTGTGTTAATTTTAATTTATTCTTTGAAATTTCTTTGTTTTCACGAATATCGGCTGTCTCTATAGCTTCTAATTTTTAGGGTTTGGCCGCCCTTAACAGTACTCGGCGTAAAGGAAAATCCGCCACTGCAGATATTTTGTCGAACAACGAAATCGTCACAAATAAATCTGGATGTATTAGTGATAATTTTCTTGAAATAACTTCTAAAATGTTCCCAGATAGAGCAATTTTCAGCTTACAACTTGTGAAATGTATCCCAAAATTAACGCCAATAATTTGAATAAAAATAAAACAAAACAACAGCTGACACTTTAGGGTTATTGAAAATCCTTATTATTGAAAAATAAATCAAAAATAACGAAAGCTATGTGGCCGCAGTTCGAAAATTTCAAACGAAATATGGTCGGAATAGTGTTTTGATATCATCAACTGTGGAGAGAATAATTGAAAAATTCCGGGGGTCAGGATTCGCTAGAAAGCCAAACACCCTGGTCTTTCAAAAAAAAAACAACTCGTTCAAATGTAAATATCGAAGCAGTGCATCGGAGTATCAGTGACAATCCAGGACCCTCATTCGGCGTCGTGCACGAAAATTCCATATTTCTAGACGTTTTCTACAGCGTATACTCACTGAATATCTGTGTCTCCATGTTCACAAATTTCAATTAACACAAAAACTAAAGCTTTATCACCATGCACATGGAAGAGAAATTGTAGAATAGATTATTGGGCATTAAAAATGAAAGCTGAGTTTTCGAGCAGAATCATCCGATGCGACGCAGCACATTTTCACCTTGATGGGTTTTGTTAATCGCAAAAACTGCCCCTTTTGAGGTTGTGACAACCCACATATGATTGTCGAAAAACACATGCATCCACAACGTGTCACTGTTTGGTGTGGACTTTGGACTGGGGGCATAATTTCAACATACTTTTTTTTAAATGAGACTGGTCAAGCAGTAACTGTGAAACACTTCAATTACTACATGAGACAATCCGCAGGAAGTTGGAATATGGCAGCACGATCTGGCATCACATTTACACTTGCCATCAACGCCATCTTGAGGCCATTCAGAGAAGGTTCTGGAAATTATAAGTTTAGAGGGAGGATAAAGTTTATCCACAGAGGGGAGTCAATCATAACGAATTATTGAGTCGATTTAGTTTAATCTCATTGCAGAGAAGGAGAGAAACTTTATCACACAAATTGTACAAATTAACAGTATTAATTGGAGGGTTCACTGCAATAATGATGAATGTCCTTTGTGTATCGTTTTAAGATAATTGAGTTCTAATTTTATAAACGGTGAAACAAAACTCTGACCTGAAGATAACGAAATATTCATTTTTTAAGTTGAAGAACATGTATTTCATAACATTTCTTTTGTGGATAATCATACTTTGAGTACTTTAAACCAAAAAAAATAAAAATAATCTTGAATAAGTCTTCAGAAATAAGGACTATAATGATCAATGTCCACACTGCGTTAACAGTCGATAATAATAGGTGTTCCAATGATTGGTTTCATTAGCTATTGCATCCTTAATACTCGGAGCATGAGGAAGTTGATCGTGATAACGTTTCGTTTCAGGCCTGCAGAACTTTTGCAGGTCGTTATATTTTGCTTTTGATATAGGCAGCTTGTCGTTATAAGCCAAACCAGGTAATTTGAATTCTCCTCATTAATGCCTGCCTTCATAGACCGTTTTCCGCGACACAGACCAAGCGCTAATAAAGAAGCTTTCTGTACTCTGTATTCATACATTTAATTTTTTCATATAATGAATGCTTAAAATTAATAACCCATCAAAATTCTTCATTGCCACCCAATGTATTTATTGATTTTGAAAATAATTTTCAATTCTGTTGAAATCACAAGATCAAAAAAATTATTTGTAATAACAATATACCTACGGCTGCATAATCATTAACCTGTTATTTTACAAACGTTAATACCTAATATAGAAACAATTTAATAAAATTAAATTGCTTCAAGAATTGAAAATGAAAGTAATTTTTTTAGGTATGCATAATCAGAAAAACTGCACTATTTATTGAAAATTCAATGGCCAATGTTCCTCAGACATGCCATATTAGAAGCTTTCTGTACTCTAAACTCACACACAGGTCTAATGGGAAAGGGACAATTGCTTTTAATGACATTGAAAGGAGTCGGTCTTTGTCGAGCTCCACGCACATGTTCAGCCCATTCTTCAGGGAGTTCGATCCTAGTTTTTTTATTCAAGTAAACCATGTTTCGATTGCATTCCATGTATGAGTGTTCTCTTATCGGAAATATAACTGTCACAGATTATAAGCGATTGCAACAATAAACTAATGTAATGTAACATTCTAAACACAGTGTAATTTTTGTTTCGGCCCCCACATGAGTCACAGAAAATTATAGGAGTCTTGGCCTGTTCATTAATTATATTAAATATGAAATGGGAGAGAGGCCAACTCATCTGATCACTTTTTTCCGATACTCTCATCGTATGCGAGAAAGTAAGAAGAGTAATCAGCAAGTACACGAATATTAAACATAAAATAACTAAGCTGCCTTCTGTAATATAAATCGTTAGTAGTTATGTTAGGTATGGGTAGATTTTTTGAGAAATCTTTTGCTATCGCTATTTTGTGGCATCTTGCCTAGCACTTAAACGAGTTTTTTTTTGTCATAAAATATTTCAGCTCTCTTTTTGTGAGCTGTGTTTTCAATTTGAAAAGTTAAGTTTCAGTTTTTTTTAGTTAATTTTTGGTTTGGCAGTAAGACTGTAAGATGGCGCTCATTGCGAAGCGATGGACCTTCATCATTATTGACGTGAACACCTGTGACGCTGAGCGTTTTAGCCGTGTAGTCTAATATCAAAAACATATTTATCGCGAGACTGCAAGGGGTATTGCAGAGTATGTAAATGAAATAACCAAAAACTTATTTCAGTCCACCGAATGACATTAGTCACTAAGGTTTTAATATTTTTGGACTTTCATCATTATTGCACTGGACACTTCAATTGTCCTCCCCTCTTGTTCGCTTTGAAATTCCGTGTTCCTAGGAAAAATTCTCGTTCTACAGAAATATTTCACCTAGACACTCCAAGGACCAACTCGAAAATACAATCCCCCATTTGGTTTATGGAGTCAATGTGATTTTATAATTCACTATAATTTTATAATTCACTTCGACTCCATAGAAGTTATTATCAGGAGTTACGTGAACAAAGGAAATTCACTAAAATGAATTTATTTAGAATTTCGTTCTTTGTAATATTTCATTAAATTCTATTATATAGTTATTAGATACTATTTCAGTTTTTCTCAGATTAGATTGAGCTCTTTATTATATCTTTTTCATTTTAATTATTCAGTTATTATTCAACATTATGTTATTATTTTCTATAACTGGGTATTATACCTGTTGAGAATAAAGAACTTATTATTATTATGAGACATTTCCAGGTCATGCACTCTCACGTTTTGGTGATGATAATTGGCCCTCCATATCGTGTGATTCAACACCATTATATTTTTACTTTAAGGGGGTATTTATAATCGAAGGTCTATGTCAAGAATCCCACGACCTCGCGTGCATTAAACAAGGAAATCCAATGCAACATCAACGAAATTCAGTCTCATTTATGCAGAATGGTCATGAAAAATTTCGATAAAGTAGTGCATATGTGTATGCAAAGCCAAGGAGGCTATTTGCCGTATGTGTTATTCCATAAATAACCCAAACATATGTACTTTATGATTCAATGAAAAACTTTCAAAGGACTAAAAACCTTTCTAATTCTTTAAAACTAAAAAATTTCTGTTTAATTCACATCTTGCGTTAATTTTGGGGCATCCTTTAATGATCATCTGTATCGGATTATCTTGAGTGGTCATTATTGTCAGTATCCGGATCATTCCCGGATTCTGCAGAGAAAAATCATCGTTATATATATCTTCAGCACAAGTAACGTATACGGACCAATCACAAGTTAAGGATATTGAATTGAATTATAAAGGCGATTTGCATGACTATTTCTCATCCTTTTTCTGTGATTTGAAAGTAGTAATTGCATTATTCAGAATTTCCTTTCAAATTGCCGATACCATCAAAAGACTCCACTGCAAAGTTGTTAATATATGCCTCCATTTATCATTTATTGTATATATAAAATAATAATAATACTGAAGTTTATTCAACAATACACTACAATCGCAATTTTTCAATTTGAAATATATCTGAAATACTTACAAAATATGTGTCAGATTATTAAGTTTTTCCAATTAGTGTTGTGAAGAAAGATGGTTTATCCATTAGGCAAGGCTAGTACCAGAGAGTTTGAGTTTTCTCAATCAATTCAGTCATTTCGAATTATGTCTTTTGTTCACTTTTTTCTACAGTATAAAGGTTATATGCAAAGAAAAATTGAAATTTATGAAAAGTTTGAATTCGCAAAAAATTCACTGAGTTTATAATTGTTAGGTAACTTGGAATTACAATAATTCAATATTTTTCATATTAATTAATGTAGAAATGGTTCTGCGATTCTGTCCCTTCACAAATGGTTTCTTTTTTACTTGAGAATATTAAGTCTATGTTCATCTTTCATTTCCGCCAGAAATGTAACTCTTCCGGCAGTTATATAATCATATAAGTTATATCATGTTCATATAATATATATGATATATATATATATATATATATATATATATATATATATATATATATATATATATATATATATACACAGTAAATACTGAGACTCTCAATCGAAATATCCAAATGTTTCAAATAAAACTCTCAGGGAACTATCTACACAAATGTTGTCAACGAGAACGAACCCATCACTTTCGAGAGTGAATATTAACTGCGCTTCGAAAAATTCATTGAATCTTGTTGAATAATAATAGGAAATAGGATACAATTGTTTCATCATTATTATTAATCATCAGTCCATATTTAATCAATCAAGAAACGATGACTTCCAAAACGCACATAGGTCCTATACCAGAATGAGCGGAACAACTCTTAGTAAAAATTCACGTGAGCTCCCTCTATCCGAAAACAGACGTATAAACTCTCCCTAACGTTCTAGATTCCTACTCATGACAACAGTATTGCGACGCCGTAAGGCTCTATAGACATTTCATTCGAACACTACAGAAAACTGTCTGCAATGTGTAAAGTAGGCCCTACACTATCAAGCGGCTTGATCAAATGCTTGAACCTCCGATTGATGGGAGCTTCAAGCGTGCTTCAATCAACACTTCAATCTTTTGATCAAAACTCTCTTATCAGTCGAAGCAGAGAAGTGGAACAGTGAGTTTTGCGATCGTACTTTCGCTTTTTCGCGAAAAAGAAGGAAAAGAAGAAAAGAAGGTGGTCAAAGGAGTGGTACAAAATGAGAAACCGCTTCACTCATGAACATCTCCTAAATTTCCTGTGTGATTCTGAACCATAGGACTACAGGAACTTTTCGAGAATAGACCAAGAAAATTTCGATTATCTACTGGATTTACTCCGCCCTGACATTGAGAAGAAAGATACAAAGATGCGTGAAGCGATTCCTGCAAGCCAGAGATTGTCTATCACATTGAGGTACCTATCATCTGGCATGGATTTAGAAGACCTGAAATTCACATGCGCCATTGCTCCACAGACAGATATAAATCAATCAACAAACTAATAAACTCCCGCTCCGAGTTTTCTGGATCGGTTTGGAAGTGAGACGCGGTTTGGGATGTTGACGCCATGGTTTCCAAAGAGTGACTGACTCAATGCTTGACAAAAATTGCCTTACACTATCATGCCGCTTGATCAACCGCTTGAGTCATTCAAATTTTCTATCAATCGCCGTCAACGCTTGCTTCAAGCATCAAATTGGCTTCTACACTATCAATCACGCTTGATACAATCAATTTGCTCAAGCATTTGATCAAGCCGCTTGATAGTGTAGGGCCTCCATAAGAATGGTTCCATGCCTACTCGCTCCAGATCACGCCCTGGCGGGCAAACAGATAACTAGTTTCAAGATTCCCAAATCATTCATACTAGTAAATACTGAGACTCTTAATCGAAATATCGAAATATTTCATATAAAACTCTAAGGGAGCTATGTACACAAGTGTTGTCAACGACAGTTCTCGACATGTTGTTCCTCTCATTCCGGTATAAGACCTCTGGGCGTTTTGAAAGTCATCGATTCTTGATTGATAGATTGAATATGAACTGATGATTGATAATAAAGATGAAACAATTGTATCCTTTTATCATTCAACACGATCTATGAATTTTTCGAAGCGCACTTCACTAATATATATATATATATATATATATATATATATATATATATATATATATATATATATATATATATATATATATATATATATATATATATATATATATATATATATATATATATATATATATATATATATATATATGAATGTGTGTCTGGAAATGCATGTGTGAGTAACTTCTTACATTTGGTATTACTGTAATTTTCATTATTATTTCCACATGGAACATCATCAGGCCAGTCACATACTGAAATTTTTGGATTGAAATATAAACCAAAAGGACAAATTATCATTTCCCATCCTTTATTAGTGCATTGGTAAAACTGATCGCAATATATTGGATCTGCTTTCAATTGTCCAACAACATCACAAGGTTCCACTGAAAAACATCAACGAAATAAATATTTCATAATCAAAATAATATATTGAATTTTAAGAATTGGGACTGTATTATTCTGAGCACGTATTTTCAGATGAATATTACAAGATATTTTGCTCACTTGTGAGGAACCATCCAGACTTACAAATTATTTCGGATAATTCTTTGAATTACTCTAACATCTCTACTACGTCAGATTACGTTAACAACCTCTGAATAGTGCAAAATTAACTAGATATTCGCAATGATATCAGAATAGTTACGACTTTATGAACGACTTCTAACATGATATAACTGTTTCAGGGCGAAACATCGTTATCAATTCTAAATGAAAGTATTCCATTCTGAATGAAGAAGTTTCTATTTTTGTTAGGGATAAATTGAAAAAATGTAAGTAAAGTTGAACGAACACGTGAAAAATTCGATGAAATATCTCAAAAATTGAGAATGTTATGGGACTTTAAAGTTTAACTTGCAAGAATAATTTATGTTACCCACTTTGTTCCATTGTGTGACGTCATTTGACCTAGGCGACGGAGTAATCATTCGCTGAGGGCGTACGAACGTAATACCCTGTTTGTTTATTACCCGATTAAAGAAGCTTTAAGAAAATACTCACAAATATAATATTGTTCCTATGTGTTAAAGAACAACACATTAAAACTCCAATATATATTTTTTTCGAGTACAAACGAAATAACAACAATGAAACAATGCTGCAAAACTAATGAAATTCGATTCGATTGACCCAAAAAGCACTAAATATGTGTGCGAAATTTCGATGTGAGATAATATTAATAATAGCTGCCTATTTCTGATTGATATATTTATTGAGTTGTTAGTAGATTCGTAATAACTCATTCAGTAAGAATAACTACTTACGTATTTTATGGATATGTATTTCTTACTTACTCAATATGTATGTGAGTACTGTGAAAATCGAATTTATATACAGCTTGAAAATGACACAAAAATTCAGTCAAACATCGACTGGTTGGATAAACATAAATTGCACTGACAAAAGACGATGAATCTCAGAAAGAACGAGGAGCATATGGAAAAAACATCGAATTCGATTTTTTGGAAATCTATTAATGGAAGAATGACCTCCGACTTCAAGTCACCTTTATAAACTCTCTTGAGTATAAATGTGGTAACACCACTAAACAATTGTCAAGTAACAATGAAATAATTATTCTAAGAATTATATTTAATGCAGGCAAACTAAAATTAAGTAAAAGAAGAAACTTACGTTGAAAACCTACACATTTTTTTTTATATAAAAAAAAAATAATTAAATATAATATAAAATAAAATAAAATTAAATAATAATAAAATTTAAAATAAAATAAATTAAATATTAAATATTAAATATAATTCTTAGAATAATTATTTCATTGTTAAGATTATCTGGGTAGTTCCAGAAGTTATAAAAGTCTCATAATAGCCGGACGGTATTTCATTGTCGTCTGCAACGTTGTGTTGACTCTTCCCAAATGTTTTGGGTGTATAAAACGTGTACGAAACTGTGTTTCGTGTTTTATATATTAATTTTTTATATATCTCTTCAAGTACTTTCATCTTTAACTTGAACTACGCCGTTCTGACGATAGGCAATAACCTTGAAACATATGTAAACGGCTGTTATATAAAAAAAATGTGTAGGTTTTCAACGTAAGTTTCTTCTTTTACTTAATTGTCAAGTATTCATTATAAATTTTGTGAAACCAAGCCAAGTGTTTTTATTTCATTTAATATATTACCAATATGAGGTAGGAAATACCAAGCTTTTCAGATATTTGTCTACACTCATTCAACTATTTTCATCGGATATCCTAAAAGTTAATACGCTTAAATAACTTAAAACCTAATACGCCTTTTACGGCATTGTCAAGAATGCCGTAAAAGGCAAAACTAGTCGAATGAAGAACTGTTCAGTTAGTGATTTTTAGACAAGTATACCTTATTACCTCTCATTTAAATATGAACTATCACAGAGTTGATTATTATAAAAGACACTATAACCTTATATGTTTTACATCTATTGGACTCACATGATGCATGGGCTGAAATTGCTAATGATAGCAATAATACACCTATATAAATCATTGTAATAATATTATCGATGTTATATAAACGATCTGTCACTTAACAATTATTTCTCTCCGACATATTTGCTCCCAATATATAACAGTTTATATTAATCCTAATAATCAGATAACATATCAAATTTCAAAATTATTAGTTTAAGTAATAAAACATGAACCGAACTTTGTCTAATAATTTTCATCTTGTACTATACCTATATTCGTGTGGAATGAAGCCATTCTTCGATAGGTGAACTAATTCACCAATGAGTTGACATTGTTGACAAGCTTCTGCATCGGTATCTTTACCTTAACTCAGTAACAAATTCTGCTTCCAAATTTTCAATTTTGTATTAATTACGACTGAGCTTTGTATTGCCACATTTCATTTATTTATTTATTTACGAATACACTCAACAGCTTGGGCCAATTACTGAGTGAGAAAATACAATATAGTTTACAACTTGAGAAAAAAAAATAAACTAGAAATAATATTAATAATGTACAATCTACCTGAACTAGATATAGGAAAAAACTAATATTTGAAGAACTTATAACTAAAACTACAAAAAACAGTCAGGCGAGAGCTCGTCTGATATCGCCAGGCACGCATGCAAATATGTCGATGACGTCATGAAAAGGCTCAAAGTCACCACAAATTTTATGAAGTGGTGAAAAAGCCAGAACATTATTACGAGCCAGAGGTGGATAAAAAATGTTCATATTTCTACAAGACATTCTCGGAACACGGAAATTTATGAGGGAACATAAAAAAAACAATCAACAAAAAACCTTATCAGCTTGTATAGGAACATTATTCCCAAATATTTCCTACGTGTTTCAAGTGATGAAACATTAAATCTTGTAATAAGTAACTCATGATTTATACTTCGTTCTGGATACACACCGTCGCAGCAAAACCATAAATATTTCAAAAATCGTCTTTGCACTGATTCAAGATTCCTTATATTACACACGTATCCTGGATTCCAAACGACACTAGCATATTCTAGTTATGAACGTATTAAGGTATTGTATAGGAGTATAGCTGATTCAGATTGAGTGAGCCATTTAGAATTTCTTATTACTAAACCAAATATTATGTAACAACTTGAAGCAATATCATTAATGTGAGTAATAAAAGTTAATTTTGTGTCGAAAGTTACTCCTAAATCTCTGAATTCGGCACATCTATTGATTTTATTACTATTTACATTGTAGTCGAAATGAACTATACTTTTTTTACGAGAAAAAGACATTATGTTGCATTTAGAAATATTCAGTGTCTTCATTTAGAGATATCCTCTTGAAGAATTTACTGATTCAATATTTCATAACATTCATGACAATCAAGACATTTATTGATTCAATAGAATGATGGATAGTAAAATAGTTCCTAGACTTTTGGGATTTTTTTCCTTCCAATTAGCTGAATACCTAATTCTTTCTTCATTCACTGAAAATGTCATTCAAATGTGCCTGGATTAAGACTTTTGGCATAAAAAGGATGTTACTGATATTAGTTGAATTTCACTTCAGTCCAGTATTACTCTTCAATCCCAGTGGAACCAAACTATGACTTGATATTTCATATGTCAACTTGAAGAACCAAGTAGATATTACAAGCAAGGTCTCTCAACCTCTGGAAAATTTACACAGGTTTCCGGCCTCCGAAACAATAGAGACTTTCGAGTTCATGCCAGCTTACCGAACATATCAGTGAATAACATATTCATTTTAAGAAATGATATTTATTGTATTTTCGAGAGGAATTTGTGTTTTGTAACATATACTTAAGTATTGAATAAAAACTTAAATTCAAACACTTGAACTCATGATTTACACTTTATTGACTACATAGCATAACGCGTTTCGTCGTTACAAACGACTTCTTCAGATGCTTACAGAATAATAACAAGTCGTTTGTAACGACGAAACGCGTCATGCTATGTAGTCAATAAAGTGTAAATCATGAGTTCAAGTGTTTGAATTTAAGTTTATATTCAATTATAATGGATTTACATCAAGTAAACGCCAACACTATTAAATACATATAAGTATGTTACAACAATTTTATATGCCTATTATAAAACATATTTATTTCGTATAACCAACTGGATCATTGTCTAATGACTCTCAAAATTTATGACGAGAACTTCAAAGGAATCAGAAATTCTAATACCTAACACTGAAAATACATGCTACTATTCATATTCTCTGCAGTTTTTTAGCTTCACGCAAAACAGCACTCAGTATATACGCATGAAGTTATTTAACTGTTTTCTAAAAACGTCTTTTCTTGATGGTTTGTGAAAGGGTGAGACCTATAACATGGGTGAATTCTTCGATTATTAGTTTGAAAAGAAATATCAATGAAACATTATTTGTAATGAAACAATATTTAGACTATTTTTCTCATATATGTATGAGAAAAAATATTAAATATTGTTTCGTTATCGATACCGATATTAATTGTCTCCAAGTATCAGCCTGATCAATCATCAATTTAAAAATTATTCGGGTTGATTTAGCATTCATTCTCATATATTATTCTTCATTATTGCTCATCAAATTTCATTTTCATTTATTATTGTCCTTTGTATAATCAATATTGTTGATCAATATTGAATTTCGTCTTCTAATAGTGATGAGTGTCCCATTGTTCTAATAAGCTTATAAGCTAATAGTATAAAATAGTTAGAAAATAGATTCCTACATTAGATGGAGCCGCACATCCTGATTTCGTCAGGATTTTCCGAAGGCCCGCAAGTGGAAATCTCTTTCCATTCTCCATGTTTCAAATTGAAAATTGAGTCTGCAGAGTTTCCTCAGTCGATTTGACAGCAGCATGACAAAGAGAATGTGAGTATTTTTATCATAGTAAGATTTCCCGAACACGTAAAATAATAGGTACAGACAATCAAAGGCCTTCACAAATTGTTAATACATTTGAGGAAATATCCAATTTTGTGTGTTTAATTTGTTATCAAAGACATTCGCTTTTTAATCATGGGATTACATCAATATCCACAATAAAATTGCGATATTGACATAGATGGTCTTTACACAACGTCATGTGAATAAAGGAGAATAATGTTTTGAGATATTGATGGAATCAAAAACCTTTATACCAAAATATTTTCGTCGCCATCCTGATCTATTTATACATACATGAAAACCACATAATTCAGTTTTCAATAGAAATTATTCGTTGAGTAGCATAAATCGAGCCTTATATTTATGAATACTAAAATTAAAGATTTCATTATTATAAGATTTCAAAATTCGAAAATTGAATACTAATAATGGAGTATTTTCAAGCTGTATTGTAATGTAGAAGAAGTTTATGAATATTATTACTGTTTTGAATGAACTTTCTTTAGTTTCTGATTTCTGATTTCAAATATTCAATTTAAATGTAACAATCGTACCTCCAAACCCAAACGGAAACTTTTGAAGTTTTATTTACTAAATGATAATTAGTGTTCTGAAATATGTCGGCCCGTTCAGCATGAATTAATTCTTCCCAAACTTTTTTCTCGAAGATTTTCTATTATGAAATTATTTCTTTCCCTTCTGCTTCATTATTGGAAAAAATTAAGTCAAGAAAATCATTTTTATCTTCTCATAAAGATATTCAAGGGTTTTTGTATTTCCTTGATCGGTGTATCTGAAGTATAGATATATGAATTTACAAAAAGAAAAAAACGTTTACCCCGACTACATCAAACATGTTCGTTGAAGGTTAGTCAAGAAGGCAACAACGTATTAATTTTTTTTTATTTTTCAAATGTTGCAAAATATTTAACACATCAATTATCAAAAATTATCGACATCCTATAGGACCTTCGGAATATATTTTGAAGCCTGTAACAAAAACTTAATTTCAATTCGAGGAAATATAGGGAGCTGCAATTCGATAGAGTTTATTCATCAATCAATTTCAAAAAATCCCAGGAAAGGAAATAGAGAGAAATGATAATCAAAAGTGCACCAAAAGTGGCATTGATTTCAATATTCTCTAACATTATCCATTGAAGGATGATGGAGCATTACATCGTACATGATCTCATAGCCAGTTCGACTTCCTCTTTTGGTTAATTTTGATTTTTCAGATGAATGTTTTCTTTAATATTTCATTCAGTACCAATAGCAAAAAAACTATATCTATATGTGATGAATACATAGATATAGTTTTCTATGTTTTCATATTTTCATACTCACTTTAGTTTGTTATTTATAGGTGTATCTATTTCGCACAGGTCACGTATAAAGCATAATCACACGTTTTAGAAATTGAATTGAACAGTAAAGGAGCTTTGCATTGGCGCGATTCCCAACCGTCTGCTGTGCAAACGTAGTATTGTTGGCAATCCTTTACTTCTCCTTTCATCTGTCCAATTGTGCTGCAAGGTTCCACTGAAAAAAATAGAATAACTGTAAATTATCTTATAAAAGGTGTCGCAAAATTAACGAAAGATTTGAATTGAATAGAAAACACAGTTTTTGTGAAGACTTCGTCACAGGACATAGTGATAATTTGACTGCATTTGATTCGACTGCATTTCATCACACTCAATCATTTCGAAAGATTGAAACGAAAGTGATCGAAGTCGAAAGTACTTCTTTTGTTGGTCGATTTCCAAAAATTTGAATTCGACACTCCCCGTTGTTTTTTGAAATTCAAATTTATGAGGACTTATATATTCTTCGAATCAGTCGATGGTTGACTGGTCTTCATTCACTGAATTCAATTTTGACATTACTCACATACACATTTAGTAAATCCGAAATACACTTCTATAAAATATATAAGTAGTTATTTTTACTGAATATGTTATTACAAAGCTACTCAGGACTATATATATAGATATAGGCACAGAAATAGACAGCTATTATCTATATTAACTTACATCAAAATGATGTTTTCTCACACATAATTAGTGTTTTTTGGGACAATTAAATCGCGCTGCGTTCGTTTGCAGCACTGTTTCATTGTTGATATTTTATTTGGTACACGAAAAAAAAAGTTACTGTGATTTTTATTTGTTGTGCTTTGTTTCACACATAGGAACGATATTATTTCCTTCTCAAAACAACTTAATTTTTTAGGCTTAGGAGCCTTTGTCGTTGTCCTTTTAATTCCTTTCTTGGGCTTGGGTTTATCACCCCCTTTGGCCATTTTCTTTGCCATACAAAGTAATAAACCACTGTAAGAAACCAAATAGCTATCCAGAGAGCTATCCAAAGAGCCTTTGGATAGCTATCATCTCCATAATATTCCTCTTCTGTTGATTAGATATTTTGAAAGCGATGTATAATCGAAACGCGTAAATATAAGTTTTTGTATTATTGAAGATAGTTATTAATTGTGAAAGTTATTTGATGACATTAACCTAGTAAAAAATAAACCTATATATATATAATATATATATATATATATATATATATATATATATATATATATATATATATATATATATATATATATATATATATATATATATAATATAATAAATGATGAATGAATGCACATATTATCAATCTTGTAGTGGCGGCTTGTGATAATGTCGGCAAATTCAAAGGTGATTCTAAATAATGCAATAACTATAATCAATGCACATAAAAAGGATGACAATTGATGCAAACTCATGCAAATCGCTTTTATTGCTCAATTAGATATCCTCAACTTGTTATTGGTCCGTAAACGTTAGTTGTGCTGAAGATAAAGATAACGAAGATCATTCTGGAGAATTCAGCCATGATTCTGAAGACACTGACAATAATGACCACTCATGGAAATGACTCAAAATGACAATAGAAATCCACATCAATTAAAAGTCTCAGTTCTATTAATTTCATTTAACATGATCAAAAGCAAAGCCGAGAAATTTTCATGGGGCTACCCCATCAAATATCATATGATATCGTCACCAATCGGATGAACAGATGACACATTTTTTATGGTATATTATTGATTTATGAACACGACTTCAATAGTTCAATAGAATAATTATTTTCAATCAATTTTTTTTCATGGCCTTCATAAGTCTAATTAGATAACTTCACCGATATAATAATCAATGAAAATTGCTAGCAGAAGAAAGATAATTGAATTAGCCGGTCTCCGTAGCTAAGTCAGTAAAACACGCGAGTATAGTGGGGCAGAACTCGGGTTCGAGCCCCGCTGAAGGCATGGGTGTTTGTGTTTGTCTATGATTTGAGAAGTTAAAATAATGATATATACTGGGTAATGTACATTAATTACAAACCCTTGGCCGTTCGGAACCGGCGTTAAACTGTAAATCCACTGAAGTGAAAAAAATAATTGAATTACTTAAATCAAAGTATAGGCTTGCCTGCAAAAAATCCGTAAAATATTACTGCCATGCTTTAAAGTTTTTTAAGGTTTCAAAAGTCGCACTCAGCTGGTATGTCGCATCCTGTTTTATCACACATACCTCGGACGATCTACTTTCTCTCTCGCACATAAATATGTTAATTAGATAATCGTTTCAATTGTGAAAATAATATGGGCAAAATACTCTGCAAAAAGGTTTTTGCTGGAATGCCTATACTGTTATTTTGGTAATTAAATTTTTTTTCTGATTTTTATTGGTTATATCGGTAAAGTTATCGAAATAAACTTAATGAAAATGGAAAAAATTGGTTAAAAATAATTAAATTGAATTTAACCATAAACACCAATTTAACACATAAACACCATACGTAAACTACAAAAGGTGTTCATAAATCAATAATATTTTATTCAAAAAAGGTCTCATCTGGTTATCAAATGGATGAAGGTCGAACTTCCACGTAATATATCTGTTCATTTATCTTCTGCAGTAAATGGAAATATTCTCAGGACGATCAGTGGTGGAAGGAATTAAGTGGACATCTTTAATCTTCCTTTCGAAAATTTATTGGCGTTGTAATTTTATATTATATAGATTTCCTACGTTTATCTAATATGATTATTTTCATATCAATATATTGTTTAGAAATACCAACAAGCAGCAATTACCTGTCTTTTCAATTTTGGAAATAATATCTGAATTCAAGAATGTGAAAAATTAGACCCATTCTTCTTTCTAGTAAGAGGGAAACTTGTGATACATACCTAGATTATTTGATGAATATTTCATAATTTAAGTTACTTCACTTACTACTTAAAATAACTCAAATACTTATCGAATTTTTATATTTATATTCAAAAATATAAAATGTACCTCTATCTTCCTTTTTAATTATTTGCCGAGAACACAACGAAATACTCCAAATTTACGATAATGTAATAATAGGCAACACTCCTTGGAAAATATACATATTCCCTATAACTATACATGTTCTTCGAATGACAGTTTTCATAGAAGATAATTGAAAAAGTTGTATATTAGAAAAAGAAATCAGTTTGCATAAACTTACGATCGTTATGATCATGTTGGTAAAAACAATGTTAAAATTATTGAATGTCATCAATGTGTATCAACTAATCTTGTTTTGAACAATTGATTATGTTTATAAACTTAAAAGTCATATGAGGCATCCATATGTTCCAGAGCATATTGCTTCACATTCACGGAAATAAAACCTATTTCTATTAGAGTTCGTTGGTTTTTAAAAACCGGCTGTTGGAGGAAATTATGGAATTCGAAAAACGGATTTTTAGTAGAAAATATCGGTTTTCAATGTACCTATGAATAACACTTAAATAAAACGAAAAGTGGTATTATTAAGTTATCCGGACAAATATTATCAAGATTATATAAAGATTACTCTACAGGGGAAGAATGTGATATTCAAAAAGCGATTGAAGCGATATTCAAAAGCCAGACAATGTTTTATTGAAGTAATAAAAAGAAATAATAATGGAAATGGCAATTAATAAATATTTGAAGGTACCGGAACAACTGACTTCCTCTACTCAAACTTCAATAAAATAGTTTTCAACCCTGGAAACCACGAATAAAAGATCAAAAATTCAGAATTATTATATCACGCTTTGAAAACGATTAAGCCTACTTCGGTTGCACGTGAGAGTGTACTTTCTATTTGGAGGAATTTTTTTAATAAACTAAGCACACGACTATTTAGTCGTGTTTTGCAATTTTATTTTGCTATTTAGCAAATCGATAGACGTCCTATGTTTTCTGAAATCATATTTTATCAAACAGAAAATAAAGAGAATATTTGCATTTGTATTAAAATCGACCGGAATGAAAATTACTCGGCCCGTTGCTTATTTGTCTTTAAAACTAAAATAGATTTAAATAAGTATGTATGCATAAACTTCATTTAATTTTGTCCTTCGGCTTTGATTATAATTGACATTATATAATACACAGTTATATATTTTCTAATTGTTTTTAATAAGTATTCACCTGTATATCATAACAAAATTATTCAAAAAAATTTTATAGTTATTATAAAAATATAATTTTTATAATAACTGTTTTTATTCATTCAAACCCTTTACTGAATAACTCGTTTCGCTATCATAAAAATATTTACATCCTTATATATGAAAATTATGTATGAAGAACGAATCATTGTTTTTAAAGTTATTTAATTCTGGTCAACTGTTATTTCTTTGTTCTACTAAATTGCAAAATTTTACTATCAATAAAATTGAACAGTAAATAATTTCAGTCAAAACTCGCTTTTAATCACTCTAAATTTTCTGTTGAAATTTTTGTTCGAATTACAGAATATTGGAGCAAAAAATTTTTTATAAAAATTCGAAACTGGTTAAAACCGATTTTCTGGAAAAACAACTATTTCTATGCTTTACCACAATCTGGTAAATTGTAAAGAAATAGAGCAACTAATATTCAAAAGGCAAAACAAAATTTTGAAGTTGAATTATACTAATATACTACAAAGTAATGTTGTTGCAACAATATCATAACTTACGTATGGGTTGATCATCCTTATCAGGGTTACAAATGACATTACAAGGCCAGTCACATGCTGAACTTACAGGATTGAAGTATAAACCAGATTGGCATACAAACTCTATCCATCCCAGGTTAGTACATTGATAGAATTTTCCACAATCTTTTTTATCGGCCTTCAGTTCCCCAACAACATCGCATTTTTCCGCTAGAATAAGAATAAATGAAATCAAAATTACAAATTAATGATTTAAATAAAAATCGAAATTGAATCTAACACTAAGCTTAATGTTTCACAAATAGATTAAAGAATAAAATAATATTACAACGTTAAGTTGATACGTTTCCAGCGGTCAGCTCATTATCAAGACTATAACGTTGTAATATGATTTTATTATACAATTTATTTGTGAAACACTAAGCCAAGAGTTTGATTAAAATTTTTATTTCATCATGTTTCACCAAGAGGTGAGCGAGTATTCAATCTCAGTTAATTGATCCTTCGTTAGTAATGTAACTTTTTCAATATGGGGTCCTCTTTGATTGGACAATTTAACCATTTGTTGAATGAGACCAGAATATAAAATAGTAAATAGTCTTCTTATAAAAACATTAGAAGATATGGAGGACATATATATATATATATATATATATATATATATATATATATATATATATATATATATATATATATATATATATATATATATATATATATATATATATATATATATATATATATATATATATATATATATATATATATATATATATATATATATATATATATATATATATATATATATATATATATATATATATATATATATATATATATATATATATATATATATATATATATATATATATATATATATATATATATATATATATATATATATATATATATATATATATATATATATATATATATATATAGTAAATATTGAGACTCTTAATCGAAATATTTTCAAATAAAACTCTCAGGGATCTGTCTACACAACTGTTGTCAACGAGAAAAACCCCATCGTTTTCGAGAGTGAATATTGAAGTGCATTTCGAAAAATTCATCAATTTTGTTGAATGACAATAGGATACAATTGTTTCATCATTATTATGAATCATCAGTCCATATTTAATCATTCAAGAATCCATGACTTTCAAAACGCCCATAGGTCCCATACCAGAATGAGGGGAATCGTTCTCAGTGAAAATTTGCGGGAGCTCCCTCGGAAAAAAGACATATAACCTCTCTAGCGTCCTAGATTCCTACACATGACAACAGTAGCGCGAGTGTTACATTTTGTAAACATTTCATTCGAACCATATAGAAAACTGTCCGCAATGTGTAAGAATAGTCTTTTGTTAAGAAGATTTTTTAAGAATACTCTTTTTTGTAAGAAAAGTTTTATTTGAAAAGATGAAATTATGAAAATATTCACTAGTATGAATGATTTTTGAATCTGGAAACTAGCTATACTTTTGCCTGCCGGGGCGTGACCTGGAGCGATTAGGCATGGGACTATTCTTACAAATTGCGGACAGTTTTCTGTGGTGTTCGCATGAAACGTCTACAAAGCCGTACACTCGCACTACTGTTGTCATGAGTAGGAATCTAGAACACTAGGAAGAGTTTATACGTCTGTTTTCGGATAGAGGGAGCTCACGTGAATTTTCACTGAGAACTATTCCCCCATTTTGGTATAGGACCTATCTTTCTTAATTGAGCGATTAAATATGGACTGATGATTCATAATAATGATGAAACAATTGTATCCTATTATCATGCAACAAGATCGCTGAATTTTTCATAATTATTATGAATCATCATTCCATATTTAATCCACCAATCAAGAATCGACGACTTTCAAAACGCCCATAGATGTTTCTAGCAATAACAGGATTATTTTAATGGAAAAACTTCATTTTCGTTGACGTTTCGTTGTATATCACAACTTTGTCAAAACTGATGAATAATTGAATTTTATGAATTACTATAAATATCAAAATGTCAAACTCAGTTTTTAAAACAATGAAATTAGTTTTATGTATTTTCACATATTGATTTTTAGTATCAGAGGAATATTTCTGAAGCGAATTTGATTCGTGTATATATATATATATATATATATATATATATATATATATAAAGCGCAATTATTGATAATTAATACCTGGCTTACCATGAGTTTTTCAGAGGTTTCCTCATGGTGAAAAAAACTAAAACTTCCGAAGCGAATGCTAAGCCAGAAATATTCCTCTGATACTAAAAATCAATATGTGAAAATACAAAAAAAAATCTGATTTTTTTAAAAAATAAGTTGGACATTGATATCTATAGTAATTCATAAAATTCAATTTCAATTATTCCTTAGTTTTGACAAAGTTGAGATAAACAACGAAACATCAACGAGAATAAAGTTTTCCATATTAAAATAAGCCTGTTATTGCTAATAACATTTAAAATAAACTATTTCAAAATAAATATATATATATATATATATATATATATATATATATATATATATATATATATATATATATATATATATATATATATATATATATATATATATATATATATATATATGTATATATTTGATGTCAATAAGATTTATGAACTCACATGCCACTTGCGCAAACACGAAGGAAATTGCTAAGATGCTCAAAATGATTTTACACATTTTGTTGAATGTTACAGAATCAATTCACACCTCAAAAATTTTTTGAATCTTTTATATAGCAAAATCTCGGAAACTTCCAATCAGATAGCATAATGAAATATGCCATGTAATGAATATTATCTTGTATTTCATTAAATGTAATGGATAATATAGGTAATTCTCAAGATATTTTTTATGATAAGGTCTTAATTGAAATTTAATTACAAGTACCTAGTCAATTACCATGATAATTTGCTATTATCAAGCAGATTATCTAAATCAATTTTTGTTTTTCTTGGAAAATATTCTCTATGCTATGACTATACTTTTTTCAATAGATTTTTACACTTCATTCTTGTTAAAATTTTTATTCTGCTAATTAGTTTTATAGGTAAAGTATTTCTAGTTTTTGTGAAAAATGAAGAATTGATACATAATCTTCGCTAATCGATATGAATTCAACCTATGTCTGAGACTGAAAAAAGACATACTCTAATAATTTAATGTAAATCCTGGAGCACGTATAGCCAACTATGAATGTTATGTTGATATATTCCCTAAAAACTCTATAACATAAGAACCAGGTATGTTTTATGACTAACTTGGAATGAGGACCATAGAATACAACTCATGTAAATATCAGTTGTATTCTATTGTCCTCATTTCAAGTTAGTCATAGTACATACCTGGTGTGTTCTTTGAACATAGCTATAAATATTGAGTTTGTAGAATTACACCTAGTATTAATTCGGCATTCGATAAAGAAGTAGTACTTCGAAACTTCGTCATGGGTATTTGTATTGAATAATGAGAAAATTCTAAATATTCTTTCATTATGGATATTAATTTCCTCCAAGTATCGGCCTTATCAATCATCATATATATATATATATATATATATATATATATATATATATATATATATATATATATATATATATATATATATATATATATATATATATATATAATTTTCAATGTTTGTAGCAGTAACAGATTTATGTTAATGTGAAAAGCTTTATTCTCGTTGACGTTTGTTTGTTTATCACAACTTTGTCAAAATTAATGAAAAATTGAATTTTATGAATCACTATCTATTATTTATTCATAAAATGAATACACAACAATCACATCTCAAAATATATATAGATGTATATATAAATCACACTTATAAGAATCACCTGGCTCACCATGTGTTTTTTAGAGGTTTTCTTCATGGAGAAGAAGACTAAAACTTGTGAAGCGAATGCTAAGCCAGAAATATACTATGTGAATCAATATGTGAAAGAAAAAAAAAGTTATTTGATTTTTTTAAAGAAATGAGTTTGACATTTTGATATAGTTTGATAGTTATTCATAAAATTCAATTATTTATAAGTTTTGACAAAGTTGTGATATACAACGAAACGTAAACGAGAATAAAGTTTTTCACATTAAAATAAGCCTGTTATTGCTAAAAACATTGAAAATAAACTATCTTAAACAGGCAATGAATCAATTAAAAAAAATTTGATATATAAATATTAAATAAAAAAACACTTGACTTGGTTTCACAAAATTTATAATGAATAGTTATATTGACAATTATTTCGGGGTTTTGCCCCATCTTCAAAAGTTAAACTGAAAAGCATTTTCATGTAACACATCTATTGCAAGTAACGATGTACATGTATATAAGAATGTCGGTCGAAAAATGTTGTTCAGTTTAACTTTTGAAAATGGGTTGACATCCCGAAACAATTCTCAAGTATTTATTATAAAATTTGTGAAACCAAGTCAAGTGTTTTTTTTATTCAATATATTAAACAATGTTTCACCAAGAGATCAGTAAACTTCAATCAACTTTATTGCGATTTTTTCATAGCTCTAGGGTCAACTAATATATGTTAATCTTTTGTGATACGTAAATATAGCTTCTGGTGGATAAACAGAAATAATGTCCTTGTAAAATTTTACAATTCTAGGCCCTCTGTTGATGTTCAAAAGTATGTGTCAAAGACAGATATTTCATTCAGTGTTTTTCTCATTTTTGATGCAATAGGACTGGCTCTCCTTTTCATATTTTGTTTAGGAGCCAGTTTTTTAGAGGAGAAGTTTTTAATTGAATTGAATTAATCGACTTGAATAAAAACGAATATGATGTGCTTAAAAGATGATAGACTCTGTAAATAAAATACATACACCAATTAAGTTCTTATTTCTAACCAAAAGCTAGAAAACACTAAATGAAAATATTCTTTACACTGATAAACTCATTTGTTTATAGTCAGATAAGCGCTTCACTCAGTGTAGTGACATCAGGCTTAGGTAGTCCATGAGTCAGTAGGTCTAAGAAGATCTGCGTAGGTCTAAGGTTCTACCACGGCCTATTCCGAAACACTAATCGATTGGGCCGATACATGATGAAAATCTGAATACATAATTTAAATTAAACTAAGTGGTTTTTTGATTTTCACTATAATCAATTCAAAACATGACAATATCGTTTCGCCAACACAGTGGCTTCATCAGATGTTGATCATAAACTGTTATCATCTGTTTATCATCAACATCTGATGAAGCCACTGTGTTGGCGAAACGATATTGTCATGTTTTGAATTAATTATAGTGAAAATCGAAAAACTACTTAGTTTTATTCGAATTATATTCTGAATCATATAATTATTACATATACTGAATGAATACATTATTAGAATTAATATCATAGAATTTCAATTTGGAAATTTTGAAGCCAAAAAATTATTATTGATTGAAAAAGGGTGTTTTTTTAGAGGTATAGAACTTAAAGTTGGAAGTACTGTTGAAGATGGCGACCGATTTAACAGCTGAGAAGTGATTTTATCTCAGTTTGGTTTGGCAATTCATCATGAATAAACTCACGCCTGAACAACGCTTGCAAATAGCGCAATTTCATTTCGAAAATAATGGTTCTGTGCGAAATACTTATCACGCACAATTTTGTTTAGTGATGAAGCGCACTTCTGGTTAAATGGCTACGTCAACAAACAAAACTGCCGCATTTGGAGTGAAAATAAACCTCAAGTGTATGTCAAAACTCCGTTACATCCAGAAAAACTGACTGTTTGGTGCGCTTTATGGTCTGGTGGAATCATTGGTTCGTACTTCTTCAAAAACGATAATGGCCAGAACGTTACAGTCAATGGTGATCGGTATAGAGCTAGGATTACTAACTTTTTCATTCCTGTATTGAACAACCATGATGTCCAGGAGCTGTAGTTTCAACAAGACGGCGCAACATGTCAAACACCTCGTGCCACAATCGATTTATTGAAAGACACGTTCGCTGACCTCCCAATTTCACGTTTTAGACCTGTGAATTGGCCTTCAAGATCTTGTGATTTAACACCGCTAGACTACTACTATATATATATATATATATATATATATATATATATATATATATATATATATATATATATATATATATATATATATATAGATGACTTTATATGTAGCATAAAGTCATCTCTGTTTTACCAACATAAGTTCTAAGCAATTGAACATGCTTTCAATTGTAGTATATCTACTACATTTCAAAATTGTTCGCATAGCTCTATTCGGCAATTTTTTCAGCTGCTGAGTTTTTTTCACTCAATTGAACAGAGTAGAACAGAGAGCATAACAGAGTACTACAATATTCAAACTGTGGCATTGTTATTGACTTAAAGAGCAATAACTTCACATATGTCAGATTTTTTCCAATGCTTCCAGAAAGTTTTTTTCTTGGAAATATTACACGACATGAAGTCGACGTGATAATTAAAACTCAATTTCTCATCTTAAATAATGCCTAAATATTTAACAATTACTTCCCTCTCAATATTCTGGTTTTCAATTTCAATAGTTTACTTAATAGTATTTTTTCGTTACTATTTATCTCCGTAATTTTACTTGTACTGAAAAGTATAAATTTCTACTTTTTACATTCAGCGATGAACGGTTATCGCTCAGCCATTCATTTATAGTTGCTAAGTCACTATTGATCCATTCTGTCAGGTATGGATATTTTTACCACTAACATAAAGTGTTGTATCATCTGCGAATAACCGTATAGAGCATTTTTTCACATAAAAAACAATAATAATGAGAATAACAGTGGACCTAAGACCATGCCCTGAGGTACGCCAAAATCAATCGAGAACCATTCGTTTACTTAACCTTCAAAACCAATTTCATTCAGTTTTTTCAATAGCAAAAATCTACAAAAAGTTTCGAACGGTCTTTTGAAGTCCAACAATACTACAATCACTACCTCCCCTTTATCCATAGCTCACATATGCTCAACAGCGCTGTTTCACAGGAGGAATTTCCTAATATTGCAGTGACCTGAGGAAGTTTGTAACATAAAGTTCTGATATCAGAAAAACGTGTAAAATTTTGTAATTAAAAGGCTGACACTGAATATGCATATTGGTTATTGTATCTAACGATGATTGTAAATATTAAATTTACAATAAAAGCTGTCGAGTAGAAATTGGAAAGAAGTCAAATTGAAAATAAAAAATGTAGAAACATTAGAAAATAGGGTAACCTTCCAAACAATTGTCATGTAACAAAATAATTCTGTGAAACTGAACTAAATGTTTTTATTCGATTTATATCTAACCATGATTCTCCGAAAGATCAGCGAATATTCAATCAACTCTATAATTGCAAATATTTGCATTGAGATATATTTTCAATATATCACGCGTTTGATCTTGTGAAATTGTTCCTACACAATGAATGTTATCAGTTCAATACTGTGACTAACTTATAACATATAAGTCACTTACTTATATCTTTAATGTACTTATGTTATAATAATACTAATACATATTACATAATAATGTATGTGTATGACATTCGACGTTCAATAAAATTTCCAGTTGCAGAACTACTAACAGTCACAGTATGATCAAGATGGTCAGATAACAGAATATTGTGGTATATAGAGGTAGGTAGTATTTGATGTATTTGAACGTAAGGTAATTTTTTTTCATGGAGGTACTCTGTTTCAAAACTAAATGGTCCGAATCTCTTATTCAATGGAGTTTCTGTTGTTATATGAAGTTTTTTCGAGAGTCAAATATCACAGATATTTGACTCTAAATATTTATATCTTCGATTTCTAAATACACAATATGGTACTTCAAGGCACTGAACATTGATGACATGTTGTCTTAAACCTGTCAGCACTTAAAAGTATAGGCAATTCTTGTCTACAATTTTTTTATATACCTACTCAAAGTGGCTTCACAAATGCCATATGAAGTAGCTGTACCATTTACCGACTTTCCGTAATTCACTTCTTTCATGGCTCTTTCCATATTATCTCTTTTTGCAATGTTTGTCGAGTAGTTTTCCTGAAGTTTGTTTTACCCATCGTTGAGCAAACTCTAAAAAAAGGTATTGGGACACTAAAGTCAGGAGTGGAAAAACTTGTGCTAATCTTAGGTTGAATTGCACTGGAGGTTAAAATGACGAACTCATCATTATAATCTAGATTTCCGTTCATCATCTTACCGTAGGTGCTATTTGAAAAATCAAAAAAAAACTGGTTCAATTTTACTCAAAGTTTCATTCATGTAGTAATGTTGTGAAATTAAATCATTCGAAAGTAAATATTTCAGCAGTCACAAACTTTTAGAAAGAGTAGGCATGAATCTAGGATCGGAGCTATGGAATCACTGTAAAATGATCAATCAGTCTTCTAATTGACTCTTCACACTGAGGAATGTACAATACCTTGTAACTTAAACCATAAAATCCTTCATCTTTTGACTGTACATGATATTATAAAATCTCCGCCAGCATACCCTTCTCTTCCTTACGTAAAAAAAGTGAAAATTCGAATAGAAACAAAAATTGCTGTTTTTTCTAAAGTCACATACACAAAAGTTTCTTTAAATGCTGCAATCTTCGCTACAGCAAGAAGAAAGAAAACTTAAGAAGAAAATCAAACGATTCACAGGTGTTCATTAACTAGGTATAAACCTGGCCCAAGTAAACGCAACAAATACTTTTTGTTTCGTGTTTATGTACATAAAGTTCTTCTCCTATATTCATGTGTTCTACTCTAGCTCAACACCTCTGACGTCCTTTAAGTACGCGTTAAGTGATCATTTATGAGGTGAAAACGAACTATATAAAACTTAGAGAAAATTCAATTTTCGAATGAATGAATGAAAAGACGTTTTATCGAGTTCTTTTTTTTTAAATTAAAATTCCTCGTTATTTTACAAAAACAAGGTAGGAGATTATGAGGTCTCGCGACCTTCTTCAAAGCTATCTTGTTATAAAAACAAACAAAAATTTTTTAATAAATGACACGGAGGTTTCGCTTATCTCTTGGTGAAACATCATGTTAAAAACTCTAAATTAAAAATTAACACACTTGATTAGAGTTTCACTGAATAAAAACTAGAACAAATTTTATTCCGTGAAAATTGAGTAAAATGTGTTAATTTTTAATTTATTGTTTTTAAAAAATTTTTCATATGTTTTCTTCATATTTTAAAGGTGCTTCTGTGGCCAACTTATCGTTACGTTCGATACGAATGTCTTATTTTCAATTCATCTGACATTTGATGGCAAAGCAAACCACAAGAAACTTTATCCACGTGATTAACAACATATGTTTGTTTATAATTATATTTAGGGATGATACAATTAATAATAGTTAGATGGAAGAATAACAGGCTTCATCACTCGCGCACATTTGAGTTCACGCACTCATGTTCCTCTCGCACTGCGATACTTATCGCACACGCTAGCGGATGCGGAGTGGTATGTCCTCTAGGTGATCGAGGATATCGTCTGGAGGCTCCTAAAGCGTATAATAATAATAATAAGCATATATATCCAACAGGTAACTACCCAATAACAAAAAAATACATAATGAATAAATATGGTTACTAAAAATATCAATAACAACCTAGATATACAATATGAAGAAATAATTATAATAATAATAAACATTATCAAATATAATAATCTAAATCTATAATGTCAATATCTAAATGTTCAATTATAATAATAATCAAGAAAAACAAATCACTCAGAACTCCATTCGGAAGAAATCAAGATACCTCACTGTTAAGATTTAAATACACATTTATAATAGAAACAAGTGTGTCACAGTGCAAATCACAGCAGCTTGATACCTGGTTTGTATTAGATCATACAAAGCTAAGCGCCGATTTCGAGAGAAGATTGGTTCTGTGGGTTATTGAGTGAAATGTCTGGCTTATTCTAGTACACCTCGGAAGAACGAAGAAATTAAGTTTACCCAGAAGCTCAGAACAGTTTTTAATCAAATCCTAGGCCGAGATCCTTAACCTCCTGAAATCGAGTCAGATTAACACCTTCAGTGTTGTAATCAAAAGATGTCACATTTCTCTTTATGATGAAACTCACCACATTACATTTCATGACGTTCAAGTGTAAACAATTGTTATTACACCACCGGCTGATATCATTCAGGTCACTTTGTAGCCTCAAACAATCATGCATAGATGACACGCTCTTGTAAATTTGAAGTATGCAGGATCCTTGCTAGCGGAAAGAGGCCTCTAAATTGGGGCCGTCGAGAATGCGTTGGCCATATCGAGCTTGCAGTTTTTCGATGTGAGTGAAAATTTGAAGCATTTTGGTTATTTCATGGACAAGAATAGACGGATATTGTCTGTGAAGTCTGAAGATGCTGCGGCCGTTTTTCAAGAGTGGAGTACAGCAGACATCTGTACGCGATCACAGGGTGAATATATGCCTTGTATGTGTTGAAGAGAGTCCGGGGATCGCATCCACGAATTCTACCTCAAAGTGAGAATTGTAGGTTTGCTCGATTGCGGACTTTCTTGAGAGTTTTGGCAAGATCGACATTCCAAGAGTTGTACTTCAAAAATGTTACACCAAAATAAATTATTTCGTCCTGAAGTCTGAGGTTTTCACACCAAAGCGACAAGCGAATATCATTTTCAGAAAATTTGGTAGATTTTGAGTATTTGAAATGGTGGAAGAGTATGGATGACTTTACTAAGGTTGTAGGCATCTAGCTGTCTCTGTAGTATGCGACTGCACTTCGCCGAAGTCCTCGCTGTAGTCTAGATAGCCGTATCATCTGGAAAAAGAGAAATTTGTGTGAAAGTATGCTGACAAGATACGGAGTATCGTGTGTATATATTAGGTAGAGTATTCGTTGACTATCAGTACAGAGGATGCTTTAAATAAATCTGTGCACATTGCGGCAAAATCCAAAAAGTTGTGATTTTTCATGAACCTTTGAATATAATAGTGAAATTCAAACTGTCTCGAGAAGTATCACGTTCAAACTCCTCAATTTTTCTTTGATTGACAAACATGGAAGAGTCCATAATAGAATTCCAACTCGCTTTGAATTCATCAAACTAATTAAAATCATTATATGTTGGTTCTTTTATATGTATTTTTCTATTATATTTTTTTCAGTTATTTTCTGAAACTTTAGTAGTATAATTTCAGTCTACTATACTATTTTAAATTATTCTGCACAGATTTCCTTTGTTAAAAGATCATTTTCTCAGATATGCGTATATTGCAACTAACAACAAATTATCGATTGTGTTACAATGGTTTCGTGATGAAACTCTCCATTTTAGTGTTATAATCAATTTTGAATTCTATCATTTTTGTCTAAACTCCGAAAAAATTATTTTTTCAAGTGAAAATGTACGAATTAAAAGGTTTTCAAAATTCTTGCGTTGTTGATATAATTATTAAAGAAATTAATTCAGCTTGTGAATGCATCCTATAATTAATTATATTTCACAACGGTTTTTCTGAATATTAAATCCTATACTTAGTTATGCTACTTTTCTAATTTCTCATTAACAATTAGAGTCTATCATATTCCTAGGCTGCTTGAAAATATATTTTCAAGTACTTTCAATACTTCCTTTTTCAATTGTTTACTCTGAAGAAACAATGGTGTGAAGTTGAGATTGATTGAATTTCGATTTCACAAAACATCAAAGCGCAAATTAATGCTAATATCAATATAGATATAATATAAGATAAAACTGGGAATTTTGAAATATAGATATAAGAAAGATAATATTTAAATGAGAGGTAATGAGAAATACTTGTCTAAAAAGCACACACTGAACAACTCTTTATACGACTACTTTCGCCGTTTACGGCAATCAAGACTATTCAGTATTGATAATGCTTCTCAAAATATGAATGAACTATAGAAGTATGATCTGTTACTTTTCTTTATTCTATTTTGACAAAAAATTTGTTTTAGTATTATGAAAAGCGTTTTTTATTATATTTTTGTGTGGACTCGAGGGCTTGTTTTATTTGGAACATTGTGAATTTTCATTTGGATAATTATGAAACAGGTTTTCTCAAACACTTAGGTATAAAATTCATGATGTTTTTGATTGAAATTGAAAAGATGACGAATTGAAGAAGACTTTGAAAACCCTCAATAAAACAATTTTGCTGTGACATTTTGATCTAGAAAAAAATCATATAATAACCGAAGCTTCATTGAATGAAAGACTTGTAAAATTATGATTTTGAAACAAAGCACCCTCACGAAAAAAATTATAAATTCTTACGTTCGTTATCTTACCCTCCCTTTTCCTATTTTTCCTATTATCGGTACATCCTCAAATTCGAAGCAGTTGTTGACACGTGTTTCGAGCTTGTTGGCTCTCTCCAGAATGGTATAGCAATGCTCAAGGCGTACGAACCTAGAGATGGAAAAAAACAATAACAAAAAATCATTCCTGCAAAGGAAGTCACCACTTTTAGGCTGCCACATGAACTCCCCAGGTTCAGAGATTTGCTCATTGCATCGCCTTTGTGAGACTATCCTTTACGGCATATGTGGGCAACAACAGACCCGCGGGCCGGACCCGGCCCGCTCTAAGATTTAGTCCGGCCCGCTAGACATTTTGAAAAACCGAATAAAAAATATTACACTACTTACCTACTCATACTCACGGAATCAAGTGAGCGAGCAAACCAGGTCAGATCATCCAAGAGTGAGGCACCAAACATCAAAGCCTTTTATGTTTGACATCTCACTAGCAGCGCAACAAAAGATTATTGCTTGGCAATTGTATTTTAGGTACTACACTAGACGATTCTAGATCTTTCCTTCATTTTGAAGGAATGATCTAAAATCATTCACTCAGTTCATTCAATCAGTCTCAAGCAGGGTGAATATCAAATTGATCGTGTCGAAATTTCCAAGAGCAACGTAGAGGAAATTTTAAATGTCAGGTCTCGCAAAGCCGTCTTTGATTCGGACCTCCATGTTCTCCAAATGAAAACGAAATTTCAACCCAATAAAAATAAATAATTTCCACCTAAAAGATTCAGATCGGATCCTGAATATTTGAAGCTCCACAAGGAAAGACTCATTGCACAAATTAATCCGGAAGAATCGACAAATTAGGAAATCCTCATCAAGAACGTTCAGACATCCATTACACTAGAGCAACCTCCTCGCACCAGGAAACATCACTCGTCGGACGCAATTTGGGACCAATCAGTCGACAAGAAAAAAACTGCGTGGAAAAAATTTAACGGCCATAAAAATGAGGAAAATCTGGGAGAACTTCCTTATAACTCAGAAACAGGCTTCCAAAATAATTAGAAGATAAAAACAAGATATGATAATAATAGGTGTCACGAAATACAGAAGGAATTCACCAATAATAATACTAGAGATTTTTACAAAACTTTCAGGGAAATCTTACAAGGATTCTTTCAAAAAATCCGATGGCACGTTAAAAGCTAACACAAAAAATAACTGCAAAATGTTAGCCGCATATTTTAACACCCTTTCTAACTGCAATCAACCCCAAGAAAAACTTGAGTTCGACTTTTTGGTGTTTACACATCCAGACTAGCAAACTCCTGAAATGGAAGAGATTACGCAAATTATCAGGCAACTCAAAAACAACAAAGCAGCAGGGGAAGATGTGATTATTGCAGAACTCTGGAAACTGAACTATTCTATTTTGACGCAAAAACTTCATCATTTAATATCAGAAATCTGGAGGACAAAACAGATACCAAAAGATTGGAAATGTACGTTGATACATCCATTGCACAAAAAGGGGAACAAAATGGATATCAATAATTACAGGGGAATTTCCTTACTCCCGGTTGTTTACAAAATACTTTCTAAAGCACTCCTAAACAGAGTAAAACATCAAGGGGATCCACTAATTGGTGAATACTAGATTGGATTCAGAGAACAGATTTGCTGAACAGATTTGGACTTTAAAGATGATAGGTATTACAGATGGGGAAATGTAGAAAGTGAGTGATCACATTCATTGACTTCAAGAAAGCATATGATTCGGGGAACTCTTCTTAAAATCATGAAAGGATTTGGGATCGATCGAAAGACCCGATAAATTATAGAACAGACACTTACAGGTAGGTACAACTTCCGAAGTAAAATTCACGGCGGAAGCATCAGATCCCTTTGAGATCAAAACCAGTGTGCTGCAGGGGGACGGACTTTCTCCAATCCTTTTCAATATTGTTTAAGAAAAGATCATTAGGGAATAGGAACTTCATGTTCAACTTCAACTTCATACAAGTGAGCATCAAAAAAGAAAATCGTATAAATGTCAAATACCACGCCTTTGCAGATGATATTGCTAATGCTATCATCTCAGACAACAGAACTGAAGCACATTCTAGCCTTTGAAAAACTACATTTAATTGCACAGAAAATAGAGTTGAAAATTTTTTATGATAAAACCAAATATATTGAAAGAGAACCAAAAAATAAATCCCTCTTATCACAAAACATGGTGAAATTCTGCAAGTCGGCCATTTTGAATACCTCGGAGAAGTTATACAGTCCTCAGTTTTAAACCGAATCGCTAATGAACAGAGATTTAGCAAGCTCCAAAGGGCTTACAAGCTAACATGGGCGTACTGTAACAAAAACTCCAGTTCGAAAGGTGCATCATAACACAGCGATTCTTCCAGAAGAAATCTACGCAGTTGAAACAATGGTTGATGACGGCCATTCGAGAGTTAGAGAAATAGAGAAACAAGAACGAAAAATTTTCAGAAAGATTTACGGGCCAATCAGTAGAAATATTTGGCAATAGAGGCATTTGAGTGAAAAGTCCTCAGAATGAATGCAGAGCCTTCAGAATGAACGAGTCCAGAATACCGTAGAAACTACTCCATATAATAATAAAGACTAATTGCGGAACAGAGTGCCTAAGAGAGGTTTGAAAAAAACTACAACAGATCAGTATAAAAATCTCGAAGTTCGCACCGAGTGTTGCTATAAAATCGCACATGTGATGTTTGAGCAAAAAATGGACAGATGAACGGAAGAAAAGAGCATCCAGAGAGGATGAAGTGTTCAATCGCTCTTCTCAAGGGGAACAATCGTTTATATATATATATATATATATATATATATATATATATATATATATATATATATATATATATATATATATATATATATATATATATATATATATATATATATATATATATATATATATATATATATATATATATATATATATATATATATATATATATATATATATATACAGTTGACCCCTGGTAATGATAGGCCCATTATGCCTATCATTATCTCATATACAATACAATAAGTATACAATTTTTTTTCATACTCAAACGTAAGCTCTCTTATGTTTGAGTTTGAAAAATTTCTTACTAAACAGGACCCCTTTTCCAGAGTAGATATTATTTCCAGACTTCACCCTGTTTTTTTGACTCATTTCGATAATATTAGGTTGTGACAATAATTTTCTGTAGCGAAATATAAAATGTGATAATAAATTCAAATTTGAAGCAAACATTATATGATTTAATTTCTAATATATTCTCTGATATAAAATACTTTTCTGTAATATCCTTTCATAACCTAACACTACTCACTTACTTTATTTACTACGTAAAGTTAGGCTGTGTCACTTTACTAGCACATATGATTAAGAATTCAATCAAACTACTACATATGAAGTAGGTCTAATCTCTTCAATCTTTTCTGTGTTCCGATAGAACCGGTATTTTCAACTTTCTCTTTTTGCCAAATTTCTTAAATAATTTAACTGACCTGTTGAGCACCATGTCAAATCAATGTAAACAACTGTAACATAGTTAACAAGCCATTATCTTAAATATATTAATTAGATAAAAATGTTAGCAACAAAATGAACTGATTTGTACCAATTGCTAAATAAATATCTTGATGTGAATTATTGAAAAGTACAGTTATGATAAATGCCAACTAGGTTCCACAAAGTTGTGTGCTATACCTTGTATTGTTTTGTTCTAATATTTAACTTACCGATATGGCAGAAAAAATACCTCAAACGAAAAGTAAAAGGTAGGTAGCTACAAGCACTGAAATAATATAACAGTAATTCAATATGTTTCCAGAAATTGGTGGTGTTCTTTCAGTCTTGTTCTGATTTTGAGTGTAACAACAAGATTTTATAAAATAGCTGAACCGGATCATGTTTGGTATTATTCAAAAAATAAATATGTAGTCAACTAATATAATTTGTTTTAGTTGGGATGAAACTCACTTTGGAAAAATGGGTAGTTGGTACATCAATCGAACATTTTTTTTTGACGTGCACCCACCATTAGGAAAAGTAAAATAAATATAAAATCGCCATAAATCTGTAAAATCAATATATCATTTTCAGATGCTTATTGGATTATCTGGATATTTAACAGGGTATGATGGAACATTTCCATTTGATAAACCTGGGGATAAATATGAGAACACAAATTATTTAGGCATGCGTACGGTTAGTATTCCTATTGAAAACGTTATCCATTGCATAAGATTTAAAAAAAAAATAATTCATTCTCTTTATAAACCCCTCAGTTATGTGCAACACTTGGAGCCTCAATAATACCTATGCTATTTTTAACAATTGACGAGATGACAAATTCGATAATATCTTCATTATTTGCATCCCTTCTGATAATATTTGGTGAGTTATGGTTGTATTTTATTCTTTTAAGGCTTTTATATTAGTTTCGTTTTTAGATATTGGTTTGATCACGTTATCCCAATACATTTTATTGGATCCAATATTACTGTTCTTTATGGTAGGGGCATTGCTAGGAGCTGTCAAAGTTTCATCAAACCAAATTGATGAATTTTCTATTCAGTGGTGGATTTGGTTGTTCTTCACAGGCACAATGTTGTCTTGTTGCATATCAGTTAAATTTGTTGGTCTCTTCATTGTACTATTGGTTGGTTTGATGACTGCAGTTGATTTGTGGAATATTTTAGGAGATTTGACTAGACCTGCAGTAAGTAATTTTTTTATTAAACTAAATTTACACTTTGTTTCAATAACCTGATAAAGCAATTTGTGGAATATTTTAGCTGATTTGACCAGACCTGCAGTAATTTTTTTATTAAACTAAATTTACATTTTCTTTCTTATATTTATTTATTTGTTTTATTTCTTTATTATATTTATTTATTTCTTACCTGATAAACAGAGCAGATACAAATGAATTAATGGATTGATTCAAAAATCAGTAGTCAATAGTCATTAATACTTCAACAAGATCATAGAACCTGCAATTTTTCGTTAATGTCGTTCATTTCAAAGCAGGAATTTTTAGGTTATATTTTTGATAACCTAAGATTCTTGTTTGTTAAATATTTTTGAATGTATTTCAAATAGTTTCGTTAATTCCAAAAACTTAGTTCTACGAAAGTGTTGCCATGAAATGAGTATTGTTATGTGGAATTCACGTATATTTCACTATGGAGCTACTCCTACGAAGTATTTCAACCACATCTCGCGAAGGTATAACTATAATTTATCTTGTAATATGATGCATTATACATACAAGCATTATTTCAAAAAATTACATTGTACAAGTTTCTTAATGTCACAAAATACCCTTTTTTCCACAAAAATTAAGGAAAATATAGAAACTAAATATAAGTTTGCTGAAAAATGTGTTTTGAGCACTCCAAAAGTCGTACAACCATATCTGAAATTGATGAGGCTGGATAAACCTGTGGGATCGTGGCTATTATTTTGGCCTTGCAGCTGGAGTATAACTTCTGCAGCGGCTCCTGGATGTTTTCCTGATCCATATTTACTTGCATTGTTTGGAACTGGTGCAGTTATTATGAGGGGAGCTGGATGTACAATTAATGACATGTGGGATAAAGATATTGATTCAAAAGTAGAAAGAACAAGAAGTAGACCACTTGTTAAAGGTGACGTTTCTACAAAGCAAGTGTGGTTATTTCTAGCAGGGCAGTTGAGTCTCGGATTGGCGGTTCTATTACAGTTAAATTGGACAAGTGTGATTTTAGGTGCTAGTTCCTTGGGACTTGTTATATCATACCCCTTGATGAAAAGAGTTACATATTGGCCCCAATTGGTTTTAGGTTGTGCTTTCAATTGGGGAGCACTGTTAGGCTATTGTGCAGTGCATGGACATGTAGATTTAGGAGTTTGTTTACCATTATATGTAGCAGGTATATGTTGGACTATATTTTATGATACAATTTATGCTCACCAAGATCGTTTGGATGATTTACGTATTGGTATCAAATCAACTGCTATTAAGTTTGGGAAAGATACTAATTTATGGTTGACTGGTTTTGGAACAACTATGATTGGAAGTTTAGTGGTTTCTGGTCTTTTGAACGAACAGACTTGGCCATATTATGCAAGTGTTGCTCTAGTTGCTTCACATTTGGCAAATCAAATCTATACATTAAATATCAATGATGGCAGGGATTGTGGGCAAAAATTCATTTCTAATGTGAATGTAGGATTTATATTATTTCTGGGTATTCTTGGAGGTACATTATTGAAGAAATCTACTGAACAAAAACATAAAAATTTGCTATTAACTCATTAGCATGTGATAAAATTATATTATTTTCTTGACAAAAGTATTTTAGTGAAAGTTAGGCTAAATTGATAACGAAAATTTAGGCTTAAAAGGTAGAAAAAACTGAATTAAACCGAAATTAATATTACTCTTACAAGCAAAACATATATTTAGGACTAAGGTAAAATAAGTTAACTGTAAAATTAAAGATATTCTAGCTATTACAGATATGTATGTTGAATTCTGTGAGTGTTGTGAACAGTAGATTTTGTATTGAAAAGAGCATTTTGAATATTTGTGTTTAGTGCTCAACACAGAGTTTTTATTTGAAGATGATTTTGGTGATTCTAGTCAACCTTTTTGTTCCATTTTTAATTTTGCATGAGTTGTGCCTATATTCCTCTTATTTTGTGTTAAGTCCATGCATATGTTTGGAAATTATCTCCATGTATTCATTTATTGAATAAACCTGTTGTTACTTCTATTTATTGTTTAATTACAGTAGAAGGGATCAAGGAATATTTTCAGAATATATTATGCATAGTATTAGACTGAGATTCACAGAATAATCGTTGATGTTGTTTAAAAAAAATATATTCCTTAAATTTAGGTGGAAATGTTTTTCATTATTAAATTGGTATTATACTTTATTTTGACTGATTGAGAAATGTTTTAAAATTAATACACTTCCGGTGCAACTCTAGAAAACACTGTTATATTTTTTTAAATCTGTCTCAATTTTATTGTTGAAATGGATATGAATTTGATTCAACATTTGCTAATTTTTTGGTAAAATATTGTTTAATACATTGACACACTCAATATATATATATATATATATATATATATATATATATATATATATATATATATATATATATATATATATAATATATATATAATATAATATAATAAAAAAATAATATAACAATATATAAAAACACTTGGCTTAGTTCCATGAAATTTTGCGAAACTAAGCCAATTATTTTTTATTCAATATGGGAATGAATTCAAATCAAGTTATGAACATTCATCAAAATTACTTATTGAATGCATCGTCTGATTTTGAAGCGGTCATGTAAATCATACTCAGACAAAATTTTGACATAACCTTCCCTTTATCTGAAATCTTTTTTTTTTGTAAACTATTAACTAGCTCAGGTTACTTAAGTTAGGTAAAGTTTTATATTGCATGATCAGTATACCTTTTTTATGGATATGAAATTTGATTGAAAAAAAAGTCATTTTCTTCGCAGATATAATATAGACTAAAGGTTAAATTCGATTTATATCACCTCCTAGATTATTTTACTAATATAGCTATATCATAGTTCAAAACAGTTGAGGAAGTTGAAATGAAAAATAAATTATATAAGAGTTATACAAGACTTCACTAAGAAAATATTTTCTTCATTAAATCATATAGATAAATAGGTAATTTCTCGACCGTGCGATATTTATGTAGAATTTAAGTAACGGGAATAATCGGTCTGGTGAAGTTTAAAAATGCCTTTATTCATTACAATTCTCGATATTTCGACACTTTTTTTGTGTATTCTTCAGGAGAAAAAACAAGAATTAGAGTTTATGCAGTGATGATAACAGAACTAACATCATTCAACGAACATCTCATATTTTGTTTCCACTTATACCTTACATGTTGCTAAACTGTGTTTAGCAGCATGCATATACATATATTGTATATGCACATATATATATATATATACATATAGCATATATATATATATATATATATATATATATATATATATATATATATATATATATATATATATATATATATATATATATATATATATATATATATATATATATATATATATATACTAGCGACCCGCCCCGGCTTCGCACGCCGCAACCGCTACGCCCCGCAATTTTTAAATCTGTAATATCTTCGAAAATATTCACTTAAATCATACGGTGTAAAGGGCCATATATATCTATATTAAATGAACAATGTATTCAAGGTATTTAATTGGTTAAGGATTAATGCTGTATGGGTTAAAATCGCTTCGAAAATTAGCCATTATTTGTCGCAAAAAGTAAATGACAAAAAAAAGTTATTGTGGGTTATCCATAAGAGATAGACATATACCATCACGGACTTTTCTGTAGACCTTTTCAATGTGTACAATACTTAGTACATTATTTTGATAAAACAGCCTGCGTTTGCAATGTAAGCGGAAAAAATGTAATTATTTACGACATCACATTAGAAACCTCAAAAATAACAGTACTTCTCCACTATTTAGTGGATGTTATTATTCATATAAACCTTCCTCTTGAATCACTCTATCTATTAAAAAAAACCGCATCAAAATCCGTTGCGCAGTTTCAAAGATTAAAGCGTACAAAGGGACAGTAAAAGCGACTTTGCTTTATACTATGTAGTGATATATATATATATATATATATATATATATATATATATATATATATATATATATATATATTTTCGGTTTTTAATTGGGATTGCAGTCCAGGACAGGAAAATGAGTTACCTCTTTAGTACTTTCCAAGCTCTCGGAAATGTTTATTTTCTTCTTCAGGGCTAAAAGTAACAAGGCACTATTGAAATTTTTTTCTTACAATTACTGTGAAGTTAGTCCGAAGGTACATTTGTTTTTTGAATTTTAAAACTAAGTATTCTCAAATGCTTAGAGGAAGCAACGACAATGACTGAATCTCTTTTGAAGTGCATTGTTTCCAGATGTGTTTTTTAGCGCCCTGCGCGTCTCTTAAATTACGTGACGTTGGCCGATGTTTTTAGTGTACTGGGAGTGGATTTTTTTTTGGTAAATTGGATATCAGAATACGAACCATTAATCAGAAAAACTTTAATATATATTAGAATATATATATATATATATATATATATATATATATATATATATATATATATATATATTTATTTATTTATTTTCCATGCTTTTAGCAATAACAGGCTTATTTTAATGTTAAAAACTTCATTTTCGTTGTCGTTTCGTTGTATATCACAACTTTGTCAAGACTCAATATACATTTATATATTGAGTTATATAATATTATATATTATTATATTCGTGATATACAACGAAAATAAAGTTTTTAACATTAAAATAAGCCTATTTGCTAAAAACATTGAAAATAAACTGTCTTAAACTGGCAATATATATATATATATATATATATATATATATATATATATATATATATATATATATATATATATATATATATATATATATATATATATATATATATATATATATATATATATATATATATATATATATATATATATATATATATATATATATATATATATATATATATATATATATATATATATATATATATATATATATATATATATATATATATATATATATAACGAAAACGTTTCTCATGGAGCGATCTAGAAATCTCATGGGCTCCTTGATGAAATGAGTGGGTTGGAAGTGGAAGCGCTCTGTCTGGGGTGTTGACTTTGGGTTTGTGAACGAATGATGTTACTTTGAATTATTATTTTGGTTGAAGAAATTATTGTTTAAGTTGAGGAAATTGTTATCCCACGCTCTGGCAAAGCCTTTGTGGGAATAGAGTAGTTTTTGTTAATTTACATTTTGGATTTGACTGTATGAAAGTCATATTATAGAAAACAATGTGCCAATTTATTTATTACAAAATTCTGAAGCCAATTTATGTTAAATAAACTATATTATTTATATATATATATATATATATATATATATATATATATATATATATATATATATATATATATATATATATATATAATATAAATATCTGCATTTTTCCTCAACTCATATAAAATTCATGTCAATAATTTAAAAAACCATAAAATTGAAAATTAGTTTTATGCCTAAATGTGGTTCTCAACACCAGAAGAATATTTACAAGATTTTTCACGCATTAGAACGAATTAGATTCAAGAAAGAAAACTCATAAACATTTGTGCAAAACCATCCCAAAGCAGAAAACTTTCATATCAAATTTTGAATGAACTAATAGTCATCCTTTCCTAAATAATTAATAAATAACAATTGTTGGCCATCAGTTATTTTCGAAAATAATAGTTTATTTTTATAGCAGTGATTAAAAATTTATATGGAATTCAAAATGAAATTTCAAGAATGTGTAGATACCTTCTGCGAATTAATTTGAAAACTTTCTTTTGTTTTTATACGTTTATAAATTAATATTAACTGTTGCAGACTGACACATTAAAACAATTGATTGCTAGAGCAATATTCCTCATTATTTGGCCAGTAACTCTTTATTCCATTTTCTTCTATATTCATCTTAAGGTTCTCAATCATAGGTAAGCATTTGTTTTTTGTCAATTTCAGATTTAGATTTATTATATGTATTTTATTATAGTGGAAGTGGAGATGGCTTTTATAGTTCTGCGTTTCAATCCCAGTTGATAGGCAACAGTCTGCACAATGCTAGCATGCCTAGATATGTAGCATATGGTGCAACCATTACATTCAAAAATCATAAAACTGGAGGTGGCTATCTTCATTCCCATTATCATCTATATCCCGAAGGGGTAGGAGCTAGACAACAACAGGTACTTACTTGATCTGATTAACAGTAACTCTTTCAATTTAATATAGTTTTCAATGTTAGTGTTAGCATTTAGCAGAAAAGAACATCTTCACGCACACAGGGATTTTATAACTTGATATTTCTATAGCTTCTTAAACATTAATTTTGTTTTCTGATTATGGATATTACTAAAATTTTGATACAGATATGTGTTGCACCAGGTCTTATGAAACTATCTAAAAAATAATTAAATTGAAGGAGTTTTGTACTGTTATCAATATATTGATTTGCTGTTTGCAAATAAATGCAAATGTTAAATTATTCCACTAACATGCACCTGTTCATTGAATTGAAAAGACTGTAAACATGAGTATATTTTGTTAACCAATATTTCATATTCAGTACTCCTCTTTTATTATTATTAATTGTATTATGATCTATTATCATTTTTAGATAACAACTTACACCCATAAAGACGACAACAACAAATGGATTATAAAAAGATACAATTCAAAAATCACAGATGAGGTAGAAATAGTTCGAAGTGGTGACTTAATTCGGCTAGAACATTTAGCAACAAAACGTAACCTACATTCACACAAAGAACATGCCCCTATTACCAAAAAACATTACCAGGTCACTGGTTATGGCGAAAATGGTACTGGTGATATAAATGATGTATGGAAAGTTAGTATTATAAATGGAAAAGACGGAGATGAAATCAAAACAGTGACCAGTAAATTGAAGTTTGTACACTATTTGCAATCATGTGTTTTGACAACTAGTGGTAAACAGTTACCAAAATGGGCTTATGAGCAACAAGAGGTATCATGTAATCCCAATTTGAGAGATCCTAATGGGATCTGGAATGTGGAGGAAAATATTTTTGACAAACGTAAGCATTCCTATCACATAATTTTCTGCAGAAATTAAATTACTTTCAAATAATACTAAACAACTGTGAAAAATTTTGCTTCGACTTGATAAATCTTAGTATTTGTGTATATAGTATATAGTATTGAATTATATTTTGTATAATTGAGTAAATTATTCAAAATAATTCATCTAAATAGTATAATTCATCTAAATTTCACATTTTGAAAGATAGAAAAATCGCTACTAAAGATGGTTGGATATTTCATGGAATAATAATTTGTACGTTTTCTCTTCACAGATATATAATAAATGTATACAAATTAAAATATAAAAATCGTTATACTACTGCATAGTTTTATCTCTTATCAATAAAATACTCCAAAAAATTTGTGGAGAATTTCAATTTTATCATTTATATATCTCATACAGCAGGCACAAAAAGCACAAAGAAACAGGCACACAACAGGCACAAAGTTGCATTCATATATTTTTGAATAGTTCATTAAAATTTCATTAAAGTCCATTTCACTTTAGTTTATAGGTAATTAACATTTGTAATATGTGCTCCTCTATGATAAGACAGTTTTAAACTGTCTGTTGAGTGAGCCCTTTTATGTAAAATTTAAAAAAATCAATTGAAAAAAAACCTCTACTATATGTAACTGCAGAATAATTAAATAAATTATCAAAATGAAATTTCATGAAATATTTGTTAGACAGTCAAAACTGAAATTTTACAACTCCAGCTGAAATATATAAAAATGTTAACTGAATAAAATAATAACAATGTATACTACTGAAAAGTTTTGTTTCCTAGTTGAAAATGTGAGTTTTGAAGTATATGCTCCAAGCTTTTTTGAAAGATTTTTGGAATCGCATGCTGTAATGTTACAAGGAAATGCAGGATTGAAACCAAAGGAAGGGGAAATTACATCAAGACCATGGCAATGGCCTATCAACTATAGGGTGAGCATTTTCACACAATCATGTTTTTAGAACATGCAGTTTGAAAATTGTCTAGATGTTAGGCAGACACACAAAGTTATTTTAGACTTTTTTTTTAACTATACTGTAATTATTCACACTTCATATGAATTGAAAATTGGATATGAAGTATAATGAAATATTAATAAATTAATTTTTTATTTTAGGGGCAATTTTTCTCTGGCTCAAATTTTAGAATTTATTTACTAGGAAACCCTGTTATATGGTGGGGAAATATTGTATTTCTTTTAATATTCGTTGTAGTGTTCACCTTCAATGCTATTAAGGAACAAAGGGGTTATGTTAAGCAGTTTACAGGTGAGAAAATCAACATATACACTGTACAAACATTTTTTTGTTCAATTTTCAGATTGTCACAGTTTGAAACTAAAAGCTTGTGCCTGGCTTTTTGTTGGATGGTTGCTGCATTATGTCCCCTTTTGGGCAATGGGCAGAGTTTTGTATTTTCACCATTATTTTCCAGCTGTGATATTCAGTTCCCTAATATCAGGTTAGTAAAAGCAATATCAATGGACTTCTTGTGCAACACTTGGTGGAACATTGTCGAAAAGTATGATGGTAATATTTAAGTACTTTTATGTAACTGATATATGTTTCTGGTACTTAACATTTTGTCAGTTGTAAAACGGTCAACAAACACATATCAAGTGAATAGAATATTTTATTGGAATGAAGTCAAGTGTATACTAGTATATAGAACCAAAAATAATTTGAAAGTCATAATTATTTTATATCATGGTGAAACTTGCAATTATTCTTTCTTTTATTCAGAATGTTTTCTAAATGCTTTTTTTGTGAGTTTATCAGTGTGTGCAAAATACTGTTTGGTTATATCCACTCTATTTCTTTCAAAGATATTGATATTGTTTGTCTTATAATTTTGGCTTTTCGGTTTCAAAAGTGGATTATAACTGGCTCCAAACCTAAATTGGAACAAAATTTTTCCATTTTTACAGTATGATATTTGCTGAGAATATGAATTTTCAGTTATATATATATATATATATATATATATATATATATATATATATATATATATATATATATGCACTGAAATAAAATGTCATTTATGTCATTGAAAGTATTTGTTAATAAATGACACTGAGGTTTCGCCTATCTCTTGGTGAAACATTATGGTAAAAACTATAAAATTAAAAATTAACACACTTGACTTAAGTTTCACTGAATATATTAAAAACTCTACATATGTATTGTGTGGTTAACTCATTATCAAGAGTATACAATATTACTACATCAGTAACTACTACTACTATCAGTAATATTGTATACTGTTGATAATGGGTTAACCACCCGAAACAGAAGTAGAGTTTTTAATATATTCAGTGAAACTTAAGTCAAGTGTGTTAATTTTTAATTTTATAGAAAGTATTTCATTGTAGTTTTAATATGTAACTTAACAGTTTTTATTTTATCTCCTTCATATTTTCTTTTCATGGTTTCCGAAGTTTTCTTTACCTTTTTGCCCTTCATTCAGATATCCAATTAAGTCAGTTCTTAATTATGTTTCATTAAGTTCATTATTCTCATATGGCCCCCATGTAAGGTGTGACGTATTTAATTTATTAATTTCTCGTGTTTTATTCATTTATCCTTATCTAAAAATTCCTATGGTCAAGCGTGGGATTCACCAGTTGTTTCTATTGTGTGTCTCAGGGATATTGCATGTTTGCTTGGCAGATTTGACTTTTCATATTTTTGACTTAATGATATCTACAACATTCAAAAATCTCTTTTTGATATCAAGTAAAGATAATTTTTTTGCTTAACATTTGTACCTGTAATAATTTCATTTTAATATTCAATCACATAGTACTTAAATATATATATATTTCAATGCATTACCTTTTGCAGGAATAATTATGGATTATTTATTGGAAGATATACCAAAACTATTTTCTGAATATCTGGCCAACACTGTTCGACATACAGTCCTGGTTATGATATTATCATCACTGTTATATAGTTTTTATTTATTTGCACCGCTTGCTTATGGTATGAATGGATCTTCAGCTAGCGAATCAAACTCCACAATGTATGGATTAAAGTGGATGGAAAGCTGGGAATTTTAAAAAAGTATTAAACATATAACATGTACTTAAGGTGATTATTTACAAGTTATTTATTATACACATTTTTATATTTATTCTATATAAAAAATATTTATTTTATTTTTTAATAAATGGTCATTATTAACTAATGTATTTAATTATGTTTTTCAGCTTCTTTGAAATGTCGTATTTATAAATTTACATAAAGTTATGTGAGTTCTAAAAGTATGATTATCTACTTTAGAGTAGTGGATATTCAACAATTCTTATTCATTATCGTTGAACATGTCTAATTATTCAGAAATTTTCATTCTTTTTTTATTTATTATTGAGTAATGATCACAAAACCAGCCGATATTTAAAATATTGATAATTGGTTTATGTTTGCATGTTTTACGAGTTGTATAATGTCTAGTAGTTCGTCGCCAAATTTTTGACGGACGAATTTTTGAACGCAACTTTTTTTTCAATGAAGAAAACGTTAGAACAGAATCAAACGTTAGTTCACTTGGACTAAGTTTTTTTGATTAAAACTTTCTCGCGGCAAAAGTTTTAATTCAATTCGATATATAGACTACGGAGGTTTACAAATCGAGTCAAACAAATCTACAAATTCATTTCAATTCGATGTAGTTAGATAATAATCTATCGATTCAAAAGGAGTTAATGTATTTTGGAAGTTCATTGTGTTTTATTTCCTCGAAAACATTTTCGAATTGTCGATGATTTTTTCTTTGGTCCGCATGTATTGCAATGTGTAACACCGTTTTCATGACATTAGGACATGGGCGAATATAAGGGGGTGGCAGGGGGCCCAGAACATAAATCGAACAATTTTCTCTTTGTGTTCTGTATGTTGAGGACCAAACTTTCAGAATCAGAGAAGATTTTTTAACATTTGTTTCTGTTTATGACGTTACTGGTGCAGGTTTCGCTAACACAATAATAATAATTTATTTCAGTTTAAGAATTATTGCATGGTAACAACAAAGGTAAAATATGTCAAGTCAATAATTAATATAAACTCACACTGTGGTTTTACACTTCTCAAAAAATTTTCACTTATAGGGGTCGAACCTCAATACGAACGTATATACCTCTCTCTTGAAAATCCAAAATCATCTAAACATTTAATTTCTTCGGGAAGAGAGTTATACCGCTTCATGCTCATATATTCAACATTGCTCTGTGTTGATCTCCCTTACATGATCTTGTGTAATCAATATGAAAAATTGTTCTCAATGGATGTTTCTGTGTCCTGAATATCCTCTGATCCTAATGTGGACTGTTTCCCCAGAGAACTATTCCATACAAAAGCAATGACTGAAAACTTGCAAAATATAAGTTGAGAATCCTCACGAATTCCCGAATATTATATAAGCTGAATTCTTGTTTGATCGAGACCAATTCCAATTTTAGTGCTATAATTACTCAGAATCATAGTCTTTTTTAAATATTTTCAAAGGAATATCTGAATTGGCTAGCACAAACCTTATTGGGCGTCTGCTATTAACCCTTTTGCCAAGCCTTAACACTTTGACAATTTCATTCTTTGTTACCCATGATTTTTTAAACCTAGGATCTATCATGAATGCTCTCTCTTGAATGCTCTGGTCAAGAGAATCAAGAAAACTGAAAATCATGACGTTCCTAGATTTAACATTTCTCTCGTTAATTTCAGCAATCATCCATTGGTAGAGCTAGATCCAGATTTAATCATGCAAATTTCACTAATGCATTTCCTTTACTGCGATTTAAGGTTTCGTTTTCTCTTGACAACTTTTCCTTCTTCTTAATAATATACTTATAATGAACATTCATTCCAATCAACTTAGTCATTACATCTTCAGGGATATTTTTTTGGGGTTGTTTAGCGGACACCAGGGTCATCCTGCTTAGGGATGGTAACATCAGAGCAGTCATCACATGTCCACTTCAGAAGTCATCAGTGACAAGAAGGTACAAAAATCCATGTATCACGAGATAACTATAAATCAAGGAGCGTTTATCCGGGAATTGTATAGATTGAGTAGATCTGACAACGCCTTACGAGATAGATACAAAATAGTCCAAAATAATAATGAACGAGATAGATAATAAAAAGTTCCAAGCCGTATGTAAGTGTATCGGTCAAAACATCACCATTAAAAGCAAGATAGAATTTCAGACGTTATCTTCAATATAGATAAGAAGCAGGTGACAAATTCATCTGAGAAGGCGAATTCTTTCAATGTTTTTTCATAAATTCGGTGAGGGAGTTAACAGATGGTCTTCCAATCTCTGACTGTGAATCATTGGAGATGCGTGGGAAAAGAAATAATTGCACGATGTTCCTAAAACAGACCGAAGTCGTAGACATTATCCAGAGGGTTTCAAGAAAGCGCTCATGTTGATTGGACGGAGTTTCATACAACATTTTGGGGCATGTTGCTGACGATTTGTCAATTCCACTGACATATTTAATAAATAGGTCTTTCGAATGTGGATACTTCTCATCGGAGCTGAAAGACTTCCCTCGTAACACTAGCGTATAAAAAAGGTGACAGCTCTTGCAGTGAGAACTATATACTAATCAATTTGATGTTAGTGTTCTCAAAGATTCTTGACAAGTTGTTTTTAAAGCATCTCTGCGCATTCTCTAAAAATTATAAGCTGTTATCCAAACACCAATATGGTTTTAGAAAAGATTAAATCAACTCAGTATGCGATTCTGTCCTTGTATGAAGCGGTTCTTGGGTGCTTCAGAAAAAGGAAGTACTGTCTTAGTTATGTTCTTTGACCTGAGTCGTGCTTTCGACATTGTTGACAACCCGATGCTTCTCCGGAAACTAGAGCATATGGGTATATGTGGTGTCCCCCTTAGTTGGATAGGATCATATATCCCCAATAGATCACAATTAGTGTATGTTTGGGATGGAGGAAAGCGTGTATTTTCGGAAAAGGCGGGGTTGGACACTGGGGTGCCGCAGGGCAGTACTATGGGCCCAATTTTGTTGATTTTGTTGATAAATGATGTCAACTCTATTGGAGGAGTGCGGTGCTGTCTTGGTTTACGCGGATGACAGTTCAGTTGTGTTATCTTCAAGCTCCATCCATGATCTGGCAAATAGATCGTCTATGTGTCTGTCAAAAATTACTGAATATCGTGTAGCGAATCGACTCAGTATAAATCAACATAAACTGAGTTTATACTCGTCTCATCTGTTTGCTACACGAGTAAAGAAAATTCATTAGTTAGAACGCGTAACAAGAAAAACCTTCAGATAAGTGCTGAAATTGGGTTTTTAGATAGTCACTTAATGAAGAGACAACAAGTATATCATCTTTGTAACAGACTGGCTTCGTACAATTTTGCAATTCGCCAACGAAGAAGTTCTTATGATTTCGGTGTTCTACGTCACTGTTACTACGCATCAGTGGGTTCAATCCTCAGGTATGGAATATTAGTGTGGGTGGTTGCACCAGCGTTGAGTCGTATTTATGATTCAGAAGAGAATTGTCCGTGTTTGGATTGTGCTCTTTATGTTTGGGATCACCTGCCTTCTTATATTGTGACTGATGAAGTCCACTGTTATGATACTCGCAGTGCTTCTGAAAAAAAAACGATTTGTCCACTATTCACTCGATTGAAGCAGATCCAGAACAGCACGTTCATATTGGGCGCAAAAGTCTTTGCGCCCAAATGAACGTTCATTTACAGGTTTATATACGCCAAATGGAAAATAAAAACATGTTCAAACAGGATATAAAAATTTTACTTTTGAAAAACGTCTTCTATTCTGTCGACGAATATTTTAATCAGTGTTTCTGATATTTTTTAATGTTCTCTGTCTAATAATTGTTAACTACTGTACAGGATGCCGTATTTCTATGGTACGCATTCATTTGTCCTTATACTTATGTGTAATTCACTTGTCGAAATTTACTTGGAAATTATTTAGCTGAAATTTCACTTTGCTCTTTTTATTGACATTTTCCCATACTTTGTAAAAGTCAGTGGAAATAAAGATTGTCATTATCAATTTATTGCATGTTTCAGATAGTTATATTTTTAATATTTCTAGCAATAACAGGCTATTTTCAATGTTAAAAGCTTTATTTCCGTTGACGTTTCGTTGTACGAGTATATCACAACTTTGTCCAAACTTGAAGTTTTGACAAAGTTATATATATATATATATATATATATATATATATATATATATATATATATATATATATATATATAATTGGAAGTTTTCGTTGTTTTTTTTTCATATTCAACTTCGTACATTTAAAAGTTGACTGCACCGTTCAGATGAGAGTCATGAGGCTCGAGAAACGTGACAGCTTATGCTTCCAAGGGGTAACCGTTAGCTTTTTCTCAAGTTTCAAAAAATTTATTTTGTGCCCTGTCTCCCAACTCAGCCTCTCTAAAATTCTTATCCCACTCGAAGGAGTGAAAAATTTTTCATTGAGAAAGCCCATCTTCCAATTCCCACCTCAACAATCAAATTGCTCCTACCTTGTGCGGCGTGGACTCACGTTTGAAAATACTGATCTAGAATCTAGATGATATTTTTTGAACCGATATGATATGTTTTTTCATTTTGGATACATAAAGAAAGCATGACTCACAATTGATAAGATCTTAGAGTTCATTGAATTGGTATATTTGATTTCAGATGATTTTTACTGATTAAATAGAAAAAATATTGGAGATAATGTAACGTGATAGTTACCTTTAAAAAAATGTCAAAATATAATCGAATTTTGGCAATGAAAAGCAATAAACTTGTTAATGTTCATTTTGATTCCATTCTTCTATTAATTTTTGCAATATAGGTAATTCTGGGCGATTTGGACTATTTGTATACAGCGTTCAAATGATCTCAGGAATTTGAATAGAACATCAAGGATATTAGGTAGCGTATTGTATATATATATATATATATATATATATATATATATATATATATATATATATATATATATATATATATATATATATATATATATATATATATATATATATATATATATATATATATATATATATATATATATATATATATATATTATATATATATATATATATATATATATATATATATATATATATATATATATATATATAAGAAAATGAACACTAGAACATTCATTTGAAAAATTCAAATTAACCAATTTTTAAATTAAATTTTTTCTTAAATATTTCATTCCGTGCCATAAGCACAACAATTTAAATTTTATATATATATATATATATATATATATATATATATATATATATATATATATATATATATATATACTCGTATATCAGCTCATCCCACAGATTGGTAGCAGCCGTTGAACGTGTTTCAAGCTTATTGGCTCTCCTCAGAACGGCGTAGCCAAGTTCAAGTTGTACGAACTGCGCGATATGCCGCATCAAACATTTTTTATATATTGTTATATATATATATATATATATATATATATATATATATATATATATATATATATATATATATTCTATATCAAAGTATACTATAACTTTATTTCGATAATTTTTTCACGAATTATTCAAAAGAACATTATAGCAGAGCTGGCTATGTGAAACATGAACAATGCGATGTCTCCATTATCCTTCTAGGGATAAAAGTTAGAGAATATTGAAATCGATGCCTACATTTATTGAAGGCGTAAGGCAGTTAATGTTGTTAATGTTGTATACTAAAAGGTACTCACCAGTTACGCTACGTTCAACAAATGAAAAGTAACGACTTCAATCGTTTTTTGATATGAAAAAGTTTATTTTTGTTGACATTTCGTTGTTATATTACAACTTTGTCAAAACTAATTAGTTTTGACAAAGTTGTAATATAACAACCAAACGTCAACAAAAATAAACTTTTTCATATCAAAAAAAGCCAGTTATTGCTAAAAATTTCGAAATAAAATATCTTAAACAGGCAATAAATCAATTTCAAAAAGAATATATATATATATATATATATATATATATATATATATATATATATATATATATATATGACAAAAACACAATTTTCGGTAAAGCCCGCCACTCAATTGGAAGCAGCCGTTGACACGTGTTTCGAGCTTATTGGCTCTCCTCAGAACGGCGTAGCCAAGTTCAAGGTGTACGAACCTACAAAGTTAACAACGAATGAAAATAACTTGTTAACTTTGTCGGTTGAAGACTCCTTAAAGGATAAATAGTCGCCGCATTGGCGATACGTTGACCAAATCTCCAAATCCGGAGAGTTCACGTGGAAGCCTAGAAGTGGAGACTTCCTTTACAGGAGTGTTCTTTTATTGTTGATTCCATCTCCAGGTTCGTACACCTTGAACTTGGTTACGCCATTCTGAGGAGAGCCAATAAGCACGAAACATTTGTCAACTGCTGCTTCCAATTGAGTTGCGGGCTATACCGAAAATTGTGTTTTTGTCATTTGTATTTTTCACCGCAAGAAAAATTTTCATTATATATATATATAAATGGAAAATACAAATGACTGAAATACGGTGAAAAATACAAATGACAAAAACACAATTTTCGGTATAGCCCGCAACTCAATTGGAAGCAGCAGTTGACACGTGTTTCGTGCTTATTGGCACGAAATATATATATATATATATATATATATATATATATATATATATATATATATATATATATATATATATATATATATATATAATGAAAAGGAGTATTGCCTGGTAATTTAAATATAATTGTTGTGGGTTATAGGCAAAAATGAGAGGCCACTATGAATAGGTTTTATCCAATTTGTCTGCCTGGTCTATATTACAGTCTTCATCAGGACTGGCTAATTAGGTATAAAAGGTATGGCCAAAAATCATCAAAGGAATGTCTCTTTTTAAAAATTGAGCTGAATTCATCATCATTTAATTCAGCTTAATCATCATGATAAAGTATCATTTAATTCAGCTTAATTTTTAAAAAGAGACATTCCTGTTTGATGGTTTTTGGCCATACCTTTTATACCTAGTTAGCCAGTCCTAATGAAGACTGTAATCACAGTCGAAATATAGACCAGGCAGACAAATTGGATAAAACCTATTCATAGTGGCCTCTTATTTTTGCCTATAACCCACAACAATATTATATATATATATATATATATATATATATATATATATATATATATATATATATATATATATATATATATATATATATGACAATCAGCACCAGTTTCTGTAATTCTTATAGAGATGTGCGCAGAGTCCTATTTCTCTGATATTTGACGAGACATTTATTATTTACCTATCACTCATGACAACGACCATGTGCCACTGTCTCCTCAATAGCACTCCAAGTAAATATTTGTTGAAAATACATAATATTTTTGAAATATTCGGAAGAAGAAGAGTCAGTGAGTTCTTTCATGAAAATATTACTATTTTTAGTAGAAATTCAATACTGTCTTCATGAGTGGTGTAAAACTATGCACATTGTAGGTGAATTTTAGAATAGTATTGACTCGGAAAAATGTAAAGACAACTTAACCATCTTGAAAAAAGAGTTCTTCGAAATTTGACTTCAATTACTTTAATGATTTTCCAGTGCAAATTCTTTGAATTGGCGAAGACTCTACTAAATTTCATTGTAAAATATCTAACGCTCGTAATGGAAGTGTTAAGCTTCTTGGTGAGAAGATCAGATCTATTTATATGTCTACTTCAATAGCATTAAGAAAATATATTTGATATTAAGTTTTCGCGATCTTCCAGAAAACGGTTGTGGGACTGAAATAGCTAACACAATAAATATTGTTCTCAAATTTTCTTGTCAATGAACGTAGTACAAAACTTTTCTTCTGTTTCCAATCATGTTAAATTTTAACGATGAAACGACAAATAGCAAAAGAGTGACCAATCTTGCGGACAAACTTCTCTTGGTGAACATAACCAAACTCATTTGTATGACCTAGAAATTTATTTCAAGCCACATAGCAGAAAATCAGGAGTCACAGTGGTACCTATTTTGTAGCCAATTCCAAATTTATACTAGATAAAAAAACTCTATCATAATAATACTTATGGATAACTCCAAAGAGCAAACTTGTATTATTTTGAATATGAGCAATCAATCTGTGTATCACGAAATTCACAGAAATCAGATTTCGAATAAATCAAACACTATTATCTGCTATCAAGGACTATTAAGCTACATATGCGTGTATTATAAGAGATAACAGATGGAACGATTATACTGAACTATGAACTGAGATTTGAATGAAATGATGTGATTATTGCACTTTAAGCTTTTTCAATTAGTTTGTTTTTCACAGAATTAAAAAACAATTGCGAGATTTATTTCAAGTTCATTCATGATCTTATCGATTCAAATATGATCCTAAAATTGCATCTATTGAAACAAGAAAATTAAAAGTATATAATTATTTCGTCTAGAAGATCAAACGATTTAAAGTTCATAAAATATATTTTTTTAGTTTTTTATTAGAACTAATCATAATAATATTGAGAATGAAATAATAACGTTATAGTTTGTATAGCAAACCTTATGTTACATTTAAACCATTAAAACGAAAAACGCGAACCGTTATTGCTATAATTTTCGTCCTAGACCATCAAAAGAAACGGCTTGAACACTTTCAAAATTGAACCTCAGTCGCAAAAGCGTAATCGTATTGCGAATATACCTCAAACATATTTTTATTTTCATTTACAATACAGGTTATATAGATCCAATCATAACTTATAATTGAATATACGTGTATATGTGAATGGTACAAAAGGGATTATATAATTGATGAACATAAACGAAAATAAATACTTAAATATTCAAACAATTTAGCACACGAAATATAATAGTTATATGGTTAGTATACCTATACAGATATAAAAAGGAAGAATAATCAATAAGAATAGATGAAAACAAACAACCCAACATGATTAAGGAATACTTATTCAATTTATTCATGTATTTGAATATTCAAACAAATTAGCTAACAACAAAATTCAATATATACATACATAAAATGAAGAACAAACAAGAATGAATTTAAAAAAACGAAAGAAATAACACAACCTCTTATACAAAGACCCTAAGGCAGGTAAGTAATCGATATCCACTTCCCTGCTGAGCAAATAAATCAAGAAATTGAAAATTGGAACGAAGGAAAAGAACATAGGGCGCTTAACTAATGAATGGAAGTGAAATATCTCAAGTAAAAAATCTTGCGGAAAACCGTGCTTTGGATAGAGAGATAGATATATTCTAATTCTATCTTCCGTAGGCCTTATATAAGATAAAAACAGTTTCTGTAACTGTCGAAGTTTCTAGTCCCTGACGATATCCCTGCCTTTATTTTAAAAGATTACATAAAATCGTGTACGATTTCTTATTTGTGGAAACAATGAAAAGTTTGTCCAGTATTTAAGAAATGTGATAAATCAGATATTTGTAATTTTAGTCCGATCTCGATCATTTGTAATTTCTGCAAAGTATTTGGAAATGTTTTATATGACAAAATTTCGCATCATGTTAATCCCTTGATTTCATCACTCCAACATGGTTTAATGAGAGGTCGTTTAACATGTATCACTCAGTGCATTGCTGAGGGTATTGATAATCGCAAACAGACTGATGTGATATACATGGACTTCTCTAAAGCGTTTGACAGGCTTGACTACGGTATTCTATTGAATAAACTAGGCACTTTCAGGCTTTCGACATCACTCATCAAACTTTTCGAATCGTACTAGATAGGCAGAAAGCAACGCGTTTTTAGCCGTGGGTATACATCAATTGAATACTGTGCTTCATCTGGAGTGCCCCAAGGTTCCATACTTGGTCCTTTGCTTTTTACAATATTCATAAATGATATAATCGATGTCAATGATGTTGAGGGTTTATTGTTCGCAGATGACTTTAAGATTTTTCATTATGTTTCCAGCATTGGTGACTGTGAACGCATTGCAAGAAACTTCTGTAATAATGTAAATTGGAGTGATTTCAACGAATTAAACCCCAACATCTCCAAATGTCATGTTATGTCGTTCTCCACAAAATATATTTTGATAAATTTCAACTATGCAATTGGTGATAATAATTTGGGAATACCTTATATATTTATTGACCCTGGCGTAACCTTTGATTCTCAACTAACTTTCGTGCCACATATCAATGCTACAGTAACCGCTACCTGTTGAGTATAGGGTTCCATTATTCGCGTTGAAAAGGAATTTAGGAATATATCAACTCTGAAAACATTTGTATTGTGCTTTCGTAAGATATAAACTCGAATACGGATCAACAGTCTGGAATCCTAGTTATCAGTTACACATTGATCAACTGGAGTCTATACAACGAAAGTTCTTGAAACTTTTGAGCTTCAGAATTGATGGAATATATCCACCTATACAACATGAAACGCTTACAAGTCGACATAATGTGGACACACTCAGTGCGCGAAAGAAATGCCCTGCAATAATCTTCTTGCATAAAATAATTAACAATAAAGTGATTAACAAAAAAATTTTTCATATGTTTACATGTAAAACTCAAGGATTAGGATCCACACAGACTCAAAATTTTGAAAAACTGCATTTATAACAAAGGGTATACATAGTTTATTATCAAAAGTAAGTTCTTGAAAAAATTATATATGTACTTATGAAATTGCTAGTTATTTTTGGTATACCTATGTGTGTTATTAATAGCATTAATGATAAAATTTTAATATGTAATCAAAATATGTAATGAGAATTAATAACTTGAACTTTTGGGTTAAAGAACCTATCAATTCTAGATTGATTCGCTTCTTTCTTCTTACTATCAAATAGGTCTTGGTAATACTGATAGGCTGCACAAATTTTGTTATTGACATTAAAACTTCTCTCAAAATTAGGACCTTTTCTTGAAAAATTTTCATGGCATTCTCCAAATTTGCAAATGCTACGGAAAGTTTCTTTAGTTTAAGTTATTTTTCAGAGTTACTAATAGAGCAAGCTATTTCTTGTGATTCGATTGCTACTTCTTGTACTTTTGCCTCCAATTCGATAAGATCTTCATCAGTCAGTTCTTCTGACCTCGCAAAAAGTGAATTCTTCTATGCCGGAAATCGAAACAATTGACGTATGCTTGAGGAAAAGTATCAAAACATTGTTCGACGTAAGTTGAAACGACGTAAATCGAAACGACGTAAGTCGAGGACTGCCTGTATTTCAAAAATGAAAGTTTCGAACGGAAAGTAACTCATAAATCCTTAAATTCACTAACATATTGAACTACGTGATTCCTAACTCAGTTCTCATTCCATAGCAGTGTTAATTTGTACACATCAAAATCTAACTGAAGCTTTTTACACATTAATTTAGGCTTTTCACGCTCACATACATTTTCACGTCATCAGTACACCTCAACCATATCGTTCATGAAAATATTCAACAATATTTCTGTCTTATGATGGAGGGTATGTGAGGGTTGAAGTCGTTGCCTTTCATTTGTAACTAATGAGTTACAAAAAACAGTAACTGTCTTACGCTTTCAATGAATGTAGGCATTGACTTCAATATTCTCTAACATTTATACCAAAAAGGATAATTTCTTTCATGTTTTGAGAAATGATAACGAGCGTTTCTACAACCGCAACCTAGATGGCGCATTACTTCATCAAATTAGATGAAATTGTTCAAAAAACTAGGGTTGTAAAATGTAGTATCTTAATTGATAAGAACGTGTGATGAATTCAATGTTAGATGAATTTACATATGTTTTCATGCTTTTCATTGTTTCCCAAGATTTAAGATGTACATTAATCTATGCAGGTATATGAGGATTGAAGTCGTTGCTTTTTATCTGTTGAACCACCAGTGGCGTAACTGGTGAGTACCTTTCAGTACGAAACATTAACTGTCTTACGCTTTCAATAAATGTACGCATCGATTTCAATATTCTCTAACTTTTATCCCTAGAAGGATAATGGAGACATCGCATTGTTCATGTTTCACATAGCCAGCTCTGTTATAATATTCTTTTGAATATTATATGAGAATGAATAGTTTGTGAAAAAATTATCGAAATAAAGTTATAGTATACTTTGATATCGAATATATATATATATATATATATATATATATATATATATATATATATATATATATATATATATATATATATATATATAAATAATATTTATGCAGGTATGAAAATAGAAAAAAAGTGTACATATACAGAAAAGCAGGTCTATATCTATACCGTAAGTTTCTTTATATATATATATATATATATATATATATATATATATATATATATATATATATATATATATATATATATATAAAGAATTGTTATGATATTTTTTATTGTTATATTTTGTTATGATATTTATTTTTCAAGTTTTAATTGTTACTATTATCGTTTTAAATTTATTTGAGTTAACTCTCAAAAGTTTATTTTTTTTTATTTAATAGTGTTGGCGTTTACTTGATGTAAATCCATTATAATTGAATATAAACTTAAATTCAAACACTTGAACTTATGATTTACACTTTATTGACTTCATAGCATGACGCGTTTCGTCGTTACAAACCACTTCTTCAGATACTAACAGAATAAAAATTACATTACTAATGAATAATATACATTAAATATATTATTGACTGAGATTGAATTCTCGCTTAACTCTTGATGAAACATAATTAAATGAGAGATAATAATAAAAACTTGTCTAAAAATCACTGACTGAACAATTCTTTATTCGACTAGTTTCGCCTTTTACAGCATTATCAAGAATGATAATGCTGTAAAAGGCTTTCTTGATAATGCTGCAAAAGGCGAAACTAGTCGAATAAAGAATTGTTCAGGCAGTGATTTTTAGACAAGTTTTTATTATTACCTCTCATTTAAATATGAACTATCACAGAGTAGATTCATCGTCCATTGAATTTAGAAACATAATTAAATATTGAATTAAATTAAACTCTTGGCTTAATGCATCACAACTATATTTAACAACATGAACTTGTCAACATGTTTCGAGCATATTATAGTCTTGAAAAAATACTTATTTAAAATACGTATTTTAGTCTTGAAAATGAGCTCACGCTCGAAACATGTTGACAAGTTCATGTTGTTAAATATAATCGTGAAACATTAAGCCAAGAGTTTGATTTAATTCATATTATAGTCTTGAAAAAATACGTATTTTAGTCTTGAAAATGAACTCACGCTCGAAACATCAAGTTCATGTTGTTAAATATGATCGTGAAACATTAAGCCAAGAGTTTAATTTAATTTAATAAAATACATTATTATTCTGTTAGCATCTGAAGAAGTCGTTTGTAACGACGAAACGCGTCATGCTATGTAGTCAATAAAGTGTAAATCATAAGTTCAAGTGTTTGAAGTTTCGATTCGAATACAAACTTTAATTACAACAAGAATTTGAAAAAGGGAATATTAAACAAACTCTTAACTTCTTACAACTAAAATAATCTTAATATAAAATTTCAAATAGCCTTTAAATGAAATTGATAATTAACAATTCACTTGAGGTATCTCTTTCTTGGAGCTCTCTTGATTTTTTTTACGCCAACACTTCAGACTTCTTTATTCCAATTTTTATAAATTTTATATACTGCTATTTTTCAAATTACTTTTCCTGTTTCAATTCATAGTCTCACATAATTTTATTTCAACTAGAACTTTTTCCTTAACTTCTCTCTAAACTTGGCTTGGCGTTCCTCTATCGATTGTTCTTAATTCTTTTCCGTCTAAAATATTTCACAGAAATCTCTAATGTCCTATTTTTGAATTTAGTGCATGTACTTGATTTCTATGATGCTTATGAAACTTCAATTATTGTCTATGGTGTGCTTCTGTCTCCGAACTTCACAATTGAGGTTATGATTTTACCGTTGTGTAAACAATTTCATATTCTTAAATGGAATCATGTATACAATATTTGAGCATTTCGAATAAACATTAATATAAAATAATATTATTTTGGTAAGGTGGAATACATTTGAAATATGTTTATTTTATGTATTTGAATTTCCTTATTACTGTTCCAAGTTAACTATTCCTTATTATTGATTTGAAAATTAAATTGATTTCATGATCAAATTTCGAAAGTGGGTTTTACTGATACATTATACGAATACTATTATGTGACAAGGAATGAATTAAATAAAGTAAAAAATGATAATTATAAAGAATCAAAATAAATGAACATTACATATTTAACTACATACAAGTGATTGTGTCAGTGCTGAACAGTGAATAACATAAACGATTAACCAACTTTTGAAACAAATTTAACTTCATTTACATATTATCAAATGGAATTAATTATATCTGCAAAACTGTATGTATGTTTAAAATCCTACATAATAAAGTAAAATGCATGAAATTTGACTTTGTCAAAACAATCAATTTAGCAAGTTAGAAGCATCACCTGGAGAAAAAATTGAACTTTGTTTATTTCTATATCATTATAAAGATTGCATAAAATTTTACCATAACAATAATATATATATATATATATATATATATATATATATATATATATATATATATATATATATATATATATATATATATATATATATATATAACAATATCTAAAAATGTTTGATGCGGAAGAAAATTTATATAAAAGTGAAAATTGTCGGATATCCCGCAGATAGCAGCCGTTGACACGTGTTTCGAGCTTATTGACTCTCCTCAGAACGACGTAGCCAAGTTCAAGTTGCACAAACCTGGAGAAAAAAGAAACTAAGAAATACAGACAACCTCTGAAGGAAGTCGCCACATTTTTCATTCGTTCCAATTTTCAATTTTTCATTGATTTGCTCAGCAGGGAAGTGGATATCGGTCACTTACCTGCCTTAGGGTCTTTGTATAAGAGGTTGTGTTATTTCTTTCGATTTTCTCTTTTATTTTATTCTTGTTTGTTCTTCATTTTATGTATGTATATACTGAATTTTGTTAGCTCATTTGTTTGAATATACCATAACATAAATAAATTGAATAAGTATTCCTTAATCATGTCGTGTTGTTTGTTTCCATCTCTTCTTTCATCTTCCTTATTGATTATTCTTCCTTTTTCTGTCTGTATGTACTTCGTCAGCTAAATTGTTTGATTATTTAAGTATTTCTTTTGTTTAGTTTATGTTCATCATTTATAAGTATCACATCTTGTACCATTTTCATATACATACACATATATAAACTGTAGTAACTATTGTGAATGAAAATAAAAATTTGTTTGAAATAGTAAGTACTGCAGAAATTGGCAATGGCATTCGGACCGGCGTTAAACTGTAGGTCCACTGAATTAAAAAAAAAACTGAAAATAAACACAACAAATGTCAATATCGCTTATGTCACACTTCTGTCTATTTCACTGTACTCTAAATAACTGTAATCTAACTCTGACCTGCCATATTCCGTCCTGGTTCATTATATACTCTAGAGTTTTTTCAGAAGATTCCTTTTCGAGAAGGCTCGATTCCCAAAACGTAGGAACCGTTGTTACATCACATTTGCCGGAATGTTCTAGATAACACAGGGATGGCTTCAGATATTTTTGTAAGACTGCATCCCTTCTTGGAGCTTTTCGATGTGTGGGCATTTTAGTTATTTCATGGACAAGGGTAGACGGAAATTCTCTGTGAAGTCTGAAGATGCTGCGGCAGATTGCTCTTTTGCAGCTTTCGATAGTCTTCACTAGACGTTCCGAAAGAGTGGAGTAGAGCAAGCATATGTACGCGGTAAAAGTGCGAATTAATACCTTGTATGCACAGAACATACCCTTAATTTGGTATGTTCTGTGCTTGTATGTGTTGTGGAGAGTCCGAGGATCTCATTTTCGGATTCTACCTCATAGTGCATAGAGTAAGTTTGCTCGATTTCGGACTTTTTTGAGCGTTTTGATCAGTTCGATATTCCAGGAGTTTGACTTTGAAAATGTTACACCGAAGTAAATGATTTCATCTTGTACTCTGAGGTTTTCACCCCAAAGCGGCAAGCGAACGTCATTTTTAGAAATTTTGGAAGATTTCGTGAGTTGAAATGGTGGAAGAGTCATTACGTTTTTGCGACTGAGGTTCAATTTTGAAAGTGTACAAGCTTCTTTTGATGGTCTAGGACGAAAATTATTGCAATAACGGTTCGAGTTTTTGGTTTTATTGCTTACATGTAATATAAGGTTTCGTAACATAGAGTTCTATAAAAACTATGACGTTATTAATCCTTTCTCAATATTATTATGGTTTGTTCTAATAAAAAACTAAAAATATATTTCATGAATTTTAATTCTTTCGGTCTTCTAAACGAAATAATTATATACTTTTAATTTTCTTGTTTCAATAGTTGCAGTTTTAGGATCACATTTAAGTCGATACGATCTTCAAATAAATCTCGCAATTGTTCTTTAATTCCTTGAAAAACAAACAAATTGAAAAAGCTTCAAGTGCAATAATCGCATCATTCCATTCAAATCTCAGTTCATAGTTCAGCATAATCGATTCATATGTTATCTCTTATAATAGACGCATATGTATCTTAATAGTCCTTGATAGCAGATAATAGTGTTTGATTTATTCGAAATCTGATTTCTGTGAATTTCGTGATACACAGATTGATTGCTCATATTCAAAATAATACAAGTTTTCACTTTGGAGTTATCCATAAGTATTATTATGATAGAGTTCTTTTATCTAGTATAAATTTGGAATTGGCTACCAAATAGGTACCAGTGTCTCCTGATTCTTTGCTATGTGGATTGAAATTAATTTCTAGGTCTTCTAATACTCATATTGCTTATGTTGTTAGTAGTTTCCTTATCTGGTTTTTTTGATATTTCGTAAGATTCCAAGGTTGCATTTTTTCACCGGACATAAAAACTCCTTATCAGGAAAATTGTTTATCCTATGGTTTAAAAACAATTGGGTTTGGTTATGTTCACCAAGAAAAGTTTGTCCGCAAGATTGGCCACTCTGTTGCTATAAGTCTTTTTATTGTATGAACTATTTCAGTCTTTTAACCGTTTTCTGGAAGTTCGAGAAAACTTAATATCAAATATATTATAATTTGAATAAAACTAAGAAGTTTTCTGATTTTCACTATAATTAATTTCAAATATGACAATATTGTTTCGCCAACATAGTGGCTTCATCAGATAATGATGATAAACTAAGCTATTACATTGTGGACATTTGGACTGCTTGCATTTATCCTGAAGTCTATAGAAATGACCATAGAACACTGTTCTTTTGAAGTAGGGGAATGACTATAGAACATATTTCTTCTGAAGTATCTGAAGTATGGAGGATGACCATAGAATACTTTTCTTCAATTGCCTTTTACTGGAGAAATTTAATAAAGGAGATTTATTGATTGAAGCTTGATCATTTAATAAACTATTCGATTTCTTCACCTTATTAATTTCCATGGCTTCTAACAGGGTTAGTTTATAACCTTTCCGTAACGTATGCAATATTTTGAAGTTGTTGTTGAATACATGGTTCTCTTCTATAAGATATGTTGCATACGTAAAATCGGTTTTATTTTTTTCAAAACATCTTTGGTGTTCAGATATTCTAATTTTGAAATTTCTGCCAGTTTGACCAACATATACTTTGGGACAAGTACCACAACTCAACTCATAGATACCCGATTTATTAGCAGGCGAAATTTTATCTTTCCTATTTCTGATGTGCCTACCCACGGTATTCGGTGTTTTAAATTTCTATGAGATAAAAACTTCGTAATTTTAGATTCAGGGTTACCTAAATACGTTAATGTTCTGAAATTTTTATGACTATGTTACTTTAGGATATACTTGAGAAACAGATCGCACAAAACAATTGATATCATCATTGTTTCGTCGATAACATTTTAATGAAAAGATTATATAATAAGGCAAGTACATTGAGTAAATTTTGAATTACATACCTATTAGTCCATTGAAATGTTACATGAACCTTGCATTTATCAGAGGACGCAATTTTATTGTTGGGACATGTGGAGGGGGTTGCTCGAAGCTTAACTCTGAGTTTGTGGGGTTGCAACCCTTGTCCCGCGGCCGCCATATTGGAAAAGGGGTGTAAACGTCTTTTTTATCCATATCTCTTAAACTATACATCTCACCAAAAATTTGTGAAGACATAATTTGTAGCAAATCGCTTTGTCTACAAAGGAAATTTTTGGAAAAAAATTTTTTGATAACTTTTTTATTTTCAATTTTATCGGAAAAAGTTAGATAGACAAAATTGTAGACAAAGCGATTTGCTACAAATTATGTCTTCACAAATTTTTGGTGAGATGTATAGTTTAAGAGATATGGATAAAAAGGCGTTTACACCCCAATATGGCGGCCGCGGGACAAGGGTTGCAACCCCACAAACTCAGAGTTAAGCTTCTAGCAACCCCCTCCACATGTCCCAACAATAAAATTGCGTCCTCTGATAAATGCAAGGTTCGGCCTAAAAATTGTAACATTTCAATGGACTATATCTCATTACCTGAAATATAATTTTTCAGCTCATTAATGCTGCAAATAATTCATAACTCATAATTGCTATTCAAAAAGTTTTTGTATAACTAAATGTTATAATTATTAGTGAATTGAAACAGTGAAGTAAAATTCTCTTTTACGTCAATTGATTGAAATTACTCGAAATTAACTTTTAATATTTTTCAATATTATGTGCATAATTTATGTAAATAAAATATTCCGAAATATGAATTTCGTTAATCTGATTTCAATTGATTCTATTGAGTACAGTTTTCTACATTCTTTCTAAGAAGAAAGCAAAAACTTAATCTATTTGTACAAATAGTTCTTATATTGTGTTACCCATTCTATTGCAATACTTGTCATTTAAGCTTGGTACATAATTGAGCGAGAAAAAATTTCTTTCACTTTCATTCGCAATACTCAAATATAAAGTTTTGAAGTGTGAACTCTGTTGTTTTATCTAGTAGGTTTTACAACTAAGGATTCTTCAAGGCCATTATTTTTCATTGCCATAATTTTTGAAGAGGTAATATAGATTTTTGAAAAAAGAGTACTTTGAAGTAGTTTTTCGAAAGAATTATTTCTCGAAATGTTCTGTAGAAAAAGGTTAAGGTAGTCAGGTAGGTAAAGGCCCATACCCAAATGAATAAAATTCAGTCAGTATTATCTCTACACATAGAAAATTTGAAGTGAGTATTGTCGTTTTATCTTTCACTTACCATGTATTTTGAGATTAGGTGAAATGAGTTTGTTAGCGTTAAGAAAATAAGTGCAGATTGATTTGAAAAACGTTGAAAAGTTCCACTAAAATAATCCTATGAGAAAATTCGATTTTCCCATGCATGGAATTCATAGTATAAAAAAAACAGTTTTAGATGGTTATTTGGGAACGGATTGATTGATTCTTTCACAGAAAATACTAACAAACTTTTTTAATAACTGAGAGTGAATTCTCGCTTAACTCGTGGTGCTAGTCTTGAAGATGAGCTCACGCTCGAGTGAAGCTAACAATATCAAATAGTCATGTTGACTATTTGATATTGTTAAATATAATCGTGAAACATTGAGCCAAGTGTCCAATTTAATTTAATATCTACCAAATATAATATGCTGCAGAAAAATTCAATATAACAAAATAAAACAAAAAGGGTGTTTTTTTTAGAGGTATAGAACTTCAAATTGCAATAAAACAACGATGGATCATTCGATTGACAAGAATTTTTTTTATTCGAAAGATATTCTTGTGGCATTACATTTTAAATATGACCGCCACGACTGCCTCGGATGTAGTCCAATCTGGACGTCCAATTTTCGATGACTTTTTCCAACATTTGTGGTCGTATATCGGCAATAACACGGCGAATATTGTCTTCCAAATGGTCAAGCGTTTGTGGCTCATCCGCATAGACCAATGACTTTACATAGCCCCACAGTAAGTAGTCTAGCGGTGTTAAATCACAAGATCTTGGAGGCCAATTCACAGGTCCAAAACGTGAAGTTAGGCGGTCACCAAACGTGTCTTTCAATAAATCGATTGTGGCACGAGCTGTGTGACATGTTGCGCCGTCTAGTTGAAACCACAGCTCCTGGAAATCATGGTTGTTCAATTCAGGTATGAAAAAGTTAGTATTCATGGCTCTATACCGATCACCATTGACTGTAACGTTCTGGCCATCATCGTTCTTGAAGAAGTACGGACCAATGATTCCACCAGCCCATAAAGCGCACCAAACAGTCACTTTTTCTGGATGTAACGATGTTTTGACATAAACTTGAGGATTATCTTCACTCCAAATGCGGCAGTTTTGTTTGTTGACGTAGCCATTCAACCAGAAGTGCGCTTCATCGCTAAACAAAATTCGCTTATGAAAATTGGGAAAAATGGCAATCTCGTTTTGGGCCCATTCCACGAATCTACGCCTTGCTTGATGATCGTTTGGCTTCAATTCTTGCACGAGTTGGATTTTGTAAGCACGCAAACCAAGATTCTTCCGCAAAATCTTCCATAAAGTGGATGGACACAGATCCAATTCCTGTGCTCGATGGCGGATGGACTCGTTCTGGTCTTCCTCAATGCTACGCTCTACAGTAGCAATAGCTTCTTCTGTACGCAACGTACGGCGTCTCTGGGGATGCGAGTTATCAATAAGAGTAAACGTGGTTCGTAAACCTTCCATGGTTAATCGAATTAACTGCTCTGATGGACGATTTTGTCGACGATAAAATGGACGTAATGCGCGATACGTATTCCAACATATTGCACAAGCGTTGTTCAGGCGTTCATGATGAATTGCCAAACCAAACTGAGAATAAATCACTTCTCAGCTGTTAAATCGGTCGCTATCTTCAACAGTAATGCCAACTTAAAGTTCTATACCTCTAAAAAACACCCTTTAGATGATATAACTCAATGTACAAAATTAATAACTCTGGAACGGCTGTACCGAAATTCATAATTTCTGATTTGGTGATTTTTTCACTTTTTTCTGTGAAATCAGTGAATTGATGTCTCAACTATTCCATTTTGCGTCTTACAGATTCAATAGAAATTGGTTTCAACATATGAACATAAATTGATGCTTATGAATATTATTTTATTTTATAAAGTTAATACAATGTTTGTAATAATATAGTAAATATTGAAATTATAATAATATTAGTTGTTTGTACATTGAACATTATAAGAGTAGTCACATATTGATTTATGTGAATTGAAGACTAGTCCCTTGTAGCATGGCATATTTTGCCACCCATAAGTAGTGCATTGATAGTATCGATTACAGTCCTTAGCATCAGACTTGAATGCGCCTATTTCTTCGCATGGTTCTGTAAGGAATATTTTGTATAATAAACACGTAAACAATTTGTCATAAGTAGTATGATTAAATATAACTGTTTTTCATTTGCATCTAAATAACAAAATCAGAATCTATATACTAACACTATCAGATATGGTGCTTAATCTATATACTCCGATTTTTTACTTGATGACGAAAAAGTTAACACATTTGTGAATCAACTTCTTCGATGTTATTAATAAAAATCGATCTGTCTAACAGTCATCAGAAATTTATAAAATATCAGTTCTATTCTTCACCGCTATCAACTTACAATTTTTATACAAAACTTTTTTATAAAAAGGAAAACAAGTTTCTAATACATTTGCATGAATTCATTTTATCGAATTTCTTAAAAATTGAAAGATTTTTGGCTATATAGTCGACTTGATAAAAGTTTTTCTTTTTCGCATACTTCCTAGATTTTAGATGTTAAATGAACCAATTCTATGGATACTTACCGTTATGGTTGTTATCGCCATCTTGGTCATTGTCATTATCGTTTCCACACTTTACTTGACTAGCAATTTCACAAGCTAATGTTTTTGAATTGAAAAGATATCCTGATATACATGGCAATGATCCCCATCCGTTTTTAGTACAATTGAAGTAATAATCGCAATTTTCACTGTCAGCTTTCAATTTGCCTATTTCGTTACATGGTTCCACTGAAATATAAGTTGAAGTAGAATAAAAACTGTGGATGAGCAGATCGAATCATATCGAATATTATTATATCGAATATTATAATGATCCTACATATTAGAAAGTACCTATAACAATATAAATCAATTTAAACTTTATGATAACATTCATGATCATCAAATATGCCTTAAATATCTATAAAACTATAGAGCAGAAAAATAAGTTCTGTGACATTCTCAGCAAATACATGATCTGGTAACAAACCATACATTCTTCCAATCAACAAATAAAAGTCAATTCTGCTGAAATACTTCTGATGATTTCACAGAACTGACTATATGTGATCTCTTTCCTATTTTCGCTCTTTATTACAATCTATAAGTTGGTAGTAGAAGAAATGATGTAATTAATCTCAATTGAATTGGTGTAAAGTCAACATAATACAGTGTTTTGCCAATATATTAATATCAGTAAGAAAGCTGAGTGACATTTTTGAGCACGTTATCTAATCACAATGCAGCCGACTGGCTAAAAAGTGGATATCGACCAAATCATAGCTTCTTGAGATTTGAACTTCCGAAACGAAATTCTTGAGGCAGTTTGAAATTTTGATGTTTCAATTGAAAATATAACAAAATAAGAAGAAAGCCATCTCATTTGAGTAGATTCGTTCACCTGCCAGACACCATCGAATGTTGTATATAAGTGCGATAGAGAATGTTTAGCAGATGATCTCTCAGTAGTTAAATGCGTCTTAGTTCGATCTTAAGAGATCACCCGATAAATGATTTTCATCGAAATTATAGTCACGCTATTATCACTTTTTGATGACAAACAATATTATGTATATCTTGAGTTTGAATGTGTCAAAGTGTAATGTTTCTTACACAAGAAAAAGAGACCGAATCGACTGTGATTACAGCGACAGTGGTCAGGTTCTTTCTCGTTCTGATAAGGTGAGAGATATTGGTGTAATCAAACTTTCTTTTATCCCACACATCGCCCAACTTATTTCATCTGCTGCGAAAATATATGGATTAGTTATACGTAATGGCAAATATTTTAATAATGCCTCAACATTCATTGGACTATTTAATACCCTAATCCGTAGCAAGTTGGAGTATGGCAGCATGATCTAGCATCCCATTTACACTTGCCATCAACGCCACCTTGAGACTATTCAGAGAAGGTTCTTGAAATTCTTAGTTTGGAGGGAGGATAAAGTTTATCCACAGAGAGGAGTCAATCATAATGAATTATTGAGTCGAATTTGTTGAGCCGAAACTTTGTCACTCAAATTTTTGTACAAATTACTGCACAATAGTATTGATTGTAATCCTCTCTTGTCCGCTTTCGTATTCCTAGGCAAATATCTCGTAATACAGAATTATTCCACCTAGAGACTACGAGGACCAACTCCCTAATACAATCCCCCATTTGGTTTATGGAGTCTACATTCAATAGAGTTGACAATAATTGTGACATTCACTTTGACTCCATAGAATTTATTATGAGGAGTTATGTGAACAAAGAAAATTGACTAAAATTAATTGATTTAGATTGAGTTCTTTGTAATATTTTATTGAACGCTATAATGTAGTTATAGTTTTTAGATCAGATTGATATCTTTTTCATTTTAATTATTCAGTTATGTTCAGGTAATGCTCAGTTATTCAGCATTGTTATTATTTTCTGTAATTGGGTGTTACAGCTGTTGAGAATGAAGAACTTATTATTATTATATTTTTGAAGTGCCTCAAATATATTTTTTGGATAAAAAAATTATTTTGATAACGTCTGGCTGGATATTTTCTAACCAATTGAAATGACCTGACTTTTTTATTTTCTATTTTCTTATATATTCAATTCAAACATATCAAACGATGGCTCGACCAAAATCTCCAACTTTGTAGTCTGTCGTCGTCATTGTGTTTAGTGACAAAAATGTCACTCGGCTCATAGACTATAATGATGATTAATAGATGTCTCATCGATGAAATATTCAACTTCATACTCTTGAAATTGTTGAATATATTTACGTACAAGTATCGCAGTGTGGCTCGATTGGCTTTACCTCTCCCAATTTATCGCAAAATATATTGTATTTGTTTCAATTTTGATTTGATTTTTTATTCGTTTTCAATTCAGGTGAACATATAATCAGAGTGTAACTTAAGTCGTCAAAAAAATTGATATTTATTCGTTCAGGGTAATTCAAATATAATCTAATTAACTTACGATCGTTTTTCCTAGCACATGTTACACGTTCAGGTTTGTCACAGACTGAAGATTTTGGGTTAAAGAGTAAACCAGATTTACATGGCTTCAGGGACCAACCACAACTTGTACATTGGTAATAAAGATCGCAATGTTCCGTATCTGGTTTCATCATGCCTAATTTTGTACATGGGTCCACTGCAATGAGGAAAGATGATTATTATGTGATTTTGCACAGTACTGTCAACTATTGGGTAACAAATTCGTAAAACAGGTCCTATACGAAAATTTGTAAATATTTATAATAACCTGTAGATTACTACAGGTATCGATTATAAAACACTATTTTATTATTATTAAAATTACAAGTTGAAGACACCAAGTTTTTACAGAACTCATAATGAACTGATTAGTAATGGTGTTTTAGGTTTCATCCAAAACATTATCTCCCTTGAATGACAATTTGATGTAAACTACAAATGAAATAATAAAATAATCTTGATTGTGATTGTTTACTCTTGAGCTCATGCTCGAAACATGTTGAGTATTTGATTTCATTATTAAATATTAACGTGAAACATAAAGCCGAGTGTTATTTAATTCAATAAATTTCTTTTTATTACAACAATTGTTGGTACACTCACAGTTTGGTTGTTCGTCTTGACCTTGATGTCCATCTGACGAGTGATCATCTTCGTGTGTGTCTTTTCCACATTTCGTACCTGCTTTTGGCCAATCACAAACTGAAATTTCTTCATTGAAAAACAATCCGTCTTTACACTTCATCGGTGCCCATCCAGTGTGAGTACATTGGTAGAATTTCTGGCAATCTTGCTCATCTCCCTTCAGTTTTCCAACCACTTCACATGTTTCGACTAGAATAATAATAAAAATTAAGATTCTCCTCTATCAATATTTTCATTTTATTAACAATGAGCGCCTACTTCAATTGATTTTTGAAAACGAAAAAATCATTCACATGAATTCCTTTTGTTTCAACAAATTTTGTTACACTCACATTTGTGTTGATCGTCTTGGCCTTGATGTCCATCTGATGAGTGATCATCTTCGTGTGTGTCTTTTCCACATTTCGTACCTGCTTTTGGCCAATCACAAACTAAAATTTCTTCATTGAAAAACAATCCGTCTTTACACTTCATCGGTGCCCATCCAGTGTGAGTACATTGGTAGAATTTCTGGCAATCTTGCTCATCTCCCTTCAGTTTTCCAACCACGTCACATGTTTCGACTAGAATAATAATAAAAATTAAGATACTCCTCTATCAATATTTTCATTTTATTAACAATGAGCGCCTACTTCAATTGATTTTTGAAAACGAAAAAATCATTCACATGAATTCCTTTTGTTTCAACAAATTTTGTTACACTCACATTTGTGTTGATCGTCTTGGCCTTGATGTCCATCTGATGAGTGATCATCTTCGTGTGTGTCTTTTCCACATTTCGTACCTGCTTTTGGCCAATCACAAACTAAAATTTCTTCATTGAAAAACAATCCGTCTTTACACTTCATCGGTGCCCATCCAGTGTGAGTACATTGGTAGAATTTCTGGCAATCTTGCTCATCTCCCTTCAGTTTTCCAACCACGTCACATGTTTCGACTAGAATAATAATAAAAATTAAGATACTCCTCTATCAATATTTTCATTTTATTAACAATGAGCGCCTACTTCAATTGATTTTTGAAAACGAAAAAATCATTCACATGAATTCCTTTTGTTTCAACAAATTTTGTTACACTCACATTTGTGTTGATCGTCTTGGCCTTGATGTCCATCTGATGAGTGATCATCTTCGTGTGTGTCTTTTCCACATTTCGTACCTGCTTTTGGCCAATCACAAACTAAAATTTCTTCATTGAAAAACAATCCGTCTTTACACTTCATCGGTGCCCATCCAGTGTGAGTACATTGGTAGAATTTCTGGCAATCTTGCTCATCTCCCTTCAGTTTTCCAACCACGTCACATGTTTCGACTAGAATAATAATAAAAATTAAGATACTCCTCTATCAATATTTTCATTTTATTAACAATGAGCGCCTACTTCAATTGATTTTTGAAAACGAAAAAATCATTCACATGAATTCCTTTTGTTTCAACAAATTTTGTTACACTCACATTTGTGTTGATCGTCTTGGCCTTGATGTCCATCTGATGAGTGATCATCTTCGTGTGTGTCTTTTCCACATTTCGTACCTGCTTTTGGCCAATCACAAACTAAAATTTCTTCATTGAAAAACAATCCGTCTTTACACTTCATCGGTGCCCATCCAGTGTGAGTACATTGGTAGAATTTCTGGCAATCTTGCTCATCTCCCTTCAGTTTTCCAACCACGTCACATGTTTCGACTAGAATAACAATAAAACTTAAGATTCTTCTCTTTCAATATTTTCATTTTATTAACAATGAGCGCCTACTTCAATTGATTTTTGAAAACGAAAAAATCATTCACATGAATTTCTTTTGTTTCAACAAATTTTGTTACACTCACATTTGTGTTGATCGTCTTGGCCTTGATGTCCATCTGATGAGTGATCATCTTCGTGTGTGTCTTTTCCACATTTCGTACCTGCTTTTGGCCAATCACAAACTAAAATTTCTTCATTGAAAAACAATCCGTCTTTACACTTCATCGGTGCCCATCCAGTGTGAGTACATTGGTAGAATTTCTGGCAATCTTGCTCATCTCCCTTCAGTTTTCCAACCACGTCACATGTTTCGACTAGAATAATAATAAAAATTAAGATTCTCCTCTATCAATATTTTCATTTTATTAACAATGAGCGCCTACTTCAATTGATTTTTGAAAACGAAAAAATCATTCACATGAATTTCTTTTGTTTCAACAAATTTTGTTACACTCACATTTGTGTTGATCGTCTTGGCCTTGATGTCCATCTGATGAGTGATCATCTTCGTGTGTGTCTTTTCCACATTTCGTACCTGCTTTTGGCCAATCACAAACTAAAATTTCTTCATTGAAAAACAATCCGTCTTTACACTTCATCGGTGCCCATCCAGTGTGAGTACATTGGTAGAATTTCTGGCAATCTTGCTCATCTCCCTTCAGTTTTCCAACCACGTCACATGTTTCGACTAGAATAACAATAAAACTTAAGATTCTTCTCTTTCAATATTTTCATTTTATTAACAATGAGCGCCTACTTCAATTGATTTTTGAAAACGAAAAAATCATTCACATGAATTTCTTTTGTTTCAACAAATTTTGTTACACTCACATTTGTGTTGATCGTCTTGGCCTTGATGTCCATCTGATGAGTGATCATCTTCGTGTGTGTCTTTTCCACATTTCGTACCTGCTTTTGGCCAATCACAAACTAAAATTTCTTCATTGAAAAACAATCCGTCTTTACACTTCATCGGTGCCCATCCAGTGTGAGTACATTGGTAGAATTTCTGGCAATCTTGCTCATCTCCCTTCAGTTTTCCAACCACGTCACATGTTTCGACTAGAATAACAATAAAACTTAAGATTCTTCTCTTTCAATATTTTCATTTTATTAACAATGAGCGCCTACTTCAATTGATTTTTGAAAACGAAAAAATCATTCACATGAATTTCTTTTGTTTCAACAAATATTGTTACACTCACATTTGTGTTGATCGTCTTGGCCTTGATGTCCATCTGATGAGTGATCATCTTCGTGTGTGTCTTTTCCACATTTCGTACCTGCTTTTGGCCAATCACAAACTAAAATTTCTTCATTGAAAAACAATCCGTCTTTACACTTCATCGGTGCCCATCCAGTGTGAGTACATTGGTAGAATTTCTGGCAATCTTGCTCATCTCCCTTCAGTTTTCCAACCACGTCACATGTTTCGACTAGAATAATAATAAAAATTAAGATACTCCTCTATCAATATTTTCATTTTATTAACAATGAGCGCCTACTTCAATTGATTTTTGAAAACGAAAAAATCATTCACATGAATTCCTTTTGTTTCAACAAATTTTGTTACACTCACATTTGTGTTGATCGTCTTGGCCTTGATGTCCATCTGATGAGTGATCATCTTCGTGTGTGTCTTTTCCACATTTCGTACCTGCTTTTGGCCAATCACAAACTAAAATTTCTTCATTGAAAAACAATCCGTCTTTACACTTCATCGGTGCCCATCCAGTGTGAGTACATTGGTAGAATTTCTGGCAATCTTGCTCATCTCCCTTCAGTTTTCCAACCACGTCACATGTTTCGACTAGAATAATAATAAAAATTAAGATACTCCTCTATCAATATTTTCATTTTATTAACAATGAGCGCCTACTTCAATTGATTTTTGAAAACGAAAAAATCATTCACATGAATTTCTTTTGTTTCAACAAATATTGTTACACTCACATTTGTGTTGATCGTCTTGACCTTGATGTCCATCTGACGAGTGATCATCTTCGTGTGTGTCTTTTCCACATTTCGAACCTGCTTTTGGCCAATCACAAACTGAAATTTCTTCATTGAAAAACAATCCGTCTTCACACTTCATCGGTGCCCATCCAGTGTGAGTACATTGGTAGAATTTCTGGCAATCTTGCTCATCTCCCTTCAGTTTTCCAACCACGTCACATGTTTCGACTAGAATAATAATAAAAATTAAGATTCTCCTCTATCAATATTTTCATTATATTAACAATGAGCGCCTACTTCACTCGAATTTTGAAACCGAAAAAATCATTCACATGAATTCCTTTTGTTTCAACAAACTTTGTAACACTCACATTTGTGTTGATCGTCTTGACCTTGATGTCCATCTGACGAGTGATCATCTTCGTGTGTGTCTTTTCCACATTTCGTACCTGCCTTGGGCCAATCACAAACTGAAATTTCTTCATTGAAAAATAATCCGTCCTTACACATCAGAGGTGCCCATCCAGTGTGAGTACATTGGTAGAATTTCTGGCAATCTTGCTCATCTCCCTTCAGTTTCCCTACCTCATTACAAGCCTCGACTAGAATAATAATAAAATTTAAGATTCTTCTCCCCCAATGTTTTCATTATATTAACTATAAAAGTCTACTTCAATTGAATTTTGAAACCGAACAAATCAGTCACAATAATTACTCTCGTTTTTTCAAATTTTGTTTCACTCACATTTGTGTTGTTCGTCTTGACCTTGATGTCCATCTGCTGAGTGATCATGTTCTTGTGTGTCTTTTCCACATTTCGTTCCTGCTTTGGGCCAATCACAAACTGAAATTTCTTCATTGAAAAACAATCCGTCCTTACACATCAGAGGTGCCCATCCAGTGTGAGTACATTGGTAGAATTTCTGGCAATCTTGCTCATCTCCCTTCAGTTTCCCTACCTCATTACAAGCCTCGACTAGAATAATAATGAAATTTAAGATTCTTTTCCCCCAATGTTTTCATTATATTAACTATAAAAGTCTACTTCGATTGAATTTTGAAACCGAACAAATCAGTCACAATAATTACTCTCGTTTTTTCAAATTTTGTTTCACTCACATTTGTGTTGTTCGTCTTGACCTTGATGTCCATCTGCTGAGTGATCATGTTCTTGTGTGTCTTTTCCACATTTCGTTCCTGCTTTGGGCCAATCACAAACTGAAATTTCTTCATTGAAAAACAATCCGTCCTTACACATCAGAGGTGCCCATCCAGTGTGAGTACATTGGTAGAATTTCTGGCAATCTTGCTCATCTCCCTTCAGTTTCCCTACCTCATTACAAGCCTCCACTAGAATAATGATGAGATTTAAGATTCTTCTCCCCCAATGTTTTCATTATATTAACTATAAAAGACTACTTCAATTGAATTTTGAAACCGAACAAATCAGTCACAATAATTACTCTCGTTTTTTCAAATGTTGGTTCACTCACATTTGTGTTGATCGTCTTGGCCTTGATGTCCATCTGATGAGTGATCATCTTCGTGTGTGTCTTTTCCACATTTCGTACCTGCTTTTGGCCAATCACAAACTAAAATTTCTTCATTGAAAAACAATCCGTCTTTACACTTCATCGGTGCCCATCCAGTGTGAGTACATTGGTAGAATTTCTGGCAATCTTGCTCATCTCCCTTCAGTTTTCCAACCACTTCACATGTTTCGACTAGAATAATAATAAAAATTAAGATACTCCTCTATCAATATTTTCATTTTATTAACAATGAGCGCCTACTTCAATTGATTTTTGAAAACGAAAAAATCATTCACATGAATTTCTTTTGTTTCAACAAATTTTGTTACACTCACATTTGTGTTGATCGTCTTGGCCTTGATGTCCATCTGATGAGTGATCATCTTCGTGTGTGTCTTTTCCACATTTCGTACCTGCTTTTGGCCAATCACAAACTAAAATTTCTTCATTGAAAAACAATCCGTCTTTACACTTCATCGGTGCCCATCCAGTGTGAGTACATTGGTAGAATTTCTGGCAATCTTGCTCATCTCCCTTCAGTTTTCCAACCACGTCACATGTTTCGACTAGAATAACAATAAAACTTAAGATTCTTCTCTTTCAATATTTTCATTTTATTAACAATGAGCGCCTACTTCAATTGATTTTTGAAAACGAAAAAATCATTCACATGAATTTCTTTTGTTTCAACAAATATTGTTACACTCACATTTGTGTTGATCGTCTTGGCCTTGATGTCCATCTGATGAGTGATCATCTTCGTGTGTGTCTTTTCCACATTTCGTACCTGCTTTTGGCCAATCACAAACTAAAATTTCTTCATTGAAAAACAATCCGTCTTTACACTTCATCGGTGCCCATCCAGTGTGAGTACATTGGTAGAATTTCTGGCAATCTTGCTCATCTCCCTTCAGTTTTCCAACCACGTCACATGTTTCGACTAGAATAATAATAAAAATTAAGATACTCCTCTATCAATATTTTCATTTTATTAACAATGAGCGCCTACTTCAATTGATTTTTGAAAACGAAAAAATCATTCACATGAATTCCTTTTGTTTCAACAAATTTTGTTACACTCACATTTGTGTTGATCGTCTTGGCCTTGATGTCCATCTGATGAGTGATCATCTTCGTGTGTGTCTTTTCCACATTTCGTACCTGCTTTTGGCCAATCACAAACTAAAATTTCTTCATTGAAAAACAATCCGTCTTTACACTTCATCGGTGCCCATCCAGTGTGAGTACATTGGTAGAATTTCTGGCAATCTTGCTCATCTCCCTTCAGTTTTCCAACCACGTCACATGTTTCGACTAGAATAATAATAAAAATTAAGATACTCCTCTATCAATATTTTCATTTTATTAACAATGAGCGCCTACTTCAATTGATTTTTGAAAACGAAAAAATCATTCACATGAATTTCTTTTGTTTCAACAAATATTGTTACACTCACATTTGTGTTGATCGTCTTGACCTTGATGTCCATCTGACGAGTGATCATCTTCGTGTGTGTCTTTTCCACATTTCGAACCTGCTTTTGGCCAATCACAAACTGAAATTTCTTCATTGAAAAACAATCCGTCTTCACACTTCATCGGTGCCCATCCAGTGTGAGTACATTGGTAGAATTTCTGGCAATCTTGCTCATCTCCCTTCAGTTTTCCAACCACGTCACATGTTTCGACTAGAATAATAATAAAAATTAAGATTCTCCTCTATCAATATTTTCATTATATTAACAATGAGCGCCTACTTCACTCGAATTTTGAAACCGAAAAAATCATTCACATGAATTCCTTTTGTTTCAACAAACTTTGTAACACTCACATTTGTGTTGATCGTCTTGACCTTGATGTCCATCTGACGAGTGATCATCTTCGTGTGTGTCTTTTCCACATTTCGTACCTGCCTTGGGCCAATCACAAACTGAAATTTCTTCATTGAAAAATAATCCGTCCTTACACATCAGAGGTGCCCATCCAGTGTGAGTACATTGGTAGAATTTCTGGCAATCTTGCTCATCTCCCTTCAGTTTCCCTACCTCATTACAAGCCTCGACTAGAATAATAATAAAATTTAAGATTCTTCTCCCCCAATGTTTTCATTATATTAACTATAAAAGTCTACTTCAATTGAATTTTGAAACCGAACAAATCAGTCACAATAATTACTCTCGTTTTTTCAAATTTTGTTTCACTCACATTTGTGTTGTTCGTCTTGACCTTGATGTCCATCTGCTGAGTGATCATGTTCTTGTGTGTCTTTTCCACATTTCGTTCCTGCTTTGGGCCAATCACAAACTGAAATTTCTTCATTGAAAAACAATCCGTCCTTACACATCAGAGGTGCCCATCCAGTGTGAGTACATTGGTAGAATTTCTGGCAATCTTGCTCATCTCCCTTCAGTTTCCCTACCTCATTACAAGCCTCGACTAGAATAATAATGAAATTTAAGATTCTTTTCCCCCAATGTTTTCATTATATTAACTATAAAAGTCTACTTCGATTGAATTTTGAAACCGAACAAATCAGTCACAATAATTACTCTCGTTTTTTCAAATTTTGTTTCACTCACATTTGTGTTGTTCGTCTTGACCTTGATGACCATCTGCTGAGTGATCATGTTCTTGTGTGTCTTTTCCACATTTCGTTCCTGCTTTGGGCCAATCACAAACTGAAATTTCTTCATTGAAAAACAATCCGTCCTTACACATCAGAGGTGCCCATCCAGTGTGAGTACATTGGTAGAATTTCTGGCAATCTTGCTCATCTCCCTTCAGTTTCCCTACCTCATTACAAGCCTCCACTAGAATAATGATGAGATTTAAGATTCTTCTCCCCCAATGTTTTCATTATATTAACTATAAAAGACTACTTCAATTGAATTTTGAAACCGAACAAATCAGTCACAATAATTACTCTCGTTTTTTCAAATGTTGGTTCACTCACATTTGTGTTGTTCGTCTTGACCTTGATGTCCATCTGCTGAGTGATCATGTTCTTGTGTGTCTTTTCCACATTTCGTTCCTGCTTTGGGCCAATCACAAACTGAAATTTCTTCATTGAAAAACAATCCGTCCTCACACATCAGAGGTGCCCATCCATTGTGAGTACATTGGTAGAATTTCTGGCAATCCTGCTCATCTCCTTTCAGCTGGCCCACTACCTCACATGTTTCCACTGAAATGAAAATAAATTCCCTCATGCATATTCAAATTTAGTGAAATTCTGTGTGAATTATCCATGAAATTATCCATAATGTCTTCAATCAACTAAGTTCTATTCCCTTCAAATTTTAATTCTGATATATTGAAATAGTTGAATTCTCTAAATTTTTTTGTTACTTCAGTAGATTCCGAATAATTCTTGAAATTATTCAGCAATTCCTCATAATTTCAATTCGACAAGATTCCACTATAAAATCAAAAAATCAGTGTTGAATGTATATATGTATATATATATATATATATATATATATATATATATATATATATATATATATATATATATATATATATATATATATATATATATATATATATATATATATATATATATATATATATATATATATATATATATATATATATATATATATATATATATATATATATATATATATATATATATATATATATATATATATATATATATATATATATATATTGTTTTTTTCAGTGTTCAATTGGGATATCAGTACAGGACAGGAAAATAAGTTACCTCTTCAGAATTTTCCCAATGGTGAAAATTTTCAAAATGGTTAACTTACGAATATGAGTATAAAAATATTTGAGCTGCATTCAATAAGCTCAAGATTTTCCAAAACAGAATCGAATGTAACGATCAATATAGAATTTGTTGAATATAAACTTAAATTCAAACACTTGAACTTATGATTTACACTTCATTGACTACATAGCATGTCGCGTTTCGTCGTTACAAACGACTTCTTCAGATGCTTATAGAATAATGTATACTCTACATGAATAATGTAATAAACATATAATAATAATATACATATAATAATAATGTACATGAATAATGTAATTATTCTGTAAGCATCTGAAGAAGTCGTTTGTAACGACGAAACGCGTCATGCTAGGTAGTCAATAAAGTGTAAATCATAAGTTCAAGTGTTTGAATTAAAGTTTATATTCAATTATAATGGATTTACATCAACCAAACGCCAACAATATTAAATATATGAAATTTGTTGTTAAAAGAAAGAACTTATATATTTTATAAGTTTTTATACGTGATATATTATAAACTTACAAGCATTTGCCGAAACTGCTAAAGAAAACAGTAGTAATCTCAAAATCATTGTGACCATATCATAAACAACATACAAAAAACCACGAATTAACTATACGTGGAACTCAGCTTCCATCCTTTTATATAAAAATTTTTAATCAAATTTTGAAAAATCTGATGGAGGAGATATCCAATTGTTACGCATCAAACAATTTGCAAATGGATAATTGATAATGTCTATCAAGATGTCCTGATAAGATGATGATTGTGTTTCGAAATCGTTGGTTACAGAAATAGCAATAATTTGAGGAATCAAAATCATTATTTTGCACATAAATTGAACAATTCATATTAAAATCAATAAGCAATATCGCAGAAATTTGTATCACTCAAAAATTCAATCCAATAAATATTAAATTTCGAAGAAATTTTAGAGATTAGAGATTGAAATGATATTCAAAGAATTCAATTGTTAACTTGAAATTCGTTTAAATTCATCAAATCATCAATAAAAATGAAATATAAGACAAATTCGAACTCTTGAACTACTGATTCTTCTTTCTATTGAATATTAAAATGGCCCGTTTCCTTGAGTTAACGACTTCTTCAGACAAAATTCGTATTTTACAAAATATGAATCAATAAGTCGTTCTCATGGGTTATTAACTCATATTCTCTAAACATCTGAAGAAGTCGGTAACCCTACGAAACGCGTCATGTCATTATTTAAAAAAAAGTGTAGAACGAGAGTTCAAAAGAAAATCAATTCGTTATTGTTTTATACGCTCGATATTTTTGTTATAGATATGGATATTTTTCAATTATGTTGTTAGTTGACTATAAATCTGCGGTCGGCAACCTTTGACCCTCCCTTTGACCTTTGTCGCTCCCTGAGCGACACATTTGATAACTTCAAATCAGGTAATATATCTTTAATCAATTATAATAAAATAAATCTAATGAAAATATGAAAAAAAATTTTTTTGTTTTTATTTAATAGTGTTGGCGTTTACTTGATATAAATCCATTATTATGGAATATAAACTTGAATTCAAACACATTAATTTATCCTTTACACTTTATTGACTACATAGCATGACGCGTTTCGTCGTTACAAACGACTTCTTCAGATAGTAGTAAGAGTGGTCTTATTATAGGAAATCCGTTAAATCCTCTTTTAGCTGAGACATTTATGGATGAATTGGAAAATAGTATTCAAAAGAACCCGAATTTCAAACACTTTGTATTCTGGTATATATATGGAGATGATATAATCACTTGTTTTACTCATCACTTGTTTTCGTTCATTAAAAAATTTTGAGAATTTCATTAATGCAGTTCATCCTAATATAAAATTTTCAACCGTAATAGAATCGGATAAATCCATTAATTTTTTTGACTTGACAATCACAAGATTAAATAATAAATTTGATTTTTCTATTTTCCATAAGCCTTCCCATACGCATACCATAATCCATAACTCCTCATGCCGCCCATATCCACTTAAAATGGCAGCGTTTCAAAGTATGATACATAGAATAACCAATATACATTTATCAGAAGAAAATTTCAATAAAGAACTGAATATCATTGAACAGATTGCGGTTAATAATAATTATGAAAGCGAAGTAATGTCAAAAATTCTTGACAAAAATCTCTATCGGAAAGCTCTACGATTAGTATTTCTTTATCAGTCTGATTACAGTCTGATTTAACAGTCAAAACCTTTTTAAGTAAACATAATTTTAATATTTCATTTAGAACGAACAATAATTTATCGAGACACATTAAGAACAATAAAAACAAAATTAAAAGAGAAGACAAATCAGGTGTTTACCAATTGAATTGTGGAACATGTCCCGGTATATATATATATATATATATATATATATATATATATAGGTAAAACTAGTGGAAATTTCGGTACTAGCATACAGGAACATAAATATAGCTTCGCGCATAATAAAAGTAATTCGAATTATGCTAACCATTTATTAGCAGAAAAGCATACCTTTGATACGAATTTCAAAATTTTACACAATATAGAGAGAAGTAGTCAATTAAATTATTGGGAAATATCTATTATATAGATTTCGCTAATTTTGGTCCTGAATTATTTGTTGAAGTCCAGAAAAGATTTAGAAGGTGAATAAATATGGAAATGCTCAGAATTAAATATGTGTCCCTCGTCGTTCAGAAATAAAATTGAAAGAATAGTTTAAAATGAATAACCAATTAGAATTTTTATATCTATTTTACTACATATTTAACTTAGGGGGAATTAACTAAATTTTAGCTAACTACAGTAGTTAACTATCTATCAGATTATTTTTATGTAGATTGATAAATCCTAAGGTTTGTCACAAATTGAATTTCTGAAAGCTACCATAATATTTGACAACCAACTAATATATCGATCTATCCTCTATGACATAGAGTCTATGTCGATCGATACCTCATACAAAGAACGCATCCTTCTATCTTAGTGAGTTGCGATTACCGCTGCGTGCGCGAGAACTTTCTTTACTTCGGTGATCCTTTGTGATAGTGACATTTCAAGTTATGTGCTTTTTTTTGTTGGCGTTTTGTGATAGTGACAATTTACCTCTAAGTGCGCGAGAACTTTTCTCACTTTGATTAATTACAGTTTACGATGCCGAGGAGAAGACGACCTGACTTAGGTCGTGGCAGTCAATCAAATGTGCGAAGAGCCACCTTACGATATAATATATTATATAATAAAATAATGAATTAAATCAATTGGGTTGAGTTTCACTGAGTGAAACTTAACAACTCTACTTACGAGTATGTTCCGGGCGGTTATCCCATTATTAAGACTAATAACTTAATTTCTAAATCAATTTTGAAATTGACGAAATATCAAAATGCATCATTTCTATTTAGAAATTTCTGATTTCAAGTAGAAATTATGCTTTATGAAATTTCAAAATTATTTCGGAAATTGGGGAAGTTCTGATTCAATTTTGAAATAAATGAAATCAGGAATTTACAATTAGAAATAATGCATATTGATTTTACGTCAATTCGAAAATTAAATCAGAAATTTAGATATTATTCATCATAAGGGACTAACCACCCGAAACATATGTAGAGTTGATAGTGTTTCAATTTCAATTTATTATTAATATACTGCAACTCCACGGCTGGATCGACTTGAGTGAATTTTTGTATATGCATTCATTCGTTTATCCTAATAGCTTGGAATGTCATGGCAGGACAACGTCTGTCGGGTCCGCTAGTCAAAACATAAATCTGAAAATATACTGTGTATGTTATGACATTTTTATTCAGTGCCACTACCAGGCTCTTAAGGTGACCTCATTAAAGGCTCGATATAATCTGAACTCAAATCTAAATAATGAAATGTATGTCCTCTTTTATTCCTGGACTGCACGAAGAACCACTCTGCACTTCTTTTGTTTCCATTGGTCTTCTTAGTCGTAGTTCCCGAACGTTGCCAGAAGGGAGTTTGGGTTGTCAGGAAGTGCTGCGAACGTTCTCGAAGCATTCTCCTAAATTGTTTCCAATTCAGTAGCAATGTTCAGGTCTCGATAAATGTCGTGCTTCCGACGTATCAGGGAGCGTCGATGGTCATCCTCAACGATTTTTTTTGGATGACCTGGAGTCTTTGAATGTGGCAACGCGCGGTGTTACCCCAGGCTGTTGAATCATACCTAATCATTGATTGTCTTGTAGAGCCGAATGTAGAGCGTATATAATTGCCACTACAGCACTTTTACTAAGTCTGCGCAGTGGTCAACGTTTGGTTTTCACGTCAGTCTTCGGTCTATGATAACTCCGAGATACTTCGCCATCGTCAAAGTCATCAAGATCAACCCATACCCAAGGTGTTGATTGGTCAATTAGTTGAAATTCCTCAGCTGTCGCCGTTTTGATGGGAACAGCACAGTAACCTTTTCTGGGTTGATAGTAACGCACAAGGACGGAAACCACTTTTGCAAGTTGTCTACGATCTGTTGCAGTCTTCTCGTTAATAGGGGCGGAGCTTGTAATCTGGCAATAATCGCAATGTTGTTTGAGTAGAGGGCAAGGATGGTGTCCTGGGACCTGAGCATGTCTATCGTTAAGATGTTGTACAGCATTACCTTGTAGAAGTCTTGCTTCCATCTTTCGTCCTGAGGATCGAGCGATGCCAATTCTAACTCGAAAATGTCGTTGTTCTGGAAATAGGCAACAAGCTGGACCATACGAAACGTAACACCCATTCTCAAAACTAACATTTATATATTTCACCACTTTACTTACTATAGAAACGTGGTAGCAAATAGAAAGGTTTAATTGAATATAACTTAAATTCAAACACTTGAACTTATGATTTACACTTTATTGACTACATAGCATGACGCGTTTCGTCGTTACAAACGACTTCTTCAGATGCTTACAGAATAATGACAGTAATATAGAATAATGACATAAGAACGCGTCATGCTATGTAGTCAATAAAGTGTAAATCATGAGTTCAAGTGTTTGAATTTAAGTTATATTCAATTATAATGGATTTACATCAAGTAAACGCCAACACTATTAAATAGAAAGGTTTAAAAGAGAATTACAAAGAATTTTGGAAATTAAAATAATTACAGTATCACTGAGTCTTAATTTACCATCTGGATAGGAAGTATATTATTTAATACAAGATAAAATTTAAATTAGAGTTTCATATTAGCTGAAATGATTTAATTGAATTGAGAGAAAAAATGTTATATAGGATGAGTGACGAAACTTCTTATATGTTTCAAATATCTCTTCATTTTAGCATTACCCTTATCTTATCAACTCAAATTCCTCCAATTCATATTCCCAATGTCATAGATTTTACTTATATTATACGTATTTTGTCTATGCACTTTAAAAATCTATACAGTTATTCTTAGATTATATTCATCCATAGATCTTTCGGTATACTGATTTCTATGTTTATGAAATATGCTTGAAATTTTATTCCTATTATTTGAATTCTCTTGATATTCTACTCAGAATATACCTATTCGTTTTTACTGAGTGTTATTCGAATTCGTTGGCGAGAGAGAAGTGTTTGTTATAGAGGTTAAGGTTGAAGAAGCTGGTCACGTTTAAATTAGCTCCGTAATTTTTCGAATTTATTCATTGTTCTGTGAGTGTGTACCTTTCAGACATTACTTTTATTGATCTTCATCTGGTGGTGTTTCTGTCTCGGAGAGATAGCCAAAGTTAAAGAAAGCTTTAAATATGAAGATTCCATAAAAATTTGATGGTGTCTAAGGGAGGAAATTCAAGCTTCCGGCATCTCCATTTGGTTCTTCCATCAAGACACTTGAAACTGACCACATGGCCAAGTAGCCAGGCCTTGAAATAGATTTAGAGAGAGGAAGAGAGAGAGAGAGATTATTCTGATTAACAATACACGTTAATGAATTTAATAATGGATAAAAATTTGATGCTTTGATAAATGATATATTAAATATGATGATTCTCAATTAATTATATCAATTTTTAAATTTGTCGAATACCTACTCGATGAGAGTGCTACTACGACTTCTAGATATTTGCAGTCTTTTATCACGAGTAAATATAATGCAGTAATGGATGAATAATGGATAATACTTTTGATAGCAAGATTACAGATTTTGAATTGTATAGGAAATGATAAAGACGATATAGATAATTTAAGAATCAACAAATTTCAATTCAATTATCAACAAAAAATTTTGCATTTCAAACTAGTGTTTTTCGAAGAACAGAAGATATTGCTACGAGAAATATCATGAAATTCTTTTTTTTTAAAGAAACAAGCCATGCAGATAAATGAGGAATATATTCGATATTTTTCTAACAGAAAACTTCATGGAACAAGAAATAAACATTTTTCAAATATCAGCGTGAACTTCATTCGAAACAAAAACCTGAAATTCATTCATTAGTGAAATTAAAAAAAACAATTACTTCATAATGTCTTAGTAATAACACTCGAACTTGTAGTTACTTTTTATATATTGAAAGAAATTTCAAAATCATAAAAAATGAATCAATTGAAAATATAGTATGGTTTTTGACAATTTCGATCAAAGTGGACAACTGCAATATTTTACTAATCGGAATATACTGCTCACCATCTGGACCGGATAATATATTTTTTTATAATTTTGAAATGTTAATCGAGGATCTGCTTGATTTGAATGAAACACAGATAATCATGGAAGATTTCAACTATGATTTTAACTCGAAAACTTATTATCCAAACAAGTGTAAAAAATTAATAACAAACAGTGGGTTATATCAAATTGTTAGCGACTTTACACGACTAACAAATAGCAGTAGAACTCTTATTGATTATGTCATAACAAACGACAAATCGATCTATTGTCAGGTGCACCTCATACCAATGATAGGTGATCATAATATAATTTCATTGACACTCAGTAATAATTCAAAAATTAGTAAAAATAAAATATTAAAAACGATTGCGTACGATAAAGACAAACTGATTGATAAATTGCGTGAAACAGAATAGAATAATTCTATAGCTGATGTCGTTAGTTTAGCTAGCAATTTGATAAACCCAATAAATAACATTTTGAAGGAAATTTCAAAGGTGAGAACAGTTAGGTATAGTAACAATTATCAATGATAGATCTCTAATGATATTTTAACAAAAATGAGAGAAAGAGATAATAAGTATAAATAAATTCAATGGACGATGAATCTACTTTGTGATATTTATCATATTTAAATGTGAGGTAATAATAAAAACTTGTCTAAAAATCACCGACTGAACAATTCTTTATTCGACTAGTTTCGCCTTTTACAGCATTATCAAGAATGCTGATAATGCTGTAAAAGTCTTTCTTGATAATGCTGTAAAAGGCGAAACTAGTCTAATAAAGAATTGTTCAGTCAGTGATATTCAGACAAGTTTTCATTATTACCTCTCATTTATATAAGTATAAACGTGCAGCTTTAGACTATTCGCTTGAGTCATGTCAGGAATATAAAAGTTTGATAAATGAGGTTGTAACAATAATAAGGGAATCAAAAAAAAGATATTTCATTGATATCTTGGATACAAATAAAAAAATTTGCAACAACTACGGAAAAACATGAAACAATTATTACCAAATAAAACTAATAATACACCATATGTCATGGTAAATAACGAAATAGTACGAGAGGATAAAAATATTGCTTGGAGTTTCAATCTTGTAGAGAGTGTACCACAAATAATTAATTCTATCATTCCCATACATGACCACGAATATGTCTTGCAATCTATACTAAAAATGGTGAAAACGTATATTTGTTACTTCGCCTCTCTATGTCTACGTGCATTGAATGTTTTTCTCGAGGATTGGCAAGGAGGGTTACATCATATTTTATTCCCGATTTTGCTCTAAAACTGAAGAAATTTTTTTTGTGCTGGACCACCCTTTTTAGCCAGGTCTATAAAAATAGATGACAATCGATGTCAAAAATGTAATATATTAGATAGGGCTTATATATGTTATATATATATATATATATATATATATATATATATATATATATATATATATATATACATATATTTAAAACAATTTGTAAAGGTTTATTGACACAGTAATTGCATTTTAGTGGTACTCTTTTCTCTTTACCAAGCTTATTAACCAACAATCATTAAATTATTAACAGTAACAACATAAACGCAATCATAATTCTTGATAATGCTGTAAAAGGCGAAACTAGTCGAATAAAGAATTGTTCAGGCAGTGATTTTTAGACAAGTTTTTATTATTACCTCTCATTTAAATATGAACTATCACAAAGTAGATTCATCGCCCATTGAATTTATAAAAGCAATCTGTAAATTCATCAAATATTAACAATTTTATTTCAACTTTTAATTATAATATATTACTTGAGGTCAAATGTCCATATTCTTATATCTTCTTTCTTCTATTCTTATTTTCACGTATCATCTGACCCCACTCGTTTCTTTTTGTGATTTAATTAATCTAAAACACCTGACGACATTCACGTTTAGTCCTTCCGAGAGTAAACATCGATCCAAAACGCTCCGAGAGAGCTCAAGTAAATTATTTTACACCTGTACAAATCACAAGGAGTTATTCCTAAACCATATTTCCAAAATTTTGATCTGAGAAAAGGCAATAAAAAAAGATTACCAAAGTGAAAAGCAAAAAGTACAAATACGCCATTGTAACATACGCCAAATGATTAATATTGTGAAAGAGCTCAAAGTTAAACTAAAAACCGCTACTACGGTTTTCGATAAAATAATGATTATAAGTGAAATATGTGAAAAATATGTTATATAAAAACCTCAAAAAACCACTTAAAATTATGTCCTGGAATGCCAGAGGAATAACAAATCAAATAAATTAACTGCAGATACTATGTCAAGAATATAACTATGACATAATCTGCATTCAAGAGTCCATGATAAATAAAAAGCCTCCTTAAATTGCTAATTATTACTATTTTAATAAACTGGACAACTTCAGGATGCTTAATAACCCATTATAAAAAGCATCATCAGCCAGTAAAAATAAAAACAAACATAATCGATTGCGAATCTCAAGCAATCAATCTTAATTCAATCACAATCATCAATTATTACAAAAGTCCTCAACTTGAAACAAATACCATAGAATTAGAAATCTTATTAAATCTTGGAAATAATGTAATCATTGCAGGAGATTTTAATGCAAAACATCAAATGTGGAATTGCAAAAGAAAGGCCAAAAATGGTACAATTTTTCAAAAATTTATCGAACAGCGCATTCATACACTTCACTTTCCTCTAAATTCATACACTTATTTTCCAACTAGAATCGCACAAGCTTCAACTTTAGATTTACTTATCAATAAGAATAATTCAGTATCAGACATCACTGCAATTAACGCCCTATATTCAGATCATCTTCAAATAACATTCGAAATATTAAACTCCAGCACAAATGACTCCGTTCATTTGAATCAAAAATCATTTACAAACTGAAATAGTTAACTCAGAAAAAAATTACAACAATCAATCAAACTTAACAATAGCGTAAATTCACGAGACGAAATCTACCATGAAGTAGAGAAATTAACAAAAAATATCAAAACTTCATTCAAAAGAAGTACACAATTTACCCAATTAAAAAAATTCTAACTTGAATTACCTAACTACATCCTAGGAATGATAAAAATAAAAAACAAATTTCGCAAAAAGCTTCAAACAAAATACGATGCAACACTTAATCTAGAACTTAAGCAACTACAAAAGGAAATAAATACATTAATTAACTCAATTAAATCACATTCCTGGGAGAAATATACCAGAAACCTAACCAATAAAAACGGTTTGTGGAATATTTTTAGAAACAGTAAATCAGGTCAAAAAAATACGTAATCAACGTGTCAAAATTAAATAATTTTAACACTTCATGGTCCATGAGGCCTCTTATTTGATAACGATCTGAAAGCTGAACACCTAGCTGACACATATCAGAAAATACACCAGTCAACCAAATGCATGTCAGACAAACACACTAAAGATATAGTTAAAAGAACAGTCAATCAATGAAAATATCAAAACACACCAAATGAAATAGAATATATCACAACACCACACGAAGTGAATAATATAATTCGAAAATCAAACAACAAAAAAGCGCCAGGTTTCGATAAAATAAATAATAAAATGCTCAAGGAGTCACCTCGTAAAGTCATACATTTATAACGCATGTATCAAAATGCAATACTTTCCCAATTCTTGGAAAAAATGGTATAGTTCTATCATTCAAGAAACCTAAGAAAGATGTTGAAAGTTCTAGAAAAAATCATTCTCACAAGACTGAAAAAACACGAAATAACATCCTAATAGATGAACAGTACGTCTTTAGGGACAACCACAATACTATTTTACAACTTGCAAATATGACTAATCAAATCACAAATAATTTTAATGAAAACAAAATGACAGCAGTATTAAGTTTAGATATCGAGAAAGCCTTCGATGACGTCTAGCACCGCGGACTCATATATAAACTTATACAAAACAACATTCCAATCTACATAATTGAATTAATAAAATCTTACCTAGCAAACCGAACTTACCAGGTAAAAGTTGGTAAGGTCATTTCAAAAAAACAAAAAATACCTGCGGGGGTCCCTCAAGCAGAATACTTTCGCCGTTATTATTCAATTTCTAAATAAATGACATACCTAAAACACCCAAAACCAAATTGGGATTGTTTGCGGATCATACATCTATTATATCTGAATATTAGTCACCAAATTAGGCAAACATACATATTCAAAATCATATAACACTCCTTGAAAAATATTATAAAAAATGGAGATTGAAAATTAATGCCAATAAATCTACACTCATACAATTTATAACAAAAAAAAAGTACCTGATAGGAATATTATTTTCTTTAACGAAATAATTCCTATACATAATGAAATTAAATACTTAGGTCTTACTCTTGATAAAAGATTAACTTTCACTTCCCACATCAATAAAACACTTAATAAGGCGAATATTATCATGTATAAAACTTTTTACCTCAAAAAAAGTCACGTTTCTCGGAAATCTGAGTTAATCTTATACAATCAAGGCATCAAACCAGTCCTGGCTTATGCAAGCCCCATAAGGAGTAAAACAAATGAAACGAATTACAAAAAACTGCAGTCATTTCAAAACAAAATTCTCCGAATAATTACAAACAAACCCCGTAAAACCAAAATCACAGAGCTTCACTCTTATTACAAACTCAGAAACAATCAAATCATCAATACGCTACAACCAATACTTTGAGTAAGACAAAACATCTTAGTCTTAACTAAAACAATAGAATAAGAAGCAAACAAAACAATTCATCATATTTTCATATTATGAATAAAGACACAAAAATTTCCTACAATTCTAACAAATTTATCATCATAAACATCACCATAAATACTTCATTTTCATGAATAATCTCTTAATTCCATACGAGCAATAGTTGTGTTTTATTTCAAAGTTCGACGTACCTCTGTAATAACTACAATAATCTAGCCATAAACAACCTGCTCCAATATAAAAATAAAAATTTATAACTTAAATAAAACGCTTTAGTTAGGTACTGAAGAGAATTATACTTAAGGATAATCTGTACATTTATATATTTCACCTTGTAGATATTTTGTATTAGGTACTTAGAGAAGTAAATATTTTTATTATTAAAAAAAAACGACGTGGTGCACTCCGGGAGTGCCGGCAGAAGTGAAAACTTGAATATTAATGTTGTGCATTTTTGATATTTTGGAATGGTTAGAGAATAATTTTGTACGAAATGCTTTCATTATCAGTATAAAAGTATTATTATTTAGAATACAATATTCATTTATTGCGCTATCGTACACAAACATGACAATTTATATTACATTAAAAATTTAACACTTCAGAACTATTACAATTATTCTACATTAAAAAGTTTATCTCTTAGGAAAATCAACTTCCATCCATAATTTCAACGACTTTTTCATCATCATCTTTACCAGAACCATCATCGCTAATCTCTAAAACTGATACGATAGGTTTATGATAGCTGAAATAAGAAACGAACAGTTTTGATTCGAACCTATTTAAGTGTCTAATAAAGACCACATCAATAGTAGTTTTGTATTTCGTTGTGCTAAGATTGCGATCATTTGACATAGTTAAACCAAATTCATTATTTAAAAATTCAATTAATAGTTGATTTTTATCGTCTGCAAAGTTTATGTTGGAATCTCCACTCAAAATCATTGGCAATTCATCAAAGCTTTTTCCAATTTTTTTTTTTTGAAGCAATGCAGATGCGTCATGAGAATAAATGAATAAATTTTCGTACAAAAAGTCTCGTATAGCATGCAATGACTTATCTGGAGAGATGTGAACCATAATGATAAACTGATTATCACCAGAGTGGCACCGACTTATACAAATATCACCGATATCAGAAACAGTAGCATTAAACATGCTGTTGTATTTCACATGCACATCCATATAATTTGTACAATAATGAACTGTGTTCATATTTTGATAAATAGCTACTCCTCCTGCTAGACGATTATTTCTTCTGAAACTCGCAACAAAGTTGAAATTCGGAATGTCAATTATTTTATCGTTGCCCATATGAGTTTCTGATAAAATTAACACATTCATCTTTTTAACAAAGAGCGTCAATTGCTAGCTCATTTTAATGCGCACGTAAACTTTGACAATTGAATGAAAAATTCACACGAACATTCGCGCAAGCGCCTTGCGCCGCCTCCATCCGTCTTACGAATTCTCGATCAGGTCACGTGTCCTGACGCGAGTTTAGAAATTTTTACCCATTCCAAAAAAAATACACAGCGCCGCTAAAGAAGTTTTCACTTCAAAAAAGTGTTTTATTTCATAACATTTGACGATATATATTTTAGGAAAGCCCAAAATTTTTTCAGTGAGACAGTTGTACCTACCATACATGAAATGGGACTTAGTTTAGCGAAGTCGCGGTAGGTTCGGTACTGCGCAGGTATAAAAAGTGTTGATACATATTTTAGGAAAGCTGCCGTTTTGATATGTTGATATATTTCATTATACGTGTAACCAATGAAAATTAGTTGTGTTTTGTCTACGTTAAATTTCAGGCCATGATTTTTAGCATAAATATTTATTCGTTCTAGATCTTTATTCAATACTTTGCTTATGTTTGGACCATTGGGACAGAATCTGTGAATTAACTGTGTATCATCTGCGTAACAGTGCATAATTCCTTCGAGAGGTCAGCATAGAAAATCGAAGGTGTATATAAGGTACATTATCGGACCTAGAATGGTGCACTGTGGGATACCCCTTGTCAAATTGGCAATTTGTGAATACTCAATTTCATTTTTACGATGCAACTCAACTCTTTGTGATCTATTTAAAAGGAAGCTTTTGAACCAGTTTATGGCTCCAGCTTCGAAATTTAGGTAGCTCATTATAGCGAACAAGCGCCCGTGAACAATGCTATGAAATGTTTTGCTTTATCTAGTAAGAGTAGGCTAGTGGAAAAAAACTGCATCCCAGTTTTTCAAAATCCTGTCCGTTACCTCCGCTAATACGGTGGAAGTACTAAACCCTGATCTAAAACCTGATTGGCGTATAGATAACATTTGATGTGCATTTAAATGATCTACTAGTTGTCTATAGACAATTTTTTTAATAATTTTTGATAAAATTGGAAGAATGGCTATTGGTCTGAAGTCAGATACTGCTGTAGGATTTTTAACTTTAGGTAAAGGGTAAATTTTCGACTGATTCCATATTCCGGGAAAAACTGAGTTTGTTAGTGAAAAGTTGATTATATAGGTAATAGTTTCGAGACATTCCAGAATACATAGTTTCAGCATCTTCAAAGAAATTTCGTCGAGACCTACAGCATTCGTTTTTATTCTATTTAGGCACTGCAAAACTTCAGAAGAATTGGTTTTATAATTTTGATAATTTGAAATTAGGTAACATACTTTTCTGAGTTGAGTAAAATTCAGTAGTATCTTTGGGTATTGATTCGCGTGGAGAACAGTTTGTGAAATAATTATTCAAACTATCGGGAGAAGGGTAGTCGCAAATGACTTCCGATTTTCTCTTATACATGTCCCATTTCCTTAAACAATTCCAAATATTAATATTTTTATCATATTTAATATGATGTTTGATGAAACAATTTTTTTCTCGTCTTATTGCTCCCGTCAGATAGTTAAGAATTGAGATATAATATTGCCGTTTTAAATCTGTCTTAAACTTTTTGAACGATCTGAATGCTTTATTTTTAGAGCTATAATTTTACGTATGGTTTGAGTTATCCATGGATATTTTTTTGTTTTATAGAGTACAAAAAATCATATCGTGATATATTATCGTGTAATAATATATTTGAACATATCAAAATGGCTGCTTTCCTACATGTATGGTAGGTAAAACTGTGTCACTGAGAAAATTTTGGGCTTTCCTAAAATATGTGTCGTCACATGTTCACTGGCTCTTAGACTAATATTACATCTATTCTTCGTCATGAATAAAGTTGATTGAGTTGTTCGATATGGGTGGTTGCAGGTATTGTATGGTGTCGCAGCGTTTATTTTATAATTTATATTTTATGGATAATTCTAATCTGATTCTTTGTGTTCTAATTCGTTGTTAAAATGTAATTAATTCAAATACTGAGCCCCCCGATAAGGAGGGAAGGGTACATTATACAAGTGATATAATTTCAAAAGCATTCAAAACAATTTTAAATATTCATGTTAATGAAAACTTGGACATGGATATTCCAAATACTCAAATAAATAATTCGGTGAGTTCGCTTCATGTTGGCCCGTCTAATATGCAGAGCAACTCTAATTCACTGGTTCGGGATAACACTGAATTGAATTCTATATCCCAGTTTTGCTGTAAAAAAAGAATTTGTTTCGAAACTCCTTATCAGATGTTGGCCATTCAGAGTTTATTTATAGAGTCAAGATAAAAACATTTCAAATCTTCATCCGTTATCGATTGGTAATTTAATATTCAGAAACGATACTTCTTTATCTAATAATATAATATCAATTGAAAAAAACGGAAAAAATCGTATAAAAATTCATTTCAGAACATTTTTAAATGCAAATAAATTCTTGTCATCAGGTTTCGCTGCTTCAAATAATTAAGAAGCATTCATTCCTTATTTTCTAATTTCTAAAGCAATTGACTCGGATCTACCAGTGGATGGAATAAAAACCTCTATGCTGCCTTGTCAGGAAATACATTCATTATTATTGACATCAATAGATTAACGAGAAAAAGAATTAACGAGGATGGCACCTTTTCTTCAATTCCAACGACCTCATTATTGAGTACATTTAGGGGTCAATCCTTACCTCATAAATGCTAAAAGATGCCCAGGTGGGGAGAAAATCATTGTATTGAAGCCTATGAAAATTCTATAGCTAGATGTGTACACTGTGAGGATAATCATTCGGCTGACGACAAAAATAATTGCCTAGAGTTTTCAAATCAGTGAAAAATAAAGGAGAATAGGGCGCATGATAACATATCTTACAAAGACGCTGTCAATATCGTTAAATCGAGCTACTCCAACGTTGTTTCTTCTACCATAACACAGAAACAGAATCGATTTACATTCAAATTTACGCAAACAATTAATGAAAGCCCTAAACGTACACTATTTGCCAATTCGGATTTAGCTTAAAAAAAAAACATTTCGATATAAATAAAAATATACCCTCCACATCTGGGAACGGTGTCTGTATTAATTAATACAGTAGAATCAGTGAAAGAGAAAATACTCCTGGAATAACATATGCCATTGATTATCTAATTCACATATCATTATCTAATATACTATAAGGAAATAATTTACTGCTTTCTATATTCAAAGATCGTAGTGGTTCTTTAGCAAAATTTTAAGATTATAGAGATTTTATTTAAAATAAACTTGACTCGTTATTTAATGCAATGTAAGTTTTCATTTATGCAATTTAATGTAAGATCTAGAATGTAGACTCTAGAAAAGTATTTGTACGATAATGATATAGACATTTATCTATTGAGTGAAACTTGGTTGAAATCAACTACCAAAATAAATTTCTCAGGATTTAATGTTTTTCGGAATGATCATCCTAATGGAAAAAAAGGTGTTGCTATCCTCTAATCTCTAGATACTCCTAAATTTTCAAATATTGAGATCATCTGTAAAAGATGCTAGGTAGGAAAATCTACTTGTTTTAGATATATTTACCACCTAATTCAAATATCGAGATAGATGATTTGGCAAAAGTTATTTAATGCATGGAAAGAAAAATCCATATTTGGTGGCAATTTTAATGTACATCACACTTCTTGGGGTCCCCAAGGGATAGCCCAAATGTGCTAAGCTTCTTTCTGCTATAGAAACCAATAATTGCACCATCATGAATGACGGATGCAAGATTGCTACAAGATTGTTTCCTTCTGGTCAGAATAAATCGGCGATAGATCTAACAATTTGCTGCAACTCCCTGTTTCAGCAACAACCTGTTTTGTCGGATCTAACGGTGTTTTGACAATCACTTGAGGATTATCTTCACTCCAAATGCGGCAGTTTTGTTTGTTGACGTAGCCATTCAACCAGAAGTGCGCTTCATCGCTAAACAAAATTCGCTTATTCAAATCGGGAACAAGGGCAATCTCGTTTTGGGCCCATTCAACGAATGGGCCCAAAATTGCTTGATGATCGTTTAGCTTCAATTCCTGCACGACTTTGATTTTGTAAGCACGCAAACCAAGATCCTTCCGCAAAATCTTCGCTTGCAAGGAGTAAACGTGATGCAAAAACGTTTCATGGTTAATCGAATTAACTGCTCTGATGGACGATTTTGTCGACGATAAAATGGACGTAGTGCGCGATACGTATTCCGTACAGAACATAATCATTACTTTCGAAATAAAATTGCACTATTTACAAGCGTTTTTCAGTCATGATAAATTGCCAAACCAAACTGAGAATAAATCACTCCTCAGCTGTTAAATCGGTCACCATCTTCAACAGTAATGCAATCTAAATTCTATACTTACTTCTAAAAAAAACACCCGTTACCTCGTCATAATTTATATAGGTACTATAGCTATGATGTGTTTGTATCAATCAGATAAGAATTTTATTATTGGGTAAGTTTTTAGTATTATTCAGGAAACTAAAAACTGAACCGTTTAACCCACTCATTTTTAAATATATCTTTTTTTGGTTGAATTGTGAATAAATTGATTCAACCAAATTATTATCCAATTTTCACAAATTAGCAGTAATTTTCCCACGTAGTCAATGATTTGCAAAAGAAAAATTTATGATGATTAAAGTACTTCCAGGAAAAGTAATTTGGTATTTATTCTTCTCATCTGAATTTGATTAAGGATAATTTGTTTATCGTTATCAAATTGCTTCAATATCGATATCTCGTAAAACAATATAGGGGGAATAAAAGTTTCCTGAAAGTAAATCGAAATAAGCGATTTAGATATAGTAATCGACTCTAATTTTCCTGAACTTATCAGTATAATTATACGAAATTAAAAATATAATCGACAATTAAAGAGTTTTGAAATTGCAGCGAGCGTCATCATGTGAGAGTCGATTAAAATAAGGCGATGCAAATGATGATAATGCTTTCATATTGTACCTACGGGTTCTATCGTAAGCAAAAATGTTTACTTCTCGTAGTGTGGATTTTCACTCAATCTGACAATAAATCTTGGTGTGGTTATAAATTTACAATTTATAACATCGCCAAGAACATACCTACAAATAATTGAAGGTGCCTAATAATGTCTTGTTCCATAGTCTAGTTCGATATAAATAAAACAGAAAAATAAAAATATTTTCAATAATTACAGGGATGCTTGTGAAAACAACCCCAAACTACCAACATTAATTGCACCATACAGTAGAAAAAATCAAGTGGAGTGATGTTAATGAAAAACTCTTTGACTGAAAAAATCCCGACATCTTGTTTTAAAATATCTGCAATTCATAATTGTTATTATGTTTTTACTCCATACTTTTGAGTATCAATTTCGACCAAATAGTGTCCTTATAAATTATTATTAATGTTCGATATTTCTTTATAGATGAATCTTTTCTTTATCTTTATGTATAAATTATTGTGGTTTGGAATAATATCAAGTTGTCAACGTTTCATGAAGAAAAACAGAACATACAACAGAATAGTCGAAACTTTCATACACAAGGTTCTATTAGATTATACAAGTTTGGAATTTTTCGATTTTTTTCTCTCGCTATCATTTTTATGTATTCTTTGAATCGGAAGGCAAAAATATGTAGTAATCCATTTGCCATCGATTATTTCATAACTTCCATCTATAGAGATATAAAGAAAATTTTGGGCACCTCATAATCTCATTACAGGATGTTTTAGTCGACTCAAGAACGTTGAGTCAACAAAAGTGTTTAAGCTCACTCGACACTGGACGTGGCACAACTGATGAGTTCCTTGTAGAACGAAACGGTTTGTCTCGTGATTCCATCAGGTGTAAGCATCGATTGCAATATTCTCTAATAATTCAATCTTGTAGGATAAATTCTATAATATTTTTCTTATTATAGAAAATTATATTATATTATAATAGCTCTTCTATAAAATTTTTCTGCCCTCTTGAAAATTTTTTTTGGAAAAATGTTATAGTATTTTCTATATATATATATATATATATATATATATATATATATATATATATATATATATATATATATATATTATATATCATTTTTTTATATAGTTTTTTTTTAATTCATAATTGAGAAAATATGCTCATATGAATACACGTATATCCTTTGATCTTCAATTGATTGTATCCTCAATTTTTTTCTGAACAGATTCAGGTTATAACAGATGAAAAAATAACATTAACTAAAAATCAATAGAAACCTAGACAAATAAACATAAATTAAATGGAATTTTTTGACGAAGAATTAGATATATACCTGCCGGTACTGAAATGTTACCAAAAAAACAAGCATACACAGATTGAAAATAATATTATGGAATAATCTGTTATAATGGGTGATTTTATAGGCCTAGTTTTTTTTATGGAATAAAACACTCAATTTGCATCATATATTCAAAATTTTTATTGAAATTGATAACTTGGCCTTTGTCATTTACATTTTAAAGATAACTTCATGTAAATGTTGTCCGCGGCCCCGTATCAAATGATCCATACGGAAGGTCCAATTTTGCGTCTTTTTTCATTTCGGATTGTATCCCACGAATTACGCGTGTTATGTTATCCTGTAGGGCTTCAATCGTGTTCGGCTTGTCCACATACACTAACGACTTCACATAACCTCACAAGAAATAATCCAGAGGCGTCAAATCGCATGATCTTGGCGGCCAATTCACAGGGCCATTTCGAGAGAAGCTGCTCTTCAAATTCATCCTTCAACATGTCCATTGTTTCACGAGCTGTGTGGCATGTGGCATCGTCTTGATGAAATCATCAAACAAGTTCAAGTCGGCCAACTGGGGCAAACAAAAGTTGCGTATCATAGCTCGATATCGTTCGCCGTTGACGGTAACGTTTCTTCCACGGTCGTCTTTGAAGCAAAATGGAAATTTTTCACAGAGCACGAATTTTGATAGTAAATTTCAACATTTTGTAATCGTTGTTCGTTTGTGAGTCTTTTCACGATGAAATGGCAGAGTATACTGAAAACTTTTCACTTTGACAGATGACGTTTAGATGCCATTTCCAATCATTGCCGCCAACCTGAAAAACTTAACTCTTAAAAAATCACCCGTTACATAGTATATATATATATATATATATATATATATATATATATATATATATATATATATATATATATATATATATATATATATATATATATATATAACGAATGAAAAATTTTCTTGCGGTGAAAAGTACAAACGACAAAAATGTAATTCTTGGTGTAGCCCTCAACTCAATTGGAAGCAACCGTTGACACGTGTTTCGAGCTCATTGGCTCTCCTCAGAACGGCGTAGCCAAGTTCAAGTTTTACGAACCGGGAGATGGAATCAACAATAAAAGAACACACCTGTAAAGGAAGTCTCCACTGCTAGGCCTCCATGTGAACTCTCCGGGTTTGGAGATTTGGTCAACGTATCGCCTTTGTGGCGACTATAGTCAATAGTCGCCAATAGAATAGAGCCAATAAGCTCAAAACACGTGTCAACGGCTGCTTCCAATTGAGTTGCGAATATACCAAGAATTACATTTTTGTCGTTTGTACTTCTCATCGCAAAAAAATTTTTCATTCGTTGTTAACTTTCTCGGTTGAAGACTCCTTAAAGGATAAATAGTCGCCACAAAGGCGATATGTTGACCAAATCTCCAAACCCGGAGAGTTCACGTGGAGGTCTAGTAGTAACACTTCCTTTACAGGTGTTTTCTTTTATTGTTGACTCCATCTCCAGGTTCTTACACCTTGAACTTGGCTACGCCGTTCTGAGGAGAGCCAATAAGCTCGAAACACGTGTCAACGGCTGCTTCCAACTGAGTTGCGGGCTATACCAAAAATTACATTTTTGTCGTTTATATATATATATATATATATATATATATATATATATATATATATATATATATATATATATATAATTAACACACTTGGCTTAAGTTTCACCAAATATATCAAAAACTCTACGTATGTTTCGGGTCTACTCTATATATGTATCAGTAATACTGTATACTCTTGATAATGGGTTAACCACCCGAAACATATGTTTTTACTCTCAACTCTTTAGAACTTAAGCCAAGTGTGTTAATTTTAATTTATTATAATGATAATAATAATCTTTATTTAAGGTTCTAGTATTACAATTATATAGGTGAAAAAATAGTATCCTAATTTTAAAATCTGTCTTGTCAATTTTGTTGCCTAAACAAAGATAATAAATACATTTTCTCACAAAGACCGTAGCCTGTGGTGAGTATGAAGAATGTCTATTTATATTCTGCAATATTTAATAACTACATCGGTACATACATAACAAATAATCTACTTTAATAATTTGAGAAAACACTTATCAATATGAAAATTTGATAACAATATTGGGAAAAAGCTAAAATCAATATTATAAAAACGTGTAACACTATCATATCTATATTGTTTTACAGCCATTTTAAGTTTTAAATGTTTACCAGTTGATGAATCATATATCTATCCTTTTTTTTCATCCAGTTCTTTATTGCAGACTTGAATTTTTTAATGGTAACCATAGTTTTTAATTCAAATGGTAATTCATTATAAATTCTTGGTGCCCAATAGGAGTAGCTACGGAGACATATGGATTTACTGTATTGCGGAATTAATAAAGAGTTCCTGCTATATCTGGTATTCACGCTCTGTTCAATAAAGTAACAAGTGTTTTTTTTTTCGTGAAGTTTAGCAGCGATTGAACAAACAGCAGGTGTAAATCCAGAATGTCAGCTTCTTTATACAGAAAGTCAGTAGGATATCTGATATCTTTTTTATGAATGATTTTCAGCAGCCATTTTTGTTATTATCGCTCCAGTTTGCTCCTGAGTAAACTATTGCATTATCGTCTGCAAAACTGATTATTTTACATTAATTGTTTTTATATATACATATATGTATATATTTCAACGTGCTTATGCTAGTTATTTACGTAATATTTTGTCGAATTGTGAATCGAATTTTTTCCTTTCATAACAAACACTTTGTTCACAATGAAAATTCGTACATTCTAGAAAATCGCATGGAATTATACCTACTTATAATTACATTAAGAAAAATCTCTCTTTATCTATCCATTTTATACAAAGATAATATACATTATCGCACATATTTTCCTCATCTGATGGAACGTCAATCACAAAATCCAACAATGTCGTTTGTTTTCGTTTAATTTTAAATTTTAAGGAGTACCACACTTAATATGATTGCAAAAACACTGATTGGATTACTAGATTAGAAGAATTCTGAACAGATTTTTCCTAATTGCACGTATGTACCAACAATGTGAAATGTGCAATTCATTAATCGATTTGCCGATACTTGATGAAAACCTAAATACATAATTCAAATAAAACTTAGTAGTTTTCTGATTTTCACTATAATTAATTTAAAACATGACAATATTGTTCCGCCAACACAATGGTTTCATCAGATGGTGAAAATTTTTATGTTTTAAATTAATTATAGTGAAAATCAGAAAAATACAAAGTGTTATTTAAATTATCAAATGTGCAATTAATTAATCAATCAAAATATTTCATTTGAATGAAACTTTTGTTTCAAATTAAATGAATAATAGCTCACTGAATAATTGCATTTTATATCACAAAATATCTCATTCATTGTTTATATGATCTGATTCAAGTACTTAAGAACAAAAAACTTGAACTTATAACCACATTATAAATGCGTAGTATTTTTAAACGTTCACAAAGAAGGTCGATGGGGTAACAACCACCTATTTTGTTGGTGGTTGTCCAGATAAAAATAATCATTATTTAGCATATGCTACTTCATACATATTCAATAAGACGAATACTGATACTGAATAAATGATATAATATATCAAAAATTATATTCAACATAATCATAACACGTTTCACAATTTATTTGGTTCAGTAGATTATCAGACCTCAGAAAACATTCAACAAAAACGGTATTATAAGTAGATAAATTGTTAAAGAAATATAATTAAACGAAATACATAATTATCTCTTCTTTAGTGCACCTATCAAGCCAAGTGGTCAACTTAGTAGAGTCTGGAAAGTATATCTGGAATATCTTCTGACCACGTCACCATGGAGACGTAAATGAATCATTATTATTATATTAATCTCAGATAAAGTAAAAGTAACATAAGTTGAAATATATGAGATTTAACCATAAAAATCTAAAGAATTTTTATTTATCATTTAAATATTAGCAAGCAAGAACCACGGCTGACTTAAAAATTGGTTTGAAGTCTGCCGTTAAAGAACTAATAATTTCGGGGAAATATTTGAAGTTCTACATATAAGAACGGCAACCATGAATGCGTTTGTGTTTGTATACAATTTGACGTAGGGATGTTCATGTAAAAAATATATCGATATTATTTTCGATAATATTTCCCAATGTACTATCGATACTTTGCGATATATCGATCGAAATTTGTTTTAACTATAGTCTATAATATATTTTAGGCAATAACAGGCTATTTTCAATAATAAAAGTTTAATTTTTGTTGACGTTTCATTGTATATCACATCTTTGTCAAAACTTTGTGACATGCAACGAAACGTCAACAAAAATAAAGCTTTTAAAATTGAAAATAGCCTGTTATTGCTAAAAATATTACAAATAACTATCTCAAACAGGCAAAAAATCAAATTTGAAAAAAAAAGTCTTATATATATATATATATATATATATATATCAACTGAGGAGTGTTGCCGTGGTAACGAATATAAGTGTAAAATTGTTGGGTTATCGGCAATTTGGGCTATTAAATTAATCCAAGACTAATCGTCAGTAATTCTATATTTCGAACTAAGGTTCAGTTTTTCTTCAGGAATGCTGGAATCGTATTACAAAATGTTAAGTGATTATAAATGATAGTGAAAAATACCTACATCTGACATAAGTGGTTAAACTGACAAAAAACAATACAGAAGTCATTCATTAATCGATTACAAATGCAGGAAAGTTATTTTAAGAATAAGTATGTAGATAATAATGTATTTTTCATGTTTACATTATTATCTACATACTTATTCTTAAAATAACTTTCCTGCATTTGTAATCGATTATTGAATGACTTCTGTATTGTTTTTTGTCAGTTTAACCACTTATGTCAGATGTAGGTATTTTTCACTATCATTTATAATTACTTAACATCTTGTAATACGATTCCAGCATTCCTGAAGAAGAACTGAACCTTAGTTCGAAATATAGAATTACTGACGATTAGTCTTGGATTAATTTAATAGCCCAAATTGCCGATAACCCAACAATTTAACACTTATATATATATATATATATATATATATATATATATATATATATATATATATATATATATATTAATTAATATTATTAATTACTCTTAATTAATAGACAGAAATCAGGTGAGTATGAATAAAATGTGTTGCGATATATCGCAATTTTTCAGTATTTAACTAACTAGTTTATAATATTAGTATGTATTATTAGATATGGATCAAGTGAATATGAGTAAAAACGGCTAAATTTACAAAAATCAACTTTATTTTCATTGTTTTCTCAATTTAAATTTATATTAATTTTAAATCACGTTATACCTAATGTAAGAATCACAGCCTAACTGTACTTACAAGCCATGAACATAGACTAGGCAACGCCGCATCAGCTCATTCCGGTAGACCGATCGATCATCGGTCTACTGCATGTTATAATTGCCTTTTCAGAAAACTTTTCAGCGAAACGTTCATTTATATAGAAAAAGTTTTAACAAAAATTGTAGATCATACAATTATCTATAGAAATTAGTAATACATTTTTTTTTCTAAAAAAAACTATGTCTGAGTTATAGCGATTCAAAAGTTGTTTTTATAGTATGTACACTAGCAAGTACACTCTATCAATTAGAATTGACCATATGCTATAAATTTCATTATTTCTCATTCTTAGGTGCAAGTTCAATGCACATTTAAATATTTATTGAGATGTACCTACAGTAATTTGGATGATTGAATGATTCTGATATCATATTTGTAACGAGCAAGCAAATTTTCTAGTTGAGACTATCTAGTACGTTTCATTGGTAAAATCCATTTTTAATCATTAGGAGACAGTTTATTTTTATTGATAAATAAATTTACATGCGTATCTGAATCTACTTAAATCTGAATAATAATTTGTATACTGTTTATTTGTGAACATTCAGTTACGTTGGATGGAAAATCTAGAGCGTAAAAAAAATGTTATTGCTGTTATTTTCAAATATTTTGATATTCCACGATTTACATATTAAAATCGTGGAATTTTTTTATATTTGGATGTTGAATCAACAAAATTACAAATTGAATCTGAGTTTTCAAAGCTTCATTCAATTTCTCACAACGTTTCTTCAAAGCTGGTTCTTTCACTGGATATTCTCTTTGAGAGTGGACTGTTTTTGATAAGCAAGGGTAAATAAGGAAAGATACTTGGCACTGCATTTAAATTGAGTTTAACTTGATCAATCTAGCCTTCTCGCCTTCTGTTGATCAATCTAGCAAACGATGAATAGCTTCTCTAGCAAGTGCTCCCTCTGGAAAATGTTTGGCACAAACTACAGAATATTTTGTGGGGGTCCATGATGCCCTAGGAATATTTTTTAGCCATTGATTCATTAGATTTCCATCCTATGGAAAACGAAATACAGAAACTGGTGGATCGGCGAACTCCAGGTAAGTTTTGTGGTTCCTCTTGCATCCAAGCACACATCAATGACTTGACATGTTAATTTTTATGCTAATATCAAGAACAAGACCTATAAGAGATTGGTTCTAAATAACTACTAAATCTGACAAAGGGTAAGTTACTTTACTAATCACAAAAAAGGAACAATTCTACCAAATAATGCTTTTGTTAATGTCTGAACTACTCAGTCAAAACATCAGTAATCGGTAGCTATTTACATACAAATTTCAAAGGTATTCCTTAGTCTGTTGCTGAAAAAAACACAATAGCACTTTCTACTATACATCACATAATAGCACAACTAAAACGTGGATTATTGTTTTTACACAATTATGAGATGGTAAAAGTTCGGTATTATTTCTACCTCTCCAGGTATAACTAAAAAAGCACATTTTTAAACACGACAGATATTCCTGTTTATATAAGACATTTGCTGGAAATTTCTTTTGCATGTTCTTCACAACTTCAAACAATAGCACTTTTCACAACTTATTTTTGGATTTGAATGTTATTTCTCCCGTTAAATAGCGATTTATTCAGCAGCAATGAGCAGAAACCACTACAACGCCATTACAGCATTTCTATTTGTGGGTCTTGCTTGAATGTTGCCAGATTTCCTAGTTCATGGCTTGTAATTAAAGTTAGGCTGTGCTACTAGAGTAGTGAAGAGAATGGTAATATTATTCTTTGATATATATTCTTCTACATCGTGTAGTTATGAAATAGGTTTCGTTTAATGTGAAACATTGACAGAACTAACCAATTGGTTAGTAATAATATTTGGCATCAATTGTCATTGATGACAATTTTTGATATATCAAATGAAAATATTCGATATTCAATATATCGGATGAAATATATCGATATTACATATCGAATCTATCGACATCGACATATTGGGTTGAAGCAATATATCGCATAGATATATCGATATTTTTGAAATATCGATATATATCGAGAACCCCTAACTTGACGTCTGGTACAGTCATTTTAAAGAAACAAAGATAACGAAGGTTATTGTCGCAATTGTCGGTCACAGCCGCAAATTAAAAGCAGCTATGTTTGTTTATTTAGTTATCTTCAATGTGAAATTGAAGCAATTTTCGAATTGAAAACACTCTAGCTGCTGTAGGATATTTATCAAATGGGTTGCCCTCAAATAAACCTTCGTGAATTTAAGCGTTAATGTGATATGTTTTATTATTCAATTCTGGAAAAAAGTTTTTATTGTAGTGATATATGAACTCATCTCACAAAATGCTCAAATTATTTATTATTCTTTCTATATGTTGTTATTCATTTTGTGAACATACAAATTTAATACTTCTTGCTAAAAAGCGGTCAGGTTTTCTTGAAAATTATAAAGGCTATGGTGATTTAGCGGTCTCTCAAATAGAGATTCCACCATTAACAGTTTTTGTATCATTCAAAATATCCGCAGAACCCTTTGACCTTTCGTATTTCGGTGAGTGGATACTGTTCCATGGGAACTTTTAATATTGATTAATATTAAATTTATATATGTTGCTTTTTAATATTCTAGGTTGTGACCCAGAAGAAGTTAATGTTTATGTAAAAAGAGGTTCTATACCTGTGTTGAATCCAGACAATTCAAAATTTCCTGAAAAAGTGAGGAATATAACAAAATCAGAACTTCATGAATTGCATTTGGTGACAAATAAAGAATATAGTTTCATTAATATTACAACACCAGAACCAGGAATATATTACTTTGTTTCATTTTTTCCATATATAGATCCAGATCAAGTTGCTGTAAAACCTACAGGTATATACATTTCTGATCTACTTTAATTCAGATTCCTTATCAGTCTTATAAAGGTGTTAATTAAATCTTTGCTAATCTCTTGGTGAAACTTTACTTAATATATAATATAACAAACGCATAGCTTAGTTTCACAAAACTATATTAATTGCTTGACAATTGTTTCAGGGGTTACCCCATTTTGAAAAGCTAAACAGCTAAACATTTAATATAATTAGCTGATAATATAATTTTTTCTAATACAATTCAATACGTTTGTATTGTTCCATGAAGATGATGTCTTACCAAAAACACCCCATGTTTACGAATGCAATCTTCAATTACCTCTCATCCAGCTGATTATATATCACTGGTGTATAGATAAAGTAACAGTGATGGGGAAATCCTAACCTTGTGAAACGTTAGAGTATTATCAAGGTTTCAGTTTTTCTTTGATGGTTTATTTTTTTTATTTCTTCAAATTTCTTTAAAATGTATCTAACTGAATGATGAAAGGTGTAATTTCATTATAACTTTTATATGGCATATATTATCGATTCAAATCATCAGTCAGTTATTATTCTTTCATATGGAAATCCTATCTCAAAATACACTTTTATAATATACTTTCCATATATACATCCTTACCTTATGTTTCAAAGGTGTTAATAAACTTTTATAAATCTGATAATGAATATTTTCTATAATAATGGTTCATGTATTAAAGATCATTTAGAAAATCTTTTTTTCTACCATTATATCTATACAAGTATTTGTACTAATATTTTTTTTCAAGGTTTGTCAAAGCACTGCACTGGGTTCATCAACATTATTTCCTACATTTCAATAGCACATCAGATAACTCTTCTGACAAACAATTATAGCTATCAAATTTTCTCAAAAACTGATAAACACTCGTATTATGAATTTTACATGTCACCAAGCATAAAGGAAGTACATTTAAATGTTGGAAATATAAATAATTCAGATGTTTCAACAAATATTACTGTCAGATTGGGCTGTGAGAGTCTGCCTTCAATAAACAAGTACATATATTCCAAGACAATAAATGTGTTAGATAAAAATATTATTATACCTTTTTGGTTGAATATACCTGGCAGGTATTATTTACAATTTGAATTCATTGAAAAGCAAGGATCAGAAACATCAGTACAGTTTTCACTTGATAGTTTAACTATCAATGAAACCCTCCATAGAAAAAATATAAATTCATTTGCAAGAAGTAAAATAGATCCAGTTGTCTATAAAACAGCTGTTATTGATTTTTATGAAGACAAATTCAGTAAAATTGTTGAACCTTATTTAAGTTATAACTTAATAAAAGAATCAAGTTCTGAAAGCTTCTTGTATACTTACAATATAAACCATGAAAATGAAAAAGAATTTATGGTACCAATACCATTGAATTTAACGAGTGACTATTTTTCTGTTTTGAAATTCCAACTCCAGGATGTTATTGATGTAGGAGGTACATTTCAATTGAGTATGGATTTTCATCCTACAAAGAATCAAGAAGGACACATCGAATTATATTCTGAAACTATTGATCATATCATCATAGGATGTATTAGTCAGAATGTTTATCAGATTCCTACATTACCACAGCATTGCTCAGATAATGGAATTGAAACTATTGCTCCAGTTGTTATAAACAACACTGTAAATAATTCTACAGTTTTTATACCATATCCAGAATCTGGAATGTGGTATGTGTCAATAAAACTTTTCTGTAAGCCATGTTATAACTGCCCATGTTATAAAAAATGCAATGATATCCTTGAGACTTGCACAAAAAATTGCAAATGTGAGAGTATTTATACTTGCAGGAAATGTTTGATAGATTGCAAAAGTGAGGTGGCAAGAACAGCAAGTTGTGCCAACTGTAACTGTGTTAATTGTGAAACATCTAAGAAATCTTGCAATAGTACTATTATGTTTGACTTGAGTTCTTTGCTATGCGTTAAGGGAACATGTGGAGCAAATGGTAGATGCCAACTTAATTTGGCTGATGGCTATATTATTTCAGCTTGTAGGTGCAGAAATAAATATAGAGGTAATGAAATTTTTTTAATCTATTTTACTATGAGTGTTTTTAGTTGTAAATCTAAAATAACACTTGATATGTATTTTCTATTGCATAACATATTCAATTTCAGGAATTGCTTGCAATGATGATTCAAAGGCTACACCATTCTGGAAAATAATTGTTGCCCAAGTCCTACTTATATCCAGTAACTTAATTATGCTCCCTTGTGTTTATGTTGCAATTCGAAGGAAATATTACCCAGAAGCAATAATGTACTCTTTCGTACTTTTATTTTCATCTTTTTATCATGCTTGTGATGTTGGAGACTATTCTATCCAATTTTGTCTAACAACCCATGCAAGCCTCCAGTTTGGAGACTTCTTTAGTGCTCTTTTGTCAATATGGGGTACCATGTTAGCTATTTCAGATTTGGATGTGAGATATAGATCAACATTATATGTTTTAGCTGCTATTTTAGTATCTTATTGTACTGTTATTGACAAAAGGGGAGTATGGATATTCTTACTTGTAACAATTCCTGGACTTCTCATTATTATAATTAGTTGGTATTTAAAGTATAGAAAATCAGGTAAACAATTCATTAAGAAGACCTATCTCAAGTATTATTTTTCAAGTGGCAGTATTGTTATGTTGATTGGAATTATAATTTTTGGTTATTTTCAAACTAATGGAAATTATATGTATTTACATAGTCTCTGGCATTGTATAGCTGGAATTGCGGTGCTTGCAATCTTACCCCGTAAAGATACTTTCAGTCCAATGGAAAATTTATAGACTTTTGTATATTTTTATGTTGTGATAAGGAGGAAATGCTGTATATTGTATGTTTATAGACTAGAGATTCAAAGCATCAATTTAAAAACAGACATAAACATATTTCTGAGATACCGTAATTTGGGTCACGTGAATGATGTGAGCACAAAATGTAAATAACAAATATTGAAAAAGCATTATTTAGGTTTGTTATAAATTGAAATTATATTGAACAGGTTTATATAGTTATGAGAAATATGTGATAAGTTTGATATATCCAGTTGAGATAATTACTTGTGCAGCCTTGATTCTTGCATTTATTGATTAACTTATTTTTAAGATTTATTTTAGTGTTTTTTTTTTAATGTTTTATACAGTTTTGACGCAGTATAAATTTAGCATGTCATTCCACAAATGAATCCTTGCGTTTATACATTTTATTTTTAAAGATAATTTATAATTACCTATAGTTTGCTAATCAATTGTAAAATGTGCCAAAATATTTTATTCACTATCAATATGAATAAGCATATTAGAATCTCAGGTATAATGAAATATCACATTCAATATTTTAATGACCTTGATACGAATATTGGTAATCTGTGTATTTTTATTTAACCACTGTTTCTTGATTTTGAAATAGATGGTCCTGACGAAATATCATCCTTTACTGTTTGAGTATGATATGATTACAGAATTTGAGAGACTGATTTTTTTTTATCAATAATGAAAAATTTAGTGTTCATTTTTATGAATTTCATTCATGTATGTTAGTTAAAACTATTATTAGAATTTCATAAAAAATAAAAATATAACAAAACTAATTTGTAACTGATTAAAAAACAACATTTTTTTGCACAAAACTTACCTTTGTAAAGAATATCTCTGTATATGTGTTACATTTTCCAGCGATTACCTAATTGGTTATTATTATATATAGGTCAATATTTTTGTGATTATATTTCAGTTTTTTTTTACCTCACAAGGGTTATATTCAATTTTTGTGATTAATTTGATTATCTGTAATTTAGGCAAATCTTTTTAATAATAAATAATATACTTCTCTGTTAAAAATTAGTTACCTATGGTAACTGTATTGTGATACATAATCTTGACATTTATAGAATTATTATCAATGAAGAATGGTTTATTAAACAATTAATATATTACTCAATTATTGTTTTAATTGTTCTTAGGTAATAGTATTACCAATCGACTCTTAATATATTATATATGAAAATTCTCAATTGTAAAAGTAGTTAAATTTGCTGTGAATAAATAGAAGAGCAAAATAATAAACTTTATTGAACTGTTTAGAAAAATAGGGTTAACTATAAAGTATATTTTCTAAATATCTGGTACTCATAACATTAAGACATTATTTCATTCCCACCAAGATATCAAAATAAGTATAAATTACCTGAACATATTTGAGGTAGGTAAACCTTTGATAAAAGCAAAAGCTGGTGAAGCAATTTTATTTGAAGTCAATGATCTATATGTATATATATATATAAAATTAAAAAGTAACTTGGAATAAAATTTCAATTTATTCAAATACTTACAAATATATAAAACTTTTTCTGTGATATGGTATGACATAAAATATTACTATCTGGAAGTGATAAATGTCTAGAGTTACAATAGTTGCATCAAGTAAGCCTCTAGTCTGTTGAACTTCTTTCTAAAAGTTCCATTTCATTATATCAAAGTTTTCAAAAAGATGGTTCCTTGAAGTGTGTGATGGAAGTATTACTTATAGTCATTTTCAACCATAATTAGTATTTACAGACCTTGTGAGTTATAATAATTTATGTAAAAGTTTAAATATTGAGAGTTCACCTGACAGATCCAGGGCCAAACATGATTTCTCTCTCAAATTGTTCCGCTTTCAATGTCCCATCAATACTAATGCAATCTTTATTGAAAACTGAATAAGCACTAAGCTCTCCACTTTTCCTAGGATCAGTATTTGTATTCAAATACATAAGGATTAAAGCAGAAGAAATAAAATAAACAGTACCAAATTCTAGCTTAATGAACACTATATAAAGAGTTCCCCAAAATATGAAACAAAGTAGGTAATATAGAAGTTGAAGCCAGGAACAACATATAAGACTATCATCACACAAACTTTCGGTTTCATCCAGAGAAATCACTTCATCCACAGGTAGTAGATTTTGTAGATCTTCAGAATCTTTCATAATTGCTCGGTTTCTCACATATTCTGAGGTAGACGTATTTTTTGCACTCTGATTCTCATCTTTCTTTATTTGTGTTTGTGAGCTAGGTTTTCTTGATGCAAAAAAAGAGAATAATTTTTTTACTTTATATCGATATAGTTTAATTTTTTCTAGTTTTTCTTGCTCCGCACGATATTTTGCTAATTTTTTCTCCATTAACAATAAATTTACAAACAAAACATACGAATACTACACAACGCAACTTTTTTAGATATCAGTCAATACGCGGTTACAGTTATGTTGACGTCGTCAAAATCAGCTGTTATTTAAGGTTGTGGTACTAATAATAAAATGTAACGTTACCTACTCTATTTTTAATTTTTTTTGTATAGTAGTTAGTGTTGTACACAGCCTAACTTTACTTACAGGCCATGAACACAGAATTGGCAACGTCGCATCGCTGATTACATTAGACCAATCGATCTTCGAACAACGGGATAGCTTCATGTAATGATTGCCTTTCAGAAAAATTTTCAGCTCATATTAAAAAAATAGTGTTAACGAAAATTGTAGATCATACAATTATCTATCATTTAATTACCATTAGAAATTATTTATTAACTTTTTTATAAGAGGTACACCTAACAGTCATATTTTACACCTAAAAATGTTTATTAGCTTGAAAATATGAAGTTTGAACAACTTTAATATTTCATTGCAATATATGTAAACTATACTCCAACTATCACTCTAAGATTTAAACAATTTCAGTAATAAAATATGAACACTTATCTTTAGGAGGTCACGAAAATTGTGAAAGATATCAACGGATATTCCAATTCAATATTGCATAGGTTGGAAGGACTATGGATTGGTAGTATCTAATAATTCTTTGATGGTGCTCTTAATTTGGTTAAAAATCTATTTCTAAGTAGACAGCTACAGACCAATCTACTTCCATCATTCTCGAAAGTCTTTGAAAAATTATGGCCTAATAGACTTTTGAGTTTTTTTCAAAAAATTTCAAGTCTTGAGTAAGAACCAACATGGATTTTTGCCAAGCAAAGGAACAGAAACTACAGTTTTTGAACTCACGCAAACGGTTCTGACTGCTCTCGATAAGGGAAATATCCCAATTGCTTTATTTCTGGATCTATCCAAAGCATTTGATTGTGTCGACCATAAAAGACTTCTTTCAAAGCTAAATTCATGTGGTATAAGGAACAAACAACTCGACTTAATCGAAAGTTAAAAATCGAGATCAGTACGTAAAGATAGCGTTAGATGGAGGACACATCTCCACGGACTTGAAGAATATTATGAGAGTTCCAAAAGGATAATACTTGGACCATTACATAAAGATTACATTACAATAAAGATTAGTTCTGAATAACTACCAATCCTAACAAATTTCAAGAAAAAAAATGTTTGGAAAATAATACTTTTGTTAATGCCTGTACTGGTCAGTCAAAACTTCAATAGGTAGCTATTTACATGTAATTTTCAAAGGTATTCCTGCTATCTGTTGCTGAAAATAATACAATAAAACTGTCTATACATCACAGAACACCACAATAACTAAAAAGGGGATTTTTGTTTGTACACAATCAATATTAAAAGTTAGGTATTATTTTTACCTCTCCTGGTATAACCAAAAAAAGCACAACAAATATTCCTGTTTATATTCGAAACACAGCCTAACTCTACTTACTTAAGTAGAGTTAGGCTGTGTTCGAAATTTGCAAGAAATATCTTTCGCTTCCTCTTCAGAATTTCAAAGAATAACACTTTTCACAACTTATGTTTGGACTTGAATGTTATTTCTCTTGCTAAATAGCAATTTATTCAAAGGCAATGAACAAAACCCATTATTATACCATTACAGCATCTCTATTTTTAGGACCGATAGAGACGTTGCCAGATTTCTTAGTTCATGGCTTCTAAGTAAAGTTAGGTTGAATTGCTAATATATTGGCAATTCTACTCTCATGTAAATAAGAAAAGTGTCAGTCATTCCTGAAATGCCAAATGAAACAAATGAACTACTTCTGATTTTTGCAACGTCTCAACCTTGAAATTATTAGGACTATCACAACAAATATTTTATTTATACTCAACTATGTCATAAACATGAATTCAATGAGCAGATTTATAAAAGATAAATTGTAATGAGTGTAGTGATAATAAGAATAACGTGTAATTTTATTAATGTGCAAATTCAATTATGTAACAGACGTATTTGAATACATTTAATTTGTAAGTAAAGTTGAGTTTCAAAAATGTAAAAACAATGTTAAAAAATTAAAAAAAGATGCTATTGAATATATATTCAAGTAAATAATTTATTCTTTGATATATTTTGAATACTACATCAAATTTGAACGAACTGTTGATTCCTACACTTGGATTATCAAATATTACTTACAATTTTTATGGTACTGAACTTAAATCTGAATTATGCACCTGCTTTATGCTTCTGAATTTCTATGGATACTATTCCATTTTATTTATTATATTAATACTAAATTTCTTCAATTCAAGATTACTCGTAATATTTTTTCAGTAATAATCAGAGTTCTACTTAAATGTTTTGACAGACTTGAATTTGTCTCTATATGTTTTTGATTAATGTTAGTATAAATTATTTATATCAAAATATATGTTATTATATTTTTGTTGAATATACTATATACAGTTGGAGATGCATTAATTGCTAGATATATTCAGTGAATATAAATTCAGTGAAACTTAAGTCAAGTGTGTTAATTTTTAATTTTAGAGTTTTTAAATATATTCGTTAACACTTTTTTTGCAGAGACAATTTTTTGATTCAAGGTGTATCTAATCGTCATGGCAGATTTCCGCTTTGGAGATTTTAAAACTCATGTTGAAATACCTGTATTCTTCATCCTACTCAGTATGTCCATTCAGGGTTAGTGGCAATATTAAGAAAATATTTGTATCAGTTGTATTCACTTGTTTTTAATATAAATTGCTACAAAAACTTTTCTTATCAAAAATATTCATTCACATATTTTTATACAAATATGTGAATATATGCATTACTGATTATATAAAGTTAATAAGTATTTCTTTAATTATTGGCTTGAATATTAGATATTTCAGAGAAAAATATACACAATAAAAAAAAGGTTTGAAAAATTTATTTTCTATTAAGTTGTAAATTAATTCCTTAATGAGTTGCACTGCATAAAATTTGAGAAATGGAATAAAAATTAAAAGAAGAAATTTAATTAACACACATGCAAGATGTGCAGAAAAAATGCAGTTAAAGTATAATTATGTTATTAGAATCTGAACTGAATTTCAGCAACACTATATATAGTAGGAAATGGAACTTAGTTTTGTGGAAACAATATTGTGAAGAATTACATGATGAAGCAGATACAATAGATGAAGAGTAAATAACCTGCATAATATAATAGCCTAGAACCAAGTTTATTGGGAAGTGAGGTACAAGATGCCAAAACATACCTCAAATAAATCCTACCAGTTTTTAAGCTGAGATAATACTTAATTTAAAAAAGAGTCCCGCAGTTCCGACATGGGTCTGATAATTGAACAAATCTGTTTCATGCCAATCCATAGAAATTTAAAAATCAAGGAAATTATTTATATCATAAGCCTTCATGTCATACTGAACTAGAATTTGAAAACTTGGGGAACAAAAAATGGTTATTTAACAAACGTCAACTCATTAAAAATTAGCAACATTTCAGCTTATCTATGATCATGTGCTTTAGAGAATATAAGAAAGCATTGGATTTTCTAGGTGGAGAAATCTAAAAGATGGAGGGAGTCCCAAATCATCTAATCGCTTTTAAGAATATGAGGATAATATTGATATCTATGTGAGAATAATGCTGCAATCGTCAATAAGCTAATGAAATATCACATCCCTTCATTACTTAAAAAAGGGTACTTTGACAATTGTCCCAGATTGTTGCGTATGTACCTCATGCGACGCGCTTAAAGGATGACAAAGAGGTAGTTAAAATTAGGAATAGCCTTTGGCATTCAGATGATTGAACCTTAAGTGAGAAAACAGAAGACAATATAGTCGCATGCTGGAAAGACTTGTCATCAAAACCAATAATCTTGGTTTAGACATATTCTTGACAAAACCAAACTCCTATTGATAGAAGTTTCAAAGTAACATTACACTATCTCTTTGTTAAAACAGAAATAGAAAAAAAATTTATATATATATATATAAAACAAAATGAACACTACAACATTCATTCAAAAAATTCAAATTAACCAAAAGAATGTTATAGTAGAGCTAGATATGTGAACATGTATGATGTAACGCCTCCATTATCTGCAAGTAACTCGTCTGTCGCACCACGTCCATCGAAGTATATTTTTCTTAAATATTTCATTCAGTGCCATAAGCAGAAAAACTTCACTTCTGTATATTTTTATTGCACGTTGGATATGTTTAGTTTTTGAGATATCTTTAGCAATGAAAATATGATAATAGTTTTGACAAAGTTGCAATTTGCAAACTCAACTAAAATAAAAAAAAAGTTCTATAAAAAAGCTTGTTATTGCTATAAATATCTTAAGAATATTTTATAATGTGTGCTAATTTACATTAGAAGTTGATATTTTCATAAGTAATTTCTCATAGGAGGATTCGCATTGTTTTTTAATTTCAACAAGCATTTTATGATTTTTAGGTCCAGTTTTTACCAATCTCCTTATTTATCGCACTTGCTATATAAACCTCGGTTACAATGAATCTGAATGTGCCCTATTGGGTTCTGATGATAAGGATGATTATACGCAAAAGCTAGAAGATATAGTTGAACCTTATGCCAATGTAATTTCATTGGTTTTAACGTTTGTGCCAGGAATTATTTGTGCCATATTAGCCCTCTTTATTGGAGCTTGGTCTGATCGATTTGGAAGGAAACCAGTCATGGTTCTTACAATGGCAGGTTAGCATAAAATAATTTTCATTTGTGATAATTGAAGGCTTGCACATTTCTTTCTAGGACAAACTATAAGTTTTGGTATAGTTATATTATTTTGTATACTTTCAAACATATCTTCATGGTACCTGGTTGCCACATGTATTCCTATTATTTTGTGTGGTGGTTTCGCTGCAGCTTTTACTTGTTATCTTAGCTATATAACTGATATTACTGATGAAAATAGTAGAGGCGTAAGGTCAGTACTATTAATGTGCGGAAGATAATTTTTTCCATTACTTGGCTAGTAATTCTCAAGTGATTATTTTCAAGATCTGAAACTATATTTCTTCTAGAATGGGAATATTTGAAGTAGTGATATCTATTGGAATGCTTCTGGGAATGGTTTCCAGTTCATTTATATTGAATTTAGTAGGTTATGTAGGCATATTTATAGTTGCTGCTGGATTTCATTCTTTAGGACTTCTGTACATTATATTTGTTCTTGAGGAATCAGTAGCTACAAGAGAAACAGAGGTTTGTATGTATTTGTTTGTTTGTTTGTTTTAAATTGTCATTCAGTTTATATTTTAAGTATCAACAACAAACAACTTCTGTTAAATGCTTTCGTCTGTGACAAATTGAAAAAGATTTTATCTTAGCATTTTATCTCTAATTGTGTTGAAGTGATGAGTGTTTACGTCTTCAATTAATAAAACACAGTTTCATAATGCTTATGCAATAACAAAAATGGATAGGTATTGTTTGTATAGATTGCTCAGCTTGAGATAAATAGGAATAATTAAATAATATATGTATTATACTCAAATGTTTGAATATAGTAAAATTACATTCACTACTTAATTCATTCAATATGCATAACACACAGACAAAGCCCAGCTTTAAAAATGTATTGACAAAAAGAACTTCACTCGTGCATTTTATGATGAGCTTTTATCTATTACATGTTATGTACCTACATATGTGCATTGTGACAAGCATACTTGGAAAAATCAAACATTGATATCCGAATCTATAAAAATTTTCTGAAAGATGTAAATATTAATTTAAAACACTTTGATCAAGTTTCAATGAGTATATTAAAAGCTCTTCATATGGGTATTTAGCCCATTATCAAGAGTAATAACAGTATTAACATTTGCATGTTAATATTACTATTAGGCTTTTTAATGGACTAACCATCGGAAACATATGTGGAGTTGTTAATATACTCGGTGAAATTTAAGCCAAGTGATAAGCGAAACTTCCGTGTCACTCAACACCCGATGGCAAAAATATCTATACTGTTCGATTTATTTAACCCCACATTTCCTTATTGATATGTTAGAATAGACATCAATCAAAAATAATTTTTATTGATGAAATCTCTGACCAAAATATTCAGTGTTTAAAAGGACACGTTCGTAAAAGGTATTGCCTCAATATACGGTGTATTTTAGGTGGTCATGTTTTAAAGTTAAAGCATTGACAGTTTTACCCATTTAAAACAAAGCCTAATTTTACTTATGTAATTAATTACTGAAATTGTTCAAATCTTGAAGTGATAGTTGGAGTATAGTTTACGTATATTTCAATAAAATATTTAAGTTGTTCAAACATCATATTTTTAAGCTAAAACAATAAGCTTATAACTGTTAGGTGTTCTTAGAAAAAAATTACTTATATGATATGAAGAAATGCTTTTTTTGTATTTTTTGAGATTCCAGGAATTAAAATTAAATTCAAAGATAGGATTACTTAAAATGAATACTTTCTTTGATAATAATTGTTCATTGTGACAGAAATGCAGGGCCGCTTTCAAAAATCTAGCAGTCATTAGACATTCCAAACAATCACATAGTTTCTCATTTTCTGCAATGCTCTAAAATTCCAGCAAAAAGTATAACGAATATAATTATCAGTCTTAAAACTATCACACATATGTAATTTTAAAATTTGTATGTTGAATATATTCCGCAATAAATAAAGTACAAAGGTACAAACAATATACTTTTTGCACTTAATATTGAAAAAGGAATTGATTGTTAATAGCTTATAGGTAGATTATAGAACAAGTTCTCATTTAAAATCCAATCAAATTGAATATTATAGTGAAATCTACTTGCATATGCAAGTATTTGCAGAATTTTAAGAAATTTTTATTAATGACTGAGATTGAATTCTCGCTTAACTCTTGATGAAACATAATTAAATTAAATTAAACTCTTGGCTTAATGTTTCACGATTATATTTAACAACATGAATTGGTCAACATGTTTCGAGCGTTAGCCCATTTTCAAGACTAAACTACTATAAGGAACGTACAACAAATTAATATCTATACAATGGATGTGAGCGAGGAGGATAATTGAAAATCTAGATGTTCATTTACGATTTCTTCTTTTTTCTTCCAAGAACCGCTTATTTCAATTGCTTCTAAAAGGTCTTTAGACCTTTTTAGACAATTGAATAGTAGCTAAGTCTTGAAAATGAGCTCACGCTCGAAACATGTTGACCAATTCATGTTGTTAAATATAATCGTGAAACATTAAGCCAAGAGTTTAATTTAATAAAATTTTTTATTAATTTTTTCAGGGAATGCTCAAGGCATTTTTCGAGTTTGAGCAGATCAAACAAATAACTGCTACAACGTTCAAAAGGCGACCTAATAATCGAAGAAGTATTATATTACTATGTGTCACGATTAGCTCTTTATTCCTTCTGGCTGTAATGTCTGAAGGGGGCTGCATATACTTATTTTTGAGATTGAAATTTGGATGGTCTCTTAGGAAGTACACAATATTCTCAAGTGTAAAAGACGTCTTGTACGTTGTGGGAACCTTCTTGAGTATTTACGGATTGCATAAAATTCTTAAAGTCGAAGAGAGTATAGTGATTTTGATGGGACTCATATCGTGTATAAATGGAAGTTTGGTTCAAGGATTGGCAACCACTGATACCCATATATATTTTGGTATGAATTAATAATTCGCATAATATGATAAAGAATAGCAGGTGCATTCGAAGTTTCCCACTTTACAAGTTCAGCGCCTTTTTAAAAATTCATCATCTGACTACAGTAGCGCCACTCAGAGAATATACCCTGAATTTTATATTCTTAAATTTGGTATGCTCGGTGGCGCCACCCTAATTTGAAACCGTTCGATTATCATATTTTGATACACAGAAATCATATCCTACTTATCTTTAGCATTCTTATAATATGGATCTGTGTCCAAATATACTGTTTATCTATAATATAAAAAGGAATCGCAAAATGTGTTGGTAAGCGTTAACTCAACAACTCATGGACCAATTTAGCCAATTACTTTTTTAAAATGTTCGTTGAAGTCCAAGGATGGTTTTTACGACGGAAAAATTCAAATAGTTGCCGGGAAAACCGTAAAAACAACCCATTTCTTTTTTCCATACAAACGTTCTCTAACTAAAATATAAAGTCAACGGCTGGACCGAGTTCATTATTTTTTTTTGTTGTAATTGTTATTCTCTGGGAAAAAATTGCGTGTAAAATTAGAAAATTAAATAATACTTAATAATATAAGTAACAAATAATTATTAATTCTCGTTAATTAATTAATGTTAAAAAACTGAATATCTTATCACACATTTCGGTTAGTTTAGAGCCATTACGACTAATATTCATACTTCAATTCAATAAAAACTTTTGGTTAGTTTAAATAGACTAACATACACGTTACTAACATGGTATATTTGATTATAAAGAAGAGTACATATTAGTTTCTTTAATTTACAGTAGAACCTTCGTTTTTAAAAATGATAGCTATTAGATGTATAAACTCAAGTCGCAGAACTCGCAATGCAGCAAGTCAAAGATATAAAAGAGCAAGTCAAACTGACAAGCAACGCGAAGCTTGGTATGAAGTTGAACGGAATCGAAATTAACAATATGAAAATTTTGCGTTAACTCCTATCGGCCTGCATTCAATTATAACGTTGAAATAGATTACAGTTAACAGCAAATCGTTGCTATTGGACCAATGAACGTTGTGTGTCAATATTGCAAGGCAAGGTTTAATTGTCATTGATAAGAAAATACGAAATAAGAAAATGCGACAAAATATTGCGCGAAGAGTCAATTCAAATAGACGCTATTTGTATAGACACCAGAGTCACTATATTCATTGGTTTCCGGGAATGGACTAAATTCTGAACATTTTTTTTACTTGTATCCGGAAAATATCTCATATAATTATTGATGAGATATATGTTACAAATACTTGGTACTAAATTAGGAACATGCCGCTCAACTATAGAACGGTCAGGTTAAAACTTTCAATATATCAAACGTCTTAATATAATTATTATTTGATAATTCGACTGATTTAAAATAACAGGAAGTATTGCAGTCCCTTCGTAAGTGAACAAGTCTCTGACTGCATACGGGATAAATATTAAAAACAAGATAGTGTAGCACAAATAGTAGACTGTGTCTTTCCGGCTTTGTGAAAAATATTCAGATAAAAATAAATGTGCGTACAAAATTCCCCCGGTCAGCTAGTTTTTCATAAATTTTTTAACTTCAAAGTCATTACCTGAAATAAATTACTAAAAGTTATCATCTGGCTACAGTAGTGCCACCCTAATTTGAAGCAGTTCCACTGTCAAATTGAGATGATATCCTTCTGTACCTTTTATGTTCTCATAATATTAATCTGTGTTAAAATAACAAAGCGTTTATTTTTCATAAATTTTTTAAAACTTTCACTTCAAAGTAGTTACTTCAATTAGAAAACTTTTTTGATGAATTCACTTACTGACTCAGTTATATTAAGTTGATCTCATATTAATGAATATTTTGAAAAACCACTATGTCGAATATAACTTAACTTCAAACACTTGAACTTATGATTTACACTTTATTGACTACATAGCAACACGCGTTTCGTCGTTACAAACGACTTCTTCAGATGCTTACATAATAATCATTTTTTTTTTAAATATTAAGGCTCAAATCTATCCTGAAAATATTTATTTAATATGAAGTTATTGTTTTCATATTTGCGATATTTCAAATGCTGTAATTTATCTAAATACTGATATTTCTCTATAAAATTAAAAAATTTCACAGGTGCTCTGTTGAGATCATTGGTTGGCGGAGTGAGTCCTATGTTACGTTCGCAAATATCTAAAATATCAGAACCAGATGAAGTAGGGAAAATATTTTCAGCACTTATTATGTTCGAAAATTTTCTACAATTGCTTGGTTCTCCACTTTATACGTTTATTTACAATGGCACATTGAATACACATCCTGAATTTTTCAATTTTGTATCTGCAGGAATAATAGGCGTAACGATATTTTTAACAGTGTAAGTAGAAATCAGAAATGTCTGTTACAGTCTATAATATAATAATAATGACTACATTAATTTATTATTAGAAATGTGGACTTTGAATAGATATAGTAAAATATTTTCTGTAACTTGATGTTCTTTTACTAAAAAAAATACAGATTTATTATCACTGGTAAATCACAAATACTCTGCTGTTCGAATTAATTGGGACAAACATATTTTTTTTTCGTTTGAGTTACTGTAGTAAGTATGTGAGTACCAGGTTGGCCCAAACACCCTCACATCTGCTTGTTTACTACATGAGGTGATTGAGGGTTCGACCTTGACCATCATTTACATTCTGACCGGTTTTACCTCGCCAGCAATTCAGTTGTGAGTCTACCGGTGCGACAGTTGGTTTCAATTTTGATACGTGCTGTTTTGTCTTGTATATCCATCGATGGATATCATTCCGAGGAAGCGTTCCAAAATTATCGTGCTTAATGAACACACATCAATGACTGCAAGAGATATAGCTGAAGCTGTTGGTGCGGGAAAGTCCAGCGTTTCGAGAATTTTAAAAACATTTGAAGAAAATGGCTCATCGTCTCCAAAAAGAAAAGGATACTGTGGCCTCAAACGCAAAACTACTCCAAGAATAGACAAATTTTGATAAGAAAAAGCAAAATTGATCCGAGAAAGACAAGCACTGATCTTCGAAGAGATTTGGTTTCTGGTGTTGAGGTGAGCACCTCAACTGTGCGAAAACGACTGCTGGAGGTTGGCCGTAAGGTAAGAAGAAAGCAACTGCTTACCCAGAAAATGATGAAGAAACGTTTGGCATGGGCCAAAAAGTACCGTGCGTGGACTGTGGACGACTGGAAAAAGGTGGTTTTTAGTGGTGAGACACATTTATTCGTTCAAGGGTACAAATTAAGTGTTGTTAGGCGGAGTGATGGGGAAACTTCGCGGCCTGATCACATCCAACAAACAGTAAAACATCCTCCGAAACAAATGTTTTGGGGTTTTTTCACAACCAATGGCACTGGACGATTAGCTCCTATAACAGGGGTGATGAATTCAGTGAAATATATGGAAATATTGCGCACCAGGATGGTCTCATTCATGGAACCGTTTGGTGGAACATTTCAGCACGACCTGGCTCCCTGCCACAATTCCAAAAGTGCAGGCCTTTATGCCTGGGAATGAAATAAAAGTACTCGGTTGGCCGGGGAATTCACATGATGCGAAAGGAGGACATACTTCATATTAATATGGAGAATTTACACTATTTTGTATGTATTTACTTCATTAAAAGGTAAGATTTTACAAAAACATTGTTTTTTATCTTTTGTCCCAATTAATTCGAACACCATAGTAATCAGTAATCTTATTTTCATCCAATACATTAAAATTACTACAACTGTTTGGAAAATCAATTTTTTTATGACATTTATCTTAATCTTTAACGAATTCCTCTTCTTTTTTCAGATTGGTTCTTGTGCAACACATTAAGTTGCCTCGTGAAACTGGTTTCAGTATTCTACATGAAAATATAAAACCTTCAGATGATAACGAAGATGACGTAAATTGCTAATCTTTTTAAAAGAACATTAACTAAGAACGATATACATTCTTCATATCTTTTCAAGATATTCCTCATTTAAAGAACATATATTGAACTTTAGTTTATGTAATTAATTAGATGTAGATTACAAGAAGAAATATTATTCTTGGCATAAATTTTCTACGCACTGTGATAAGCTATCATTTAGGTGCTAAATGTATTCAAAAATATATTTTAATCGATTTAAATATTGTGATGGTGCTAGATATATATCAATATTATGTTTTTAGTCTGTCTTTATTTTAATTGTTTTTATTATTAAAATTGAAGTGCTTGAAATTTCCTTTTTTCTGGAAAATCTTTCACAATATTTATCGCAGAAAAGATTCAGAATTTCTGTTTAGATAAGAAGATTTAAATTGTTATGAAGTATATTAATAAAGTTTATTAATTTTGAGTAATATCTCTATTTTAATTTACATAATTATATGAAACAAATCGATCAATTCGCAACAACTAATATGCTTTCCATAAATGAATCAGTAAATTCGAATATAACACTTTATCTAATATGAGAAAAATAATATATAAAAGTTTCTAAATAGTTTTTTGATTTTCACTATAATTCAGTTAAACATAACAATATTGTTTTGTCAAAACAGTGGTTTCATCATATGTTGATGATAAACTGTTTATCATCTACATCTGATGAAGCCATTGTGTTGGCGAAATAATATTGTTATGTTTGAATAAATTATGGTGAAAATCAAAAAACTACTCGGTTTTATTTACATTATGTACCTATTTAGATTTTCATCAAGTATCGGTCAATCGATCAAGATATAAAAGTTTATATTATCTATAGTTTCCATAGCGGGATAAATTACGTTATTTAAACAATTTATTGTTTCGTTAGCATATAATTTTCAATATTTCTGGAAAAATTAGAGCCTGATTCATCCCCACTGCCTAATTATACATAACTACTGAGCAAGTATGCTAAGCAGATAACCTAAGCCATTCGTTGACGATTATACTTTATAGATGATGGAGCGTGTTATTTTCATATTGCTGCTTCAGTTTTTATTTGATGAATACTAAATTTTCGTGAGCAATGGTGCGATTAAAAGAAATTTATCTAAACTGATTAAATAACCAATATAATATAATTTCAACAGAAATATATGTAATCAGGAATTATACCGAGGTAATTTCATTTATGTTATTTCTATATCACAATTATTTAATACATAGGATAAAAAAACTTGGCTTAGTTTCACATAATTATATAATTGCTTGCTTGACAATTGTTTCGGTGTGAAACTTCCAAAATTTAAACTTAAAGGCTAATATCGCAAAACAATGTAATTCTGTGAAAATCAGCTAAGTGTTATTTGTTCAATATATTGAACCATGTTTAATATATTGATTATAGAGATTAGCGAATATTCAATAAAATTATTTGATTATTGAATTAATCATTAAAAAGTTTAAAAAACATGAATATGATAAGTGTGTGAAATTGTTTTATATAAATATAAACAATTGAACATTGAAGCGTAAGTAAAAGTGAAACTTCCTAGGGGCGTGTAGTATATTTACTCGCATTAAAATCAAATTGAGTTATCTTCTTTGCCAACTCGTATAGCTGATAGTTGATTTTTTGGTTCTCTTGCTCTATTCTGATTTGAACTACTCTAGTCATTCATTTGTATTATTTATCAGAACCTGTATAATATAACACAAAATCCATATGGAAATTAATACACATTAAATGATTGCTTTATGTTTTTATGATATATTTAATAAATGTGATATCGGAAGCTAACCTAATGGACCCGATATGTTTTCTATTATATGCAAGAATAGTCATGAGATGAGTGATTCATTCCTAGTTATCAAGAAAAGCTATGCATCATATCTCTTAGTTGTTGAATAGCCTTGGGCGACTATACTTTATAGACAAAGATAAACTTCCTATTGTTCTAAAAACTTTTATTCTTGCCATGCCACACAGAAAAGTATATCTAAGCTATTAATAAATACTAATGTTACGAAAAAGATCGAATATTTAATTAAAGAACAGGTTAGTTGTGAATTATTAATGATCTCTGTTGAACTTGTTTTTTCATTTTTAAAAGTTTCAAATATTTGACAATAACTATATCATGTGCTTGTTAAAAAAATTCTATTTGCTATCGATCTGGTAATAGTAATTTTAAGGTAAAGTACTTCAAACTTGTGTTTTTTAACCACTTCCTTTATACCTTTACTTCCTCTACATGCTCTACTTTTTGATAGTGATCCTTGGTATACACTGATCCACTTTATGACAATAATATTTCTGTATCAAAGTAAATCTTATTTCAGATTTTTTAATTCTGAGAAATTATATGGGAACCTAAAATGGCTGGATTGAGATTTGAGAATTTGAAGACTCTTATAGAGATACCAACATTTTGTTCAGTTTTTGGATTATTTATACAAGGTATGAACTATTTAAATTTTCATGTGTATCAATAATACATATTTATAAACTATGAAGTGTACTCTCTTATTATTCAGAAGTAGATTTTGGAGTAATTGGAACTACCAAATGGTTCCAAATCAATTTCACATATTAAATAGTATTTGTCAAATTTCAAGCATCTAATATAGATTTCTTGTCATTGAATTGCTTTTTTCCTTACATCATTATGAGCTTAAGAACTTTTATATTGTTTAGCTGTAACTATAAAAGTTAGTCTAGTGAATTTAGACAATTTTTTGTAGAATTACAAGTTACATTGTAATATAAGATATTTTTCATTTGGGTAAATATCATTGTATCTAGAGAGCTTTTGTCTAAACTCTAACATTATTTCTTTGAGTGTTTATCATGCCAGTTTCATCATGTGAATTTTTTTATTTTTGTGGCATTGTTAATTAATGTCAATATTGAAATAAACAACTGAAAAGTAAAGGGGTGGTAGTTTGCAGGAACACACTTTCTGACTTTCATCTGTGATAAACAGGAATTTCTTCCATTTGATATTGACTTTAAAGATATAAAATTGTATTAGTTCATTTAATGTAATTCAGGGTGGACAATTTCCACATAAGAAGGAATTCAACTAGAACTTTGCACCCCAAATAACTTGGTGCAATATAAATATATAGTGAATTGTATTTAAATAATTATCTCATTTCAGTTTCAATTTTAACAAATTTTGTTATATACCGCACATGTTATGTTAGTCTGGGATACAACCAATCTGAATGTGCATTATTAGGAACAGGAAGTAAGGATAATTATACTGAACAATTGGAAAAACTTGTTCAACCTGAAGCAAATGACATATCGTTATACTTACAATTGCCTGTAGGTCTGTTGTGTGCCCTTTGGGCTCTTTTTGTAGGGTCATGGTCTGATAAAAATGGTAGAAAACCAGTTCTTGTAGCAACAATGATAGGTGAGCAAACATGTTCAAGTAATATTACATAATAATAAAATGTTATCAATAAACTGCCCTCTATTTGGTATTTAATTAGTGTAACTAATTAACTACATTAACATTTTTGATATACCAATTGTGTATTACTACTTACTTTAAATATATAAATATATATATATATATATATATATATATATATATATATATATATATATATATATATATATATATATTTATATATTAAAAGTATACTATAATTTTCTTTTGATAATTTTTTGACAAATTATTCATTTTCCTTGTAGGGATAAATGTTAGAGAATATTGAATGACTACATTCATTGAAAGCGTGAGACAGTTATGACAGACTCCAATAAATGAAGGCATCCATTTCAATATTCTCTAATATTAGAAAATAACTGTAAATTTCTGTCTTAGAATTGACAGGTGGATTGAAGTCGTTGCCTTTCGTTTGTTGGACTGATTTGTAACTGATAAGTACTTTGTAGTAAGAAAGAGTAACTTCCTTACGCTTCCAATAAATGTAGGCATCGATTTCAATATTCTCTAATATTTACCCCTAAAGGGATAATGGATTCATCGCATTGCTCATGTTAATATAATTCATTTACAATAACTTAAATATTATGTGTAATATTTAATAGTGTTGGCATTTACTTGATGTAAATCCATTATAATTGAATATAACTTGCATTCAAACACTTGAACTTATGATTTACACTTTATTGACTACATAGCATGACGCGTTTCGTCGTTACAAACGACTTCTTCAGATGCTTACAGAATAATTCATTATTATTATACAGAATAATTACATTATTCTGAAATTGTAATTTTAAATTAATTTAATATATTCATCATTTTTAGCTCAAGCATTGCAGTATGCAATGATTTCTGTTATTTGTATGGTACCAAGTGTATCTCCATGGTTCATTTTGATTACTTCAGTTCCCTTGATTCTCACTGGTGGATTTGCAGCAATGTTGACTACTTTTCTCTGTTATCTTACTGATGTGACTAATGAACATAATAGGGGTACCAGGTAAATTTAAATCAAATATTTACTTCAAGGTCTGTGCTGAGAAAGCAGAAGTCAGATATAATATCTCTTTAATATTGTAGAGTGATTCAAAAGGAATCGGATAGGAACTCAGAATTTGTTATGGAATAATCTATAAATCCTGGTTCATAAAAAGTCATTCTTCTGATGTCTTGAAAAATTAAAGATCAAAATAGCCTTTTATATTTGATTTAGCTCATTACTATGAGAGGGTCGGTAGTCGAACGGTATTACTGATTGTATAACGCTTTCAGCTTACTGGTGGGTTTGATTCCCACTATGTTCTAGCGTTAAACTATAGGTCCAACTTTCTGAGAAGCACAGCTTTTGAAAGAAAAACTAGCATTCGTAACGCAGTATTCTTATTATATTCCAAATGCTTACATACTTTATTAACTTTTGAATTCCCATTTTAGGTTAGGTTTCTTTGAAGTTATATTTTCTGCAGGCACGATACTTGGTACATTTTTAAGCTCCTACATATACGAAGCAATTGGATATGTTGGGATATTTTTAGTTGCTACTGGACTTTTACTCATATCCTTAGGTTATACAATATTTGTCTTGGAGGAATCAATGTCTGAGGCGCAGATACAGGTGGGCATGTTATACATTTTCATTAATATGATATACAATTTGACTTTTTTGAACATTAACAATACTTAATATGCATTATAAACAAATAATACGTTCCCAAATTTTTATAAGTTTATTGACATTCAGTTACAAAATTTTGTTTTTCATATAACTTATACTGATTTTCTATTAGTGCTGATTTAAAGACTTATTTATGTCTTGCTCACCAATTCATTAAAGAGGTATGTGATATAACTGGGCTCAAAAACATACACTGATAAAAAAAAAAGGATCAAGTATAAATGAAGATTGGGACATAGTTACAAAGTAAAGAGGAGAAAAAAAATTTGGTGACTGAGATTGAATTCTCGCTTAAATCTTGGTGAAACATAATTTAATATTAAATTAAATTAAACTCTTGGCTTAATGTTTCACGATTTATTTAACAATATGAAATAGTCAAAATTTTGTTTTTCATAGCACTTATACTGATTCTCTATTAGTGCTGATTTAAAGACTTATGTCTTGCTCACCAATTGCTCTTGAATTCATTAAAGAGGTATGTGATCTAACTGGGCTCAAAAACATACACTGATAAAAAAAGGATCAAGTAGAAATGAAAATTGAGGCAATGTTACAAAGTAAAGAGGAGAAAAAAAATTTGGTGACTGAGATTGAATTCTCGCTTAACTCTTGGTGAAACATAATTGAATATTAAATTAAATTAAACTCTTGGCTTAATGTTTCACGATTTATTCAACAATATGAAATAGTCAACATGTTTCGAGCGTTAGCTCATTTTCAAGACTTAACTACTATAAGGAACGTACAACAAATTTATATCTATGCAATGGATGTGAGTAGGGAGGATAATTGAAAATCTACTTGTTCATTTACGATTTCTTTCTTTTTCTTGGAAGAAAAAATCGTGAAACATTAAGCCAAGAGTTTAATTTAATTTAATATTTAATAAACAAATTTGGCTTAATATTTGACTTGTCGATGAGATTCAGCAAATATATTTCGCAATTTGTGCAAACATCATACACCAGCTGAAGATTAATTAAAGTTGAAATGAAATCACGTTTTCGTTTGGCCTATAGCACATTTTTAAACGCAACGTATTTTTATAAGGATACATTTTTAAGGCTGATTTAACTGATATAACAATTTTGCGAAAAATGCTTTAAATGGTCATCAAATAAGATCGCTCATTCATATTTTAATCTGTTTTTCAGATTTATCGCCAAGAACAACAGGTATCATCTATGGAACAGTTGAGGGAAATGGCAAACTCAGCTTTAAGACAACGGCCCCATTATGAAAGATGTTTGATTCTACTCTACATTCTTATAACTTCACTTTTCATATTTGCATACTTAGCTGACATGACCATTATATATCTATTTCTGCAATTGAAATTTGGATGGTCTCTAGAAAAATATAATATTTTCTGTAGTTTGAGGGATACTCTGACTGCTCTTGGGACATTCTTTGGAGTTTATTATCTTCATCGCAAGTTAAATGTTCATGAAAGTATATTAATTGTAATGGGATTGATTTCTTGCCTTAACTCTTCATTGGTGCAAGGACTTGCAAGTGAAGATTATCATATTTATTTTGGTGAGTCAAATTATATTTATTCACACAAATAAAAAGATATATATTCATGTTTGTGGTCCATTTCATAATGTACATAGAAGTTATGCTGTAGGAAATGGTTATTTAAATTACAACCATATTCTTGTATGCAGTGCAAAAATTGATGATGAAGAGTTTGAAATCATCCAAAAAATATAAATTATCATAAATGAAATCAATTATGCTTGTATAGAATAATTTGTAAGTTCTCAACATATTTTCTGTGTAAAAGTAACAAACTTATGAGTGAAATTTTGTGCAATATGCAAGAAGGGGCAACCATAAAATTTAAACAAAAAAATTTATTATTGAATGTATAGAACAGTGTAACTACATTCCAAGTTATTTATATTATTATATTTTTAGCTGCTACTTTGAGATTTCTAGCAGGAATAGTGAATCCCATGGTGAGATCTCTAATTTCTAAGACAGCTCAACCAGATGAAGTCGGAAAAATATTTTCTGTAGCTGTTATGTGTCAAAGTGTCTTTCAGTTAATAGGATCTCCTGTATATACTGAAATATATAACGATAGTTTGAGCAGTTGGCCGTCATTATACAATTTTATTACTGCAGGAGTTTATTTTGTGTCATTAATCTCAAGCATGTAAGTTTGATATTTATCTTTTTCATTACCTTTAAATATTATTACTAAAAAACTGCAATAAATTTAGCTTTCCAATTCTTTAGAAAATATGACCTACTAATACGTAATTATATTGATTATTTTTTTTGAAGTGAACTCTGCTAATGGTGACTTTCGAAGATATTCTTATATAAAAAGTTAATGAGTTCGTTGTTTCTGTATAGATTAATATAAGGAAAACGTCAAAAATTGATTTTTCCCAAAAAATAATCTCGGTAAATGCTACACATACTACAAAATTAGTAGGTAGGGTTATACACCTCAAACGTCCTGCATAATTATAAATTATTACTATTATACTCATAATTATCAGCCATTTGGGCATACAAATCTCATATCATTGGCAAAGTAACTTATACCTACAATAGTCCAAGGAATAGAACGGTTAAACTGGCACTTTGTGGAATCCTGCAAAAAAGTTAAGTGTTAGCGATATTTTTGAAGTATTTATAACATTACTAGCTATAACATTTTCTCAATCATTGAAAAAAGAAGTATTACCAAATAAATCCGCATAAAAATAAATAATATACACAAAATACAAAACATGTAACATAGAAGTTTAAGTCCAAAATTCACTGTATAATAAAGAAAAAACATTTTACCTTCATTATAAACTAATAGGAATTTTAAATCACTGCTTTCATTATTTAAAACTAACGAACTATTGAATATTAGGATTTTAGAATATGAAATAAATCAAGAACACAGATATAAAAGGTAATGTTGAGAATAACCTGAATGTATTTAGCTAGAAGGTATGAACAACGAAAAATTTTTGGTTAAAGATCTTATAGATTAGAATTCGTCATTTTTGTCAACTTATGTTCGTCTGTAATATATTTCAGTATCATTGTCTTCTTGCTTAACAAATCGAACAAGATAACCTTTAAAATTTTGGAAGAAGATGGAAGAAATGACGACGTTGAGGTTTCACCTGGTTCAATCAATGATGGGGACCAAGAAATAATATCTTAAATAGAAAACTAAAAAACTGTATTTAATAATTTTTACACAACCAATACAGAATTCAAATTTTAATATTTTTGATATCCATTGACAAAAATGTAGTAACTGTGATATTTTATTTAGTTACATAGAATTATAAAAATTTACCCATGTTGATATTATAAATTGATATAAATCAATAATTTTAAGATGTGTTGTTTATTTATATACATTTTTGTAATTGAATATATCTAGAAAAAAAACAAAACTATTTATTATATAAGTGAAAATAAAGTACTTTAAGAAATTTTGAATTCTCATTTGTAACCTGTAGATTGTTGATCTGGATGGTGTTGGATTAGCATTGATCAAACAGCTAATATTTCATATTTATGCAATATTTTTTGGCCTCAAAAGTTTAAAATTACAGAAATTATATATAAATATAATTATGAGAAATTATATATATATATTTATAATATATGAGAATTAAAATAACATTTTAAAAGTTTTTGAACTCGACTAGCATTCGAACCCAGGTCTTCAGGTTTACACCCCACTTACTTATTTACTTAACAAATCTTTATTTACAAATATTAACAATACGTATATAATACATAAGTTATGCAAAAATTTAACATTATATATCTTAAACTAAATACATAATTCATTTTTCATTACAATCTTAAAATTTTCACAGTTCCTACTTATTAGTTTTACTGTACATTTACTTCGTTTTTGACAAATATCATCTTATATATATATATATATATATATATATATATATATATATATATATATATATATATATATATATATATATATATATATATATATATATATATGAGGGATCATATATGTGTAGATGATCGCTTTGCCTTTAGGTAATTATTTTTTTTTTTTTATATTTTATTTGTGCATTATCATTATATTCACATATTTTAATTCTACAATACAGGAAACTATTTGCGAAAACCTGTTTTTGATACTTATGTCGCCTGACGAATTGTTGGCTTCTGTGTTCGATTATAATCATATCTAGCAGAGGTCACCAAAGGAATGCTTTTCTACGAGATTTAAATACCAGGTATGTGGTAGTGCGTTTTTGGTTCATATTCTCTCGTTGAATATAGGTAAATGTTGATATGGTAATCTGTGTTTCATGTTTTCTGTGTTGTGTGCTCTGAGGTTTGTTATATTTTTAGTCAGCGGGTTGTTCAGCTGTGTTTTGTAAAATTTGTTGGCCATGTTATCTATGTATTGTCTGAGCGGTTCTATATTCGCTTCTCGATGCAGTGTATCTATTGGGGTGAATCTGTCCATTTTTGTTATAAACCTTAACATTTTATTTTGAAAAACTTGCAAAGGTCTGAGTGTTGCATTACTTACGTTGCACCAGGCTGGTGCAGCGTATGTTATTCTTGGTCTTATTATTGTGGTATATATTAACCTCTTATTATATTTGCTGAGTTCACTATTTTTATTGAGAAGTGAGTATAGGTTTTTGGAGATTCCAAATGCTCTGTTTATTGTGCTTCGTATGTGTTTCTTGAAATTTAATCTTCTGTCCAATTCTACACCTAGGTATTTTACAGACTGTTTTGTGTTAATAATGTGATTACCTATTTTCAGTGGTGTTAATATTTTATTGTTCGTAAATTTTCGTGTAAATATTATTTGTTCGGTTTTTGTTGTATTCATTTTTATTTTACACCCCACTGCTTTGGACCGCTAAGCTACCGAGGTCTACACTTTGAGGTGCAACTTCGTCGGACAATTATTAGACAAAGTTGTAATATAACAACGAAACGTCAACAAAAATGAACTTTTTCATATCAAAAAAGCCTGTTATTGCTAAAAACTTTCAAAATAAAATATCTTAAACAGGCAATAAATCAATTTCAAGAAATATATAAATATATATATATATATATATATATATATATATATATATATATATATATATATATATATATATATATATATATATATATATTTATTTTCAATGTTTTTAGCAATAACAGGCTCATTTTAATATTAAAAAATTTATTTTCGTTGATGTTTCGTTGTACATCACAACTTTGTCAAAACTTATTGCTAAAAACATTGAAAATAAACTATCACCACTAAACTAACTAAACACCAGAGTATCTAGGAATGGAATGCTATTGTTATTTTCTGTTTCGACGGTGAATTTTATCGAGGGGTGATAGGCATTGAATGTTGCAACTATTTCGTCGATTTTATTTGCGGGTACAGCGCAAATTATATCGTCGACGAACTTTTTCAGGAAGGGTATTTCAAAGGAGAGATTAGGTATACATGAATTCAAAAGATCGTCCATTACATATTGTGCGATAATTGGAGAAAGACAGCTTCCCATGGGTGTTCTAAGATACTCTGGTGATGAGAAAAAATAACAGCATAATGCTAAACTGGTACCAAAAGAACACTCATTCCGGACGTTACATAAATTACCTTTCCTACCATCCATTTAAAACGAAAAAGAATTTCATACTAGAGTTCAAAAGACGTATAAAAAATATTTGTCATCCAGAATTGTATCAGAAAAATATTTCAAAATTCAGGGGAATTCTGCTTGATAATAGTTATCCCCTTAAACTGATCGATAAATTATTGAGAGCTTGTAGTAATATAATTGAAACAAATCAGGAAATTATCAGCAACAACAGCCCAGAGAATCTACCATTCGGTGTTTTACCGCATATACACAATCTAACGCCAAAACTGATCAAATTATTCCATAATAAAATAAAAATAGTCCAAAAAAACACATTAACGATACAATCATTATTTACTCGCACAAAACATCCGATAGAATTGAAATTCAAATCAAATGTCGTCTACAAAATTCCTTGTCAAAATTGCGATTCTGTATATATAGGTCAAACATCCCAAAATCTTCACTCAAGGATCATTTCTCATAAAAGTGATTGCCGAAATACCAACAAGACGAATTCCTCTGCATTAACCCAACACGTACAAGCCACTGGTCATAATATGAATTACAATGCCACAAAAATTTTAGATCACGCAAATAATTACAACAAACGCCTTTTATTAGAAATGGTTCATATCAAAAAGACAGGAAATTGTATTAACAAAAAATCTGATACAGATAATTTAAGCAATATATATATATATATATATATATATATATATATATATATATATATATATATATATATATATATATATATATATATATATATAAATCTCATAGGTTCTTCTGATTAATAGCTCATATTCTGATATCCTATTCACCGAAAAATCCATTCTAAATACATAAAACAAATTCATTCTCTTTTCGTTAGTCATAAAACTTCGGCCAACGTTATGCATTTTAAGAAACGCCCTTAAAAACATCTGGGAACGCTCCACTTGAAAAGCGAAATTGAGAAATACAGTCATTGTCGTCGCTTCCTTCGACTACCTAGCACGTAGAATGCAGTAATATTCCAACCCAATGCATTTGGGAACACTTGTACTTATTTTCAAAATTCAAAAAACTAATGTACTTTCGAACTAACTTCACAGTAATTGTAAGAAAAAACTTTTTATAGTGCCTTGCTATATAAATTGTTAATTTTTGTACTATTTCAGCCCTGAAGAAGAAAATAAACATTTTCGAAAGCTTGGAAAATACTAAATATATATTGTGTGTGTGTGTGTGTGTGTGTGTGTGTGTGTGTGTGTGTGTGTGTATTTAAAATAATATATATTTGAAATGATTAAAGGTATCAAAGCATGTGACTAAAATTTAAAATATGTCTAATGTGAGAAACTAACAAACAGGAGAAGATAACCGATTATTGCTAAGTTAATGATGGAAGTGAAGAATCCATAGTACGGTGGGAGTAGGTACGATATTAGTATTCTACTAGTAGTCCATCTAAAAAATTTTAATTTTTTGTAACATTTATAGAAGCATTTTGCTTTTATAATAATAATAATATTTATTTATCTGAAGCTATACACAAATGGTGCATTCGCGTTGAACGCTTACGTACTGTGAGTGCTCATGCTTATAAGCACAAATGTTTAGTATTCGAGTTGGCCTATAAGCGCTTAGAATCAATAACTGAATTTCGTTCGTTTTGGATACTGTGAGCGTCAATAATCATCAACATGGCAACTGTTTACCAAATAATAAATAATTTATTAGAAATTACCGATGATGATGATAGTAATGAGTTTGATATGATTGAAGATAGTGATAATAATAAGTGATAAGTTTAATTACTTTCTGGATCAGTTAGCTCAACAGAAAATAATTGTGTTCTACAGCTTGCCATTTTTGCGGAATTGTAAAGAATTTAACAATTTTTATTTGACACTCACAGCACCAAGTCAGCAACCACGAAGTATAGATATTATACTTCGTGTCAGCAACGATGAAAACGACATGTAAGCGCGCTCACAGCGAGTAAGCGTCCAACGCGAGTGCACCCAAAATCTACATATATGAACTGTCAATTTTCAATTACATACCTATCTCATTATTTAGAATATACTTTCTTAGATCACGCTTAAATATCTTAATACCAGTACTAGTTTTCAATATACTTGGTAAATTATTGAAAGCCTTAAATCCGTCATCGTATATATATATGCTATTTTTAGATTCAGAAAGCTTACAACTTTGGATATAAAAACTATCAGTAATTCCAGTATTGTACACATGCACATCACTGACATATGTTACATTTTTTATTACATTACATGGAAACAACTGATTTTTTATTTTAAATATGAATAATATGAAGCAAAGAGTATTCTTTGCTTAACAGACATTAGTTCGAACGAGTTCAGTATAATTTTAACAGAGATATAAGTACCTAATGCACTTTAAAATTGTTCGCATGGCTAACACAATATACATAATATATTATAATATTTCAATATTCTTTAAATAAGAGAAATATTTCAGCTCATGTCGAATTTAAGGCATTCCAAACTTAAGATACAAAATAAAATATCGATATTGAGCTAAAATTCTACAAAAAATTATGTAACCAATAATTACTTCAAATTTATCCCATTTATCTCGAAGGTACTCGTATGATGAATTTGCCGAGTTTATAATTTATCATTGTGTATTTGCACAGCCTAACTCTACTTACAAGCCATGAACATAGACTTGGCAACACCGCATCTGCTCAATCCGGTAGACCGATCGATCTTCGAACATCGGTCTACTACATGTTAATGATTACCTCTTCAGAGAAATTTTCAGCGAAACGGTACTTTGTATAAAAAAAATAGTTTTAACAAAAATTGTAGATCATACAATTATCTATAGAAATCAATAATACACTTTTTTTCTAAGAAGAACTATGTCTGAGTTATAGCGATTCAAATATTTTTTTTTGGTATGTACAGTAACAAGTTCACTTTATCAATTAGAATTGACAATATGCTATAAATTTCATTATTTTTCATTCTCAGGTGACAGTAAGTTTGATGCGTCAACTCCTTCAATCCTTTATTGAAATATGTACAATAATTTGGACGATAGAATGATTCTGATATCATATTTGTAACGAGCAAGCAAAATTACCAGTTGAGACTATCTAGTTAATTACAATTGTAAAATCCATTTTAAATCATTAGGAGACAGTTTATTTTCATTGATAAAAACATTTACATGCATATATGAATATACTAAAATCTGATTAATAATTTGTACTGTTTATTTGTGAACATTCAGTTACGTTGGATGGAAAAACTAGAGTGTAAAAAAAATGCTGTTAGTTTCAAAAGTTTTTATATTCCACGATTTACATATTAAAATCTTTATTTATAATTGGATGTTAAATCAACAAAATTACAAATTGAATCTGAGTTTTCAAAGACTTCATTCAATTTCTCACAACGTTCCTTCAATGCTAGTTCTTTCAGCTGGATATTCTCTTTGAGAGTGTACTGTTTTTGATAAGTAGGGGTAAATAAAGAAAAATACTTAGCACTGCATTTAAATTGAGTTTAACTTTATCCATCTAGCCTTCTGTTGATCAATCTAGCAAACGATGAATACCTTCTCTAGTAAGTGCTCCCTCTGGAAAATGTTTGGCACAAACTACAGAATATTTTGTGGTGGTCCATAATGCCCTAGGAATATTTTTTAGCCATTGATTCATTAGATTTCCATCATATGGAAAACGAAATACAGAAACTGGTGGTTCGCCGTCCTCGAGGTAACTTTTGTGTTCGACTTGAATCCAAGCACATAGCAATGACTTGGCATATTAATTTTTGTGCTAATATCAAGAACAAGACCTATAAGAGATTAGTTCTAAATAACTACTAAATCTAACAAAGGGTAAGTAACTCTACTAATCACAAAAAAGGAACAATTCTAGCAAATAACGCTTTTGTTAATGTCTGAATTACTCAGTCAAAACATCAGTAATCGGTAGCTATTTACATACAAATTTCAGAGGTATTCCTTAGTCTGTAGCTGAAAAAAACACAGTAGCCCTTTCTACACGCTATACATCACATAATAGCACAACAACTAAAACGCGGATTTTTGTTTTTACACAATTATGAGATGATAAAAGTTAGGTATTATTTCTACCTCTACAGGTATAACCAAAAAAAGCACAACTTAAAACACAACAGATATTCCTGTTTATATAAGACATTTGCGAGAAATTTCTTTTGCTTGTTCTTCACAACTTCAGACAATAGCACTTTTAACAACTTATTTTTGGATTTGAATGTTATTTCTCTCGTTAAATAGCGATTTATTCAGCAGCAATGACCAGAAACCCTTACAACGCCATTAGAGCATCATTATTTGTGGGTCTAGCTTGGATGTTGCCAGATTTCCTAGTTCATGGCTTGTAAGTAGAGTTAGGCTGTGGTATTTGTGATTACATGTTCAACCAATAAATTTTTAGTCCTAATTGTTAATAGTTCAAAAAGTTATTAGATTTTCTGACATTTTAGCGTAATATTCAACATATTATTGGGCAACACCAACAATACCCAAATAGAAAATTAAATAATATAATCAGTTTCAAAACAACTTTTGGATGATTGTACTTCAATTTATTTTAAAATGAAGCATATTTTATTATAGCGGTTCGGATGAACATTGCACTTGTACAACCCTGTAACCGGTTATTTTACATAACAGGAGGGTATTCTCCTTTTAAAAATTATGGCAACGAGGGAACGTTATCTCCTGTTGTAAAAAAACTACTCACTATTCATAATCATACTTGTTGTTCAACTAAACCGGTTATCAAAAGTTATTGAAAGATAACCTGTTGGGAAACTAAACGTGATTGCTGATCTCAACAGAAGATTCATTCCAAATTTAGTAGATTCAACAATCATGTCAGGAAAGGTGTGTCGTTTACTACCCATTTCAATATCAAAATTAATTTTTTTATTTTGTTTTAGGCATTGTTGTATTCCTACTGGCGCAGCTCATGCTCATGGAGGGTTAGGATAGGTAATATTTTGTCGATATTTTGATAAATTTTGCTTTTATTATGTAGTGTTTACAGCTCTGAACTTGAAGGAAATTCCTTATGATATAAAACCAGTATCATTGATTAAAAATGGAGGAGAACATCACTCAAACGAATTTCGTGAGATTAACCCAATGGAACATGTACCTGCACTTCATATTGATGGAGTAACTTTGATTGAATCTCTCAGTATATTTCAATATCTCGAAGAAACAAGACCACATAGACCTCTTTTACCAAATGATTTTGTTAAACGTGCTAGAGTGAGTAGTAGAGGATCATTTTTACATGTATTTGATTCAGTGATAATAAGTAAAGATACCATCAAGAATGCTTATTTGTGAATGATTCATATCATTAATTTCTTACTATAAAATGATATTTTAAACTTATTGATATAGTTAGGCTCTACATTATAAACATAGCTCAGAATTGGAAAAAAAGTTATTGTTTTATGTGATTCCATAGCTCTAATAATGACTCACTTTACTATGTAACTTTGCATTAGATTTTTACGAGGTAGAGACACATTAATAATCAATTAACTCAAAAATATAAGGAATATTTTCCCATAATATCTCATTTCTATAATAGTAGATTAGTTATCAACTTAGCATCTTTTCATTATTATTGTAGTTATTAATTTATTATTTAAAAAAATATTGAAGCAAGAACTCTTTTAGTGTGAAAATGTCCATATTTTGTGATTTAAATACTTCTACAAGTTTGTTTAAAGTCATATTAAAAAATTTTACTAAATACAGTTGATTGATTTTGATTAAAAACTTTTTCAGGTACGGGAAATTTGTGATGTTATTGCTTCAGGCATTCAACCACTCCAAAATCTTCAGGTGCTAATATTTGTTGGTGAAGAGAAAAAGAATGAATGGGCTCAGCATTGGATCACAAAAGGTTTTCGTGCGGTAGAAAAACTTTTGTCAGCTAGCGCTGGCAAGTATTGTGTAGGAGATGAAGTAACCTATGCTGATTGCTGTTTAATACCACAAGTTTTCAATGCTAGGAGGTTTCATGTAGACTTGAGACCATATCCAACGATTCTGAGAGTTGATAGAGAACTTGAGAACCATCCATGCTTCAGGGCTGCTCATCCAAGTAATCAACCTGATTGTCCACAAGAAATTGCCAAATAACTAAGATCACCATTATCATTTGAACATTTGATGTATTCCTTGTTTTTGTAGATATTTTTAATACTAATAATTGTTTTGTTTTCATTATGAATATTTTTTACTTTAATGATTTGTTTTCAAAGCTTTAGCTTGATATTTTTTGTTGCTTTTTGCTATAGCTTTTTCTCAACTACCTACCTCATAGTTTTTTTATATAATTGTTGACTCTTATATTACTTATAACAGAGCAAGTACTTGGGTATACATTTCTGATACTTTTGCTATATTTTTTCCTTTATCTTAAAGTGTAATTTTTTTGTAATTTTAATTGATGCCAAGTTAATTTGATGTGCTGATATTTTGTAATTATTATTCTCTTTTATAAAATCATATTAAAATTGGAATACTTACCTTCCTATCTGTTAATTTGTGGGAAGGCCTTGAAAAGAAATATTGTAAGGTCCTCAACGTTTCAGAGTTATATAGGAGCAAGTAGAATGGCTTTAAAACTGTGAGGAATAATAGACTCCATTAATTTTTATTTATGGATGCATTTCTCAAAATATATGGGATTCCACTAGTTTTATCTTGCTAACTAATGGTAAAATAAAATTCCTTACAGTTGAAATTTTTACGCATTTGTTGGTATAGTAATTGAAACTTATACATATATATATATATTTTATATTAGATGCTTGTTTTAATAAACTCATTTTTAAAAATAATTATTTATTCAGACTTTTCTCTTCAATATAGTTACAAAAACACTCAATATTGTTATAAAATCAGCTACAAAATTTTGGATTTCGACTAGAATAATTGTGTAATGGACGGAAATGTGAAATTGCCAATAAAAAAAATGAAAAAGCAATAATATAATACAAGCAAATGTCATGTGGAAGTTCTTTGTAAAGAATGATCTTGAAAAATGTCTGGTGACGGCTACAAAAAAATAAAACGAAAGCAATGGAACAACCTCTATCTCTTAAATGACAAAGTAACATGTTCCATTTTATTTTAATATATTTCAGATAGAGAGTTGGTGGAAATGGTGTATTGAACATTTGATCCTACAAGCTAGGAATTATCAGAACCTTTTTGTTTATATTTTGGCGAACAAATTTGTATTAGTTGATAACTTCAGTCTTTACAACAATAATTATATCTTGAATTGAAACTTGTATTGATAATCAACTTATTCATTGATTCATTTAAAATATTTGGTGCTATTGATGATTCCAGCTTGTGGTATTTGATGAGGTTTCATGAATAATACGATATATGGCACTATGGATTTTATTAAGTTATAATGTGTTGACAATGCTGTGGTCTAAACTTATCTAATACCGTGAGCTACAAACAATGTGTAGGGTGAAATTGTTTTGGACAATATACACCGTATAATTCTTCCAAATACCCTCCCATTCTATGGAAAATATACATATCAATATATTATTTCTCAAGAACTGTAGATGTACAACAATTACAAAACCCGTTTCACCATTTTTTTTTACCAAAAAACCCAGTAGCCACTTTTAACAATCAATACTTAATTATACTGACATTCCATGTAGTGTACAGATAAAGAAACTTTCAAAATCAATCATCCAATCCCTGATGCTTTGATAAGCCAAAGGTATAACAAAGGGGCGTTCAATGTCCATTTTAAAGATTTATACATAAGATCACATAACAAACTACATACTTGAGTACTTGTAGTTCTATTGGTTGAAAAGCAGTAATGTAACTTAAATTTTTCAGAGTTTCCTAACGGGTCCACAGATTTCATTTGAGAAAAGCATTGCAGTAAGCAAGTAAACTAATCAGACTAACATTATCTAGCCCGATTAGTAATATCTAGTTGTTTGTTGATGCTATTTCAGAAAATAGATAATAGCTCTTTCCTCTTCATGGATAACTGTAGGTAAATGTCAGAAATAGTATATAACCAATTATTTATTACTCAGTTCAGAGTATGTCATCATAAAAATTAGATAAATCCAAGTATAAACATTTAAATCGAAAGAAATTTTCATGTTATATATGCAATATATTCAACTACAATTTATAGTATTTAACTGTTTAATATAAATACTAACGATGCGTTTTGATTCACTCCAAAATATATTAATCAGTTTACATTTGAATAATTAATAATTTTTGAATAAATGCTAAAAAAACATGTTTCCTCATTATGACAATACAAACAACACTAGTTACAATTTGTTATTAGGTTTGTAAGTACACAATAGCATTCGCATTTCGTTCAGATACTTTGAACTTTACAGAGTGAAGCTTTTTTTATTTCAATATAAAACTAAAAGGGAAAATGATTTACTTCTATTAAAAAAAGATTTTATCTTCTATGGGCGAGATGTTGAGAATTGTAGCCAGTGATAGTAAATTAATTAGATTTGTGTAACATAAATTCTGAATTGAAGAACCATGTAAAAAAGAAAATAAAATCCATGTTCAATACGAACACCTTCGAGATTCAGATATTTTTATACATTCAAATATGTTCCATGTTTTATTAAATTAAGAGACGCAGCAGTGTAGGATGTAAGAAACATCTAAATGTAATATCTTATACCTAATAACAATTCATAACAGAAATTGAATTTGTATAGATGCTTTAATTCCCAATATAAATATTATGTTTGAAACAAAACTGAGATTTGAATTGGAATATATACTACTTGAATATGAGCATATCAACTATATTTTAGTTTTTTCATGTTTAATACTGCTTTCTATAATTATTTATGATTTCTATAAACAACTGCGTCAGACGAAGCGAAAATTCCTACTTCTTTTTTGCTCTGCTTCCAATACTTGTGATTTCGGAATTTACTTGAAGAAATAAAAGGGAGTATGAAATCCGAAAAAATGTGCGGTTCTCGAATTATCTAATTAACAACCCTGGCTTTAAAACCAACATTAGGCACACAAACATCCATTCGTCCATAAGGTACCAATAGCCTAATTTATATATAGAATGTGAATTACTATGTAAAACTTTCATAAAAACCTATCTAGCAGTTAAATTTTAACACAATTGACTACTGAAGAAACAGTTATAAAGGAATAGTCATTAATGTTTTCCAAAACGATGGTGAAACAAATTTAGGCCATTCTCATACAGAATCTAAGGATTCCAATGAGACTGAAATAAAGGATAACAGAAATATGGATAATTACTCGAAAACATTAACAAAAATCCCCTAAATTAAACAGATACCCTATAAACCTAATACCGAATGAACATGAATTTAAATGTTTACATCAATGAACGACAATGAATTTTTACATCCAAAAATTTAAAATATCGTATCTTAACAATATATAAAAAGGTTTATGTGCTTTATGAGATGTGGTTAGGTTTTGTTGCTATATTTGTTTTCAATAGAAATTAATTTTAAGCAAATAATTGAATAATAAAAACTCGAATGTGTGACCAATTTTATTTGAAAACTTGAAATATTTTAGGTATGTTAATTATCTAAACAATATAGCAATAAAACGTGACTATTCAATGACAAGCACAGTTTACGTACCTAAAAGCAATGTCTTAACAGTAGGATGGACGTTTTTATCTTTTTCAAATTGCAAAAATTTTACAATCAACCTCTAGTATGGATATATTAATAAAATAAAAAAAAAATATTTATAGCTAGTAATGCAACAGTAAATTCATAAGGTTGAAGATTAAGTTTGAATAAATTGTTGCCAAGATATATTTAGCCACGCCCACCCCAATCTGTAACCAGAGCTACTGAATTTGTGTAAACATTCCAATGAATTTCTCAGCTACAATCACCCATCATGTCATAAAATGTATACCTATATAAGGATTTAAAATGAAGTTGATTCCACTTATGATATTGCACACTTAAACACGTTCGCATGTCATTTGACCCATCTTTACGACATATTTGATGCCCCTACTGACGTGATGAATATCACAGCAACAGTATGTTTTATAGAACAAGTTTATATCAAAGTATGAGGCTTTTTCATATCCTGAAAAGCAACAGATTAATAATATAACGAAATAACATACTTATCCTAAACTGTCAACATGAGTAAATCAATTTCATATTATAGTATTGTTTGAAAAGCACAACTTCAAATAAAGAGCCTTCTTTGCCCAATACAAGTGTTGGTTCATTTCCGGAAATACAGATCCTTGCTATAGAGGAAAGAAAGATTTTTCCAACATTATCATTGAGGTCATAAATTTATTCACTACCTACCTCCATTGCCAAGATAAAACAAATTCCCTTGTGTCAAATAATTTCATTCTTATTTCTCAACGAGTAGTATAGTACATATAGGCTACTTTTTAAGTGATATTGTTCAATTATTTATAACTTTTGTTTACAATTTCATATCAATTGCAGTTACAGAGATATCGAAAACTAGCAATTGTAACAAAAAATTTCATCAATAAATATATTACCGTTGTGGATCAAGGGCAGATAAAATTTCTTTGCAGTTGAAATATACAAGCCGAAAGTGAAATTTATTTTGATATCTAGCATCAAAATAAGAATATTTATTTTATATCTGGCTATGTATTGGGCAGAGATTGCATAGCAATTATTAACATTTCTATACTGGATAAAACTACTTCAAATCACATTACATTTAGACAATAAAGACTATGCAAGTGTTTTGGCATTTCAATATATAAACTATGCCGTTAACAATCGATGAACATAAAAATAAGGATTAATATTTATTTGATCAATAACTAAATTATTCTTAATGATATATAACTAAACTGTTTGAAACACGGAATGCGCTACATTACAAATTCTATGACTTTCGTAGAAATAACAAATATTTGATTAGAATTATACACTTTACACCCTAGATTAGATTATGTATGGCTGAAGAGCACCTAATAAACCACCTTAGACATTAAAGACTAAAACTCGACAAAATGTTTAGTTGACTCACGTCCATCACCGAAACATATCTTTCATGAATAAATTTGTAAAATTTGATATAATTCAACAAAACAGATATATATATTTCAATTTAATTATCATGTATTTCTAGTGAATTGATTACAGTCTCATATTTTAGGAGATGATTTCATATAATCGATTGTGTTATTTTATTATTGTCTCTGTAATTTGATAATATTTCCATAAAGGAAAATTCAATAAATGAATGAAATATGAGAAAGTTAGAACAAAAATAATTTCATCTCAGTGATAACTGCAACTATTTCAGTATTGTATATTGATCGTAACTGATTATTTATTATACAGAAAGTTTTCACATAAATAAAATTACTCTAAAAATATTAAACTCGATAAACATTGAAAATTTGGGAATATATTCTCAAAATTTCATTAGAAGTAATAATGACCATGAGCTTGACTCACTACATGGTTCATCATAGAAATTTATGAGTACTTTGTAGAGTTAGTACTAACACAAAAATCTAAAACAATCATTTTCCATTTGATTTCTTAGAAAATGTTATGCGAATGTAAAACTGCTGAATGGAGAGAGCAGCAATTTTATTTGAAAATAAATTTGTTTTAACTTTCTCGAATTTTTGCTTATTCTTCATCCATGTTGATTCTTAGAAAGTTGAAAACATCAAAAACAATCGAATTGTCAACGGCTCCAGTTCAACATTGTTTAGCAAGTGTCCAAACATTAACAATATAACAACATGCGATAACAACAATATACATACATAATTTCAGTTATATTTTGTTATATTTATATAATATATATTTAGATATATTCAATCAATAAAGTTCTATAAGCTTTAAATTGATGAATGAACATTATGTGATGGCTATTATCAAGACTATTTACAGTGTCATGCCATCAAACGGATATTTATGCGCGAAATATAGTTATTATATCTGTTATTCATAAATGCCCCCAAAACTAAATACTTGCATCGATGAACACCTTTGTCTGGTAACTTCAGTCCTTTACCCTTGTAGAGTATGTGTTTTTATAATTATTGTAGGGGGCTTTTACAAATAGGAATCACTAATATGATCTCCACATTGCGATGGGTAATATCACTTTGTTTTGGATGATATAATGTGTATTGGCCAGCCAAGCGATAATTGAGGTTCAAATACAGGTACAAATTTTGGAAATATAATCCTTTGCTTAACATTACCTATCACAAAGTACCTTCTCAATTAATAACAAATATCCTATCTTCAAAAATATTAAAAGTAGCAACATACTTAGACATGAGTTATTTTAATAAAATATATATGGTATATGACATGATACAATGTAAATAATCAATATGAATGTACAAACGCAACCAATTTCAAATATGATTTGGTATAATCATCAGAATATAATTGAAATGAAAGAATTAACGAACAATAAACAACTATCAATTTTCCAATAACATCCAGAAAACATTTTCATAAAACATTTCACAATAAATTTGATGATATATAACTATCAAAAAATAAGATCAACATAATATCCACTTGAAATTGTAAAAATATTTAGTGATATAAAATTTCAACGGTACTCTTGTTACAAAATAAAAAATGGTAACATTAATAAACTTGTTATTTAAATACAATAATAAATTCAACCATATTTCCCTGGTGATACTATCAATTTACATAACATTATATATAATTTATTTTGAAATAATGACTGGTGAAGAGTTGAGAGAGTGACCTAGAATCTTTCCAAAGATATTATATGTTATATGTTAACAAATTCAGATTTCCTAGAGAATGTATTCTACCCTAGCGGCAAATCACAGTTACAAAGAAACTGGTATATTAGACCTTAGATGTTGTTTTAGCACGAGCTGAAGACATACAAGAAAAATTACAATTTGACAGAAAAAATGACATATGTCAATAATAACTACACTTTCTAGATGAAAAGCATATTTCATGAGAGCTGTCATAGGTGCTTATTCGAAACATTTTTGCTTCGTTAATGTTTTTTTTTGGAAAAATTCGAAGTCACCTGTGCGACCTTGCTGAATAATATTAATAAGCTCTGCATCATGTACCTCTCTCAATCAATGAACAATTTCGTAGAAGTTATCTGATGATATCACTGCATGGCTAGAGGACCAATGCCAAGACCTCCGTTATTCCTTGCGCGTTTCATCTCCTCATCGGAGATCCGTTGCTCGATTAGATAGGTGGCTGTATGTATCGAGTGAGGATTGCCCGTGATGGTTACGATGCGATTGCGGGTACCGGGCGCGAATATGCCTTTTTTTGATATTTGTATGTTAGCACCGCTCATCTGTTGGATTTCTACCAAGGACCTACCTCCTGGACCTGGAATGAAGACCTGCGTGAGAGAAATCTGGGGAGGCGACCGGAAGGACCCTGTACACTGTTGTCAACGTTCAATAGCAGCCAAGTTTGAATGGTGAACCTATTCTTTGAATATTGATGGCATATAATATGGGTATGAAAAATTCCTCTAGACACAAATGTGAAAAAATTGAAAATGTTCATTTCAATTTAGTATGTACCTCATTTTATAAAATTTCGAACCTTTCATTACAGGAACCTTTAAACAAGGAATTTATACTAGGTCGTACATTATAAAAAGTTCTACTACTTGGTACCAAAAAGTATTCATTTTGAGTACCTAATTAATTAAATTTATTTAACAGTACAATTTGTTCCAATTTTCAATATATTTATTTAAATGTTACAACTAAATGCATCTTTTTTGACTTTTCTTTAGTAAAGATACGAATCTAAATAACTTGGTAGTTCATAAGATTTTTTTCACATTGGAGTAAATGAACATTATTCGAATATCGAAAATATCAAAATGAATAACAAGTTGTGATATAACTGCGTTCGAGTTTTTGATTAATTTACAGGGTCCTTGGTCTTATCTCTAAAAACTTTAATGTAGTTTTATAATGTACATATTTTCTATCCAACCAAACAGTATAAAATTTTATTTTGTTAGATTAAATATTTGATGTGTACTAATAGAAATCTTTAGGATATTTGGAATCTTTTTGTTGATATTATCTTCTATTCGTAAATTTAGAAATTTCGAGCATTTTAAGAATTGAAAAATTATTCAAATTCATTCAACAGAATACAATAATTTCCTGTATTTAAGTCTCATAAATATCGCTTGACCTACACACAAAAGATGGAAGAGAAATGATGAACTGATACAATCTTCATTATAAACACATAAATATTATATCGCATGCACTACTACGATAACAAGATTACAGACGATGACTATTTCTACTTTTTTCAAAGGAAAATTCCGCCTGAGATAGAAAATTGAATCGTTAAAATTATTGTACACCACTGAAACAATGTTTATCATAATTTTGAAGAACTATTTCTACCTAAAAGACCGTCGAAAATTTAAATTATTTTCGAGTAGAATTATGCTCAAGTTTATATTGGAATCTGAAGAGTCGTGTTATATATTTTGTAAAGAGAAAACGGCAGTTTAGTGAAGTGACATTTTAGAAACTACCTTCGACTATCAAGTGGATCATCTGAGACATCAATGTTTTTAATCACAGCCTTTTAAAATCCACAGAAGAATAATGATATAATATATATATATATATATATATATATATATATATATATATATATATATATATATATATATATATATATATATATATATATTTAGAAGACATCAACACTTATACGATTAGCAATTTTAATTAAAATATAGATAATAGATCCTGCTCTGAAAATTTCAATGACTAAATTAATTCGATGATAACTTATTAAATTTATCAAACTTTTTGGTAGACAAAAAACATCATTAAAAATTATAGTACAGGATCATTGTATAAATTCACCGTTTAGTGTTAAAATAAACCCTGTAATTAAAAAAAAAGAAAACTTTTCTTGTGTATCACTTTTCTCCAATTCTATTCACACACGTTCGATCACCACGGCTGATAATATTGGTAATAGTTGCTGTAATCCTGCATAGCATAATATGGATTACCTAATATAGCACCAACTATTACTTCGGGAATCTCTACGTTTTTGGAATCTTTGGAACCGTTGAGCTCAGCTGGAGTGGGGCTCTTGCTGAGTACCGTCATCTGTTGGCCGGTTCCGAGGCCGAAACTGTTATTATTGAGCGAAATTGGAGCTGTGGCTGCCGATGCTTGATGCCTGAAGGGGTCGAAAGCTGCCTCGTAACGTTCCAAACTTTGGCGGTTAGATGGGGTGGTAGCAGCACCTGAAATATCGATATCATTTTTTTAGTGTTTTCATCCAGAGTATTAACTATAAGAATTATTCTTTATGACGATTATTTCCCTACTGGTGGTTGTAGAGAGGTTGAAATTCGACCAAAATTTATTTAATATTAGAGTTTGCATTTTATGAAAGTTATTTTGTTATTCCTCAATGATATACAGCAACTTGTAACGGGTGTTTTTTTTAGAGGTATAGAACTTTAAGTTGGCATTACTGTTGAAGATGGCGACCGATTGAACAGCTGAGAAGTGATTTATTCTCAGTTTGGTTTGGAAATTCATCATGAATAGACTCCCGGCTGAACAACGCTTGCAAATAGTGCAATTTTATTTCGAAAATAATGGTTATGTGCGGAATACGTATCACGCACAATTTTGTTTAGCGATGAAGCGCACTTCTGGTTGAATGGCTACGTCAACAAAAAAAACTGCCGCATTTGGAGTGAAGATAATCCCCAAGTGTATGTCAAAACACTGTTACATCCAGAAAAACTGACTGTTTGGTGCGCTTTATGGGCTGGTGGAATCATTGGTCCGTACTTCTTCAAAAGCGATGATGGCCAGAACGTTACAGTCAATGGTGATCGGTATAGAGCCATGAATACTACCTTTTGTATTCCTGAATTGAACAACCATGATGTTCAGGAGCTGTGGTTTCAACAAGACGGCGCAACATGTCACACAGCTCGTGCCACAATGGATTTATTGAAAGACACGTTTGGTGACCGCCTAATTTCACACTTTGGACCTATGAATTGGCCTCCAAGATCTTGTGATTCAACACCGCTAGACTACTTTCTGTGGGGCTATGTAAGGTCATTGGTCTATGCGGATAAGCCACAAACGCTTGACCATTTGGAAGACAATATTCGCCGTGTTATTGCCGATATACGGTCACAATGTTGGAAAAAGTCATCGAAAATTGGACGTCCAGATTGGACTACATCCGAGCCAGCCGTGGCGGTCATATGCCAGAAATCATATTCAGAATGTAATGCTACAAGATTATCTTTCGAATAAAAAAAAATTCTTGTCAATCGAATGATCCATCGTTGTTTTACTGCAATTTAAAGTTCTATACCTCTAAAAAAAAACACCCGTTATGTCAAAAATTATGAATGAAATAAAAGCAATTTCAAAGTTCAATTTTTTTCATTGAGGTTAAATAAGACCAAAGATAGTTTTCGGCTGTTTAGCAGGTCTTTTTTGTACGAATACTCTCCATCAAAATGGTAATTTTATTAGCAATATTTGGAGAACCAAACTGATAATAAGATTAATATTGTCAAGAGCAATTTTCGTGAAAATGAATACAAAATTTTTGGTATAAATATTAATTTTTTTCATTCGAATTATAATTACAAGCAATCGGAATAGATTTTCTAGAAGACATTCTTTGAGCTTATTTGCTGACTTCAGAGTTGAGTGTTCTCAATTTTCGAGATGAGGTTCTGCTTTGTGGCAGTTCTTATTTAAATCTCTTTTAGATCTGCTGCTTTATTCGTTTTGAACTTCAGCCATTGGGTGAAGTAATACATTCGTAGGTCTCGAGTTATTAATATATAATAATATAATACGTAAAAGTAACACTTAGTAGTAGTTAGAGGTAACAATGAATCATATAATATAGATAATGCAGAAATAAATACATTTTGGTTACTTCATATTGAAACACTATTCTTTATAATGAAGAATTTGTTAACAATATTAATGCCTAATGTTAATGAATGTGTTAATATTCAGGTTGGTTAGATTGCAATTAATTTTAGTTGTTGTAATTGTCATATAATTTTACCTGAAGAACATTGAAAACATTTTTAGAATCGTTTCAAGTTCATTTCTGAAAATACGAGTAAAAGTAACAAGATAAAACTTTGCCGTAAAATGTGAAAATAATCTCACTATTTCAAAATTATTACTTTGCAGCCTTTTTTCATTGTCGTGAATGAAAAAAGCATTAGTGAGAACAATCAACTTGGAATTAAATAACAATCCAACTTAATGATAGCATTAATTTTCTCTCTCAAATAATTACCACATATTAGACGTATTTACTACAAATTTGCTAGTCAATAGAGGGTATAATTACTTTTTCGTAATTCCCATGTTTCAATAAAACCCGTGCTTTGCATTCTCATAATTTTTTATTAGTTTTTTAATAAATATTACTTTCCTTATATTTTACTCTTTTGCGGATTCGAATATAATTTCTAAATTGAGCCTGATTTGAGGTTGAATAAATTTAATTCGTGCATTAGTTTACTGAAAGTATCACCAATTATTACTAAAAAAAAACAAGACAATTTGATGCATATTCATTGTGGTTATTTTTAGGTTATTTGTGATAATTATTCCTCAATGTCATATTCAATGGACTCAATTTAGTGTTAACATGATTTGGCAAATTACTAGTAGTAAATGACATCATATTAAAATAAATAATTTTTTTTAGTAGTTGAATTTTAACAGATTAAATAACAATTGAATCTCCGTTGGACACGTCTCCGTCACATTGTATTCAAAATGTCATTTAGTTTAGTGGAAATTTGAGAGGACAATAGTTCAAAACACCCACATTTTCGAACGATAAATATTCAAATGCACTTTGATTCATTTTTACTATTGAATTAACAGGACTTAAGACTGGGTACATAAAACTGAAATTATAAGATGTAAAGTAGAGGAAAAAATATCGAGTTGTCTGGAATATTGGGTAATCTCCAAATTCCACATTACTGTGAGCTGGCTTCTGATCTCGACTTCTGTTATTTCTGTTTTTATCTTTTTGTATTTCTGTTTGATTTTCCGTATATAAAAATATTTTTAATTACTCTTCTACTGTATGATTAATTCTAATCGGCTGTGCTGAAAATTTATGGGGATGAATATAAATGATAAACAGCGACACCTATGATTTTATTTGAGTACCACTAAACTTAATTGCTCATGTAGGCGGGACGCTACTGCTCGAAAACTGCTAATTTTGTACTCCGTACAAAGTTCATTGAATAATTTGAGTTCATAAAAAACAAGATAGTTACGCAATTCGCCAAGATATCAAGATATATCCAGGCTACTTCTCAATCATTTATAATTTTTCCTTCAAATATCCAATTGTAATAAAATAACGTTCATTTATCGCTTCAATCGAAGTTTAATCGATTTATGGAAACCGTATGAAAATTTGTTGGTGTTAAAAATTCGGAAATAGTTTTTACATAATTTGCTATCCGGGTTCTGTAATATTAAATTTGAAACAATATTGGAAATAAGACAAATTGCAGATGGTAAATAGAGCTTATATTTTAAGTTACACAATAAATCGCTGAAAACTGCATTCAACCCCATGCAGTAGGCTTCAAGTAATGCATATTGGAATAGACAGAAAATAAAATTCTGGAAAATTTTGTTTTGTCATTTGTTTTCTCTAATAATACCAAAGATGATTAGCTGACCTCATAGTGAAACATGCTTTAAAAAAAACCATTCCATCAAAAAATTTCTTAGAATATTCAGTTTCGCAGAATTATTCAGTTAATTGAAAATTGCTACGGGATGTTGCCCCATTTACAGAATATAAACTGGAAAATTCTTAAAAACTGAAACAATTCGACTTATTAAAAACGAGTATCAACACCGCTGAACAATTGTCGAGCCTATAAAATCCTATACTATCATAATCGTTTTTCTTACCTGTCTACAATATACAAACATCAACCTCTTATAATTTAATTTTTATTCATAGATAATAAATACAATCAGAAATTAGACAAAATTAATTCGATTGACCTATACTCAGATTAATTTTCATAAAATAAATCCGTATTAATAAATTATACGTATATAATAAATAAATAAGATAATAGGTAAATACTTGTATTAAAGTTCTCCGTCTAGAACACGAGTCTTTGTTTTACAAATCAATATCATTAAATTTAAAAAAATAATTGGTTAAAAAAAATGACGAAAAATGAAAAATAAAATGAATAATTCAACTTAGGTATTAGTTGAATACTAAATTATGGTTGAATTTCTTCTTTAAGAATTTCTTTCTTTACTAAAAAAAATTCTTAAAATAAAATAAAATAATTAAATAAAAAAAATGAATAATAGATGAAAATTATATAAATAATTCAAATCAGATATGATGTTGAAGATTGAATTATGGAATTTTGTAACTGACGTGATATGAAATGTTAAAATAATTAAATAAAAAAAAAATGAAAAATGAATAATAGATAAAAAATAAAATATATAATTCAAATCAGATATGATGTTGAAGATTGAAATATGGAATTTTGTAACTGACGTGATATGAAATGTTAAATGGTTCGATTCATTTGCTTTGTTTAAACAAGAGTAGAGTGAAGCGTATTACCTAAGCAATCACTGAGAGTTACTTGACCGATTGCACCAAACATAGCACTTGTATTCGTTCCAGTTGCTCCAGTCTGTTCCATTACACTAAGATAACTGGACACGGGGAGGGCCCCGTGCGTGGCGCCCAAACCCAAGCCCATTCCTAGGATTCCATACTTGGCCAAGACTGTTAAAGCTGTTGCAATTTCTGCTATGTGGCTGTCTGTATATCCGGTGCTCCTCAATTGAACCTGAAAATACCAATGATATTGAAGACATGATATAATGGAAGACCAGTCCTAGATTTATAAATAGGCCGTATAGGCCGTGGCCTAGGGGCGGTAGCGTCCTAATTCAAATTTTATTTAACTTTAAGGCTTTCTTTACTACAAATGGAAAATTATTATATTAGAAAGGTATGTACATGGGGCGGCGGAAATGAAGTGGCCTACACGCATAAAAAATATAAATCCGGCACTGTGGAAGACATTATATTATAATGAATAGCCTAAGTCTGACTTCTTTGCAATCAGTGAAACGCTTATACTGACTTCAAACAAATAAGTTCATCAGTGTAAAACCCCATAAAATATTTCAATTTAGTTTTTTCTCGTTTTTGGCGATACAATAAGAACTTCAATTAGAGTATTTTGTTTAAAGAGTCTGAGAATTCTAAGCAAATCATATCCGTTTTTACCCAGATGAGTTAATTTCATTAAATAATTCGGTTTAAAATCTTTTTTTAAAACACAGTTCCCAAGACAAAATATATAAAGGAGAATCTTATATCGCCACAATTGAGAAAACTTTATATAAAGTATTTTTTATGGGAATTTACAGTTGTAAATGTTGCCCCTTTTGGTGACGTAAAAACTTGGGTGTATTGTGATAATTATGTGAAATTGAGGAAAACAGAAATACAGTGATTAGCTTCATCGAAATCAAGAAAGAATATGATCGGTAGACCACAATACCTTATTTTTTATAGTTGAAACCTTTGAGATTTCAGAAGTTCTGAAAAATTATAGAATTACACTATATTCACAGGTACAATATCCAGAATATAATTCATGGGTGCAATATCAGATGCTTCTTGAAATCAAAACCGGAGTGCGACAGGGTGCTGGATTGTCACCAATCATTTTCAATCCCCACCAATCCTCTAATATACATGGCACACAAGTAATTATCAAAAAGGAGAATAAGATGAATATCAAGTGTCTAGCTTTCGCAGACGATATTGCTATTACCACAGACAACAGAAGGGACTTACTTTATGAAAAAACGACATAAAAGTGGGCAAAAAACCTGACTACAAATCTCTCATAAATCACGGTGAAATTGAACTCAGACATTTTAAATACATCGGAGAAATTATAGAGTCCTCAGGATTAAACAAAGCAAGAATTACTAAGCTACAGAGGGCTTACACAAACTAACAACTACTATAACAAGAAGTAAATTTTTACAGATGCAAAATCAAGACATTTTAATACAACAATTGCTCCAGAAGTAATCTACGGAGTCGAAAAGATGACGATTGAGAGCCATTCAATAGACATGGCGCTTGGATGAAAAGACCTCAGAACGAACATTATCGAAAATAAATGAAATAACTGAAGAAATCAGGAAACGATGAACAAAGTTTTATGCAAATACCTACAGGATGAAACAAGATAGAAATTCAGAATAGCAAATAAATTACACACCATAATTACAACAGGTAAATGTGTCATATAATGGCCAAACGAAGTCCAAAAGTATCTAAAACCGATTCTTATTCGAGGTATAAAAAATCTCGAAAATCGCAAGTGTCGCTATAAAATCGTACATGTAAAGTTTGTGCGAAAAACATCACGCCAACCTAGAATAAAATGGACAAATTAATGAGAGGAGAGGCATTCTGAGAAAATGAAGCGTTTTCGGAGAGAAAAAAAAACCAAAGCAAAAGCGCTTCAAATTATGATTTCAAGTTCAATTCCTCATCTATTAGGGAACAATAGCTATAATATCAATTATGGAATGCAAATTGTAAATAATCATGTCCGACTGGATATGAGCAATAATTCTCATTCATTATGCTCATCCTTTTATGAAAGATTGTGTTTGTTGAGAAAATTATACTTCTGGTATGCAAAGAAAGAGCAGCGGAATAAATATTCTTTCACAAATCCCAAATTATTTTAGTTTATTAAGTTTGCTAGACAAATGTCACTCTTGTGATGTCTGTAATAATAAGAAAAAAAAAAATTAAAATAAGGACCTGAAAGCTTGAAGGTGTTCATGAATATTAAATACTTTATAACTTCACAGTTGTCATATACATTGTCGTATACTTATTACTTCGCAGTTACATTGCGATAGTAGGGAAACCTTCAGAATGACTTGATACGTATTTTGCCCACGTCTTCGATATTTTCTCAAGAGTGATGAAAATCATCCTGGAAATATCAGTTTCAGAGGATATTCATTGCTTAAAATGTCATCTGATGTGGAAATCCATTCACAATCATGAAAGTTATCAACAAACTTTCTTAACTGTGCTAGGCTTTTCCGAAGTATTGAAAACTGAACATTCACAGACCATCAAAAGCTACAGACTCAATGTAATCCACTTTCTAGAAGATTTCAGTGAATGTTTTATATGCAGCAGAAAAATGTAACGAACAGTAGATTAACACAGCCAAAATGAAAGAAAAACGCCAATTCAAAAATCCTGATGCAATATGAAATTCATATGAATTCATATTATGAATTACTGAACAGATAGAAAACTACTAGAACAATACTTAATAACTCTATAGAATTTAATAAAAGAGGATTTTTATGATCAAAATATCTAACAAAAGCATTTTGACGCAGAAGGCTAGACGATGCAATTCCCCACAAGCGAAATCACCTACCAAAATGATTTGGACCACCGAAAAATCGTTTCGCTCAATCCTTGTTTGATTGACCAAAGCTAGGGAAAATGCATAACTAAAATTAGAATGAAATGACCAAAAGTGGGGAATAAGAGTAGATCTTGAAATATAAATAATATTCAGCACAAATGTCCTCTCAAAAACCTGAATTTTAATATTAAAAGAATAATTGAAAAGTTCTTAAAGTGGCCGTAAGTGGCGCCCTCTAGCTTACTTGAACAATAAAATTACTGCAAGTATTTCGAATTAATGTTTTCAAATTAATTAGCCAGAACAACGCGAAGTGAAGAAGTTAGACCTGCGAACACACAGCTGTTATTGAAGATATTGGGAAAAGTGATATATACACAATTGACAGTATTTCAGAGAGAATGATATATTATCCCAGTATCAATCGGGCTTCCGAGAAAAATATAGCTGCGAAAGGAATATAGGGATTAGAGAATTTCAGTGATTGTGGTATTTATGGATTTAAAGAAAGCATTCGAAATGATAGATAGAGAAAGGTAAATTGAGTAATTAGTGGCTTGTGAAATTAGAACAAAACTGTATCGAATGGTTTAGGAATTATTTACACGGTAGGAAACATAAAGTGAAATGTGGAGATCAAGAATCAACAGCAAGGGAGTTCAGAATGGGAATTGCACAGAGGAGTGTGCTAGGACCCCTGTTGTTCGCTATTTACACAAATGATTTGGGAGATAACCTAAAAAAGCGAAGATATCATTGTTTTGCAGATGATACTGTTGTTTATTTGAAAGGAATGGATTTAGAGAGAATAATTGACAATGTGAATGAGAAAATGGTGAATGTAGGCGAGTGGTTTTCTTCGAATAAATTTGAAGTCAATGTTGATGAAACATTGACGTTTTACTAATGAAGTGTTTTTTACTAATGAAGTGTTTTACTAATGTGTTTTACTAATGAAGGCAGTAATAGAAATTGTTGTTGAACATGCAAAAATTTGTGTGCATTGAAGATGAAAATTAAACATGAAAATGTACAATTCAGGGAAGTTGTAGAATACTTTGGTGTTATAATAGATTGTAACCTGAGTTTCAGTAAACTTTTGAGTTATATAGCCAAGAAGATCAGAAAAAGGTCAGTGGTCTTAAATAGAGTTGGAAATGTATTGATAGGGTATGCACGATAGGTACTGTAGGATGCCTTAGTTTTACCAATGTTTTATTGTTGTGGTACAGAACTTAGGAATTAATAGTGAGATGGACAGATTTAAAAAATTATACAATATGGGTATGATAGTGATTCTTCGCTGGACGGATACACCGGCATAGGTAACATGTTGGAGAGTTGGAGTGAGAAATAAAGTGGAAAAATTGATGGAGCCCCAAACATTGGTTTTTGTGCACAGAACACATTTATGGAGAATGCCATTTTATTTTGAGTGGTATCTGGTGAACTGTAGAGACATTCATGGATATGAAACAAGAGGAGAGATATATTCAGTGTTTGGGAATGAATTTATTAGATATAATGAACTCGACATCATTCGGAATGATGGTTATATAAGAAAGGTTCAAGAATAGATTGAGGACATGCACATGAGCGAAATATAGTTGATAAATATTTAAGATTTTTTTAAATTGATTATATAAAATAAAGATTTCGTTTAGATATTGTTATGTAGATTAAATAATGGGAATTTTACTGTAGCAGTATTTGCTAAATAAAGGATATTAATATTGTTATTATCATTTATAATATTGAATATACCTTGATATGATCCATGAGCTGAGCAGTGACGTTGCCAACTCCTTGTCCCGGCTGACCCAAATTGAGGCTCATATTCAGACCACCGTTGAGCATAATACTTGAGCCCATGCTGCTGTTGAGACTAGTTGTCGATGTATTAAAGCCGCTTCCGTTATGGGCGAAGGGCGAGCCGGTTGGATTGAAATTTGCGACGGGGCCGTTCACGTCCGCATACGACACATTTAGACAGGTACCACTCTGAGGGTCCTCCACTATCTTGCTAATAATCATCAGACACGCCTCTTTGTTTTGCTCCTTGTCACCTGAAATGAAATAATCGATAAAAACACTATTACGTTTTGATATACCTCTATTTAAGATTATCCTAAAAGGAACTACAAACACTAATAAAGATTTTTCAACCGAAGTGTAAAAATGTCTTAAGAATGACTATGACGATGTTCATGTCACTTGGCAGCTTCAATATTATAATGAAAAACATTTGGCTTATTTACACAAAAATTATTCAATTAACCCTACATATGTTTTGTGCTACTAACTCATCATCAAGAGTTGTATCAATTCTTGATAAGTTCTGAACGGGCGAATAAGAGTTTTTTTAAAGGAGGTTTTCATGTTTTTAATGTTGTAGTCGAAAATCATAATCAGACTTATATTATGAATATACAGTTAATTGTCTCGTGTAAATAGGATCAAGCAACTACTAGATCTCGGGCGCCTTTATACAACAACATACACCAATTAACTCATCTATATTTCTGTACCTTGGAACATAAGTGGCCGATGTCCAAAATTACGGAATTTGAGTTGAATACACGAATACATTCAGGATGCGATATGAAGTTATTGTTAAGAGGGCCAAAGTCTTCCCAATATTAGACCATTGGTTCGATACAACTTCGGATTATAATAGTACAGAAAATGTGGGGGGATCGAAATATTTTGAATTTCAATTCTCCGAACTTAAATTGGGTTTTTTTTTGAGAAAAATGTAGTCTTTTTGTTCCGAAGTACAGATTCAATTTTTTTGATTATATTTAGTAATTTTGCTCTTGGGAATTAGTCCCATTTGAATATTAACCTTTAGTTCTTTGCCATTTGATTTTCAAAATGGAAAATGAGGAATGATACTCTAATTTTTTATAATTTTGCACGTTACAGTATTGCATTCTACAATACTGAAACAATATGAAATTTTGTTGGTTTGACATCACAAAGAAATATTCAATTATGAATCGAAATAAGGCACAGTAACTAAAAAATTGATTGAAACGGGCCAATTATTTTGCCTGCTGTGATCATCAAGAATTATATTTATATTCTTCACAGACTTACTACTCATTTGGACGAGGGCTAATCATTGAAAAAGGGAACTTTTTGACTGAAGATTTTAGAGTCTTGCAGATAGTAGATTGTGTTCATCCAAACTATCTGTGACTATACAATTTTATACTTACAATATTTCATTCAGATTTTCTGTTATTTTTATAACACTAATGTTAAAAATAATGAGATTTTCAGCGTTTTCAATTAAACATTTATTTAATAAAACAATTGTTAAACAAAGATTTACACATATATTAAAAAGAATACTGCATGACGTACGTTTCGATGAGATTCAAATTTTTCAAATGTTACGTGCAGATCGTTTGAAAAAGGTGAATCTCATCGAAACGTACGTCATGCAGTATTCTTTTTAATATATGTGTAAATCTTTGTTTAACAATTGTTTTATTATGTTTATCGATTTACATCAAGTATCGGCCTCATCAATTATTAAACATTTTAAGGTTTACCAATTTAAAATTTGTGCTGAATGGATGCTGTTCTATGCCAAGTTATGGCAAGGAAGCAAATTCCCAATTCTAATCAGGAATTCAACACAGTTTCTCGAATTCTTGTAAAAAAAATACCACTGGAAACATTTGAACTAATTGTGAACAGCGAATTGTTTGACCAAGACAACAAACTGAGGATCAGAAACAAATTTCTTAAAGTTTGTTGTTTTTCGAACAGCCTCTATACTTTTTGGTCAACTAAACGATTCCTTAAATTAAGTTAATTTGAGCCGTTCTGTAACAATGAAATCATCTTTCAATTTAGCCGTAACGTTGGTGTGCCAGATTATGCATCTTCCAGCGCATATGGCGCAATCAACCAGATGTTCCTAAATGTTCAAGGTTCGAAAAATTGTTGTGTCTCTGGGAAACTAGGTTTTTACGAATCGAAGAAGACCTAAAATTAGTCACGCCGAGATAGTTCCACTTCAGCACGGTATTTATAGTTACAAAGTATCTATTTTGGCCCAAAATTTTAACATTTTAAAATTATTTCGCGTCTCTGAACTCGAACGACTTCTACTCGATTTATATCCAACTGATTGAGGAAAACTTAGCCAATTTATAGCGTTTATTATTTATTGAAACTTGAACTATTGGTTCATCAGAATTCATATCAGAAATCCTGCCTAAAACAATGACGATGAGAAATATGGCAATGTGTAAATAAATGTGATCAGGATTGAGGTTTTGAACCATGATTCGAATCCACTGACTTCTTGAGTTTTAATCATGATTCAAAATAAATTATAAAATGTTTCCAAAGCCAATCGTTAAGGAAAATAACTCCGACTATTCGAAGAGGAAGATTTTTTTTAATTCAGTGGACCTACAGTTTAACGCCGGTTCCGAACTCCCTATGGGCTTGTAATCAATGTATATTACCCAACAATAATAATCACTTAACTGCTTAAATAAAGTAAATAAATAAAGACTTATTAATATTATTATTAAATCTTAGACAAACACATACACCTATATCTTCACCGGGTCTCGAGCCAGAATCCTACCACAATACAGTCGGTTTTTCTCCCGACTAAGCCACGGAGATGGGTAAATAGCTTATTTTGAACTGAGTGTTTACATTCATTATGTAAGAGGGAAGATATAAACCAGTCATCAGCTCAACGTGAATAATCATAAATTCAACTTTTTTTTTTTTTTTTTAATTCAGTGGACCTACAGTTTAACGCCGGTTCCGAACGGCCAATGGGCTTGTAATCGATGTACATTACCCAGCATTTTTCATTATTCAAACTACTCAAATCATAGACAAACACAATGTGTTTGTCTATACAAACCCATGCCTTCAGCGGGGCTCGAACCCGAGTTCTACCGCACCAAAGTCGGGAGTTCTACCGACTGAGCTACGGAGACCGGCTAAAAATTCAACTTAATAAAACAGAAATAACTCACAAAAGCACTTTACGATTTGAAGATGTATTGATAAGAACACTACACGCAATTTACTCATGAACGTACGGTTGGTCGACTATAAGTTAAAAAATAATTCGTTTTACGCCAATCGCAAAATAAAATATAGTACAAGTTTTCTTGCTCGGACAAGAAAGTTCAGCAGATTGACGAAAACATTAATGCCAATTTTAATGACATAAGAAATATATGTATGTCGAAATATGCGAAAAAATTGTGAATCTCGACAAAAAATATGTTTCGGAAAATATGAAGAAATAATAAAAAGAAGTTATTTCAAAAACTATTACTAGACATATTTGAGAAAAAATTCAATTTATTAATTCTTACGAAAAAAAATCGATATTTTGCAACCCTACTAGAGGTTACTGCAATCACTGTATCAATCCCACTGTATCACTGTCTCAACTCAATCACAATCAAGAAAGCGTAGTTGTGTAGGTATTTAAAAAAAGATATTAACTACTCCATGATATGAATTACCTTCAACACAACACTTCGTGGATCTTTTTTTCAATTCCAATTTTTTTGTTCGAAATCTTTGTACATTATTACCCAATTTTATAACCGCTGAAACCCAATTTTATAACCGCTGAAACGCATTTTTACATATACAAACGTACCCGGTTTGTGTCGAGGTATGTGTAACCCGGGATGCAAATCCAGATCTCCCTAATGGGGACCTTCTGTCGCTCCCCACTAAGCTACGGAGATGACTTGGTGGAACACTGTTTGAGAGATAATAGAATGATTTGAAACACTTTATTGAAACCACATAATTATTTAATTCACTCGAGATATGTTTTGGACTAGGAACACAGTGAAAGTTGTTATTAACCCTTGTCAAACATAGCGGGATGTTTAGCGTAATGTCTAACATTGTTGTTAGAAATACAATTCAAGTTTACGTATTTAAGTTTTAGTTTTTGATCTCAATATCGCCTCAGGGACGTAATTAGGAACCCAAAAAAAGTTATATTTTCAATTTTTGTAAAAGCTGTTTTTGTGGAAAAATTAAGTAAGCTGCTTTAGTTTTTGATTCTTTGAAACAATAAGAAATGTTTGATATTTTATTTATTACTCTACTCATAATATTTTTTCTATTTTTTAATTTTACAAAAAGGGGACGTTATTTGGCGACTATACCTTACGGCCAAAAATGCTGCTGCAAGTTATATAGTAAACAAACACTATCAGACATATATCAGACTATAAATCGACACATTTTTATAGTCTTTTGAAATTCAGGTCTAGTTATAGTGAAATTCGAATGCCTTAATTACAATTTAAATGAGTATTTTTGAAACTTCTGGAAAACTTGATAGTTTTGAATAGAGCATTCTGAACTAAAAATAAAAACAATACGAAATAAAAAATTTCAGCTTGTATGGTCAAAAATGCTGCTGCAATTGATATAGTAAACAAATATATCGAACATTTTCATAGTCATTAATCGGTTGGGCCGAAGCTTGATGAATATCTAAATACATAATTTAAATAAAACTAAGTAGTTTTCTGATTCTCACTATAATTAATTTCAAACATGACAATATTGTTTCGCCAACACAGTGGCTTCATCAGATGTTGACGATAAACGGAGCTATCACATTGTGGACTGTTTGCAATTATCCTGAAGTGTGTGGAATTGACCATAGAACCCTGTTCTTTTGAAGTAGGGGAATGAATTTCGCACAATTCTTCTGAATTGTGGGGAAATGTTCAGAAGAAATATATTCTATAGTCATTTCCCTACTTCAAAAGAACAGTATTCTATGGTCAGTTCCACACACTTTATGATAAATGCAAGCAGTCCACAATGTAATAGCTCAATTTATCATCAACATCTGATGATAAACTGAGCCACTGTGTTGGCGAAACAATTAAAAACATTATCATGTTTTAAATTAATTATAATTAAAATCAGAAAACTACTTAGTTTTATTCAAATTATTTTCATAGTCTTTTGAAGTTCAGGTCTAGTTATAATGAAATCGATGTAAAATGTTTATTATTGTTAGTGTTAACACTGAAAACAGATCTTTTTGCAACATTTCGTGCTTTTAGGTTTTTCTCAACGAATTCTCAAATTTTCGTGCTTTTCTTGAATGAATGACGAAGCAGAGTTGAGATATGAGAAATACGTATGATAACCGGCACAAGATAATAAAAGGAAAACTTCTATTCTTTGCTAATTGACGCTAATTGAGGAAGTTGTAGGCCAGTCAATATGGTAGGTAATTCAAGTATGTTGCATGGAATTTGAAAAACTTTCACTGGATTCTCCTACATTCGAAGCGCATTTGATTTGATCAGCACCCAAGAAAATGAAGTACCTCTTCGATTCCTTGTCTTCAGTACTCACAGAGTCAAGTTTGCCTTAGAATATTTAGTATTGTAAGGCTGATATTGAATAATAATCAGGCAGCCAACAAAATTCAAACTAAAATGACGTGATAAGATTCACGTAGACAAATTTTCAAGTCTGCCCCACCTATCTCTGAATCTTTCAGTTGAAAATCTATCATAATAAATGTATTGAAACATTCGCAAGTTTTGAGTTGTCGAAATAATTTTTTTCCTACTCTCTGGAACGAATCGATTCAATAATTTTAAGTTCATTTCATTGAATACTTTCTCAGTCTTTTTCAATTACCATGAAGATACGGTGTGAAACATTCAACAGTCAGTCGAAAGTGCATTATATATTTAACCATTAAAAACAAAGACATATGTACTACAAATACAGCCATATATTTGACTGGGTTTGAACTCAGATCTACCAAGCATGATGTTCTCGATACTGGGCCATGAGGATAACGCCTGAATAAACCAGAAATTATTTCTAAAAGGAAAAGACAGTTTATTATGTGAAAGTAAACTTGAAAGAAATTCTCGAGAGATCCAACTAAGAACAATGCCATTAGAGGAAGGCATTCTTTCTTTCATCAAGACAACGTACCAATCCACATATCTGTTATCGTGATGGCAGAAATCAATGAGATATACAGATCGAATTGTTCTCTCACTTATATCGGTTCGCTGGGTCGCTGGTTCACTCCATCAGATTATTTTCTCAATACCAGCTTGAACAAAATGGTGCGATCCTAATTACCGAACAGTTTATATTGAGTGATATGGGGTTCTCAGAATGAAGATAGCAAATGATCTTGAAAGACTAATACGTTTTGAATGACTTTTTTCACAGTGAATTCTAAGGGTGTTCAATGCCGGTGTCCAATACGAAACTAGGTGAAAGGTGACAACATTGTCCAGCCTAACTGGCTGTAGAAAACTTGAACTCCACCTCTTATAGGACGTGTCATTTCCAATTGGGAGATGTATTTTGAGTGGAGGTTTATACGTAGTTATATCTTCGGTAACGACTATGAAACAATTGAATTTGTTGCTTGACAACTCAGTTGTTTTAGAGTTGTCACCAAGTACACAACTACGTCGAAGCACTCGCCGCCACTGAAGATTTCTAACGCATTCCGAGATGACATAACTGGAAAAGGAAAATTTCCAGATGACCACGGCCAATCAGTACAGAAGATGTTTTTCATACAATTGAAGTAGGGGCTATCGGTACCAAATAACGTAAAAGAAACACGATTGCTATCACGTGGCGTCCTTTTTTTGCTAGTTCCGACTGTTTGCCATCCATGTCACAATGACTTAACAGGCAGGGCAGGTATTTTTACCGCAACTTGTCAATCAACTTAATAGACTTGTTGAAAATACTTTTAACTTCCTTGATGCCACAGAAAAGTATTATGTTTCTTTTAATTACGGAATAGGGAAATTACATTTTGATGGAGGATATACGTTTTACACAACTACATAAAGGACAGAAAAATTCTGATATAATATTTAGATCGATGTTAGTTGAGATGAATATTGAATAATGAACACTCGACATATGTTTCGGACATATGTCGAGTGTTTTAAACAGTTATTGTGGAATTTAGCAAAGTATATGAGTTACATAAAACTACTTCACTAATTAAAATTATTGAAGTTAGAAATAATGTTGTAATAGATGAAGTTCACTCGAAGAAACCATGGAAGTGACTGCTGTAAACATTGTGAAGTTGACGAGAAGTCCCTGATCTACACCTTCGAACTGAAAGACAATCAGAGACGATCTTCGATTCGGCGGTCGTCGATTAAACAGACTCTCCAGTTTAATTAATTAACACAGATTTAATTGGCTCGCACTAATTGCTTCCTTGTGAATCGGTGAACTTAATAACAAGCTTTGCATATGTGAACGTAGAATTTGGCAAATTGTGTTTGCGGCGTTTAATTGGTACCCCCAATGAGAGACAAAACGCGTTAATATATCGCATGATGTATGTACAGTGGCGCAGACTTATAAAAATATCAGGGGGGCCCAACCGGTGTCTCTCAATCTCAGAAATTCTCTCAATTTCAGATGGAAAATAGTGGGTTTTAAAAAAACATTAGAACTCAAAAAAAACTTGACCACTAAAAGCGAACACTGCAATGACTTGTGTGAGTCCAGTTGATGTAAACCACTCAATAATGAAAGATTGTACCGTTTTACAAACTTCATAAATGCAAATAGCTTTATAGTATTCTTAAAGGGTTTTGAAAGTGTGCAGTGAGTGGCTTCGTTGTTATCATAGTTCTTTGATAAACATCACATCCGAGGAAGAAAAGGATCATCAACTTGTGAAATTTTCTTTTAAGGACATTTTCCAAAATGTTTATAACTATCATGCCTTCTATTGCGTATACCAATTAAGCTCTCACATATTTTTTCCAGATCAGCAATTTTTTTTGTCGTCTACAAAAAATGTTTCGGAAAACTCTAAAAGATATTCTTCAAAGTTTTTCAATATTTTCAAGAAGCTAGAAGCTCGCATTCTCCATCCATATTTGACACCCCACACATGGCCCCTGAGGGGGCTCGAGACACCTCAGGTCCCATGGAGTCGCCGCCACTGTGTTATAATTCCCTGCACAAAACTTAACAAGTCTCGAAAAAGTTATATAACTCAAAAAGTAACTCACTTGCTATAATTGTTGTAGGAACTTGAAGAAATACTGGGGTGTATGTTAAACAAATTAGTTGAACTTGATTGTACACAGAGTTAAAGTTTCCCGCCGAAATATAGGTAAATATAGCGGATGGTCAATTTGCAAATGCGCCACTGAATTCGTATTCTCCTAGTTTTATTCAAATTTGAACTGAGTCAAGAAAAAAATAGGCTTGATTGGCTTCGAACGAGACATTCAAACTGAGTCAGCATAGAAGACTGTTACGAGAGACTTTGATGTAAAGAATATTTGAAAATCGTTATAAGAAATCATTAGATAACCAATCTCAGAAGATCGAGATGGTCCTCCACCTTCTCCTTCTGATGCTATAACGCGAGATGTATTTTCGCTGACTTTGCAATCTGCTTCAACTTTCTGCGATACATCATAAGGTTTTTTTGCTTGACAATTTTTGCGGTTCGCAATGATGTTATCTCTTCCCTAAATTCTCGGTCTTCAAAAGGCCGCTTTTTCCATTGTGATCTTATAATAATAATAATAATAAGTTCTTTATTCTCAACAGGTAGTACACCCAATTACAGAAAATAATAACAATTTTGAAAACATAACTAAATAATCAGAAAAAAGATTTAATTAAATAATTGAAGAGAAGATTTAACAAAGAGCTCGATCTAATCTAGAAAAAATAGTAACTTATAACTACATTATAGCATTCAATGAAATATTACAAAGAACTCAATCTAAATCAATTCATTTTAGTCAATTTTTTTCGTTATTCACATAACTCCTGATAATAAATTCTACGGAGTCAAAGTGAATGTCACAATTATTGGCAACTCTATTGAATGTAGACTCCATAAACCAAATGGGGGATTGTATTAGGGAGTTGGTCCTCGGGGTATCTAGGTGGAATAATTCTGTATTACGAGAATTTTGCCTAGGAACACGAAATTTCAAAGCGGAAATCTTTTCCCATACACAATTGACGACATGTTGATATTATTCTCTTTAAAGATTGTTGGCTCATCTTCATTTTTCTTATATTTGGCTTTTTATATACAGTAATAGCTCCTTCACGAAATTTCAAAGCGGAAATCTTTTCCCATACACAATTGACGACGTGTTGATATTATTCTCTTTAAAGATTGTTGGCTCATCTTCATTTTTCTTATATTTGGCTTTTTATATACAGTAAAAGCTCCTTATTCGCGCTTTTACTATTCGCGGATTAAAAAAAAGCGGCCAAAATCCTAAATTCGCGGCTATAGATTACTTTTAGCGGATCTAATCCCTTTTTCGTGATTGGTTCCGGAATTGTTTTGTATAGGAAGTTGAAACTCATTAAAAAAAATTTATAATTCAAAGCAGATCTAGTTTTGGATAATGCATCAAGTCATCCTCAAGAACTTGAAATTATGCATTCAAATATAAAGCCATATTTTCACCTTCCAACACGATGGCTTTGCTTCAACCTATGAACCAAGAGATAACCCAGGCCTTTAAGCTCTATAAAAATAGACGAACCTTCAAAATCTTATGGGAGAATATAGAATATGATTCTGATATGAATAAATTTAATGGACGATGAATCAACTCTGTGATAGTTCATATTTAAATGAGAGGTAATAATAAATACTTGTCTAAAAATCACTGACTGAACAATTCTTTATTCGATTAGTTTCGCCTTTTATTATATTATCAAGAATGGTAATTCTTGATAATATAATAATAAATAAATGCCGTAAAAGGCGAAACTAGTCGAAACTAAATTTGAGAATTGAACTATATTTGAACGAAATTATGAAACAGAAGTAAAATTCATAATACCAAGAATATACACATTTTAGGAACTTTTATAACGTCTGATTATTGTAGAAAAAAACTGTTATATAACCCCACAAAAATTTTGAGGTTAAGGTATACCAGAATAAATACACATCAATATAAATTATCATCCTGTGACACGAACAATATTTATTGTATAATCGACATTTCATAAATATTTCAACAATGCAACATACATTTTTATGGGTTTTGCGGGATATTCCCATTTTGATATTAACTTAGACGTATGACAGGAACGTAGAACGGAGTGTATGGGTTTCTTATGAAATGCATAAAACGAACAATTTGTTGGATTGTAGGAAATAAATCGATCTATCAGCTGAATTGCGACGAGCACGAAATATTGGAGTTTTACCACAATAGCAGGAAACCATATATAGCATATTTTCACATTTTGCTAGATGAAATGCTAAAGTGGATAGGATGCAGAATGGGGCCATTGTAGCAACGGATTTCTTCGAGAATACGTGTACGGTTTCTATGACGAATTTCTCTGTCTTTGTTAAAAATTTTTAAAATAAACTTCAAGTCAGAACTCGGGCTTTTGAGAATTTGAATATAACTATGAATTTAGAAGTGAACTTTTTGAAGTCAGCGCTGTTGATCAAGTCGTCCCATTGTTTAATTCCAAATTTTTTCCATCTTCTTCTATTCGATGTTCTTCTTCACCAGTCACGTATTCCTAATTCCTGAAAGCCATTTTCTACTGTTTCTATACATTTTGTTTTTAGTTCCCTTTTTCTGCTTCTTCCAGCAGTTTATTCTAATTTAACATAATTTGTTTTTGTTTCCTCTTCGAGTTTTGTTATATGACCTAACCACCCTATACTTTGTACTCCAGCTATGTTAGTTATAGAATATTCGTTGAATGATTTACTTATTTATTCATCTGTTACACATTCTTGAGCTTCCCCAGTTTCTTACCTTCATATATTTTCCTTGGACCTGTTCTTTCGAATAATTTTAAGGCATTTCTTTCTTTGGAATTCAATTTTCATATTTTTCAACCTTAATAGTTTTACTCAGTTTCATAAATCGCTAGTCATATTATTGATGTATATACTGTTAAACTTTTTATTTATATATATATATATATATATATATATATATATATATATATATATATATATATATATATATATATATATATATAGTTTTAGAGATCAAGATATGAAACAGTCCTCCCATATTTATTATTTATTGTTACTTCCAGATAGTTAAAATTACCTATTTTTTCGAAATCGTAATGTGCCCGTTCTGTTTACATTTGTTCCGTAACATTTTAAGACGTTCCTTGTTATAATCTCTTTCGTTTGTTATTTTCGATCTCTAATCTTCTAATTGTATTTTCGTCTAATTGATATGAAAAGCTGAAAATCTGTATTAGAATCTGACTCATTATTTTCTCACGGTTACAATTTTCAGAAGAAAAGTACACAACTTACAGAATTATAAGAACTTCGGGAAAATTCTGGAATAATAAAAATTTACTTGGTGTTACGAGTTTTTGAACATTTTCTTTTCCAACATCAAAATTCGTGAAAAATTTGCGTAAACTTTTTCAGATTGCTATGAATTTTTTTCCAATTTTTTTGACTAATAGTCTATGTAGGTACATCACCTATCATATATATTTTCATTTTATAACTGCTTGAAATCATTCACATAGACAAATGTCCATGTTACACTCGGGATTACAACCCAAATCTCTTAAGTGAGGGACCTTCAGTCTCCCCATGCAGAGTGATGGTACGGAGGCGATTAAATAACACAGTACTTGAATTGACGTTAGTACTCGTATTTAAGAACATTCAGGTTTTATATTTCTTTAGAGCAGTTAGACATTTTCAGCGCTTTTGATTACAATGTTTTTATTTGTTTATTTATATATATATATATATATATATATATATATATATATATATATATATATATATATATATATATATAAAAGCGCTAAAAATGTCTGACTGCTCTAAAGAAATATAAAACCTGAATGTTCTTAAATACGAGTACTAACGTCAATTCAAGTACTGTGTTATTTAATCGCCTCCGTATATATATATATATATATATATATATATATATATATATATATATATATATATATATATATATATATATATATATATATATACGCTATCAAAGTACACTACAACTCTGTTTCGATAATTTTTGACGAATTATTCTAAAGAATATTATAGCAGCGCTGGATATGTGAAACATTGCGATGTCTGCATTGTCCTTCTAGGGATCAATGTAAGAGAATAATAGATTCTCCATTATCATTCATGGGAAAAATGTTAATGAATTTAGAAATCGATGCCTACATTTATTGAAAACGTGATACACTACTGTTCCGTACTACAAGATACTCATCAGTCACGACACGTTAAACGAATAAGAGGCAAAGATTTCAATCCTCACATACCCTCTAGTCGATTTTAAGACAGAAATATAGAGTAAGTCGTATGCCTATATAATGCATAGATTGATGTACATCTCAAATCTTAGAATCAATGAAAAGCACATGAACAGATCTACATTGAAAGTTGCACACGTCCTTCTCAATTAAGATATTACAGTTTACAAGTCTAGATATTTTTGGAACAATTTCATCTAATTTGATGAAGTAATGCGCCATCTAATTTGCGGTTGTAGAATCCTCGTTGTCATTTCTCAAAACATGTCAGAAATTCAATACAAGAAAAAGAAATCTGTAGTTTCCGTGCTATATTATCGCACATTTTTATATATATATATATATATATATATATATATATATATATATATATATATATATATATATATATATATATATATATATATATATATATATGAATTAGTAGGTTTTTTTTGCACTAGGTACGGAATATTGACCTCCTAACACTAGGAGGAATTTCAATTCATACCGATTCACTGTTGAGAGTTGATACAATTAGGAAATGCTAAGAGCCTTTTATTATATTATTACACTCGTTAGGAGTTGTGTTTAAAATGAATTAATAAAATACATTAGACTGCTCACGTTATACTTAGCATAAAATTGGAGAACACGTTAAAGGCACGCTCTTTCCTTGTAATATCGAATAGGTATACGAAGTCAATATCGTGTTTGGATTTTATCGATTAGAGGAAAGCAACCAATAAATCTTATACAGTGATTAATTGAACCCGATCAATAGTGAACAGTAACGTGCGAACTGTATATTATGCAGCGTATTATTTAGACTGAACCCCTTTCAACTTTGTGTTATCTGAAGCCGTGAAATCACAGTTTGGATAAAGTTTTCGATTACGATATTTGGTGTAGTCAAGGGGAAGTCCGAAATAACCTAAATTATTTTGCACGTGTTCTCTGATTAATGGCGTACTAGGTAATACGGACTCCTTGCGTGAAAATCGGACAAACTGATCTCCTCTTTCGGAGATGTGGATTAATTATGTAAAGTAATCTCTTCATCGTAGTTACAGGAGTTGATGCAGTGGTTGGTTTCGCCTCAGGGATTTTTAATTACTGAAAGTAGTAGATAACAATGAACGTAGGAGTTTGTTTTTTCGCAATAAACAGAAGTCCTGAGCCATATTAACATTAGAAATTACACATTCGGATTAATAATGTATAAACAGGATGTGGGAATGTAATCGATCTTATACAACAAAATAAATATTTAATAGTGTTGGCGTTTATTTGATCTAAATCCATTATAATTGAATAATTGAATATAAATTCAAATTCAAACACTTGAACTTATGATTTACACTTTATTCACTACATGCGCGTCATGCTATGTAGTGAATAAAGTGTAAATCATAAGTTCAAGTGTTTGAATTTGAGTTTATGTTCAATTATAACAAAATATGCAAAAATTAATGCGCGTTAATATATATGTATATATATATATATATATATATATATATATATATATATATATATAGGATTTTTTTAGAGGTATAGAACTTTAAATTGCAATAAAACAACGATGGATCATTCGATTGACAAGAATTTTTTTTATTCGAAAGATAATCTTGTGGCATTACATTTTAAATATGATTTCTGGCATATGACCGCCACGGCTGGCTCGGATGTAGTCCAATCTGGACGTCCAATTTTCGATGACTTTTTCCAACATTTGTGGTCGTATATCGGCAATAACACGGCGAATATTGTCTTCCAAATGGTCAAGTCTTCGTGGCTTATAAGCATAGACCAATGACTTTACATAGCCCCACAGAAAGTAGTCTAGCGGTGTTAAATCACAAGATCTTGGAGGCCAATCCACAGGTCCAAAACGTGAAATTAGGCGGTCACCAAATGTGACTTCAAATCGAAATAAATCGATTGACATGTTGCGCCGTCTTGTTGAAACCACAGCTCCTGGACATCATGGTTGTTCAATTCAGGAATGAAAAAGTTAGTAATCATGGCTCTATACCGATCACCATTGACTGTAACGTTCTGACCATCATCGTTTTCGAAGAAGTACGGACCAATGATTCCACCAGCCGATAAAGCGCACCAAACAGTCAGTTTTTATGGATGTAACGGTGTTTTGACATACACTTGAGGATTATCTTCACTCCAAATGCGGCAGTTTTGTTTGTTGACGTAGCTATTCACCTAGAAGTGCGCTAAACAAAATTTGCTTATGAAAATCGGGAACAACGGCAATCTCGTTTTGGGCCCATTCGACGAATCTACGCCTTGCTTGATGATCGTTTGGCTTCAATTCTTGCACGAGTTGGAATTTGTAAGCACGCAAACCAAGATCCTTCCGCAAAATCTTCCATAAAGTGGATGGACACAGATCGAATTCCTATGCTCGATGGCGGATGGACTCATTCGGGTCTTCCTCAATGCTACGCTCTACATTAGCAATAGCTTTTTCTGTACGCACCATACGGCGTCTCTGGGGATGCGAGTCATCAATAAGTGGTGCGAAAACGTTCCATGGTTAATCGAATTAACTGCTCTGATGGACGATTTGTCGATGAAATGGACGTAGTGCGCGATACGTATTCCACACAGAACCATTATTTTCGAAATGAAATTGCACTATTTGCAAGCGTTGTTCAGGCGTGAGTCTATTCATGATGAATTGCCAAACCAAACTGAGAATGAATCACTTCTCAGCTGTTAAATCGGTCGCCATCTTCAACAGTAATGCCAACTTAAAGTTCTATACCTCCAAAAAAACACAACATATATATATATATATATATATATATATATATATATATATATATATATATATATATATATATATATATACGAGGGGCGCCTGATAAGTTCGCGGCCTAGTATACTTAGTGGAAGAAAAGTTTAGTTTTTCAATTCTTATTTTTCAATATAATCACCCTCAAGTGAAATACTCTTCTCACATCGTGAATGTAATGCCTATAAACTATTGAAATAATATTCTGAAGATTTGAAGATTTCTCCTAAAAATGGCTTTTCACGGCTGACTTCATCTCATTGTCATCCGAAAAACTTCGCTCCCTTAACTCCTTCTTCAGTTTCGAAAAAAGGAAAAGTCACTGGGCGCCAGGTCCGGACTATAGGGGGATGGTCAATTTCTACGAACCCAGTGGCTTTCAAAGCATCCCTCGTTATCCCAGAAAATAGACGCCATAATCTTAAAGGAAGACTTTTCCACTTTAAACTTATTTGGTGGTCTTTCTATTGTTTTAATCCACTGCATAGATTCTTGTTTGGACTCCGGATCATACTGACGAATCTAGGTTTCGTCCACTGCCACAAAGCGGTTACAAATTTCGTCCAAATCTTTCTGACACACCTCCAAAAAATCCTTACAACTCGCCAGTCGTCGTTGTTTCTCGAGTGGTGTGGGTATTCGAGGTACCTGTAAATTTTGGTGTAAAATTTCTACGATTCGCTATTTACTGATGTAACTGTAACGCTTCAGCTATATGCCATAATTTTATTCTTCGATCGGCCAATACTAATTTTTCAACTTCCATACTTACTTTTTGAACGTTTTATTAGATCGGTCGGCGGGGTTGTCGTGACAGATCTCTCTTCCTAATTTAAAATGTCGAGCCCATTTTTTTACCAATATATATGATGACCCGGAATTCTGAAGAACCGATGACATTTCTTCAAAAATGTCTTTTGGCGAGTCTCCTTTTTTTACAAAAAATTTAATTATTGCGCGGTGCTCAAAATTGCGAGAATTTTTAGATTCGGTCGACATGGTATTGTTTCTTGTTCCAGTTTTGAAGTGTTAATGAACTAAATTCAACAAATTGATGTTATTTATACTATCAAGTAGTGCCGCAAGTTGTGCTATCAGTAACGAGATGATACGTTTTCGTTAAGTACCTTAGGTAGCGAACTTATCAGCCGCCCATCGTATATATATATATATATATATATATATATATATATATATATATATATATATATATATAGCAATAAATATTTCAAGATATATATATATATATATATATATATATATATTATATATATATATATATATATATATATATATATATATATATATATATATATATATATATATATATATATATATATATATATATATATATATATATATATATACGCAGCAAATAGTATTCTCTGTGAAACAGACATTATTAGTTCTAGCGGTTCAATTATATTTTTGACTGGGGTATATCTATTGCACTTCAATATTGTTCGCATAGCCCTGTTATGTAATTTCTGTAGTTGTTGAGTTTTTCATCTGGTCAAACCGAACAACAAATGGGAGCAATATTAGAAGTTTGGCACAATTATTGACTTCCACATCAATGACTTATTTTGACAGATTTTTCAAGTTGTTCGGTTCATTGTTTTTTATTAAGCTTTTCGCTTCGATTTAACATGAGAACATCAGCCTCCCTACGTTTAATAAAGGCAAGCAAATAAAATATAAGAGAAAATAACTCACCGATTACGGTAATACATCTTTCTTGTAGGCTTACATCTTTCGACTTTTGGGAAATTTGCACATACGAACCGCTCGTTTCTTTGATTTGTTTGATGAAGTTGCCAGCTTTGCCGATTATCATGCCTGCCGTTGAATTTGGAACTAGAATTTTCACTTGTCTGTCTCTCTCCTGCATCGGTTTTATGTCACCCTCGATCATTTGCTTCACCTCGGGTTTCTCACGGATTTTGTCCATTATGAATTCGTTGACCGCCATGATGGCGTCCACAGAGCCCGTTATCAGGCACACTCGTTCGGTCGTACCTGCAAGGAAAAATATTTTTATTAGAGGATGTTACATTTTTTGATGAGATGTGAAGTTCGATATGACCGAAAACGAACTTCGTGTGAACGATGGTACAAATGATACCTACTCACCCTACCTATTTATATAGGTAGATATTTATAGATATTTAGTTAGTTAAAGATAATGGAGAAATATTTATTGCAGTGAATAGTATAATTATGATTATTCAACAAGGAACAGTGATATGCTACTTATTCCCAAGCAGAACACAGCTAACTTTTAATATTCACTCTATTATCATAGTTTGTGTGTATCAGTAATATCAGATATCTATATGAGATTGAGTACTGCATTTTTCGCTCTGATATGTATGGAACTTTCATTACCTCAAGATTTTCTTCCTCTTGAATATCTTGTTTCTATTATTAATTCTCGCTCCTTTTGCTCTTAACTTATTGGAATTTCATGTATTATTTTAATATATAGAGGTTAAGTTGAGTAGCTTTCAGCTAGACTTCGCCTTTTTCTATCTCTATTTTGAATAAAGACAATTTTTTATTATTATTATTCTTCAATGAATGCCTATTATTCATTTGTGCATTGTCACCTCAAATACAGCGTTGTACTTTGGGGTTACTCCTGATTGAGCAATTCAGTTTTTGTTATCCAAAAGAAAAAATACGTTTAATTTTTAATTTGAATCCTAGAGAGACCTAGTAGAGACCTGTTTATCACGAACAGAATACATAATGTGTTTCCCATGTATTCATATTCTTGGCAGACTGTTGTACACTCGTAAAAATGTTATGATACCAAGTATGTGTCTTTAATTTCATGAGTGAGACACGAGACATAAAGAACGTCTTATATATGAAATAAAAACACTTGGCTTCATTTCACAAATTTGATCATGATTACTTGACAATTGTTTCGGGTGTTACCCCATTTTTAAAAGTAAAACGTTAAAAAAATAAGTTTATTTTTTGAAAATGGGGTAACACCCCGAAACAATTGTCAATTATTCATGATGAATTTTGTGAAACCAAGCCAAGTGTTTTTATTCAATATATTAAACAATGTTTCATCAAGAAATCAGCGAACATTCAATCAACTTTATAAAGAAAGTATCTGTATTCCAGAACATCGAACACAGTAATTTTGTGAGCATTGTATTAATGTAATATGTTTAATGTTTACTGCATTAAATGAATAAATGTGATACTACAGTGTAAATGAGTTATTATTATATACATCGCGCTGTGCAGAATAAGTTCCAATCTCTTGAGGAGATAGAGATTATTTTTTTCGTAGTATCTTCAGATAACTAGAGAGTTCAGTTCAGTTATTATCTGGTACGTAAAAAAATCTTTTATTATTTTTTCGAGTGATTATGTCAATCGGTACGTTCAATTTAGTTGAATTAGCAGGTATTATAACTACTATTTCCCTCATATCAAAATTTTGACACTTTCAGACCAATCGCAAACGAAAGGCAAGTAGTATTGTAGCAAAAACACCAGCTGTATTTAAATTTTGATTGTTCAACTTCTTCGGTGTTTCAAAGGACGTTTCTATGGATACAGACAGTCTTACGAAGTAATAATTATGCGTAGCAAACGTCAAAATAAGTCTCTTCTTTCATGAACTAGTTCTAATAAAATACCATACTTGATTGAATTTATCTTATTTTATTCCATTCTATATGTCTATTTTTATATCTTTATATATATTATTTTTATTCCACAAAGTTGCTTGGAGAAAAAACCACTCGACTTTTCACGAATTGAAACTAAAATGATGAACACCAGCAGGTGTTTTCAACCATTTGTATTGAAAAATAATTTGCCGGTCTCCGTAGCTTAGTCGGTAGAACACCCGACTTTGGTGCGGTAGAACTCGAGTTCGAGCCCTGCTGAACGCATGGGTGTTTGTGTTTGTCTATGATTTCAGAAGTTTATATAATCGTATATGCTGGGTAATGTACATCGATGTACAAGCCCAAATGGCCGTTCAGAACCGGCGTTAAACTGTAGGTCCACTGAATTAAAAAGAAAAAAAATAATTTGTTCATACTTTTGTGCGTATGATAATGCTCACAAGAATTGAGAAGAAATACAAGGCTGCTATCAAAATAGCTGATATTACGTTACAGAATGCTCGACTAAAAAAAAATGCATAACAAGACACAGAATTTGAGAACACAACCATAGAGAAGACGTATTTGGACGATAAAATCCATATTCTACGTATTTGGAAGTTAGACCAAAAAAACGAACAATAAGAGATGATATTTGGAGTCGATGAAACCCAACTTCGCCCAACTGTGAAGTTGGGTTTCATCGACTGAATGATGATTTCATTTACATGATGATTTCATCGAAATGATGATTTATCATTTACAAGCATCCCAATGAATGCTGGTTTTTCTTTTCAGAAGCACTGTGAGCTTGTTCGAAAATTGGAGCTACAGTTTAACGACGATTTCGAACGGTTCAAGAACACGATTGGAATCGAACACACCAACACCAGTCAGCCGAAAGCGTTATAGGATCATTATACCGTTCAGCTACTGACCCCAGTGGCGGATTAACGTATAAGCACTACAAGCACGTGCTTGGGGCCCCTGTTGTCCAGGGGCCTCCATCCTCTGCTGGCGTTTCATTTTATACCTACATTTTATCGAGATTCATCCACAATATGTCCGAAATCACAAGGCGCGAGCAGTCCGGGAGTGACCCTTCATACACCCCCGCAGGGCCCTGCCCCCTTCGGGGGAGTATGAAGGGTCTCCCTGGGCCTGCGGGGGCCCCCAGGCGGGGCGCGCCGCGAGACCGACTGAGTGAGTTGTCCTTGCATTTCAAATGATAGCGCCCATACGCATTACCGCACGTACCCCTACTTTATTTACGGAGTGGCTTTGATTGAAACTACACTTATCGTTACCCCACACAAAGTTTTCAGGTAAGTACTATATTTATGCTTTCACTATTGATTACGTACACGTATAAAGAATATGGCTTTTTTCAACAATAATTCTAACTTTATGTTTCATACTAAACTTCGAAAAGTCCCTCAACTTTGACGAACAACTGTCACCACACTTTTTTTTCTCAAAGGATCTTTGTATTGCTTTGTTTGCAAGTTGTTTGGTAACAAATCCGTCGCCACAGCGCCGAGCCAATTTGCAGCTGACGGATTTAGTGATTGCCGCAACGTAATTGCAATTGAGCACCATGAAAATAGTTCAGCTCATAAGGACTTTATGCTAACTTATTTGAGTCGAAGACAAGGTCTAGGGATCACCAAAAATCTAGAGGCACAAGTGAAAGAAGAAAGAAAATATTGGCAAGATGTATTGCAACGAGTTATTGCAGTTATACAAACGCTTGCAGAACGTGGTTTGGCCTTTAGGGGACATGATGAGTCTTTTGGATCTATACATAATGGGAATTTTTTGGGTTTACTTGAACTTGTGGCTCAATTTGATCCATTTTTAGCAAGCCATATTGCAAGATATGGAAATAAAGGGAAAGGCAACCCATCATATCTATCGAAAACAGTATGCGACGAATATATCGATTTAATGAGTGATAAAGTTCACAAAGTGATTGTCGAACAAATACAATCAGCTGGGTACTTCAGCCTCTCAGTGGACTCCACGCCTGACCTATCACATACGGATCAACTAAGTATTATTTTGAGATACGTATCGCCGTCTGATGGAGAACGCCCGTGTGAACGATTTCTGAGGTTTTTAAATTTAAAGAACATACCGGAGAAGAGATGGCAAATATAGTACTCAGTTATATAGAGGGTTGCAAAATAGATATTGCAAAGTGCAGAGGACAATCATATGACAATGCTGCTAATATGTCAGGACGATACAAAGGGATGCAGCAAAAAATTTTAGAGCACAACAAATATGCTGTATTTATACCATGCGCTGCACATACTCTAAACTTGATTGGTCGCAGTGCTGTTGATTGTTGTACGATCGCAGTGAATTTTTTTCCGATTGTGCAGTTGTTATACAATTTTTTTTCGGGTTCTACTCATCGTTGGGCAGTTTTAAGAGAATTACTTAATAGGAAACAATAGCGTTCTGAAGTCGCTGTCGGACACTCGTTGGGAAGCTCACGCTGAAGCTACGAATGCAATATTACAATCCTATCCGAAAATTTTTGATGCTTTAGATGAAATTGCTGAGGACACAAACCAAAAAGGTGAGACCAGGTTAGAATCACAAAATATTTCAAACAAAATGCAAGAGTTTGACTTTATATTTATGCTCACCTTGTGGAATGATATTCTACAAGTTTTTCATCGCACCAGTAAAGGACTCCAAGAAGAAGGATTAGATCTTAAAACGTGTTCCAATTTGTATCATTCTTTATCGGGTCATCTCATTGAAATGAGGAATCAATTTGAAAAATTTGAAGGCGAGGCAAGAAAAATTTTTCCTAATGGGGAATATAAGGAAACTCGAAGACGAATTAGGAAGAAACAAGTGAATGATGGAAATGCAGAGGAACTTGATTTGAATCCTAGAGACAAATTCCGCATTGAGACTTTCAATTTAATAATTGGCACACTTAATGCTCACATGCAAAGAATAGGTGATGTATACCACGAAGTTTCACAAAAGTTTTCATTTCTTGCGGACCTAAATAAGTCATGTTCAGAATATGAAAAAGATATCCAATTGCTCTTAGAATCTTACCTAGAAGACTTCAATGAAAACTTCCTCGGCGAATTTAATCATTTTCACAAATATGTTCGAATAAAATATGAATCTTCAGAAACAAAGGTCACCCATTCTGATCTATATGAAATGATTATTAAAGATAAAGTAAAGTGCGTATTCCCAAATATAGAAGTTGCGTTTAGAATCTTTTACAGCTTAATGATTACTAACTGCTCTACTGAACGATCCTTCTCACAAATAAAAAGATTAAAAAACCCGCAAAGAACAAAAATCCGTCCAGACAAGCTTAATTCTTTAGCATTAATGTGTATTGAGCAGACATACTTCGTCAGATAAATTTCGACGATGTAATCTCGGAGTTTGCTCTGATTAATGCAAGGAAAAAAATGTTTTAAGTTTTAAATTATACCTACTACACTTTCTATTTTGATGAACTTTCATTTTATACTTTCTACCTTCCATTCCATTCCTTCCATTTCTATTTAAGCAGTAGAGGGCCTACACAGGCTATGTGCTTAGGGCCTCGGATACACTTAATCCGCCACTGACTGACCCTCTATGTGATTGCGAATGCTTTTTGGGTATCTTCGAACGTTTAATAAACTAAATTATTCCAGTTGGTGACACATTAGGTAACTTCGATTGATATTCAATTCAGCTGACTTTATTTCAACTTCAAAATTCAAATACTAATTATTTCCAATAATGTTTCCATGTTTCCAATAACCCCTGAGTTTTGAGGCGAAAGAACAATTTTAGGAATTTTTAATACTGAGAGAACGGAATACGAGACATTGTATAAATATATCATATATATCACTTGAACTTCTGTGTTTGTGGGTACCTAAGAATCTGCTCAACTCACACAATGAATGAAACGAAAATTAGAAATGCTGAAGCCAGAATCGGGAATCATTAGGAGATCTAATGACGTTTCCCCGAGCAATGGGTCTGATTAATGCTCGACGCAATTACAGCGATAAATTATTCACTGTTGTTTAAAAGATCGTTACGGCGTCTCTATGTCCCTGAAGAGTAGTTCAGAAAGTCGTACACATCTCCCGATGGGAGTTAATCCGCAGCCACAGTTGAAAACGGCATCATTACCCATTCAAATCTTCGTTATCTGTACAGAATATGGAGAAAACTAGAGCTTACATCGATTTTGCTACGTTTCATCTACAAGAGAGTAGGTGTTTACGCTTACATTGTACTGGCTACATAAGTAATTCTAGATGGAGTGCATTGGAGCATTTGTTCATTTTGTGGAACCGGAATTTTATCTCATCTTTATATAATATGCAAAAATACTTGTTTTTAAATAATCTCAAAATATGAGCAACAAAGAAAGTGAACGCGAGTAAGCTAACACTAATGATCATCTTTATTTGATAGAAATTTATTTTTTATTCGAGTCATTCTTCCACTTGTCAAAGATAAACATGAAAGAAAAAATGTGAATTTTGAATATTACACAATAACCAAATGAATATATCATGTATAAACAAAAAGGAATCTCTATTATACCTCCAGATTCGACATAATATTACTCTTTGAGTTACATACTCTTCTGTTAATCTTTGGTTCCGGTTCTTTCTGAAAGAACAAACTGAAGCTCGTTGATTGAAAAGCTCCTTTTACTTATTCAAAAGCTTCCGGGCTGCAAAGTTTAAACTTCAATGAAAGTTTTCTGTTTTATGTTGAAGTAAAGGGGAACTGTTCTTGCCTTTAACGTTAATCGAATGCAATTCCCTTCTCAATTTATCCACAAGGTACTTATGTGGACGCATCATTTCTAATGAGCTTGAACAAGAAAAGTACGCCTAGACATTCATGAATATGACTAGTCGTCATTTTGCTATATTTATGTTACATAATATGTTAGAGTTTTTTCCCCGAGTATACGCAAATAAACAGAAGGACTGATTCTTTGTGGTGAAGCATTGCGTTGCGCTTACAATTGTACTGAAACTTAAACATCCTCGAAGTCGAAGTTTAGTTGAGAAGAATTTTGGTAATTACCATGCCTGGTCGTAAGATGGACACTTCTACCTCAACAAGATCGAAACGAGCATGTCTACTTTTTTCTATCTCCATCGAATTCACGTAAATCTTCGCATTTATAACGTTATAATTTTGTTGAGTGTCATATCTTTTCGTGAGTTTAGTTTTGTGAGGTTTGGTTGGTACTCTTTCTTCCTAATGTTAAGTAGGTATGATTGTCATGTTGTGTTCCTTGTTAGATGATAGGAAAGTTAACCTAAAACTGGAAAAAAAAAGTTGGCTGGTATTTTTTTTGAAAAAATTATCAGATATTAATTATTATCAAGATATTATGGAATTTTGGTTTGAAGAAAAGAATAAGAAGTATCCAGTATTTGGGATTATTTGATGATCGTTGAATTCTTTTGGCAATTGTTCGTTTTTGTGAAATTGTGAACAGAAGAAGTACCCTTCAGTGGATCAAAGCACGTGTTCTTGATACACAGTAAACCGCACACTACATCTTTGCGTAAGTCCAAGTATTTTCAGTTTAGTTTTGGTTATTCGTTTCATGGAGGCTTTTGTTTCAGAGTTTTTCGTTTTTGTTTTCGTTTTTACGTTTCTTTTTGGATTTCTCCGTTTTGTTTTCTAGTACTGGAGTTATTGAGAATAATCACTTAGAGAAGGTTTGGTAGTAGATATTTGAGCTTAAACCTGGAAGTCTGAGTACGCTTGGTGTGGTGAGAGTATTCCAGCACATTGTTGAAGAGACATTGTGATATTTGATTTTATATTTATTTTTTTAACCTTGAGTTTAGTCTAATTTAATGACATAAATTCATTGTTCAATTTACATGCTTTTTATTTAAACATTCATTATATATATTTTTTTCATTGTGACGATTAAGTCCTCTTAGCAGAGGGAGAAGTGATTTATCTTTTATTTATTTCGATTTCTCTTTTTAGTACTTCAATTTATTAATTTTCTTTTTTTATTTAATATATATATATATATATATATATATATATATATATATATATATATATATATATATATATAATCATATTATCATTTATTGAACCAAGAGATATTACTGTTAGGGAGAACTAAGATTAAGAATTGTTAGATCTGGTGGAGTTGTTGTTTGATCCTCTAGAAAATCAATTTAATTGTACCGAGAACTTTCAAACCTCTAGCGCCTGGCATTAAATTTTTCTCACTAAACTAACCCACTCCATCTTCACTGTAGCTAACTGTGGTGTGGTACAATTCATTAACTTTCAGTTCTCGCTTAGTAGTCACTTAGGTTTTGAACCAGAGGTTAATCGCAGGTATAAATCTTGTGTGTGTGAGATCGAAGATGTATACAAATCTATTACTAGATAGCTAAAATAGGTTATACATTCAGCCAATAACAAGACATGATATCAAACCAACACCAAGCCTACGCCTATGGCTTTGTATTATTTCTAGCGAGGCTGAATAAAAAATACACCCTTACGGTTGAAGTATATCGTTATGTCACTCCTGAGCCGTCGCGATGCCGAGGTATAAAGGAAATCAAATAACGGTAATGCGAAATGACCTCATTTTCATTCATTCACGGGAAACTCTCAGAAACTTTGGGCCCCAGTAAGAACTTTTGAATGATGGAGCTTTATAACTGACTTATTCTTGCGTTGGAGAAAGGGATGCTACCCACATCTTGGTCGCCTAATACAAGTAAATCTCATTGTATTCTGTTTGCTTTTATAAACGTTTCAGCAAATGGGATATTGTTCCCAACCTCAACGCAGGACCAAAGAAACGTTTCATTCTGTGGGAGTAATTTTGTCCAAAAGACGTAGGGGCGTAACATACGTTAGGGGCAACGAACAGAACACTTCTTATTTTATTACAGTTATATTATAATATCTGAATATATCTGATATTTATTATCAGATAATATTATATATAGAACATCTCATATTAATTACAATAACAAGAAACTAATTGTAAATATTAACGTTTTAAACAACCCTTATATTTATTAAATGACACGGAGGTTTCGCTTATCTCTTGGTGAAACATTAAGTTAAAAACTATAAAATTGAAAATTAACACCCTTGACTTAAGTTTCACCGAATATATTAAAAACTCTACATATGTTACGGGTGGTTAACCCATAATCAAGAGTATACAATATTACTGAATTTCAATATGTACGGCTTTCACTTATATATCCAAAACAGCAGAATTTAACACTCAGTGTTTTTTTTTAACTCAGTGTTAAATTCTGTGAATTAGGATATATAAGTGAAAGCTGTACATTTTCAAATTCAATAAAATTGTATACTCTTGATAATGGGTTAACCACCCGAAGCATATGTAAAGTTTTTAATATTTTCATTGAAACTTACGTCAAGTGTGTTTATTTTTAATTTAATAGTCCTTATATTTATATTCATTCCTATATACAATATGTTATCATTGACTCTGGCAGTGCACTATAAATTTAAAATGATTTACGTCGAGTGTACCCACTTTTGCTGAATTAACAGTTTCTTCAGCAAATTGTTATATGCCACGATACAATATGTTATCAATAACTACACCACTGCCTTATAAATTATTGTCAAATGTTTTACATCGAGGGTACTAGAGAATAGCTTAATCCTGGTAATAAAGTTTCTGAGTTTGATTATTGAATGACTTATTTGAGAGTCTCATCTTAAATGTGAATCTATTATTACAGCTAAATACATGCATTCATACGTATGGGGAGTGTTAAACGGTTTTTCTATTCAATGATCATAATTTAAAGGTATTTTGTGAAATATGGAACTATTTGACTGCAATTGATATGCGTGAAATTAACTCGATAAGTTAAATAAAGTGTAAAAAACACTTTATTTCAAGAGACAAAGAAACAAAAAAAAAACGAAATCAGCATGCGACAACATTGGAGAGTTTCTCTGCTCTCAAGGCTCTTTCTATAACGTGATAACGACGAACCCATCGAGTACTGCATCGAGCAGGAGAAACAAGTCCTCCCAGCAACCATTTTCAAAGGCATGATACTTCAGCCCTATATGTTTCACGTAACTCGATCAAGCCCACCAGACTCGCACGAATACACGTAAACAGAGGAGAATTCGATAACTGAGAATTTGCAGAAATGGCGGTTACGCGACACGGGAGAAACGGCAAACGGATAAAATATCTTATTTCATTACGCAATACGGATGGAGAAAACAAATTGAAAAATTGTGTTGACAGAAGGGAGAAGGTGCTGTTTGCACAACCCGAATGTACCCGTGAAAACAGGATATGAATGCGTTCGATCGTTATCAACATCTGTAGAAGAGTGGCACACTCACAGAATATCGGAATTTCACCGATCGAAGTAAATTTCCTACGCGACGGAGTTATTTATAGATTTATAATCGAGGACAACAGATTCGACGTTCATCATTGAATCGTTGGAGATTACCCTTTTTTTTCATTTACGGAAATTTTTTTTATATATAGCAATAATTACAAGCATCAAAAGCACTCTACGAGCTCATTTGGCTTCAGAGATAAGTGCTCCCAAATTTGGTGATGAAGTTTTATCCAGCATCACTTCTTCCTTGAAGCTATTTCAAATCTGCTGGCTGGTTTTGTTTGATTTGCTTATAGTTACGAACTTAGTCTGTGGGTGAAGTGAGATACTCGTGTGGCACCACAGCCTTCTGTGATAGTTCTCGCTGAAAACATTTATGAGGTCAAATAACAGTCTGAAACTTTCAGACTAACAGGTCCTATCTGAATAATAGAAAATTCCCAAGTCAAAGTGAATGACAAAAAAAGTCCAATCGTATGTCCAAAAGAATCCCGAAGAATCGTATCTATTTCTGAAGAGGTTATTAATTTTTATTTGATTATTTATATAACTTCTACCACTCTGATGCCAGCATTTGTTATAATGACTTTCAGTATAATACATTATATTCATTTATTCATTTACTTATTAAAAAATACAGCTATTAACAGACTAAGCCAATGACAGAGTGCCAAAATCACAACTCATGTAAAATTAAACTAGAAGCAGAACCAAAACTTACGAACAATACATATGAGCCGTATAACTTTGTGAACAAACTGACATTGGGCTTACTCAAAAAACTACACAAAAAAATGATCAAAAAAATTTATATCTAAACTGTCAATGATACCATGAAAGAGTTTAGTAATCACAAATTTTATGAATTGTGAAAAAGGCCAGAGGAAGACAGCAAACTTTCGTGTTTCGGTAAGATGATCTCAAAACACGGAAATTTATGAGGGAAAAAAGGAAACAACAATCAACAGAAAACTTCATAAGCTTGTCCAGGAACATAGTTCCAAAATGAAAACTTTTTGGAACTATTGAACATTCCTGGGTTTTCCAATTGATGGAACATTGAATCTGGCAATAAGTAAAACATTAGTTATACTTCGTTCTGGATAAAACCGTCGAAGCAAAACCATGAGTATTACGGAAAAGATCCTTGAACGGATTCAAGATTTCTTATATAAGACACGTCTCCTGGATTCCAAGAGACGACAATAACCTATTTAAGATGTGATCGTATAAGTATTGTATGGAGGCATAGAATTTCTTATTGTATAACAAAACGTTTTGTAAGTATTTGGGACGATGTTATTTATATGAGTAGCTAAAGTGAATTTTGTAGTAAAAGTAGTAACTTTTAAATTCGGCACATCTACTTATTTCATTAATATTCACGTCATAATCAAAATAAACTATATTCTTTTTACATTCAAAAGACATTATGTTGCACATAGGAATATTTAGTGTTCAATATGAATATACATATTCAAATTACAGATATCTTGTTGAATAATGTAGCAATCACTACTGTTGAAATGTTAGTCACAAAAGTATTGAAAAATAGCGTACTTAAAACAGAACCCTGTGGAATTCCAGACTCCAAAATGAATTTCTGGGACTGACGCAATTGTATCGAACAAATAATCATCTTGACGTTAGGTATGTCGAGAAAAGGTAACAAATGGTCTACTTGTGAAGAATTATCAAAACTATTAGCAACATATTGAGTTATACATTATATATAGTTAAGTTAGGTTAGCACCTGTTGATCTACCGGAAGAAGATCAACAAGAGAAGAGATGTTGGTCTTTTACTAATTGGGTCTCACGTGGGAGCACAAGATCTCATGAAGAACAATTTCAGAAAATTCACTAAAATTGTTTATGATACTAAAAGCTCTAAAAGCCTAAACGTAGTTTTTTTTTAATCGGGCATTATTTGCCCTCATATTGTTTTTACCTATCTACATATTGTTTTTATTAATCTGTCAAGATTTTCAATCAGTATGCTCTAATATATCAGTATATTCTAAGTGTATTCTTCCAATTACGAATGCTTTGCCTAATGTGATTAAATGTTGGAAGGCTTCACCTGGTATAAAGCGAAATGAAAATATAATTTTCATAAAACCACTTTCATTCAATTGTTTCATAAGAGTACACAATCTAGAAAACATTTTTCTTTTTGTTGTTTCATAGTGGCCTTATTTATGTGGCTTTTATATGAACCTTAAAATTAAATCTAAAGTAAATTTGTACGCATAATTATTCAACTATATCCGCCTTGTTGTACAAGAATTATCCTACTGGGACAGATTGTTCGTCATAAAATGATAGATATATCGTATAATTGCATGACCAAGAAAAATAATAGGTTATTTCATTGCTCAAGAACAGACACGCATACAAGCAGATGAACGTATATTATTCATGTATATAAATTTAGTGCGTCGAATAAAACACGAAATTGAATATCCAAAAAAATATCAATGCCTATATGAGCACTGAAATTTCAAAGTTGAATAGAACACGTAATAGAATAAAAACAATAAAGGACTAAGTCTTCCTTTCGGCTCCATAAATGAGAATAGCTGTTTGTTTATTATATTTAGTGGGCAACAGATGTCGCTGAAAAAATCTAAGGCGTTTTCCACCAAATTCTCTAATAATATATCACAATATCGCAGGCTTATTGACCTTCATATATCGACAAAAATGTTCTGTGTCACCATGGAAAGTTTAGGGATGATTTGATCTGAAGATTTTGAAGAGGAACACTTCCATGAAGGCCCTTTTCAATGGAAATTTTAAGCAATAAAATACTCGACAATACGTGGTAGTCAGTGTGACAAACAATCGGACGACCTGGGTTGAATGACTCGAAAAGAGTTCAGTCGAATGCTTTCGAATATACAATATTCAATTCTTTGCGGAATATACAGAAATAATTCACCGTCTACACTGAAGCAAAATCCTCAGTGTCATTTAAGCTCTTTCATGTGATTTCAGATAAAACATTTCTGTGAGTTATTATTGAAAAGTCATTTTATTTTCCCTGTGTCCTGTAAGATCAAACAATGGAAATGAACGGCGAAGAACACCTGCTGTCATTTCATTTATATCCACAAAAACTAACTCCGAGAATCAACCTTTGTTGTCCGGCTCCTCCGCCATTACGTTTACGACCCTCAATTGGGACACAAATCCAATGAAGGTATTAATGTAATTGAGAATATATCATTTGATGATCTGAAAAAAATATCGAAGAGCTAAAGTATAAAAACAATCTAGTTATATCTTGAAGAATATAAGAAAGAGGAGTAAGACAGAAAGACACAAAGAACAGAAGAAACATCAAAAAGTTTCTTCTTTCACACACTATAAATAAGACAACGTAGTGTACTTCGCATAAAGGGCAGACCTTAATTTATGTATACATATATATATATATATATATATATATATATATATATATATATATATATATATATATATATATATATATATATATATATATATATATATATATATATATATATATATAAATATATAAATATATATAAATATATATATATATATATATATATATATATATATATATATATATATATATATATATACATATATAGATATCTATCTATACATATAAAGTTGATCAAATGTTCGATGATCTATTGATGAAACATTGTTTAGTATATTGAATAAAAAACACTTGGTTTGGTTTCTTCACAAAATCTATAATGAATACTTGACAATTGTTTCGGGATGTTACACTATTTTCAAAAGTGAAACTCTTGAATTTAACAACTGAATTTAACTTTTGAAAACCGGGCAACACCCCGAAATAATTATCTATTCATTATAAATTTTGTGAAACCAAACAAAGTGTTTTTTATTCAATATATCTATATATATATATATATATATATATATATATATACATATATAAATACAGGAAAATGATTTATCAAATTTTTGTGTTTCTTATATGACTGAAACTATTTATACATGAATTGGTTTTGGATCAATATCATCTATCTTATATATCGTTATCAGCGAGTATCGATGATATTCTTTATTAAACAGTAAGAACTACAGGCAAATGGCGTCCTCTTGGCGACCACAGAATATTCTCGTATACATATAAACACAAGTCGAATGATGTTCTTCTGGATCTTAGAGCACTATATAGAACAAGAATATAAAGATCGAAAGATCCAGAGAAACATTCTTGACATTTCAGAAAAAGATTCAATAGTTTTATGACTCCTATGACAAAGTAGATATCTTCGTGCGTTAATTTTCAGAAAGAAAATGAAAAGTTCAGTGTGTCATCCACAATTCATGAAGGAGGATTTCGATCTGAACAATATTCTATGGGGTCTAATTGATAAAAATAATTACGTAACCTTTAAATATTCTTTCGATGTACTAATATCACCGATGCATATTGTGAAGTTCGTAGAATATTCTGAATAGATTTTGTACGATGACACAAATATTTTGCATGTATTCGAATCCTTTTAAGAATGAAATTTACAAATTTAAGAAAAACAAACGGTGAACTATATCAAGTACGTCGCAACATGTCGCATAAATAAATTACACTGAAAAAATATATATTACTGCTGGCCAACCACCGAAAGCAGTGCCTACTTGATATCCCACTCATTCTCCTCGTTGCCACTTGAGGTGGAACTGCACGTGTATCTGCATTGATTAATGCGCATATGATTGCGGAGGTTCAAATTTATTCAAAAGCTCCACAATGAATGATGGGAATATCCGTATCATCCTCACTGCGGTTTGCATTTCAGCAAGTTGATGCACCTACTGACCATCTATCACGTTATTATGTCTACACATGTCATTCTTTGTTTGAACTATTAATATGAACGCTTACGTGGCGTACTTGGCAAAAGACCCAACTATACTTTGGTAGGATTCGGGTTCGAGTCTCAGTGAAGCATAGATGCTTTTTGAGATTGAACTAGTTAAACTACGAAACATTGATTACTAATGACGTACTCTACAAACCCGCTTGCAGTTCGAAACTGTCGGTAAACTGAAAGTCCACTAAATTTGAGATAATTATTACATTGAATAAATTAGATAGCACAGTATGAAACGCTTTATAACGAAACTCAATGGATCGAGAATTCTTTATCGGTATAAAGAGTTATCGTTGAACGGAGTGAAAAAAGAAAAACCAAATAATCAACTGATAATTTCTAATATTTTTCTTCATAAATATTTTCAATAATTTATGGACTCTTGTCCATAAAATGAAAAGAATAAGTATCCAGTATTGGGATAAATTGATGGTCGCTAAATTATTCTGGCATTTGTTAGTTATTTGGAAATTGTGAACAGAGGAAGTACTCTTCAAGGGATCAAAGCACGTGTTCTTGATAAGTCGAGGTATTTTCCATTTAGTGTTGTTTATTGCTTGATAGAGCCTTTTATGTCTCAGTGTTTTCATTTTTAATTTCACTTTTTCGCTTTCTTCTTCTGGATTTCGGCGATTTTTGTGTACTGGAATGATTGAGAAGACTTGACAGAACAGATCCTTGAGCCTAAAGCTGGAAGTTTGAGTTCGCTTGCTGTGGTGAGAGTATTCCAGTAGATTGTTTGAAGAGACATATTTGGTTTTATTTTAATTTTATTAACCTTGAGTTTACTTTAATTTCATAACTGTTCAATTTATATGCTGAAGATTCCTTTTATATATGATATATAATCATTTTTGAACCAACTGGATATTACTGTAAGGAAGAACCAAGATTAAGAACTGTTAGATCTGGTGGAGTTGTTGTTTGATCCACCAGAAAACCAATTGAATTGTACCTAGAACTTTCAAACCTCTGGCGTCTGGCATTAAATTTTTCTTAACTAATTAACACACTCCATCTACATTGCAGCTAACTGTGGTGTGGTACAATTCATTAACTTTCAGTTCTCGCTTAGCAGTCACTCAGGTTTTGAACCAGAGGTTAATTGCAGCTATACATCTTGTGTGTGTGTGTGTGTGTGTGTGTGTGATCGAAGATGTATACAAATCTATAACTAGATAGCAAAAGTAGGTTAAAAGAAAGACTTTTAAAATATATATTCTATCAACTTTGTTAGTCTTTGTTTTGTATTATCTGATATAATTTATCCATATGTTGATTTGTGGTGAAAAAATGAAAGTTTTTCTATAATTTAGTACTTGCTGAATCTAGTACTTGGTAAGTAGTGGTTCAGAATCATCTACTCCATCTTTATTCAGTTTTCCTCATTTTTTGACATTGAATAAAAATTTTTTCATCAGTAATTTTCATATAATTATAGATCTTCGTTAAATTTTTCTAGTATGTTGAACTTTTTCATTTATTCATTCAGTTTGCAATTTCCACCTGATCCGTTCTAATGTTTGACCATTACATACTTGCAATGAATGCTGCTTAGTGTATCTGTTACCTTTTCCAAGCTTTTATATCAGGTCAACTGCTTTTAGCATGTTAATCAAGGTTTTCCGTCAGTTTCGATCAGAACTTGTAACCTGACGAGATAACATGAAAAACAATACCGATAAAGAATATTTGCTGACTTCGAATAGGAACAAATTTTTTTGTGTCACAGAATGGCTGCTACGTTGTGAAGAGTTAATTAAAGTGTAGATTTCAAGGTCAATCAAATCAATCAAACAAATTGTGCTCACTTCTACATTATATGTTATATCTATATAACGTTATTTTATTTTTATTTACTCAATTATTCTTTTTATAATATTATGTTTTTTTCCTTTGAATATCTTGTTTCTGTTATTAATTCTCGCTTCCTTTTGCTTTTAACTTATTGGGAATTTTATGTATTATTTCAATATATATATATATATATATATATATATATATATATATATATATATATATATAGTTATGTGAACTTAGAACAATGCCTTCCTTTTAGTAAATAACGTCACTATATAGAATGCTGACTAACCAACTTTAGTTTATATAAACTCAGACTTGCATTAGAATCTTCAATATATTAACGTTAGTGAGTACGATAGTATGTATAAAGCTACTTGTAATCTTAACTTGTGAATAAAAATTGTTTTTTTAAAAAGTAATTCTTCGTGTTGAAAACCAAAATTGGCGACGAGGATGGGATTGCTGCATTAAACGCTTCCGAATCAAGAGATTGGCAAACAGGATAATTCTTCCGAATTATAGTAAGAAGAGTAATCAATGCGTTAACTCAAACCGTACGAAGATTGTTTAAGTGAATATTAATTCTCAAGCACAATCCGAACCAAACACAAGCTCAGTCGTGTCTCACAGATGATTGCGAATTTGGTAGTACCAGTCCGGAGCTCGATTGACCATTGAAGAATTCGAACAGAGTGCAAAGCAAGGGTAGCGCCGACGACTCCACTTTGGGAAAACAAATCACAGTAAGTTGCAAGTGTTAATTATATTCCTGTTTTTTCCAAGGTTTCAGCCAAAAACCTAAACTCCCTATAATTTATCATTATAGTAGGTTGTTATATATTAAGCGAAGATTGGAAATAGTGAATGCACATTTCTCAATAAAATTAACAAAGAAAAATATTTACGATAAATTCGCTCATAGACTCAATTGAAAAACTGAACTTAAATAAAGAAGAAAAGTCAGAAAAAACAAAAGTCATGGCGGAAAATAATTTAAGAATTGCCCGTGAATTTGGAGCATTATTACCGAAATTCTCAGGGATACAAGCAGAATTAAACTCATTTTTAAGCGCTTGTGAAGAGTATATCGCACAATTCGCGAATACAGAACAAATAGTAAAAACATACTGTATAGCAGTTGTTAAAAGCAAATTAATTGAAAAGGCAAACGCCGAATATCGTTCTTCTAACGTACCAAATACGTGGAACGCATTTAAGAATTTCTTATTACAGAAATTTGGAGATCATGCCAATTTGGATGTTCTCAAAAATCAGTTACAATTCTTGAGAAAGAAACCTAATCAAGATATTACCGATTTCATTGAAGAAATCAAAGCTTATAAAATTAGAATTAATTATAGAATAGACGCAGAACCGACGTTAGACGCCGCATTAAAATTGTTACATAAACAATTAACTTCCGACCTAGCTAAAAATGTATTAATTAGCAATGTGTCGATCGATTTACAAACTGCTCTTTTAACAACACCGAATATCACATTTGATTTAGCAGTACAAACCGTAGAGAATTATATCTCTCAAAAATCCCAATTAGACTTAATGAGATCTTGGAGACAACCATACCAAATGAAAACGTTTCCTTCTCAATCAATAAATGTAAAACCACAAATTAATAATGTACCTAGACATTATCCGACGAATAAAGAAGTTTTTGGTAGAAGTAATACTTACGAATCTCAAAAAAGTAACGTATTTAAACCCAATAAAAACTTTGTACCCAAATATAGACAAACACCTATGTCTACGACAACCGCGAATCCAATAATTCAAAGAAGACAAATACAAAATCATAATCAAAAACCTCAAAAAGCTTTCTTTGATAATAATTCGAGAAGTTTTAATCACTTCCAAAATCATAAACAGATATCACCCAATTATATATCTGAAGAATTGACTAATTTAGACGCAAAAAATAATGACAATGATCAATTTGATGAAAATTTTGAATTTGAAGAAGATCCAAATATAATTGAAGAAAATGAAGATATTGTTGATGAAAATTTTCAGATAACTGCCTCAGACACCACATTGACTTAAATTCTTTAAACAACAAAATTAGAAAAAATCATTTACCTTTCATTGAAATTAATTATCCGAAATGTAAACTATTACTTGATAGTGGATGCACAGTATGCTTAATCGATCCAAAAATCGCATATAATAATATTCCACATTTGATCTATTCAGAGGACACAGATTTGATAACTCCTCATGGACATGATATTAGTCACGAAAAAGTTGCTTTTCCATTAAATTCTTTCGGATTACAAAAAGAATATCCATTTGTTTTATATAAATTTCATACTCAATATGAAGGAATTGTAGGCTTTGAATTCCTTAAACAGAATAATTTTACGATTGATTTACAAAATAATTTATTAATAGGAGAAAATTGTAAAATTCCTATTCATTTCCAAAAGGTTATTCCGAGAAGATTATCATATCCTGTAGATTTGAAACATTTACCTATGAAAATTCAGAATCAACTTATTAAAATTTTCAACAATACTGAAAAAGCATTGCAATTACCAGGACAAACTCTTAATTTTACTTCAAAAATCAAACATAATATAAGAACCAAAGATGAAATACCGATACATGCAAAAATATATCGTTATCCGGAAAAATATCGGAACGAAGTCCAAAGACAAATTAAGGACATGTTAGATAAAAAGATTATCAGACCAAGTATATCACCCTGGTCATTCCCAGTCGTAATGGTCAAGAAAAACAAGACCAATCAGGTAAACAAAAATGGCGTATGGCTATAGACTATAGACAACTAAATGAGAAGACAATCGATGATAAATATCCAATCCCTCAGATTGATTGTATATTAGATAAATTGAAAGGAGCCAGATATTTTTCAGCTTTAGACTTAGCATCTGGTTTTCACCAAATACAATTAGATGAAAGTAGCATCGAAAAATCCGCTTTCACTGTAGACAATGGACATTATGAATTTTTAAGAATGCCCTTCGGTTTGAAAAATGCACCGAGTACTTTCCAACGTTTAATGAATAATATTTTACAAGACTTCATTGGAAAATGTTGCTATGTTTATATGGACGACATAATTATATATTCAAAATCAATAGAATCACATTTAGCTGATATTCATAATATTTTAGAATTACTACAGAAAGAAAATTTAAAAATTCAATTAGATAAATCAAATTTTTTAGAACAGAAATTGAATTTTTAGGACATATTATCACGCCAGAAGGTATTAAACCTAATAAGAGAAAAATAGAAATAATCAGAAAATTTCCATTACCACAGACTTTCAGAGAAATTAAATCATATTTAGGAATGCTGAGCTATTACAGAAAATTTATTCCTAATTTCGCTAAAGTTACGAAACCTATGACGAAATATCTAAAAAAGGATGCAAAAATCGACGTCACGGATTTGAATTACAAAGAAGCGTTCATAACTTCTAAAAATTTGTTGATGAACCACCCAATTTTAATATATCCTGACTTTACAAAAACGTTCAATCTTACTACTGACGCATCTAATTATGCGATTGGAGCCATTTTATCTCAAGGCACCGTCCCTAGTTCTGATTTACCGATAGCTTATGCAAGCAGAACACTAACCGAGCCGGAAATAAAATATTCTACGATTGAAAAAGAATTGTTAGCCATTGTATGGGCAACAAAACATTTCAGACCTTATCTGTATGGAACAAAATTCTCAATTTTTACAGATCATAAACCCTTAATTTGGTTGAATTCATTGAAAGAGCCAAATTCTAGATTAATGAGATGGAAATTAAAATTGGAAGAATTCAATTATGATATTAAATTTAAACCAGGCAAGAACAACAACGCAGATTATTTATCTAGGCTAAAAATAAATACTGATGAATCGCAGAATGATACTCATTGCGACTTAAAAAGGAAATAGATAAGAATACTGCATTGAATGAATCAAAAGATATCAACATCGTAGAAGACGATATCGATTCTTTATTTCCTAACGTAACTGCAGACGAACTAGAATTAACAAACAATGAATTAGATGACATCATGAAAATCCTTGAAGATGATGAAGCGCAAAATGAAACAATACATAGTAGTATTGAAAATCCCATATTAGAATTGCCCTTCACAGAACGACCACTGAATCATTATAAAAATCAAATTATATTTGTCAACACCTCTAAGAACTATTTCGTACATAAAGCGAAAATATTTAGAAATCGTAACAGACTCACAGTTTCAATAAGTGATACAAATGACTTTATAAAATTTATTAAGGAATACTTACAACCTGGAAAATCATATTGTTTATTTTTTAAACATGACGAATTGAAAATACCTTTTATTAATATACTTCAAAGCAATTTTGAAGCTAAATCGTTTGATTTAAAAATAACGAATGTTTTCCTAGAAGATATTGAAACAGAATGTGATCAATTGGAAAAAGTCAAACTATATCATGAAGAAAAATCTGGACATAGAGGAATGAAAGAACCATACAAGAAGATACCTATAAACATAATAAGTGATATAACGATAAGAAATCCTCAAAATAAACACGTATATCACAGAAATAGGATTAAACAGAGAAAACGTTAATTAGTCTCTTTGTTTTCAGATGAAATCCATATCCTTCATCTTACTGATCATACTAACGAAAACTTACTCATTTTCTGTCCAAGAAATCAAGAATAATTTGTTGCCAATCCATTTAGGAAAAATTTATATTGCGGATCATGCAAAATATTTATTATTTCACTATAACATTTCTAGAATACCCGAATTGATAACACTTCAGAAAAATATTATTAAAGAATGTGTGAATACCACGTATACTATCCCTGTGTATCATTACTTGATTATGGCCAATTCTTCAATACATAGAAATGAAGAAACTTTTAATAACATAATTACTCAGAAAATAAGAAAACGAAAAGGCCTATTGAATATTGGAGGTTCCATTTCAAAATTTTTGTTTGGTACCTTAGATGCAGACGACGAAATTTTATATCAAAAATATTTCGAAAGTATAAGAAAAAATGAAGATATCCTTAAAGTCAATCAACAAAAAATATTAAATATCATATCTAATACTCAGGCGAAGTACACGAATACAATAAATTTGCTTATAGCAAAAACTAAACAGTTGGAGATATCTACTCAATTAAGTTTTAAATTAAATTTAATAATTCTCCATTCTCACGAGATTGCAATAATATTATCCGAAATTGAGAACGCAATTAGTTTTGCACGGTTACACCTTTTACATGAAAATATTTTACCATTAAATAAATTTAATGAACTAATACAAAAAGAAAAATTGTTACCATTTACTCATTTGACAGACTACTATGCTGTTTGTACAACAAAAGCATTTATTAAAGATTTCAATATTCTATTTAGTATAACCATCCCAATCTTCGGTAATATTCAATATGACCTCTATAAATTGTATAATTTACCGTACCAAAATTCCAAAATACCTAACCTATTATCCTATGGATTAACACGCAACGACAAAATCGTCTGGACTACCGAGATAATTCAGCAAGTCGAAGATTTCTATCTAAGCAAACAAGATTATCTAAGAAAACCACCTGAATGTATACGAATGGTCCTGAAGCACCTCAAAGAAAACTGTAATCGAAGTTTCGAAGAATTACAAAAAGATTTATTCCAAATAGAAAATGGAAGAATAATTTCTATGGATAATGAAATAATACGGGAAGAATGTGAGACGGGCTCCTTCTCTCATAAGATTCCTAAAGTATCTTTAATAACCTCTGAATGCATTGTCACCAATGAATTGAAGAGAATACACCCCAGGAAGATTTTCAACAAATATGGTCAAGTGGACCTTACACCCTTAGAAATAAATTGGACGAATATCAAAGACTCCAATTACTTAGAAGAAGAAGCCATTCCCAAATTAGAAGATTTGTATCAATGGGCCCCGCACCCTACAACTATGAACTTTTTCATATTAATAATTATTCTTTTTATAATAATCATTTCAATTATATTATTTTACAAAATTTATGTAAAGGTTGTCATCTTAAAAATAAGAATAACGAACTTTCTTCAAAAGGGGAGGAGTTATGTGAACTTAGAACAATGCCTTCCTTTTAGTAAATAACGTCACTATATAGAATGCTGACTAACCAACTTTAGTTTATATAAACTCAGACTTGCATTAGAATCTTCAATATATTAACGTTAGTGAGTACGATAGTATGTATAAAGCTACTTGTAATCTTAACTTGTGAATAAAAATTGTTTTTTTAAAAAGTAATTCTTCGTGTTGAAAACCAAAATTATATATATATATATATATATATATATATATATATATATATATATATATATATGTTATATATATACTTTGCCTTTTATTTTTTATCTCTATTTGGCAATAAAGACAATTTATTATTATTATTATTATTATTATATTTAGTTAATCGTTATAAGAGTTCACAATGTATATGCCACCGTGTCGAAGGAAGTTCATTATATTTTTATATTATGATTCTAACATTTCACAACAAGTGTAGAATATATTTCGAATTGTCTGTACGAATAGGTAATTCATCACACCACCCATCAAGTTAATTAACAGTCGGGACTATTCAACAATCTATTTTCTACTTTACGAGTGACCTTGATCTAATTCCGAATGAACCAGTATCAACGTTATTCTCGGAGACAGTTCGCTGCAAAATGCACAGGATGCGTTTGTTGCGGGAGAGCGAACTGGTAGGCAAAAACTAGACACGTTATCTAATTTAGATGTGTATAGATATTTGGCAAGCGCACAGAGGATATAGCTGGGTTGCGAATAAATCGTTTCCAATGCCAACCGCATGCCAACGTGCAACTGGGCCGCCCACAACGCTTGATTTATCTGCTGCAGTTCCTCACAATGAATAATTGGTTCGGTACAAATGTTTTCCTTTATTATCACCTCGAATTTTGTCAGTGCAATTAATTAAACCATTGCCCGGTTCTGATTGTGATCTGGAATTGTTCCAGCTACATTGAACGTTGATTTTCGAGAAAAATAATGAAAACATTACATCCCATATAGCTATTTCACGGAGTGAAATAGCTATATGAGATGTAAACTATACCAAGTGATTCCAAATTGATGTCTTGGGATGTCGTTAACCTTTTTCCAAGTATCCCACCCAATGATCCTTGCGCCCTAATACAAAAATTCCTTGATAACAATCTTGTGAATCCTCTGATAAAATCCGATATCTTGTCGCTTTTGGAATTATGTCTCGAACAAAATTATTTTTGTTTTAATAACCCAATTTATAGTAGCACTGAAGGATTAATTATGGGAAATCCACTTAGTCCCCTGTTGGCTGAAATATTCATGGATAATTTGGAAAAACTAATTCATTGTCAACCCAATAGTAGTCAATTTATTTATTGGAATAGATATGTAGATGATATTATCTGTTGTTTCACTGGTACATGAATCCCCTAGTCAAAAACCATATCAACTATAACAGTCTTACATACATCGGTAAGTCCAGTGGAAAACTTAAATCTGTTCTTTTAAAGTATAACGTCAACATTGCTTACCGTACTTGAAATAACTTAGGAAAACATATCAAAAATAACAAATAAAAATCAGTAGTATGTAAAATAAACTGTAGTTGTGGTAAGTTTTATATTGGTAGAACGTTTAGAAGTTTTCAAATAAGAATTTCTGAACATAAACGTAGCGTCTATAATCAGAACACAGATTCACATTATGCAAATCATTTGATTAATGAAAATCATATATCAATTCTGATTTTGAAATTTTGAATACCGCAAACAAGGGAATTAAGCTTAATTTGTTAGAATCACTTCAAATTAATATTCTGGCAACCCTTTGAACAGCCAAATCGATCATACCTCAAGCCCCCTTCTCAATCTTTTCAAAATTACTTAGTTTCCTATATAGTAGTTCAGTATGAATTGATCCTTTCTACCTGTTACCTAAACCTGTTTTCTCTGTATTCATAATTTGAGTTTACCTATTGTACTCGTATGTATTCGAGAAATGTCATTATTCTGCACGTAGCATTTGAAAAAGGTGAATCTCATCAAAACGTACGTCATGCAGTATTCTTTTTAATATATGTGTGAATCTTGGTTTAACAATTGTTTTATTATATTTCACGAAGTACTCGTCCAGTTTTAGCTTTTTTCGATATTTTGACACATCGGTATTTAGCTTAAACTTTCTTTAAAAAAATGTGACAAAAACATATAATAAATATAAACAGAAAAATCATATTCAAAAATGTTTTAATTCTACCACTTCACATTAAGCGAGGAAGACGAAACACTTTAATGAGTAATTAGCAAAACAAGGGAATATTTTAGATATCTTTGTGGACAGTTTTCTCCTTTATCCGAGGTGAGACTGAAGGAAGGAATTTTGGTAGAACCAGACATTAGAAAACTAATGGAAGATCCCAGCTTTGTGGATTGAATAGGAACAAAAAAAAGGAAGCATGGACATCTTTTAAATAAGTTATTACCTCGTTTTTCTAGGAAACCAAAAAAATTCAAACTAAAAGACAATCGCTGCACCACGCTCGACAACTTCAAGAAGCTGTTCTATTCATTAAAGTTCATTTTATGATATAACATCTGGAGTACTTCATTGCAGAACTTGTTGATGTAAATGAAGAACAAGGGGGAAAGTTCCTTCAAGAGACCAGATAAATGGAAAGAAGATAGGTCTGTATAAAGGACAATGACAAAAAGATGCAACGATAACATTATAGCGGACTGCTGCTGGATGTTAAAAAAAATATGATCCTCTGAAAAACGACTCCAAAACTGGAAAAACGATATGGAAAATGATTTATTCTCAAAATACTTATAACAGTATTAGAGATAGAACAGAAATGGAAGTATACTGGAAATTGAGTTTAGAACATGATTTATGAACGTAATAATATTTATTAAGTTTGGAAAATGAGAATATCGCTTGAATTCTGCTATAAAACCCAGAAATAGTTATTTGTGAGAAAACCTGACGTAATAAAAAATTGGACTACATTTTTCAAGTCAAGGCTGAAACGTACATAAAAGTGAGATCAAATTTCAAGCAATTTCAACCATCAACAGAGATTTCAGAAAAATGAACATTTATCTTCAACTTCATCGTATCTTCGTTAAAACTTTCGTGAATGAAAATGAAAAAAGAAGTATTATTGCTATCATCATAAGTTATGACGATCAATTGAAATAATATTCATTAGGCATCTATTTTTTGAAAAAGCAACAATGACACTTCAGGAAATTCTGGTGTTGATAAATCCATACACTAAACAATGAACTTTAACTGAAACTAGGACTTCATAATAGAAGTCATAGTTTCATGGCTTCACTAGATTTAGCCATTGAGGGTGTTCATCTGAATTATTTGATTAGACTTTGCGAAAATGAGAAAACGAAGCCTGATTATTTCGAAACCAATATTCATATTGTGTTCGCATCATAACACTCGAATTGTTATGAAAATTAATAAAAAGTTTCCTTTGTTTACGTGCTGGAAAATAACTACTTTGCTCCTGCCAAAACAATACATTGTGCCAGAAAACTGAGCGACAAACCCCATATAATATCATGTTTCTGATCATAATAATTGATGAAAATAAATCAGCAAGTCACTAGATACTAAACCAAGTTGTTCTCAATGGAAAGCGGAGACAATATTCAAAATATTAACAATTTTTCTGCGGGAACATGCATAAACAGCCGATTTTATTTCAAGGACATCTATTTAAATGCAACCGACACTGACACCATCGTCTGGACCATTTTGACCAACTTATTAAAACGAGCTACTTCATAGTTTACATAAATATTAACAACTTTCGTGGCCTCAACTCTAAAAGTTCGAAATATTTTCGTAGCCTAGATTAACTGACGACTCGGTAATCAATACTTCGGCTGTTTCACTTTATTGCTTCGCGAATAATAATCCTATGTATAGAAGAAACCGAGAAGCAGCATAGTTTGATGAGAACTGCACTATACTTAATAGGTGAGTATTATTTATTATGATACGAAATATTCAGAATAATTCAAACTACACGTTTTATGATACATTCAGAAACAAATGAATCTCAACGATCAGTTATATTCATAGCGACTACCAGGGATTATATTTACATTCATTCCACTGCAATCAATGAAATTTATTATCATAAATGAATTTTATTGACACATTGTCGGGCTCGTGGCAGCGGTCCTCATGGCGACGAACTTCGCATCAGCGGCCTTCGTGGCGTTGATTTTCATGATTGAATTCATTCTATAAGTCCTAATGTATTTTATATATAACTCTTAAACACATAAATTTACAGAGGAAAGGGGTCCACCGAAGCGTTTTTCCACCCATCCATGAATCAGAATATATTACATAAAATCGAAATCAATACAAACAGATATACAAGAAGAGGAAAAGAAGAGCAAAAGAAGGGCACAATGTTGTACTAATTCAGCTCAGGAGTGTTCTTGAAGATAATTCAGTCGGAAATCGGTCAACATACTGTTCATCAGAGATGCCGCATGATTAGAAGAACTACCCTTATATTTCGAAGTACCATGCGTTACCAACAGTACCTAACTCTGTTGATTCTTGTGGATTTCTCGATAATTGTGGATATCCCACCGTATGATAATTAAGCAATACAAATATTTAGGATTCTCATAGCTTATATACATTAGAAGAATTACAATGGGTGTTCGTATTGACAGAAGTGTCAATTGGAAATTGTTTGAAAAACACTTTCAATTGATGAATTCAATGGACGATGAATCAACTCTGTGATAGTTCATATTTAAATGAGAGGTAATAATGAATACTTGTCTAAAAATACTGACTGAACAATTCTTTATTCGACTAGTTTTTTAGACGATACTGTCGAATAAATAATCCGACAGTGATCTTTAGACAAGTATTTATTATATTATATATTACCTCTCACTTTCAATTGATTTCACTTATTCATATTTATTCGAGATGTTTTGGTCTCTTGATCCTCTGAAACGATTTTTTAGATCGGAAATGATAATGTATCTAATATACGAGTATATATATGTAGGATAAATAAACCTTTTTTGACACAGAATACACCAAAATCTTCAAAATATTTTAATTGAATGTTGAAATTTTTATTGATTTAACTATATATGATACATACTTCGAGTACCCAAACATACAAGTTAATTGAGATCTTTTATTTGAGGAGGAGGAATTGAAAAAAATTGTATTCCTTGAATGACTAGATATTTTAATGAAGTCTATTTTGATAATAAAATATGAAATTGAATTGAGACTGCACTTGGCTTTCAGTTTCACAGTATCAAAATTAAAATAATTGCCGTGTTCAACAGAAATGGACAACCGCCATGTTTCAAGTTATGAACACGTCTAAGACTACTTACGGAAGAGTATTACAATCAATTTTCTGTTATTCCGTAATATTCAGCAATAAGTCTTGTTAAAGTGTTCATAACTCAAACAAAAACCGATTGTGCATTTCTGTTAAACACAATTAATTATATAAATTTTAACACGAAGAAATGAAAAGCCAAGTGCGTATTAATAGTAACCATTGACTTCTAGCACAATACTTGGTGGAGCATTGTATAATAATAATTATTAAATCTACAAATGAAAATACGATTTCATACATAATCTCCGAAATACCGAAGCCTGTGGTGTATATAATTGAAAAAATCAAATGAATTCCACGAAAATGTTCAATACATTCACCATGACTCTCGGGCTACCAACCCATTATCAAGAGTTATGATTGAATTAGTAGCTCGACACATATGTGAAGAATATTGAAGAATTTTTATAAGCACTCTTTTAAGTATTCATTTTAAAAATACAATTTGATACTCGTATCAATTAATTTAGTTGTTGAAATTGACAGAGATATAAACTATTTATAGTTTAAAATCTATATATGAATACAAATACCAATATTCCTCGAGTTAGCGAAGAAATCTGAAGTCTTGAATATGAGACAATCATCATATAAAATTTTCAGTGACCATATTGCTTGTCGATCCTTCCATATCGTAAAAATTGAAGAAATCTATTGTTTGGAAAGTTTATAACAACTATATTTGTTCGCATGAGTATGCACTTACGGACACGCATTTTCTAGTAAAAATAATGCTCTACAGCATCAACTATTCAAACAAATTTCTTCGGAAAACTTTATATAGGAGTATATCATGTCGTGAAATGAGAACTTTGAAACTTTTACCCAGAACTTCGCTGATACTTTGCTATAAACTCTGAAAGTTCAAAAGTAAGACATGGAAAATATCGACTACGTTGAAAGTTTTGAGATATATTGTTCGTAACCAAGAATTTTCTGAAGTTACAACAGTTCCGTACAAACTTATGAAACGCATAATGAACGGTTGAAGTAAATAGAAACTGTAATACGTAAGATGCAATCAATCAACGATCGGTATGAAGTAATTTGAAAAACGCGAACGAAATCGGGAGTAGAAACATTCATAAGAATTAATAGCCTGCCACCACAAATTATCTAGTTCCTAATAATAATCTGATATTGAATTCAGCATACACATTATTGAAAATTCGCACATGTATTGTCCAGAAGATTTTGCTTGCTACTTCTCATTAGGTGTTAGGTAAAAAGTTCAATATTATGTCATTCAGGTAATGAAAAGTGACTACCTAATGAAATCTACCTTTATATGCGCCAACCAACAATATTTATATACACAACCTATATATGCGCCTGGTTGGACTTGAAGCTCAATATTTCACATTTGCGGATGATACATTGTTTGTGTACACAGGAGAAAGTGAGAATGATTTAGAAAACCTGATTAATGAGGACCTTGACAGGTATATCGGATGGCTCTATTTAAACAAATTGAAGATAAATGTGAAAAAGACAAAATTTATAATTCAGAAACAAAAAACAAAAGGGAGAATAACATCGACTTAAAAATTAATGAAATTGAACTAGTTAGAACAAGTAACATCTATTGAATATTTAGGATTGATTATAGATGAATATTTAAACTGAAAAACACACACAAATATTAGTAAATAAACCCTACGATTCCCAATATTTACCTATGTAGAAATTATCTCCATTAAGACAAAAAAACAAAAATACGCTGCCTTTTTCTCATCGCACCTGAGATATTTACTGCATATATGGGGAACTTGTGGGAAGTGTATATGTTAATAAAATTTCACGAAACAAAATTTTAAAAATTTTCTCCAAATATGATTATCTTACCTCTACGAATATATTGCATCAGGAATTGAACATCCCCAAACTAGAAACCTTGTTGAAACTTGAACAGTGCAAACTTATGTATAAAATACTTGAAAATATACAAAAATCAAATATTGTTTTCGAATTGGTTGGCGAGGTTCATGGTTATGAGACAAGGTTTCAGTCAGAGTTCTACATTCACAACAGTAGAACAAATGTTGGACTGAATGGTCCTGCTAATATGGCATGTAAAGTGTACAATAATTTGAGTGAGGACATCAGGTCAACTAAATGTTACTCCCACTTTTTAAGAAAATGCGAGGCATGTCTGAATGCTTGATGATAAATATGTACCTGTTAAATTTAAGTAAATTTTGGATTTTAATTATATTGGAGAAAATTAATTAGTTTTATAAATCTTTAGGTCAGGACTGAACAAAGCACTGATTTTGGATAGAAGGAATGGTTTTTTTATATTATTGTAAAATGAATGTAAAAATTTTTCAAATAAAAATGTCTGAGTACCGTTATTAGTCCTAAAAATATTTGCAGATTTCAGGAATATCCAGCTATCTGTCCAAAATCCAAAAGTGTTATTAGCCTTACACGCTATTACCACTGCACCAACTCTACAATGTAAGATTTCACGAAAATTTACGTTGCCAGTTGGTGCCACCTGTCCGTCAGGTCTAAAATCACGAAATGACGCACCTCGTCAAATATGTGGTGGCATTGTGGGTACGTAATAGCTTAAGATAGAAGTTCCTTTAAGTAGGGACTGAATAAATCAACATACTTAGTACTACATGGATCTCACAACTTTTTACGGTAGAGGAACTGAGTTGACACACAAAAACCTATTAAGGAACTTTCATATCAAGGACTCAAATCACAGTTTAACTCAGCAGACATATATCAGTTCGGGATAAAGTCTGCAACAGAGTACCCCAAAACTCATTAGAGGATCTTGAAGATTTTATTGCCGATTTTACAACTCATTTGTGTGAACTTAATTTTCTGCTATTACTTATATATCACAATCTTCATGCGAAGACTTCGAAGACTTTATTGCTCGTTTTTCGAACTTATTTATGTAAAACTATATTTTCTGGCATGACTGTTACTAAGACAAAATATCCAAATTTACCCACTCTTGCGTTTCTTTTACGTATTGCTGTAACACTTGCAGAAATACAGACAAGTGAAAGAGTTACAGTGAAAGTTAAAGCTAAGAATTAACAGTTCAGTCAGCAAAACAACAGAGATCAGCAAAATCTCACTGGTAATAGTTTTTTTTCCTATATACTTTCGTTACATTTCGATTCATTGTGCTTTTTATATTAATTGAAGAAAATAGCTACAATATCCATATTAAAATTTTCTTACGCGTTTCAGTTGAGTTTTGATCTTAAGATCCAATATTTGTAGTAAATTGAATGTACATATGCAAATTGTAAGAAATAAAATGATTTTAAAATTATTTCTGTCTTTATGTCAATTATCAAACGTATCGAAATATTCTACAGGTCTTTGGAGTGAATTCGGTTGAGAAACAATAATACTTTTCTATACTCCTCTTTACAACATGTAATTGAAATGAAATTAAGTTTATTTATTGCTTTAGATGCAGTAGAATCGACTAATAAAAATTATATGGATTTCGGAAATCCAGGTTATAGTTTCTATACACATAAGATTAGGCAAATTTTAAACAAACTATTCTATTTTGAGTGCGTATATTATACAATGTTGATCATCTAGGAATTAGAAAAAAATTATTTTCGCGATTAACATCCTCAGGAAATTTGACTAGAATAATGAATATACTTGAAAACTTACAAAACTTACACTTAACAAAAATAATGAGTTAATTGTAAATCAAATATAAAAAGACATTTTTCTACTCCAAAATAAGCCGATGTTTTAAGACTACGTTTATAATAATAATATAAAATTTATTGAGAAACATTCCTTATATTGTAAAATTACATTCATTCAATTGATACAATAATTACAATTAAGAAGAATATTCTCAAAAGGACTGAATTCAGTTTTGAGTCTGATCTTCCATTCAGCCCTCGAACAAAAATATTGGTTTAAACAAAAATATTGGATAAATTTATGTTCACAATAATATACAACTTCATTTGAAAAGGAAAGAGAAAAATTACCTCAGGAATATCAAACATTTGAGACAATTTCACATGGTGAAGGACATTTGTGGTAAAAAAATATACTAACACATGATACAAAAAATTGATTCATACATTATTCATTACATGCCTTTGCTAAGAGCAGGGATTTAACTCTCCCCTTAAACAAATTAGCTTTCAGTACTTGCTAATCATGCTAAGACATTCATACATTATTCATTACATGCCTTTGCTAAGAGCAGGGATTTAACTCTCCCCTTAAACAAATTAGCTTTCAGTACTTGCTAATCATGCTAAGACATTCATACATTATTTATTACATGCCTTTGCTAAGAGCATTGATTTAACTCTCCCCTTAAACAAATTAGCTTTCAGTACTTGCTAATCATGCTAAGACATTCAGTTCAATGCCATGATAGCTTCCGAATGATACAAATTTATAGGTGGACACAGATTTTGTTATTTTATGTTTGTAATTTCATTCAAGTTCAATATTAACTTTCGAATCTAGCACTGAAGAAGAAAGAAATATGTTTCGAAACGCCGACATATTTGTAAAACTGGGTAAATTGAAATTATTCCAAAGATCTAATAGCGAATCACTATTCAATAACAAAATAGATGATTATCCAATGATTATTGAACATTGTATTTAAAAATGAGTAATCAATATTCACTATGCAGTTGAATTTATTTCATGGTTCAATCTAAACAAACATCGAAGTAATGAATAGATAAAATAATTGGAATTCATTCCATTCTCCATTACAATATTTATACATTATATCGTATTTATCCGAATGAAATGATTTAATTATTCATTTACCACATGACAAAATATGAGTACAAATATATAGAATTCAACTTGATTACAAGTAGATAGTAGTAACAAACATGTTTTCCATTTAGATGTTCATTATTTAAATTAATTGGTCTCCGTAGCTAAGTCGGTAGAACACCTGACTATGGCGCGGTAGAACTCGGGTTCGAGTCCCGCTGAAGGCATGAGTGTTATGTTTGTCAATGATTTAAGTAGTTTGAATAATGATATATGCTGGGTAATGTACATTGATTACATGCCCAATGGTCGTTCGGAACCGGCGTTAAACAGTAGGTCTAAAGAATTTTAAAAACAATATTGAAAATAAAAAGATTTCCAATATTCGTTAGTGCTTCAAAAACAACAGATGTGTTCTGCAATTTTAATATTCATTTGAAATAAGTTGAGCACGATCTGAGGCTACGTAACGTAAATCTTCTGAGAAACCAGGCTATTTTCTTTGACCTGAATTTAAAGAGAAAAAAACTTATAAACTCTTACATTGTTACGTACATCTATCAATTCAAAAAATGTAATAATGGATTATTTTAAGAGTAGTTTTTTAAATCAAATAAAACACTGAATTTGCATCATATTCAAAATTTTCATTGAAATTGATAACTTGGCCTTTGCCATTCACATTTGAAAGATAAGTTCATGTGAATGTTGTCCGCGGCTCCGTATCTAACTGTCCACTCGAAAGGTCCAATTTTGTGTCACTTTTTCGAGCATTTCGTCCTGTATCCCACGAATTACGCGTGTTATGTTATCCAGTGAGGCTTCAATCGTGTTCGGCTTGTTCACATACACTAACGAATTTACATAACCCCACAAGAAATAAACCAGAGGCGTCAAATCGCATGAGCTTGGCGCCCAATTCACAGGGCCATTTCGAGAGATAAGTTTCTCACCAAATTCATCCTTCAACATGTCCATTGTTTCACAAGCTATGTGGCATGTGGCACCGTCTTGATGAAACCTCATGCCAACCAAGTTCAACTCGGCCAACTGGGGCAAAAAAACGTTGCGTATCATGGCTCGATATCGTTCGCCGTTGACAGTAACGTTTCTTCCTCGGTCGTCTTTGAAGAAAAATAGACCGATGATGCCACCAGCCCATAAACCACACCAAACTGTCGATTTTTCGGGATGCATATGATAATTCTTCTGGCTGTTCATCACTCCAGATGCGACAGTTTTGTTCATTCACATATCAGTTAAGCCAGAAATGAGCCTCATAGCTGAACACAATTTTTCAATAAAACAGCGGATTTTCATTAAGCTGTTCTAAGGCCCATTCACCAAAAATTTGACGTTCCGGTAGGTCATTCGGCTTCAATTCTTGCAGAAGTTGAATTTTATACGCTTTCAAACCCAAATCAACTCGTAAAAATTTCTATGTGGTTGAGTAACACATGCCCAATTGCTGAGAACGGCAACGAATTGACATTTCACGATTCCCATTGACACTGTACGCTACAGCTGCAATATTCTCTTCAGTACGCACTGTACGCATGCGAGACAACGGTTTAATGTCCAATAAAGTAAACTTGGTGCGAAATTTGGAGATAACAGCACGAATTGTTGATTCACCAAGTAGATTATGACGACCATAATATGATCGTAACAAACGATATACATTTTTCACGGATCACGAATTTTGATATAGTAAATTGCAACAATTTGCATTTTTTACTCGTTTGTAAGTCTGATGAAATGGCAGAGTATACTGAGAACTTTTCAATTTGACAGATGACGATTGGATATAATTACCACCTAGTGCCGCCAACCTGAAAAACTTAACTCTTAAAAAATCACCCGTTATATATGTTTTGAAATCCTTGCTGATACATAAGCTTCGTAATATATGTAACGGGGAAATGGATATTGATCTGTGATCTCGATTTCTTGTCGCCGCCGCATTGTGCAGCATTTGGACCCTTTGTACAAGAGGTTGTGTTGTTTCTGTTTAATATTCCTTCTTTCTTTGTTTGTATTTATATATTGTATTATGTCATCTAAATTATTTGAATAGTCAAGTCTTTTTATTGCTTCATTGTTACTTTTTAGAACATAGCGTGAATACCAGATATAGCAGGAACTCTTTACCAATTCCGCAGTACAGTAAATCTATATGTCTTCGTAGCTACTCCTATTTGGCACCAAGAATCTATATTGAATTGTCATTTGAATTAAAAAATATGATCAACTTCAAAAAATTCAAGTCTGCCATAAAGAACTGGATGAAAACAAAGGACAGATATATGATTCATCGACTGGTGAACATTTAAAAGCTAAAATGGTTGTAAAACAATATATTATAGTGTTACACATTTTTATAATATTGATATTCGCTTCTCCCCAATATTGTTATTAAATTTTTCAGATTAATAAGTTTTTTCTCAAATAATTAAAATAGATACCTTGATATATATGTAGGTATTAAATATTGCAGAATATAAATAGACATTATTTCTACTCACCACAGGCTACGGTCTTTGTGAGAAAATGTATTATCTTTGTTTAGGCAACATAATTGACAAGAAAGATCTTAAAATTAGAATAGGTACTATTGTATTACCTATATAATTGTATTACGAGAATCTTAAATAGAGATTATTATTATTATTTATATTTATCGTTTATATATCTTACTCATATTTAATTATATCTAACTGTTAAGAATTCGAGTGTATGAAATACTGAGGGACACAAAGACCCTTCACGTGCGGTCGATAATCATCTTCCTAAAAATCGACATAACAAGTGAAACTAATGCATTGTGCTAAGTGATAAAGTCGAATTCCAACCACCAAAGCGTCAACATCTACAAAAACTAAAAAAAGGTAGCTCAAAATACGTGCAGCTTACTATCATTGATTGTCTTGAACCCAAATAACTGGCATCCAATATTCTTTTGAGAGACGAAGCAGTGTATAAAGTTAACAATAGTTAAACGTAGTACACTGCCTTATACGTTGTTATTAGGGCCTTACAAACCTTATAACAAATTTAACACTTATGATTAAGTTTATTCACCGGTAAGGCATATATTGTTAATAAATTTGAAAAAAAAAATGAATTGACATGAATAAAAACATTGACAGTTTCAAATTATTCTCGACTCAAAAATGTTCTTGACAAATATAACTCGTGTGATGTCGATAATTTCTGAACTATCTGTCCTCATGCAAGTTAAACTTAAAAAGCACTGGTGCTCTACGTGTGTTCGTGTTCTTTTTTGCACAACTTGAATTCGAGCATTTTTTCTGTGAAAATAATCGATGATTCTCATTTCACTGATCATATCATAAACGATAATGTCTACATTCAATTGGAATATACCTAGCAGAATCATGCGAGGTACTTATAAATGAATTAATATATAATAACACGTTATTTTGCGTTAATTGTGGAACGTGAGTAATCATCATTGTCTTTGCTAAATATTAATTTCAATTATTACTCTCCACATAATTGACGTAATCTTGCAATTACCTACTGGAAAAAACAATGACGATTCTTTTTCAAGGAAAATTGGGAAAAAAACGCGTTTCTGCAGTTCTTTGCGGTGTCAAGTGTGTTTGTCATTCAACCCAACATTGATTACATCTAATTATTCAGTCGATTGGTTGATGTAATAGTAGTAGCATAATTCGAAAACCGAATCGCATTATTGGGAATCTAAAGGCCGACTCATGCGCGTTTGATTGAACTGAAACTGGTAATCTTGGAGGATATGAACAAACAACTTTCAACCAAAGTCATTAAGTTCTCGCACAACACTTAAAAATTAATGATGGGGCATTGTTGAATGTATAGCAAAATTAAAAATAAATGAAGGGAATATATTATATTCCCTTATATTATTATATTTCCCTATAATATACTATATTCCCTATAACGATTATGTGAGATTGAATCTCACATAATTTAATTTTATCAGTTTGATACAATAAATTCATTGCATACAATATAATTAATTGAACTCATGAAAATGAATTAGTAACCCAAAACGTATGTCGAGCGTATTAAACAATCATGTGGAATATCTTGAAATGTTTTGAAATATCATATACCTACATTCTACCGGCAAAGTTGGGTAAAAATCAAATTTTTTTTTCGAAATATGCAAAACTAACACTTTTTTTTCGAGTTTTTTCGAAATATGTACACGACAAGTGAATGACGAAACTAGATGTGTAATATAGACAAATCTAACTGCTACGAAAACTATTTCCCAACAATATTTTTCATGAATAATTACCTATGAAAAATCGGATAACGAAACCTTAAAATTTCGGAATATACAAGATATAAACTGCTACTAGCAAGGAATATTATTTTAACGACATGGTACAATTAGACTGGGGGACAATTTGTAACATAATTTCTGTTAACTTCGATTTTTAGGGTGTTTTAGAGGTAAATTGACATGATTCCAAAACACTGATCAGTTTTTTTCTATCAAGTCAAGTTTTTTTCGACAGTTGTTGCGCATACTATTACGATCCGCGGCACTGAACGCGAATTGCAGAAAGCCCTACTGCACTCCTGTCAGTGGAATTTTTTTCCAGTAAGGACAACATCAGTAATTTTGTCATGGAAGCCTATTTTGCTTATTTTAAAGTAAAAATTGCGGACCAAGATAAATCATGGGCCACTCACAAAGTCTGCAAGCAGTGTATGAAGTGTTTGAAAATGTGGACGAAAGGAACACCTGGTAAACTTCCGTTTATTGTACTAATGATTTGGCGAGAACTCAAAGACCACTCCAATGATTGTTACTTTTGCTTAGTAAAAACTGCAGGATATAACAAAAAAAAATAAATATGTAATAAATTAGCCTAGTTTACCGTCAGTTATACGACCTGTGTTGCATTCAGCTGAATTTCCAGTGCCACGTTTTCAAGCCTCTAGGATTAACCTCTTTAGAAATACAACAAGATGAATATAAACTTAAATTCAAACACTTTAACTTATGATTTCCACTTATTTTTATTACCTGAAAAGGTTTAACAAGGGTGAATTCTTTAATTCTATCTGTTCATTGAGCAAATTTCCAGAATTTTTATGTCGATTTATTTCCACTATTTCCCAAGAATCTAATTGACTACTTTTCGGTATATTATGTGAAATGTTTTACATAATATACAGAATTGTTATAGCTATACTACTAGTGTAAAAGAATTCCGTTTCTATGCATTATTGTTGACGATATATCTTTCCTTCTATTTTCACCTTTTCCTTTCTCTCTCTCAGAAGGTGTTTGAAGAACCACTTAGTTGATACAAGTGTTATCGCTCTGAGTACCACCGGCATTGTACTAAATACATAAACGTTACAACATTGCATTTTCATTTCATTTACATATTCTTTTATTTGAATGGTTTGTTAAACATTATCCGAATGAATAACAATCGTAAAGTGAAAGTCATCAAGTCAAGATTATTTGGCAAAGTGTTTATGAAGCATTTAACTATCTGGTTATTCATTTGAGTTTTTCAAGCGAAAAATATTGAATCGAAAAAAAATCATTTGTTCATTCACTCATTTTCATGCATATTGGTTCTGTAGTTTTATATTTGAGAAAAATTACAGAGTTGACCAGCCAAGGAGTTTGCATTTGTCTTCTTCTTCCCTGTATGTTCGACGTAACGGTGTATTATTCCTCATAGATCTTCATAGAGTTGTAAAATTATGATATCAAGATCATTTCACGAATAAACACAATAAAAATACCACCGTCCATTGATTTTCGATTCATAATTCGTAATGGAAAAGATAAAAAGATTTCACCACTTTTTGAATTTTTGGAAAAGAACCATTCCCCACATTGTGGCATAGGTCAGAGGAAGAAGAAGTAGAAAAATGTAACCTCTTCAGCTGGTCAACTTTTTACTTGTTTTCCAATAATTCCAATGTCCTTATTCATGTGCTTGAAAGTTTAACAATATAACAGAACTCTGGTCAATTAATGAATATTGTGATGAAAAACAAAAATTTTCTTTATAATGATATAATGTGATAATGATTTTCATTGTGCAGATGCCATACCCAACAAAAAGATGATGCCTCAATCATTTGAAGACCTGAAAATTCATCGAATTTGCTTTATGCTGCTGCTTTTTGTTTGAAAAAAGCATCCATTGTTTGAAAAACTTCCGTCGTTTCTACGATCGAAATATGCTGAAGTTTTCTTTCCGTCGTCAGACGTCAATACCTTCTGACCCTGCAAGCAACATCAATCGCATCGCGTTCCTTTTGTTATATAATCTGTATATGCAGATATCGATCTTCGACGAGCAGTTTTCGTGTTGTAAAATTTGGAACAGAGCCGTGTTAACCGATTCGAAAATGATTAATGAACCCCAAATACCGAATTGGCTAAACGGTACGTCGAGAAATGGCCCGTTTACTAACTCCGTGTGCGGTGTACGTCACTTCCTGGTGTAGGGGATGTTGGCTGGGGTTTGGAGGGCTGGTGGGCCGCTCGGAGAACAACGTGTCCGGGCCCGAATATATAGGTCAGATCGCGAATTCGGCCATCTCCTATCTCGGAGTTTTGCAGTCACGCGCAACTTAGTGCCAGAGAACTGGGCCATTGTCTGAAACGAGAGTAAATATGGGGCCGTGGAAGTGACGCCGCGCCGGTTTCTTTCTTCCCTTTCAAGAAGGAATTAGGCGCGTATAGAATCGTGATTCTCTAAGCTGCATTGCACACTTCGATATGGGCAGTATTGGGCATTTTTGAGGATAAACATTTTGGATCTCAAATAATTTCAGTTTTATTTTTTGTTTTTATTTATTCATGTACAATTGAGTAATTTTACAGATAAATGATCAACCGCTGTAATGCATGTAGAAATATTCTCATGCATTATACTCATAATGCATGAGAATATTTACTCATGCATTAACTCATATTTACAACTTAATTTACTTACTCGCTAGGAGGTAGTTAACTTATAATAATCTTATATACTCCATCTTTTAGTTATATCTTAATTTAAATGAATCCAATATTTTTTCTATAATTTTGATGTCAATTATTATCCACTTACTTATATTTTTCTGAAAATAATGATATTTTCAATTTTTCAATTGTTCCGTCAATAAATTTACAATTTTTAGTCCGAAGATATTAATATTTCATTAATCAATTGGGCCGATCATCGATATTTAAATGTACAATTTACGCATTAGATTGCAATACAAAGAAATGTAAATACATAATTCAAATAAAACTAAGTAGTTTTCTGATTTTCACTATAATTAAGTTAAAAAATAGAAATATTGTTCCGCCAACGCAGTAACCTCAATTTATCATCTACATCTGATGAAGCCACTGTGTTGGCCAAACAATATTGTTATGTAAATGAGAGGTAATAATAAAAACTTGTCTAAAAATCACTGACTGAACAATTCTAATGTTGTAAAAGGCGAAACTAGTCGAATAAAGAATTGTTCAGTCAGTGATTTTTAGACAAGCTTTTATTATTACCTCTCATTTGAATATGAACTATCACAGAGTAGATTCATCGTCCATTGAATTTATTAATATTGTTATGTTTTGAATTGAATATAGTCAAAATCAGAAAACTACGTAGTTCGATTTAAATTATTTATTTACATCAATTTATGTTGCAATGTAATGCGTAAACTGTACATTTAAATTTCGATGAACATTAGCGCTTTCATCAATTTTATGATAACTTAATTGTTGAATGAACGATTAATGACTAATAATCGTAATATGCTTTTGAAATACAATTGTTTAACAGTCAATATAAAAGATTGCTCATATTAGAAGACCGACAAAAACAATTTAAACTTAAACAAAATTATTTTGAGAATATATTTCTGACTTATGATAAAATAACTGAAGTTACTATTATAAGCAGTACCTCAGCAAATCGAATCATAACTTGGGATAGACTTCACTAATGCCTAGAAAATACCATAATTACTTATCGAATCAGAATATTTCGTAAATCATAAAATTTATGAGTTGATTTTCTCATTTTTATATAAGTATTCTGTATGCTTATTCTGATTCAAATTATTAACAAAGTAGACACTTAGATATTCAATATTTTTTATTCATTTTATACTGCCGGAAGATATAAAACCATTGATGGAGGTGCGATTTGTGCAATGGGTCATAAGCACATTTTAACATTTTTATTCGTTTTGTTTTAATTCATTAGGAAGCATATAACTTTTGACTCTTCCTCGTTGAAAATAAATGAATTGAGATCGATTCAAACTTTCGACATTTATCAATACTCTCCCGGCTTATTAATTATATAGCCATACATACATATTTTTTCTATATTTTTTGAGCTACTGCACAATATGTTTTCATAATTAACGTACTGCTTCCCGTTTCACTTTTACCGATAGTAAAAGTGGTAAACGTAGCAATTATCGTTCATTATTACACATACACATATTTTATTTGGTGCTGTTACTTTCATAATTATTAACGCACGACATGAATTGATAAATGGATCCACTAGAACCAAAGCTTATAATACATTACCACTATTTGTTAAAATATCTAGCACTGTAAGGATCTTCAAAGTTAGATTAAAGAAAACGTTTTTCTATGATTAGAATTATCTTTTCGAATTTTTTGCTGATGTCTTTCATGTAATATTTGTTATGAAGTAGCAAATTGCTAAATATATGAATGAATAAAAATAATTTACAGATTTGAAAGCGACGAAAAAAAAAAACTGAATAAATGAAATACTGAAAATGCTGTCATTAGAGCTTCAAATTCATCCATCGAATATGCATTATCATTTGAATTTTGAACTATTTTTTTCTGAAGTCAGTGATTGCCGGTTCTTTCATATGGAGTGGTAAGTTCATTTATATCATAATTGAATAGTATTTAGGACATCTCTGTGATCTACTAGATCTTATTGGAAGTTTACGAGTATGCGAACTGATTCTGGTGTCTATAACTGTTGCGAATTTGTATTAAATATATCATGAAATTTCCCTCAAGAAACAATGAAGGAGTGAGTATGCTTTAGAGTCTAAAAGTTACTGTACAGCTGTCATGGTAAGTCATTCCAGCCATTGCTCTAATAGCCTTCCTTCATAGTCTGAATATATTAACTCGTAAAGCACTACCTCCCCCGGCAACAATGAAGTGTTTCAAGTGTAATTCAATTAATGCAAAATGAACAGATCTCAAAACGTTTTCGGAAACTGAGTTGCTGAGTAATCGTAATAGAAATATATTCCTGTTGAATCTAGAAGGCAAAACCTTCGCATGGGACGTTTAGGTGAGTTTCGAGTCCAGGAGGACTCATGCCGGCTAAATATTAAACACATCAAATACTTAAACGAAATACTGAATAAAGTTGACTGTTCGCTGATCTCTTGGTGAAACATTGTTCAATATATTAAATACAAACACTTGGTTAGGTTTTACAAAATTTATAATAAATAAATACTTGACAGTTGTTTCGGGGTGTTACCCCATTTTCAAAAGTTAGACAAAAGTTAGTTTAACTTTTGAAAATGGGTAACACCCCGAAACAATTGTCAAATATCTATATATTATAGATTTTGTGAAACCCTGCCAAGTGTTTTTATTTTGTATAGAAAAACTAAATTATTTAGTTATATGTTTTTATTTCAAAGATTACGGAAAAAATTTCGAAATTCAAACAGAAATTCCTGAATGAAATCGAAAAAAAATAGTATACAAGAAAAACGAATTGAGATTGAAGATCCTCCTGGAGATGCTTTATAAAAAGAAACCTAGCTTAAAGAAAAAACGTATGCAGAAATTCTAGGTGGGATGCTTCTGTAGGAATCAAAGTTCAGATATTCTCACACAAGTCCAAGGTATTTATGAATCTCAACTTAACCCTCATCAGAATACTTGTTTCAATTCATGTTAAATACCTTCACACCTTTGAATACCCTTATCGAGTTTCATCTTCGGGTACCTGCAGCTACAAGCGCAATTAATACATTATTTCATGTAATTGAAAGAAGATTGAAATTTTCGAATGAAGCCTAATAATGAACGGAACACACAAATTTATATCTTGGATGTATCAAAGACGAACTACTGATCCTCCATGTTATATGGTCTCAGTGAAAATTGAACTAGTGTGTATTATTTTATAACGTTAATATTGATTTTTTTATAATTTAATTTTTCATTCTGCTACCTAGAATCTCTATAATCTCATATAAATTACCTTTCTATATTCACGGTTTTTCTATTCACTGCATATTTACATAATAAAACTTTGTGGGCGGGAATATATAGCCCGCCAACAAAGAGTTTCTTCTGCATACCCAAATCGAGAGAATAAGTCTGGAAAGCGTACAAGGAAATATTGGATTTGTCATTGTTTCCTGACCGTAGAATACTGTTGACATTTAATTAGAGACAACAGCGTCAAAACTCGAGTGCGTTTTATTCAACTGTGACACGGTTTTATTTTCCCAGACAAATTGTTATTATTTGTCCCTGCGCTACGAACAGATGGAAAAATAAACAGAGCAGATTTGTTAATTATGGATTATTGAATGATCAAAAACTGTTAGTTAAGAGATTGTTTTTGTACATCACTTAATTCTGTCTGTCAGGAAGTTTTCCTGAATGAATAATTTCTATTTCATTTTTCATCAAGAAATTTATTATGGTTTTATACGAACCAAGAATATCATTCAGAGGAACGCTTTTTAGAATTCAAGACCAGAAGATTAACATCTGATTTTAAGTCAGATTAGCTCGCCCTTTATATTTCTACGAAATGCTCATATAATATAAACACTTGAATAAATATATGTATTCGAATTGATAGTCCAATATCAATAAAGTGCACTTGAGTTGTCAACACAAAAAATGAATATGTGACTGAATTAAGTTTCCGACACAGCTGTTGAATGTGTAGGTTCCACCTCAGATGCTAATCAAGAAAAACCCCCAAAAATTCAGTGAGCTCGCCACCCCAACAATACTACTGCCAGAGCAGATTTCAGTGGGGAAAACCGCAGTTGATCTACTCGATGAGAAAAACACACACTCAATATATATTATACGATGGACAAATTATTCAAGTCAGCTGTCAAACTGTGATACAGGTGATATTATGTCAATCATCATACAGTTGTTAGGAAACAGACAACGAAGAACTTCTGTTCAATGATTCGTATAGAAAACGTATAGCATTGCTATGCGATGGGACAACACAAGTAGTCTGGAAGCAATATGGAAATTTTCTTCAACTTATCTCGAAAAAAAAGGTAACTAAACTGGAAATGAAATTTTAAAGTGTTAGATCTAAGAATATTTCGGAAGATACTCCATTTGAGCCATTATGAAACATTATGTTGAAAACAATAAATTCAAATTAACACACTTGGCTTAAGTTTATACTAAATATATTAAATATATTATTTATAAATAAAAATATATAAAAAAATGGGTTTCGAATGGTTAACATATCATCAGTAACAATGTATACTCTTGATAATGAATCAATAATCTAATCAAGAATCTACTTTTGAAAAATGGCTTCTATTCGGTGAATGAATATCTGTGTAAACCCTTAGTTGTTTAAGTTCATTAAATTTGTTGACTTGTCCTATACACAATGTAGTGTTTAAAGGGATTAAATAAATTATTATTATTATTATTAATGGATTAACCACTCGAAACATATGTAGAGTTTTTAATATATAAAGTGAAACTTAAGCCAAGTGTGTTAATATTAATTCTTGTTTTTAATAATAATAATGTCGACAAAGTAGACAATGTTGAGAAAATACCCTCAATAATGGAAATGTAGCTTCTGCTGACATAGGAGTAGGCAGATTGAGGCCTTGTCAGGGGAAATTTTCTTGTGAGAAATTAGACTCGATATTTCTAAACACTACATTAATCTCGAAAGTGGACGGAAAAATAATGATAATAAAAATTATGATGATAAAAATATCTGTTGTGGAACATCTCTTACATTGTACGTATCACATTCATTGAAATGTAATTACACCTGACAAGAATGTTCATGAAAGGAGTAAGTTTTGAATCTGGTCTTCCATTCGTTCCTCGAACAAAAGTATTGGTTCAATTTCCCATGGAATTCATAATGGTAATAAACGACATTTGGGAAAAGAATAATGACCTAAAAAATGTTAACCCTTCAAGATAATTTCACCTTGTGAATGCTAGTGGTAGTGGAAATTATACATATAATGCTAAAAAGTGATATAAAATTTGATGTCAATATAGATGGATTTTCCTGTCAAGCACTACGTAATAATTAATAGTGATGAAAAGTAGACATTTTGATTTTCAATAAATCTTTTATAACGGAATATACGCAATGAAGACATGAATTCAAAATACTAGTAGATAATCATGAACTGAACTTGCAATGGCGTCTGAAACACTTTTTTGATTGTATGATAACAAACAGAAAAAATTGAATCGTCAGTGTAATGGAATTCATACAAACATCTGATGAGTTTAACTGAAGCTGATTATAGAATACCATCCAAAATTGAAACGCAATGTCTAGTTAAAGATTAGATGAAAAAGAAAAGAATTTCGGTTCTCAAATCCCACGATCAAACTTTGGCGTTAGATGTGTCTATTATTAGAATTGCTGAGATTGAAATATTCGATAGTTCCCAGAGTTGATGATATACTTTGAGTATATACACAAACAATGTTCGTGAATCTAATTACACATCACTCGTACACACAACTTCAAACTTACTCGACCGTCCTCTCACTTGGAACAGCATTGTCGTAATCTTCAAGTGGGTTAACCCCGTAGATGTCGTAACTCGAATGGATATGAAATTCAATAACGTAATATTCCCATCGGAGAATTTTCGATGATATATTTTGTGGGTCAAATTGGTCGCTCTTAGTGATAAACTCCTGCTACATTGAAGCTGATAAGTGTCTGAAGGTGAACTACCATGTTTCTGAATATCAAGTTCTTCGAAAATATGCGTAACCATTATTGTAGATTTGTTCGTGGTATTCATGATTATAATACCTGGTCCAAGGGTAATTATCATTTGAATAAACCTAGCACAAATTTTGATAAAAATAATTGGTTTTACAAAGGTTTGAAAATGTATAATGAGTAGCCCACTAATATAATTTATGATCTTTTTGTATGTATGTGTATATATGAGATATAATATTGAGTATGATGTAGGCTTTTCTTACTTCATATTCAATTTTTGTATTGCTGGCTACGTATCAATTTTTGCTGATTGAAGATTATAATAATTATTATTTTTATTGAGGCATGTTTTCGAAAATACACTCAATTATTCAGATTGTCAAGGTTTAGCATGTCTTATAAAAATATACATGAATATCATCATTTGTGTATTACAGCATCGTTGTTGAGAACTTGCATATCTGTCATGTCTGGTTTACAGTCTGAATTAAGTATTGCATGTGTTCGGAAAACGTACATTGTCGAAAAGTCGCTCCAACTTTTTTCTTGTCATCAGTTTTCTGTTTCTATGCCCAATTTTCCATTATTTTTGAATCAATTGTTAGGAATAGAATTTTTTGAGGAAATAACGTGTATATTTCTTAATGTTTCAATGAAATTCGACATTACCATTGTCAAGACCAAAAAATAGCACAAATGATATTTTGCCGCAGCAACAATCGAAATGTTTCTCAGTGCTTTTTCTGTGAACTTCGAAACGCTCACTTTGAACGAGTAGGCTTTGGACGACAGATGAATCAACAATTGCTTAATTTCAGCGTTTAGGTCTAGGTACTCTACGTTCAGTGTCAATGATAAAAATTGATTATTGATAATGGAAACAAATTAAAAATGCAAGTTCCGTTCATTATATTTCACGGATGGTCATTATATTTTGATCAGTCAGTACCGAAAATTTTATTCGAATAAATTTCACCAGAACAGAAAGCAGAATGATTCTAGAAACCATATGGTGAGAAAATATTGAAGGAAAAAACCTGAGAGTGGAAAAGAACGAGGGAATAAGGATTTTTACCCGGATAATTTATAACGTAGAAAACTTGCGAGTCGAGAAGGGAAAATTAATTATTGAAATGGCGAAATGGGGTTGAACTCATTAAATGGATCGAAAAAAGATGTAGCGTTAAGAAACGTGTTGAAGCTTACAAGCTACAAATGGAAGATAAAAATGCTGCGCAGATGAAAACGCAAAAAGCCAACGCTTAAACCCGACATGAGGGAAGAAGGGACGTTAACAAGGGAATAATAATCATGAGGAAACCGCACCTTTGGATTGGAAATGTTTGCTAAACTTTCAGGTAGGATCCACGCATTTACCGGTTCTGTACTTCTCATTTGATCTTTTCATCCTCCCAATGACCCTTTTGCGAAATTCAGTTCATTCGAATTCTACGCATGAACTTTCGGAAACGACGGTCTATCGTTGGTTTATGGGCAATTGCAACTTTTTCATACTCGAGTTGTAGTTTCAATGAAAAAGTGGAAAAGATTGGAAAAGTGGAAAAAATAGGCAGTTATGAGGATTGACGATGGAAGTGGAAATTTAGGACTTCTCTCATAAAAATTTTCAATTGCATAATCTTTGAATTGAAATTATCAACACTAAAACAAAAAAAAATTATCAATATTGACACTGCTAGTAACAATTATATGAATGTTTATAAGGTTTTTATTATTCGCGTACGCGTACAGCATACGACGAACTATGTCGGTGACGCGAATCCATTTTTTCAACATTTTTTCCTACCAAAAATGTCCAAAGCGACTAAATGAGTTTTCACTTCAAAAAAGATCCGACAAAAACAAGTTATTCAAGAATCAAGTAAAATTTTAAGAAAACTAAATCCAAGCTATTCATTTGAACTCTTTCAACTGAATTCATTTAGGTACTTTTTCCTCATTCATTCAGGAATTCATTTTTCCAACTTATTCCAGGGAATAATAGAAATAGATGTTGGTTTTTCAAAAACCTAATTAATCATAATAATTGAAATCGTTTTGTAAATTTATATTTGAGTGTCTTTTTTCAAAAAATTTTGATAAATTTCATCGGTCATAATAGAAATTGAACAGGTTTAATAAAAATTCCATTAATCGCCCCTTCTTGAAATCCCAGCGTTTGAATCGCCACGGAAGAATATTAAAAAATTCCTCTGCAGGAGACTGAAATGTTTTCCTTTATTATCAAATCCCGAATTACGAAACCGGCACAACGAGTCGAGACGAAAACTTCTAAATCTAGAGCTTGTAGCAATAAAATATGAAAACACTTCACTTTTCCCGGAAAATCTGCGACACAATATTAGGATATGTTTTCGCTAGAAAATACTCCATATTTACACATACGCGTCTATTGTAGCGAGCGTAATTGAAGAAATCTGATCCGATGTTTGGAAAAGAAGTTTTGAATGGAAGAGTGAAGTAAAATCACGGCCAACTGCAGAATTTTATTCGACCGGCGCATTCGCCATTTTACACAAATAAGTGTTTGCTAATTTTATCTCACTAAATTGAAAATATTAAATCAACATTCGAGCCTTGAAATCTTTATTGAAAATATTGACCAAATTTCATATAAAAATGTACAAAGTCATTAATAATCACCGCAAAATGAAAGGCACCCATACCAAAGTTATTCGCTATGCAATTATTTAATTACATCAACCTAAATATTACGAATAAATCTGTAATACTGGTATATTTCGACCTGAACTACACACAAAAACTAATGAACGCATCGGGGAATTCGAATTTAATTTATACGTGAAATTGAACGAAACATTAAATAATGTTAAACCTAATATTCTCATGCATCATATATCGAATAACAAAATTCCAAATAGGTATATAGAAAGTCAGACTAAAATGGTTTGGCTAAATAGAAAAATATTGAAACAAATATTGAATATTGAAGCGGAAAATAAAACGGCACAGCTGTGTTTTCAATATATACATGGTATATAGAAGAAAGTGTCAAAATGATATTAAACAAGAGATCACTCAATGAAACCATCAATTATAAATATGATGACGTTTTCGTATATTGTAAATGTGGATCTGTCGATTTGTAATTTGTAATCTCGATAATGCAAGGAAGTGTTTATTGAGGTCGCTGATTTCTTGGTGAAGCATGCACAAAATTTTGAATGAAAAGCGCTTGGTTGACGCTAGTTTAGATTGAAAACTAGTCTTCAATTAAGTTTTAAAAAACTGAGTACATACCGAAACAATTGCCAAGCAATTAATATAATTTTGTGAGATCTAGATAAATGTTTTTTATGCAACAAATATAATGAAGTATTACTAATTATCACATTTTTCTCATTACTTCATATAAAGTTTCATATAGTTAATATTTCATCAGGCGCCTACATTGCTTTTGAAGTCAACATTCGAAATTAAAATCGGCGATAGCTTCAATTAAATCCTGACGCCCCTATATTTCGAGAGAATAAAGGAAGACGGCTTGAAATATTCCACTCTCAGAAGCTGACAAGATGATTCCCTTCTTTGAAAACGCAGAAGGTAGTCGACAAATAGTAACTTCTCCTACGAAGAATGGAATAATTCATTAAATACCGCGTCTGAGCCGGTATCGGCGTTATTACACCTCATCAGTAGCGGAGCAGTTTCGTTGAGTGTATACAAAGAAAGATGTATCGATAGTACACAAAATTGGAAAATTTTGATGGATCGTGCATATGCCGACGTAGGATCTTTAAGGCGTTGCTGCGGATTTCAAACGACTGACGAATTTCCTGAAACCATTGTGAGGTGCTAAGTATAATCACGAGCATTTTGTGTATCCTTTCAATCATCCAGTTGATACTCGAGTAATAGATTTCTCGTCAATTGTTCCGTCGCAGCAGTAATATTTATTAATTTAATTTCAATTTCAATTTTAAACAATATTGCTCTGAATAAAATAGAGACAAGTCAAAAAGAAACAACCTATTTTTCACAAAAAAATATAAATTCATTTATTGAATAAGGTTTACAGATCAAGATGAAACTGTAAATGCGCCGTCTAAATAGCATAATATCTTCAATAACTTTTAAATTCTTAGGAAGCAAATTGAATAAAGGCATGGCCATATAGCCTGGTCCCCTTTCAAATATACTGAAACCATCGATACGAAAGATGAAAGGATGTACTTGCCGAGTATTGTTTGCATTGACGAAAATGGAAGACGAATTCGGAAAAATCGGAAATTGACGAATTACATGGAGGAAAACCAATTCTGTGAAAAGATAAGAGAAGACAAGAATTTGAAAAATATATATATAAATACCAATATATATATATATATATATAAAATATATATATATATATATATATATATATATATATATATATATATATATATATATATATATATATATATATATATGTATATATTTATTTAAGAAAGAGAAACACATACTACAAGTGTTAAATACATTCATCTTGAAAAATGATTGAAGAAACACATCAAAACATCAGAGAAGAAAGAAAATACTAAAGTAAATTGATATTAATACATTGATTCAATCTAGTCCACAATGTAAGTACACTGAGATACAAGAAAAAAACCGATAATTATATTATTACTGTACTGTAAATGAAGTATTTTTATATATAATTATAAAATTGATCAATATTCACAAAATATCACAACGTACGAGACCAAAGCACAAGACCAGCCATGAAACATTCAAAACACCGAATATTTTCACATATTCCGGAACAAATAAAGAATTCTCTATTAAAAGTCCTATATGGAGTACTTACCACATATATGGAAAACGCTATCTGTAAGGAACCTGTAGAACTAATTGAAGGAATATTTCTTATAAAATCCTGTTTATAGCGAATTAGCGATTTATTCGGCAGTGACAAATAATAATAATAATAATAATAATTACAATAATAAGAACTTTATTAACTTTTATACACAAATTGTGTTACAACAATTAATTCATTTACAATAATTAATTACAAATAGTATACGGAATATTCTTGAATTGACAACTTGAGTGATATCATTGCTTTCCAGTTTGAAATATACTATTTTACCGGTACCTATTTCGGTACCTACCGGTTTTGGGACTGCTTGAGAGGAATTTTAATAGAATTATCGGTATTCCTTCGCAGTTCTAGGTCAACATCGAATAACAGTGAGATGTGCAGTTTGAAACTTCGCAAACACATCAGAAAATCGCTGAACAACCAATCGATGAAGTAATTCCAGACGCTGACGCCCTCGTACGAACGATTACTTTACTTTTCACACGAAATAAATACACGAATAAACAGTTTTCCGCAAATTCTCAAGATGCGAACTGGGCGTCCGCGAGTTATAAGGGTACTTTCAATTTTCCAAAGTGGATCTACAGCTCAGCAGTGACACCAAAATATCACTTTCAGCCCTCGCAAACTTCCCGGCTGTAGAAAAAGAAACAGAAGAAAATAGATATGCACGCTCGGTTTTTCCGAGAAAACAATAACTTTTAAGGGTTGAAGAGTAACACAACCGGGGTGGGGGCGTCGAAGGAGCGAGATATGATGTATTGCGCGATCCGTTAAATAGGAAAGTTTTCATTTCCAGAGAAAGATAATTAAAGAGACGAGAGAACAGAGTTCGAACCAAGAAAATTGGCCAACCACGTTTTGGCAACAGAAAATTACTTGGAGTTGCTTTATTACTTTGAAGTAATAAATTTTGAAGGATATGAAAATTTCCAGCAGACTTCATATTGTACTTTGACCAACTGAATTCACGCAAACTCAGATTTAAACACTCTTTCATAACTTCCTATATAAATTTACTCTGTAATCATTCATTTGATTAATGAGGAACTTTTGCTGATTGAGTTGAGGTATATTAAGTCAGTTGAAGGGAATGGAATAGTTACATATTTCATTTTCCATTTTGTTCAATTCATGTCATTTCCAATATCAAAATTTATTTCATATCATAGTTCATTTTTAAACATTCTCTGAGCATTGGGAATATGAAAGGAATTTTCGTTATCGCACCTGAAGATGTTAATTAGATGTAGCAATTCTGATGAAAACAATTAAAATATTCGATCGATAATTTTTACACATCAGATATTTTCTAGTTTTTCATTTGAGCGTCTTATTTTCTATCGAGTAGTGCCTAATTTGAATTATTTCACTACTACGCGAGGAGATCGAATTTTGGATCAAATTCATTCAAGTCCGTATCAAGCTACGCAATGATTGTCATATAATTGAATATTTTGATTCGATGAAATACCGTAAGGGTAGCAGCAGATTTTGCCTGATCAATAATAATATTTATTTTATTGAAGTAATTTCATCAATTTCTCTTAGCTCTCAAAAGTGGGGAGAGTAATAATGAAACAAAATTCAAAATGTTGTGAAAAATTTATCAAAGATACAAAACAGACAAAGATAATTGAAAAAGTTCAATAGTTCGATAGTGTCTTTTCGGACAGCACTGGAGTTTATATTGGCGTACCTCAGGGTACAGTCTAAGGTCCATTGCTATTCTCCTTATACGATATCTGATATTGTTTTTCATGTGAAAAAATTCTCTATACAATTATTCGCAGATGATACAATGATTTATGTTAGTGGTAAAAATATCCAGACTATGACAGAATGGATCAATGGAGACTCAGCAGGAATAAATGAATGGCTAAGCGATAAAAATTTATCGCTGAATAAACCGAAAAGTTTAAATTTATAGTTTTGGGTACAAGTCGAATTCTGAAGGTAAACATAACTGTAAAACTTGAAAACCAGAACATTGAAAGGGCAAAAGTTGTTAAATATGTGGGCATTATGTTAGGTGAGAATCATCTTAGAGTAGTTAGAGTTCAATAATCACGTCGACTTCTATCATCTAAAGTCCTGAAAAAAATCAATTTTTTGAAAAGAATTTAATAAAATCTAGTGACGAAATTGCTCTTTATGTCAATAATAACGTCACACTTTGAATAAAGTTTAACTATGTTGTTCGGATTGAGCGAAGTAATAATTCAGCAGCTACAAAAATTGCAGTAAAGAGCTATGAGAATAATTTCAAAATGTAATAGATATACTTCAATCGAAATCATGTTAAATTGCCTAGAAGTAATGTTTGTTAAAAGGGCATACTTAATGCCACATATATATTTATATTCAAAATCAAAATAGATTTATATAGGCTATATAGGTTACTGAAAATGTAACATGTGTCAGTGATGTGCACGGTTATAATACAAGAGAGCAGACAGAATCTAGAAATAGTATATTTTATGAAGGAATCAATGCATTTAATGAAGTGCCTAGCTACATAAAAACAACTAGTGACGTTAGGTTATTTAAGAGTGAATTAACTAAGTTCGTTTAAAACGAATAATTGTTAATAATAAATTTCAAGAATGCGAAATTCAATATTGGCTTAGTTCTAGAACCGCTACCTAATGAAAGAGTACAAAATTTTAAAACAAAAACGTTCATTACTAGTCCACGTTTTGATCGATGTTCGAAGTTAATTGAAATCGACTCCATTAATGCGATTCACTTGATTTCAAATATGAAATTATATGCACAGGGTGAAAATAGATCTATGCTTTCCCAATCATTCTAATTCGATGCATTGACATGGAAATTTTGAGTAATAATACATCGTCATCAATCTTATTTTCATATTCGATATTGAAATGAAATTTCAATTCAGTTATTATATGAAATGAACGGTATGATATTCATTATTCTCGATCAATCATAGTTTGTGGGAAAAGCACTTCATAGCAAAACGTTAGTGTTAAAAATTGTAAAATTAATTATTATAATTATATGATGATTATATAATAAATCAAACTCTCTCTTCATTACTCGTTTACATATATAAATAAATGAATATATATATATATAATATATATATATATATATATATATATATATATATATATATATATATATATATATATATATATATATATATATATATATATATATATATATATATAGTTGAATGTTTCACGACTGTAGATATGTATTTTCAGTGTTTAATTGGGATTGCAGTCTAGGACAGAAAAACCAGTTACCTCTTTAGTATTTTCCAAGCTTTCGAAAATGTTAATTTTCTTTTTCAGGGCTAAAATAGTACAATATTAACAGTTTATATACCAGGGCATTATCGAAAATTTTTCCTTACAATTACTATGAAGTTACTCCGAAAGTACATTTGTTTTTTGAATTTTGAAAATAAGTACAAGTGTTGCAAATGCATTGAAAATAGATCTATGCTTTCCCAATCATTCTAATTCGATGCATTGACATGGAAATTTTGAGTAATAATACATCGTCATCAATCTTATTTTCATATTCGATATTGAAATGAAATTTCAATTCAGTTATTATATGAAATGAACGGTATGATATTCATTATTCTCGATCAATCATAGTTTGTGGGAAAAGCACTTCATAGCAAAACGTTAGTGTTGAAAATTGTAAAATTAATTATTATAATTATATGATGATTATATAATAAATCAAACTCTCTCTTCATTACTCGTTTATTCATATATAAATAAATATATATATATATATATATATATATATATATATATATATATATATATATATATATATATATATATATATATAGTTGAATGTTTCACGACTGTAGATATGTATTTTCAGTGTTTAATTGGGATTGCAGTCTAGGACAGAAAAACCAGTTACCTCTTTAGTATTTTCCAAGCTTTCGAAAATGTTAATTTTCTTTTTCAGGGCTAAAATAGTACAATATTAACAGTTTATATAACAGGGCATTATCGAAAATTTTTCCTTACAATTACTATGAAGTTAGTCCGAAAGTACATTTGTTTTTTGAATTTTGAAAATAAGTACAAGTGTTGCAAATGCATTGGGTTGGAATATTATTGCATTCTACGCAATTTTTTTATTTACGTTAGGTAGCTGAAGGGAGCAACGATATACTTACGAAATACTAACTGTATTCCTCAATTCCGCTTGTGGGATATTTCCAAGGGCGTTTCTTAAGACGTTGGTCGATGTTTTATGACTAACGAAAAGAGAGTGAATTTATTTTGTGTACTTATAGTGGATTTTTCGGAAAATAGGATATCAGAATATCAGCCATTAATCAGAAGAACCCATGAGATTTATACATATGTTGCTCAAATTGTCTGTATCAGATTTTTTGTTAATACAATTTCCTGTATTTTTATATATACCATTTCTAGGAAAAGGCGTTTGTTGTGATCGATCACGCATTGTAATAGATCACGCAAATAATTAGTGCAATGAGTGAACCTGAATTAATGATTTCTATTGGTGGTTTTCAGATTACTTTTACTTATTATTATAACATGAATATTCAGCGCATATTGAGTTAGTACAAAGGTAATTACCTATATATAATATGTGGTAACATACGTTGTATCATTTTGTTTTTGGGAAAAATATCATTTTATGATAATAATGAAACTGAGACTGTATTGAAACTACAAATGTTAAAAGCTAGATAATTACGAAATAAGCATTCAAAAATACGTGAAGCATGGTCAAAACAGATTTCTCAACCATGATTCATGCAATGTGCGAAGTTTAATTATCCAAAAATGAAGTTCAATTTCAGATTTTATTTTTCCTTTGGCGATAAATACCAACCAGCAGAAATTGTTGCACATTATATGCGAGAATTGCTATCCAATTCGATGAAGATGTCGGATAAATTTCTCTGCGTTGGACTTTTCATTAATTCATAAAGAATGGCATCGGTTTTTCAACCGCCAAATGCAGCACGGAACGGTTTAATTAAATCTTAATTTGCATAATTTTTCGTTCAATAAATTTGCGTCGAATTTCAACTCGGATTCGCATTATTTAGCATTGTTTTCTGGCATTAGTTTTCATGTATCGACCTCAATTCGTCTTGAAATTTTATGAAAATATCTCATATTTCATCATGAAGTTTGATAAACTCTTTTTTAAACTGAAATTTGAGAAATTTCATGAATGCATAAAAAATTTCCCTCCTTCAACAAAAGTACAGATTTTTCTCGTCATTACTGGGATACTATTTTGAAGAAAGAATTCTATACGACTTGGAATTTCTAAACATCTGGAACATCTAAATGTATGTCGCCTACGTGGTATAGTTGGGAAGACAACCGGCTACGGTGCGATAAGATGCGAGACAGGTTCGAGTCCTGGTAAAGACATATGTTTTGTGTTTGCCTATAATTTTGAGAAATATAAAGAAAAAGACATGTGTTTTGTGTTTGCCTATAACTTTGAGAAATATAAAGAATTGTTGACTGCTGGGTAACTACAATGATTACGAACGCATTGGCCTTTCGAAACCAGCATTAAACTGTGGGTGCACTGAATCAGAAAAAATCCAATACTGTCTAATATTCACACATAAAACTACACTCTTGTAAGAACAATGACATCAGATATTGAATAGGACATTCTACATGACATCATTGTGGAACATTCATTCTTCTCATATTGATGTATATTTTTAGTATATGTATGTAATTTTCAGTATCTACACCAATAAACATTATTATTATTATTATTCCACAATGAAAGCTTACTTTTACTGATACCTAGATACTACTTTACCTAGATATTTTTCATTGAAATACTGCAGCATCTTGCGACGGAAATTGGACTGGTTGAGAAATCTTCAAAATGTTTATCGATGCAGCTTCAAAAATGGATAAATTCTACAGATTGAGCTATACACTGCGTTTTTGAGTTTATGTCAACAGTTTTTTTTTGTTCATAATTATTTGTTAATTTGGAGTATTATACTTATTTCATCACTTCATATTTTTCACATGTTTATACAAACATGTTCTAGTCAAATTTTAATCTCATCTTTATTGAAATTCTTGTTTTATATATCTTATTAGTTGATAACAGCTAGTGTATTAAGAAAGATTTCTGATTCGATTAAATAGAATAAAAGTGGATGAATATTTTGGACTTGTTGAAGACTTAATTTGACTTCCCTAAAATATGATAATCTAATAATATTTTGAAACGTCGTCGATTATAACATCTTTTGCATATTCGTAATCGCGTCTTGTGCTTTCCTCATTTGTATAGAATTTCAAAAATTGTTTGATCGATGTTTCACGTCATGCTTCAGGAAATGTAACTTTTTCGTGTTTAACGTAACGTTTCCACATCGGTGACAAGACTTAGAAGTTTTGTCTATAATTCAAATATAACATGAAACTTACTCAGAAATTCGACGTTATGGATCGGAAGCACTTACGTTAATCAAAAACACCAGTCCGAAACGTCGTACATAATATCCTTAGTTTTTATACAAAATATAGTAACGAGGTGCATATAAAGTCTCATTACTTTCATGTGCCAGTTCCTACAACCGAATCGTAAAAAAGAGAATAGGTTAGTGAATACACTCACTATTGAATACTTATAATCGGTTAATGATTTATAATGTTTCAGGTGATACTCTTTATAATATTTCAATATTATAACCAATGATATATAGCCATATCACAAAGATAAATAATAATATAATCGAACGATAATCTCATCACATGGAAGATCTGGGTTCGAATCTCACATCAGATGATAATGTTTGAACGCATCTTTGAGTTAAGTGGTTATTACATGATATTTATGACAGGCAATGTACGACCAATTACGGCAGTTAGAAGACCAATGGCCGTTAGAAACCGCCGTTAGGCCGACGTCAATTGAGTGAAAACACAATATTTTTCTCACGAACTGAGAAGATGCATTATTGGCAAATTACTCAAAAATCTTAGACATTGGTATCTTTTTCCGCAAAAAATATCATTAATACGCCGTTAGGCCGACGTCAATTGAGTGAAAACACAATATTTTTCACACGAACTGAGAAGATGCATTATTGGCAAATTTTTCAAAAATCATAGACATTGGTATCATTTTCCGCAAAAAATCATTATAGTATGTCGTTAGACCGGCGTCAATTGAGTGAAAACATAATATTTTTCACACGAACTGAGAAGATGCATTATTGGCAAAATTTTTCAAAAATCATAGACATTGGTATCTCTTTCCGCAAAAAATCATTAGTATGTCGTTAGACCGGCGTCAATTGAGTGAAAACATAATATATTTTTCACACGAACTGAGAAGATGCATTATTGGCAAATTTTTCAAAAATCATAGACATTGGTATCATTTTCCGCAAAAAATCATTATAGTATGTCGTTAGACCGGCGTCAATTGAGTGAAAACATAATATTTTTCACACGAACTGAGAAGATGCATTATTGGCAAATTTTTCAAAAATCATAGACATTGGTATCATTTTCCGCAAAAAATCATTAGTATGTCGTTAGACCGGCGTCAATTGAGTGAAAACACAATATTTTTCACACGAACTGAGAAGATGCATTATTGGCAAATTTTTCAAAAATCATAGACATTGGTATCATTTTCCGCAAAAAATCATTATAGTATGTCGTTAGACCGGCGTCAATTGAGTGAAAACATAATATTTTTCACACGAACTGAGATTGGTATCATTTTCCGCAAAAAATCATTATAGTATGTCGTTAGACCGGCGTCAATTGAGTGAAAACATAATATTTTTCACACGAACTGAGAAGATGCATTATTGGCAAATTTTTCAAAAATCATAGACATTGGTATCATTTTCCGCAAAAAATCATTAGTATGTCGTTAGACCGGCGTCAATTGAGTGAAAACACAATATTTTTCACACGAACTGAGAAGATGCATTATTGGCAAATTTTTCAAAAATCATAGACATTGGTATCATTTTCCGCAAAAAATCATTATAGTATGTCGTTAGACCGGCGTCAATTGAGTGAAAACATAATATTTTTCACACGAACTGAGAAGATGCATTATTGGCAAATTTTTCAAAAATCATAGACATTGGTATCATTTTCCGCAAAAAATCATTAGTATGGCGTTAGACCGGCGTCAATTGAGTGAAAACACATATTTTTCACACGAACTGAGAAGATGCATTATTGGCAAATTTTTCAAAAATCATAGACATTTGTATCTTTTTCCGCAAAAAATCATTAATATATCTACTTATATATGATGTGTAGTTACTGGAGAAAATAAACATAGGAAATCAAAACCATACTGGATATCTGAGGAAAAGCAGAAAACCTTGATTCTATATGCTGAATTGAACATTTATCATTTTATAAAATGTTAATATATAGAAATTTGGTAAATAATCATTTATTCAAGCAATAATAAAACGAAAGAAACTTTTGGGCTTCCCCACAAACGTTTCAAGTGCGCCATAAAGAAGAGAATTTTTCTTTGACAATGACTTGGTTGACAAACGTACAAAATAATCAGAAATTCGAATTGGATGTAGGGTACAAACAACCCCCCTGCGACGAAAAAGCTTAAATTTTCGAATCATTCGTAATAAATTACAATCCAATTCTTGCCCATTACTGCTGCTGTAAATCTTCAAAATTAAAGCACTTTTGCTGCGGTTTCAATCCGGAAATCCGGGATTAGAATTTCAACACCTCGGCCTAAAAGCCGGAAGACGTGAAAAGCCACGATTTGATTTTCAGCTGCACATTTTCAGAGTTCTTGTTCGTACAATTTGATTGCCGTCGACATCATTGGTAAAGAAATCTCTATTCGAGCCCATTCATTCATCCAATAATGCATTCTACATTTGATGATGACAAACATGGCGAAACCATTAGAGTAATCTGTAGCATGTAATTTGAAACTCGAAAAATAACATATGAAAAAGAACACCCCAACATTATCATTTCTATTTTAAATAATACGGAATGCTAGTTGACGTTTTGCGTTTTGTTTGCGCAAGTATGACAAAACATCAACTGGAATAAATAGTTTTTTTTTTTTTTTTTTTTATATTTAATAGTGTTGGCGTTTACTTGATGTAAATCCATTATAATTGAATATAACTTAAATTCAAACACTTGAACTTATGATTTACACTAATTCGAATTATGCTAACCATATTCACCCTTGTTAAACCTTTTCAGGTAATAGAAAATTCTCAGAATGGCTTAGGTAAAACCAAAAATTACCTCAGAATAGGCAATCTTTTCAAATACTCTTCTGGTACTCTAATATATTCCGAGATCTTTATCCTCTCCCCTACTTGAGATATGAGTTTGTTACCCGCGATAAAGTTCGGGGACGTCTTTTGAAGTTTAGGAGCATATCCGACAATCCTAAATTGAGTGGTTTTAGAAGATGTTTCACGTATCAGACAGATTCCATTTTCACTAGCATTCCAGTTATGACAGTTGAGTACGTTGTTTTCCTTCGACCGTTTTTAACGTTGTCCTTGGATGGTGGGTCACCGTGTTAACCAGAGAAGGTATTGACATTCTTCTTCTTTGGCTTCGCCTTGTCCTGTTACGCGGGGTCGGCTTTCTTGATCTTGAGGCGCCATTCATTCCGCTGGTTACAACTGTCATCCTATCGCTCCAATCTCTTCATGTCTCTCTGGCCATTCGTCAACCACGAGTTGGTGGTCTAACTCACCCTCTGTTTTGTGTAGCCATGAAAACGCACTTTTTTATTATATGGACTTCAGGACGTCGCTTAACGTGACCTTGGATGGTGGGTCACCGTGTTAACCAAAGAAGGTATTGACATTCTTCTTCTTTGGCTTCGCCTTGTCCCGTTACGCAGGGTCGGCTTTCTTGATCTTGAGGCGCCATTCATTCCACTGGTTAGCATTGTCATCTTATGACCCCCAACCTCTTCATGTCCCTCTGGACATTCGTCAACCAAGAAGTTGGTGGTCTAACTCACCCTCTGTTTTGTATAGCCATAGAAAGGCACTGTTTTATTATATGGACTTCAGGACGTCCCTTAACGTGACCATACCATCTTATCCTGGACTCGGCGAGTAGGTCCGCGATCGGTGCAACTTTAAAACTACCCCGGATGATTTCATTTCTTATTTTGTCTCTAATTATAACTACTTTCACCCATCGCAAAATACGCAATTTCTCTAGTATGTAGTTTCTGTTCGTGAATCTTTTTTAAGACCCCTTTTTCTCTACAATTGAGCACAGCTGGTCTGCTGGCTGATTTATAGAGCTTCCTTTTTGTCCTTATAGGCATTTTTGGATCACATAAGACTTCAGTAAGCTCCGCCTAGTTATTGATATTATTCAGTTTTATTAAGTTAGAAACGAATTACTACTTAAAGTATGTTCGATGATGATTTCTCCTCATTTTATGTTGTACTGCGATACTATTATAGTTAATTAAGGTAATTCATCATAATTATCATTATTATAATTGAATGATCATATATGATAAGAACATCCTAATCTCTAATCGAAGTTCAAAAGATTGTCAATTTTCGAAGTCAATTACTCTCTTCAAAATTTCGCGTGTGAGCGAAACTAAAAGTATTCTATAAACCATGTACTAGTTGTGTAACAATCTCGTTTAAATATATGAATATAATTTGGCAATAGGTCAGCACAGACATAAAGAAAAATATGAATTTTTAGCACGCTATATTCACTCACCTGGGTAAAAATCGTGCGATTTCGACATTTTGACGCGTGCTCCCGTGTCCTTTTGAAGTTGAGCGATTGTCTCGCCCCCTTTTCCGATAATGGCCCCAGCAGCCGCGCTGGGAACCAACACTTTGAAATGATGAGTTCCATCTCCCCCTGCAAAAAACAAACGAAAAGATTAGCGCTGAAAACAATGAATAGGAAAACACATTTGAAACAATTGTATATGTTGCTCTTGAGTAATAGTTGCACAATTCATCTAATATTCTGCCCTGTAACTTCATCAATTACCAACCAGCATAGCAAATCATGAGACGTGTCATGATTTACATCAATTAAATAGAACAATTAGTTCCTCTAAGTGGTATTTTACCACGTCGCAAATTGTCAATAGTTCTGTCATCCGTTTACCGTTTAAATTTATTATGGAAGCTGACCATGAAACAAAGATGGTATTATTCTAATCAGTACTTGCATATCGAATTATAGAAACGCCTCCAAGAAACATAAAATTATTTGAATTGAGAATATCTCCAAATTGTACCATTTTTTAGACAAAGACTGGAGCCTTTGAGATTCGCAAAGAGAAATAAAAGTAGAATGAAACCCATAAAAAACGAATAGACTATAAAAAATTATCAGGTAATAGAAGCTTCGAAATATCAAAAGCCCAGACTTTTTCAGAAAAGCAGATAATTTGTCATGGGAATTTTCGATTGAAAATTAGTGTTTTCGGTATGAGTCAAAATAAGGTGAAAAAATAAATATTCCTAATGAAAAAAATTAGTGTGTTTGCAGTGAAATATTCACTAAATTTCGTAAGAAAATTTATTTCTGTAGAACATGAAAATAAGAAATGACACGGAGGTTTCGCTTATTTCTTGGCGAAACATTATGTTAAAAACTATAAATTTAAAAATTAACACACTAGACTTAAGTTTCACTGAATAATTCACTGAAAATTCAGTGAAACTTGAGTCAGTGTGTTAATTTTTAATTCCATAATTTTTGGAAATAAGGAACCAAAAATTGGTTATTCGAACTTTTCACATACATTTTGAGGTTATGTGAAAGGATAAATACAAATGTTTCTATCTTTTTATTACTTTCAATATTGCTTTTCAACTTTTTTCAATATGATTTGTAGTTTTGTCTGAAATCGGAATGGCTCGACTTTCTCCCTCAAAAACTCGCCCCTTCTACTTCTATAACAGATTGCACTTTAATTATTTTTCTTTCCATTCTTATTATAATCTGTATCTTTTTGAATGAGATGATATTTGCCGTATATCTATATCTGGAAGTTTGTATCTGTTATCAGATTGTTTCACATAACTAATTATTACAGATTCGTCCTGGTCAACCAAACCCAAATATAGCCAATTCTATTTATTCAGTATATTTTCTGATGGATTGTGGTAAGAAGCAATTATAGCTTCAACAAGTTATACACAATTCAGAATTCGTGGAATTTTTTTCAACGAGATTTATGCTATGAACAGAAAATTTCCAGATATATTTGTATATAGTTGGTTTCCTTTGAGGATTACGATCCTATTTCTTAACATAGCTTATGAGTTGTTTCCATAAGTGAATCCAATCATGAAGTTTACAATTTTGATTGAGTTGATATTTCTTAGTTTCGTGTTACGTTTCTTTTCAACTGAATTGATTAAGATATAGCAATCTTTTTCCCTTTACTGGGGTGGAGTCAATTTTAAGAAAGAAGAATTTCAGCCCGTTTAAGAAGATTCAAATCTACGTATTCCATCACATTCATCTACAAAACATCACAAAATTCTTCAATGGAAAATTTTTTTATCCTGATCTCTTGATACATGATGATATCGTCTTCAAGGCTAATATCGTTTAAAATATCTTGTATAATTTGAAATTATAGTTTTTTTATGTTTTATTATTGAAAGCTTAAGGATACTTTTTCAGATTATGAAGATTTTTTTATATATTCTTTATATATAATTTTGGACTAGATATATTCATGTTTCAATATCACAGAAATCGATATTTATTTACGAATTAAAATTATTTTTAAGTTTTTTTTTCGTTATGATTCTTACAATTTATTTTTCTTCTTTCCTTTTTGTTTGATATCTCAAGTAGGTTCGAAATATTTTCACCCTATAACATGTTCATATTTCAATCTTAGAGGTGATATTGTATAGTGGCAACTACTGGATATGAAACATGGCAATTATTGGAAAATTTCAGAATATCTGTGGCAATTACTGGATTGGGACGAGATTCACAAAATTTCAAATGTTTGAAAAAATATACTGATATGACAATATTTAGGAAGACCATAAGGTCAGCTCAAAACTTCGAAAATAGTAACTTGGTTCAAAATATTATTAAAAATGTCAAAACGTCAAAATATCAGTCTTAAAGTGGATATTACTGGTCACCCTAGTGTTGAATATTGCAAATATTTCAATACTAGAAACAAGAATAGTGATTGTTTCTTTTCTTTTCGTACTCGGATTGCTACCATTAAATCCACTAAATTTTGTGTTTTTTGGAACATTTCATTTCGTGAACGTAAGAAAATTTCAATCACTAGAATTATTTATGGAGATTTTAGGCACAAGATAATTTTTTTTCAATTCAATGAACCTACAGTTTAATGCCGGTTCCGAACGGCCATTGGGTTTGTAATTAATGTACATTACCCAGCATATATCATTATTTAAACTTCTCAAATCAAAGACAAACACTAACACCCATGCCTTCAGCGGGGCTCGAACCCGAGACAAGATAATTCTTAGTTGAAGAGGTTGATTTCAGTATTTATGTATATAACTCATCTTTATATCTGTGCAGAATTGTTACTACCAAGTGATGCAAAATCATTGCAAAAAAAAAATCTAATATTTTCTAGTTGGTATTTCTATTGGAAGGTGAAGCGAGTATTCCAGAGAAAATTTCATTGGAAATGATAATCACGGGACTTCATTCATCTGCTTTCTTGTTCTGTCAGCGTTATTCACGTTATGAGTTAAACAAAATTCAAGGGAGATAATACGATGTAAGCCTCTCATATAAAAGAAAACTACATAATCTGAAAATTGCTGAAATAAATTTAAGCTTTTGTGTTTGCGCATTACACTATTTAATTACCAGGGCCATAATCGCATCATATTATTCATGCACTAAAACATTAAAACTTAATATGAAGGATTTAAGGAGATTATGTTAACTAGAAATTGGGATTTGTCTTTTTGAAATTGAATTCCAAATTTCCAAAGGAATTTTTCATTCGAAAAAAAAAATGATGAGTACAATCAAATTATAAGGATTCTGAAGTAGGTCGAGTATTAAGACGGAAGTTGTCAAATAGAAAATACATAACGTTAACATCAATAACATAATGAAAATAATTAATAACATAATATGAAATATTAAAATATAACAGTAACGAACAATAACTCCAATAAATTAATTTTGATGATTTGAGACGGTAAAATGTAGTTTATAGAGGTTATATCGAACTAAGAACAAAAAACCGAGATTTTGGACTATCTTTGAAAATTTTTACCTTCGTTGGTGGGGAAAAAATAACCCCTTCTGGTTGCGCAACCGTAAAAAAGAAATGAAAATTAGTATAAATAAATGTGGATTACAACAATATATAACATTGTTAAAAATCTCGATAATAATGAAAATGACTATTTTTGCTGATAATATGTCGACAGCTATTACTGCAGGGAACCCTGGGGAATACTCGCCGAAATGTACACTTTCATTAGTAGAATTTAACAAATGGTGTCAATATAATGCCTCAATATTGACCACCTAGGAAAAAAAATTCTGATCTATCAAATATTGTCAATAATAAAATCGGTCATTCAGTTTGAGCACGAAGAAAGTTTTTCATGTGATCACGTAAAAGTTTTGTTAGATCAGGACTTCAGATGGTCCCTACCGATTTATTCTGTGACTTAAGAATGAAGTTTTCTATACCATTACTAGAAAAAAGTATTTCCTATCTGCTGAGGAAATGTATTATGCGTTTGCATGAAGTTATATGAAAAATAATATATCACACATTGATGTTTTATGAAAAAAATCAAGTATTTCATTTTTTGCCATCTCTAGAATAAAGAACATCGTACCTAGAAACTGTGTTATGAATGTGTATTACAGTCTTGTATATAGTCAACTGATACTACAATCATATATATGTCATACAAACATATAATCATACAAACATATAGTATTCTGCTGTGGGGCTACTCTACAGAAATAAATAGGATGTTTATTACACAGAGGCGAATACTTCGATTAATATGCAATATTCATCAACGAACATCTTGTAAACCTATTTTCATTAATAATTACATACTCACCTTACCGTGTTTATATATTCATAGATGTTTGTGATATGTTGAAGAAAATGAAGATAGGTTTATTAAATTGAATAGTAATCATGAGCATTCAACAAGAAACAGTGATGTGCTACTCATTCCTATGTATAAAACAGCTAAATTTGAACACTCTCTTTTTATCGAGTATTAAAATCTTCAACCATTTACCATCGAATTTGAAACTACTGAAAGCTCATTTGTTTAAGAAGAGAGTTAAGTCATTGCTGTTAACAAAGGCATACTATAGTGAGGCAGAGTACTTCAATGATTCGAATGTAGGCAATAATGTATGAATTACATTATTATAATGTATGAATGTAGGCAATTTTTTGTATCATATGTTTGTATATTTTTTTACCACAAATGTCTTTCACCATGAGAAATTGTCTCAAATGTTTAATTTTTCTGAGGTAATTTTTCCTCTTTTCTTTTAGAATTTTACAAATAAAGTTGTATATTATTGTGAATATAAATTTTTTGTTTGAATTTTTGTTCGAGGGCTGAATAGAAGATCAGACTCAAAACTGAATTTAGTCATTTTGAGAGCATTCTTCTTAGTTGTAATTATTGTATCAATTGAATGAATGTATTTTAACAACGTGAGGAATGTTTTTCATCGAATTTTATTTTATTATTATTATATTATTTTATGGGATAGTTCTTTTGGTAAACAACACGTCTCCATTTCTCGAAAACTCATAATTATAATACATAATTTTACAAGATTAAATTATTGCTACCCACTTTTTGAAACATAATTAAATGGTAATTCATATCAGTTTCTTGGCTTGAAGTTCCTCCACGAATCTATTAGAAAATTGAATACTCGCCATCCTAACAAGGAATCAAATTATTCATCAACCTAACTCGTTGAAATGCCTTTGTTGTGCTAGGTTTAGAAAAGTTGTGAAGTCGGTGCTTCTAACAAAATGTAATTATAGTCTGAAGGACTACCTGACAGATAATCGTATTACTTATGTATGATATGTCCAAACAATGTATGTAATTGTCCAAATAAATGTGAATGTAATAAATATTTTACACTTTCTCAAAGCGGAACTTTCACTTATTCCAGATATTACATATCAGAGCTATTAGGTTCTGTGGGAACCCCTTTTCCAAATTATCAGGTCCCAGGGGGCGATGGGTTGTTTATACATGTTTCCCGAGAGGTAAGAAACTTTCGGACAGTTCTTTCTGTGGCAAGTAGCAGTGATTTCTGTAATTCCTCATAGACATGTTCGCCAAGCCCTAGCTTTCCTATGTTTAACAGGAGATTGTCAGGAGTTGTTTATTATGAAGGATTATGGCAGTGAACCCAAGGGTGATTGGGATAGTTTTGATAAAATTCATGTGCCACTGCCTCTGCATAAGCACTTCGAGTTCTCGAGATATTATCGGCATTCTTCTCAACTAGGTTGCTTGTATTTGGAAGAGCCACCACGACAAAAGCAGTTTCTTAGCTCCTTTGATAATCAGAAAAAAGTCAGGCTTATTGTGGGGAACTAATTGATCAGTCAATATAGTGGGGCCCTGTAGAGTAGTAGCTGGTCATTCCCCAAAATTGACTTCAGAATGTATTTGTAACAACGCACTTTTTGTAGAAGATGAAATTTTATTGCAAGTTCTTGATGCACAATCGTTGCTACAGTGTACTCTCCTTGTATTCCGCGGTGCGAATATTTTACATCCCTTTGTTATATGCTGAATCGTTTTTGAAATTTGGCATCCGTATCCGCACTTCATATTCGACGATTCATTATCGACCTTTCCCTACGAAGTCACATTGATGTGTCTTCTCTGCTAGTGGTGTTCACTTTAACTCTATAACTTTTCGTTGTTCGGATATCATTATTATTGTTGCAAGGAATTATTATAGTCCCACCAGTTAATTCGACGTGCTCTTTAGTTTTCGTTTCTCAAATATGGATTCACTAGGAAAATGTCAGCTTTTAACTGCTTCAGGACTTGAACACATATGATCAACGAATTGAACTTATTGATAGGAATTATTGAGATATTTATTATCAATATGTAAATATAACCTCTTTTCATTCAGAAACTAGAACATTTATCTCTTGAGTTTCTTCTACTTGCTGCTTTTGAATTTCTTCATTATCATTCATCAATCGTATTATATATAATGAAGCAAAAGACTGGTTGTTATTTGCGCAACAATGAACGACATAGTTAGTAATCGTCTTTACGTGTTGTCAAGTACATAATAAGTATCATTTTCCTATTAAAGTTATGATCCTCTCTTTGACATAGAATAATCCGGTGGACCGAAGAGAAATTTTCCTCTATTAACATTGCATTATTTGTGAAACTATAACCTACGTGTTGACAGAAACTTGCGAAGTTTCCGTTATGCAATGGATTTCCACACTTGAATGGGTGTATTTGATCATTTTCCAGCATGCGATATGATTCAACGTAATGTGTTAACGAGAAAGCGCAAATAGAATTGTCCATATTTGAATAAATCATTGACGAAACATACATAACTCACAACTTCCTTGATTCGTGAGAACAAATGTTGTATATATATAAATATATATATATATATATATATATATATATATATATATATATATATATATATATATATATATATATATATATATATATATATATATATATATATATATATATATATACACACAAGTGTTGTCAATGAAAAAGTAACCTATCACTTTCGAGAGTGAATATTAAGTGCGTTTCGAATAATCATCGAACTTCTTGAATCGAAATATCATACAATCGTTTCATACTTATCAGGAATCTTCAATCATGTTTGGTTGACTTTTCAAACGCCACAGGTTCTATCTTCACTACAAGTACAAAATTCATTCGTGAAATAATCACGTGAACTTCCTCTATCGAAGAAATGACATAGACTCTCTCGAGCATTCTAGATTCCCTTCTCGTAACGACATCACCAAGACTACACTAGAACTAGAATTTTTGCTTCGAAAAATTTCTTGCATTAATCGAATGAATATCACAGGTTGCGCTAATACTACGCTAGGCTATCTCCTGAAGACGGCACAAACAAGTGTCGAAGTATAACGGCAGTAACATATGTCGTCAAACGATTACTAAGCTTGACTACAAAACAATGAATGTTTTTTTTGATAGATCTCTTAATAATACTTGGAATAGTATAATCCTAAAATGCTTTATAATTATGAAATTGTTTTGAGGACAATTTGACGAAACCGTTTCGTTCTGCAAGAGCCTCATCAGTTGATTTCTATACTTGAAGTAGTGGTGTATTCACAATTCTTCGTAAATTTATGAAATTAGCGATAATTATGAAATTTCACTGATTATATTGGATATTGAATGGTATTGGCGTTCACTTGATGTAAATCTATTATAATTAAATATAAGATAAAATTCAACACTTGAACTTTTGATTTAGACTTTTATTGGATACATACCATGACGAGATTTTTTGTCGTTTTAAAAGACTTTTCAGACGCTGAAAGAATACTGACTACTGATGTTCGTAAATTTATTATGAAATTAGCGATTATTACGAAATTTTACTGATTATATTGGATATTGAATGGTATTGGCGTTTACTGGATATAAATCCATTATAATTACACATAAAATAAAATTCAAACACATAAACTTTCGATTCACACATTTATTGAATACATAGCACGACGACTTTCGTCGTTATAAACGACTTCTTCAGACGCTAATAGAATACTGAATACTGAGTACTAACTACAATCAGTATTAGCGTCTGAAGAAGTCGTTCATAACGACGAAACGCGTCATGCTATGTATTCAATAAAAGTGTGAATAAAAAGTTTAAGTGTTTGAATTTTATCTGATATTCAATTTGATTATATTGATGGTTTAAATATTTGTTTGCTTAGTGACAGACGTGACAAAACTGAAGAGTTTTGTTGAAAAACGAATCAGTGTGAAGCATCTGTATCTGAGAAACTGAATTTATAATAATTTTCTACATGAGTTTGATTTGATACATAGAACGATCGCATACAAGTTTCATATCTATTTCATTTCAATTCTACCTTGGTAAAATTGTTGATATTTTTAAGTAATAAATAATATTTCAAAATAGGTGAGTAGTGATTCACCACAGTATTCAGAGTTTGTGGGATTATATGATTATATGATATTTTTATTTGAGGAATTTCGTACTTAATTATTTTCAAGTCGACAAGTATTACTTGTGGAATATTATTGTAACCCCAGACCTTGAATAAAAATATATTATTATCTAAAACATAAAATTCAGCTTCATTGTGAAATAAGATTTTTTCGCTGTCCCAGTTCTATTTTTAGCTCTAGCCGGAACGGTCCTTGCATAAATTTCCCAACGAAATAATGTTTACCGACAGTATTATTCGTAATTGAAATTAATCTGTCCAACGTCCGGTTCTGGTAATTAGCAAATGACCCATAGGTCAATAATTCAATTCTGTTACATCTTGCTCAACAGTAGTGTTTGATTACCATATCGGTTTGTTATTATTACCCGCATTGCCAATGAAATTAGGGTAAATGAAAACTGATAGACGTATTATTATTGTATTATATTGTCGATACAATGCAGTATATCAGTCAGAACTTTCGACGTCTTTCTCAATTTTTTCAAATCAATAATATCATGCCCTCGCTTATGGCTTGAACAGCAATCGATACAAAATAAATTAGTCACATATTTCAACTTGCCTACCTATATATTTGTATAATTCGCTAACGAAAAGAATAAATATTGCAATTCATACGACGTTCCTACATTTTCTGCAAACTTCTGTCTACAAGCTATCACATCCATTATACTTAATGAGCTTAACTGCATGCATCACATTGGGTCCTTGTTATAAGTGCACTTGTACGAAACTATTGTAGACATTCAGAACTTCGGGCTCATGACGAAGACTGTGGCTGTACCGTGCAAAAATTTAGTACAATTTACTAACGAAAGGAGCATATATTGCAGTGGATTACTAACGATTGGTTTATGTCCTACATGCGTCTCACCTGGCATTGTTAATCGCCCAGCTTTCAATCATAAATTTATTGTAATTTATCTCTCACTTTCACTAATTATAGATTTATTGTAAATTTATATCCATAACAAGCAGAACTACGTGCTGCGTGCAGCTCACCTGGTCGTTGTTTTCTCTCATCGAACCGCATTTCCGTCAGGAATTAATTTTAAATTGTCTCCCACTTTCAGTTATACATTCATTGTAAACTTATATACTTACAAAGCAGAACTACGAACTCAATGCAGCTCACCTGGTCCTTGTTTTCGGCCTAGCAGACTGCATTTCGGTCACAAGTGAACTTGCTCCCACTTTCAGTTATAGATTTAATGTAAACTTATATACTTGAGGAGCAGAACCACGCGCTGCATGCAGCTCATCTGGCCCTTGTTTTTCGCCCAGGGCGCCGAATTTCAGTTTTGAATTTATTGCAAACTGTATCCCAGTTTCAGTTGCAGATTTCTTGTAAACTTGCATACTCAATAGCTATTAACTGCATTTCCAATGGAAATTTATTGTTAATGTCCTACCACATTATCCAACTAACTACTTTTAGTTATGGATTTATGATAAACCGTTTCGAATTTCGCGCCCATTAGAAAAATAGTGGATGCGTTAGGTAAATGGAATAAAATTCAGCTCACTTTGCAAAAACTTTGTACTATTCACCTAAAAAAAGAACGAATTTTGCAGTTTTCGCAGGAATTGAGGATGAATTCGCCTTTGCCATAATTTTTTGTGAGAACTTCTGGGAAAAGTTTAAACGTCAGCTATACCTACTTAGCTCACTAGATTAGCTAAATGCGATGTGGTATATTGAGTGTTATCCAACCAACCATATTTTAGATTATAGAAAAATTCTTAGTGAAATGACATCAATTCAATGTGAGTGGAAACGAAATATTTTTTTGCTCCTCACACACATAATCAGACATTTTGCTACACTTGAACTTTTAACTTTCATTGGACAGAAGTTATTTTTTGCGGACTCAATGGTGAAATAATGGTACTTATGGCAAAAAACAATCAATGTGATTGATGTTGCAAAAATTTTCTCCAACCAGGTCAGTCATTTTGCAACATCCTCCAACGTACTTGAATGACCTTGAAACGAATACTCATTAAAAAATTTTGGATAATTTTCAACATTGCCCATAATAAATATATATGGATAACACATAAGATAACCTTTGTAAGATTTAACTATTATCGCAGAGTTGCAAATACAAATGAAAGATCAGCGAATCAATAACAATCGGTTTCGTAATTTCTCGAAAAATTACGAAATGTATTTCGTTTTGAAAAAGGATCGGGTAGGTACAGCTCTGTACATTTTTTCGTCGTGACGTAAGCTCAAAAATTTATTACTTATATGTATTATTGTGATGCACTTGAACATATCGAATTTTATTTTATCTACTTGTTTCATAAAAAAGTGTTTACAGGAAACAAAACGTCAAAAATTTTAATGGTTCCCGAAAATTTCATTTTTCATTTGCACGAAAAAAATAGAACATTATGTAGTACATGATATATTTATCCGTTCAACCTATTAAACAATTTCGAACTGAATTCTATAAATCACGTCCCAAAATCGCTACTGCTATTGTTCTAGTTATGTAGCTTTTAGCTAGGAGATCGAAGAGCATTGGGTCGGATTGAACTATAGAAACATGATCGCATCCGGTTCACGCGAGCTCATTCTCTTTTTCCGTTGTGGAGCCAGAAATGCGACAACTCCTTAATAAGCTTTTACCTTCAATGAATAGGTACTTTGCAACCGAATCTGCTTACCTGTATTTCACACATATTCAGTGTGAATATAAATATAGTTATTCATTTCGATCCTGAGTAATGATGAACAATTGAAAAATTTTCAATTTCAGTGAAATGACATCCGTAAAATAATATTCCTCAGAATTCGAGAACCAGTGATTTACTGATAGGAATAAAGATAGATAACAAAAAAAAATATTCGACAGAATACTTTAAATACAAAATATTAAATACAAGTATAGCATAGACAATAATAATTGACGTTGAATGGAGCATCATAGACGTCAAGTCTTACACACAAAATTAAAAAGTATCACATCAGAGATTGATCACATCAGTGAAATGAACCAAAAGAAAATTTATTAAGGACAATGGATAGACGGACGCCGAGTGGAACAGAGTTGAGAGTTGGAATGGAAAAATTTTTGGAAAGAAGAAATACTGGAATACTGGCACAGGAAAAATTGAGAGAGCTCAAAGAGAGAGGTACCTCAAATCAAATTTTAATAATCTATTTTATTCAAAGGCCATTTCAAATGTTTATATTAAGTTAATTTTAGTTGTAAGGAGTTCAGAATGTTGTTCCCGTGATAAAAGTATGTATATTCAAAATTATTAGATTGTATATATATATATATATATATATATATATATATATATATATATATAATTAAATATGAAGAGATTCCACCCTGAGAAAGAGTTAACTCGAGATTCAAAATCTCAAAATTCATAAGGTATTTAAAAATGTACATGAATATAATCATTAAATAATAAAAATAAAAACCCTAATATATATATATATATATATATATATATATTATATATATATATATATATATATATATATATATATATATATATATATATATATATATATATATATATATATAGAGGGATAGAGAGAGAAAGAAATTCACTACAAGAAAAAGAAATCTGTAATTCTCGTGCTATATTATCGCACTTGTAGATAATACTACTTATAGATATTCCCTATCAAAGTACACTATAACTTTCTTTGGATAATTCTTGACAAATTATTCTAAAGAATATTATAGCAGAGATATATGAGATACTATGTGAAACATGAACAATGTGATGTCTCCAGAGATGCGATTTTAACACGCAAGTTTTGTGTTCTCATTTCTCTCCATTCTAAACAATTTTCATGACTGAATGAATTGAGTAATGGTAATATTTAACATAATTATGTAAGAAATTGGTAGTGAACACCTACCATCTGAATTAATGATTGAAAATATCTGAAAAATAGAAAGGAGGAGTGGAAAAATGGCAATAACTCAACACCGCAAAAAATGTTCCCTGAAACCTCCTATCTCTCGAAAATGCAGATAGTTTTTCTCATTTTCTCATCTGAAGAAGAAGCAGGGAAACGGTGATGTTATAAAAAGTATTCCCAACATTATAAGGTGGCAAGTTTTCATTTCCGCCAACGTATCTCGGAATTAATCGAAAATATATTCACCAACACGACAGTTTGATATCGTGCGAGAAAATAGATTTTGTAGCCTAAGCATGGAGAAATGATTACGAAGAAATAGGTTACAATTATTTTTTGATTGAAGATTTTTATTCCATTCTATATTTTCAGTAAGAGTTCTATAATAAACACTCTCGACGGCTTTGCAATATTTTGTAAGGAGCTTATTTGATGAAGATGATATCGAAAACAATGTTTTTCGCATTTACACAATTTTATCAGACAATTGTGGGATATGGGTTTTTCATAAGAATTCGTACTCAATGTTAAACTCAAAATCTCAGAGACATACGCAAGGATTCATATCTAACCCGAAATTGGAACCTACATCTCTATGGTAACAGTTTCATTCTTTGAGTAATGATGAACTGAGACAAGTAACTTTCCATATCAATCAAATAAATACAGCTGAAGCTGATGTTAGAAATCAAATGCATTTTGAAATGTCTGACTGATACAATGTGAACTGATATAGAATTTTTTCGCTTTTCAAAAATTCACTGATGATTTTTTTCACCACCCAGCTGCAACTCCGCTTAACATTTTTTTAATGAAACATTTTTCTATTAGCTCCACGAAGAGTTTATAATGATAAATCTGAGAAAAAACGCACAACTCAGGATCATTACATTAAAAAAATATACTAGAGCAGAAAAAAACATGTATATTACATGGCAGAACACAACATTAGGATTTTGTCATCCCTTAAGAGCACGCCAAATGCTGGTTGAAAAATAACAAATCTAATGGGGATGATACGAGGAAAAGGAAAAATTTTCCTGTTGATAGATCTTTCTTTCATTTTTCAATTAAATGTGTATTTGAAACTTCATAATGTTTGATATGATTTCAAATTAACACATGAAACAATGTAGTTGAATCTCTGCTATCATATAGAAGAAAAAAAGACGCTTAGTTGTTTCTAAATTTCTCAGTTACCTCATTGCACGTATTGTCATCTTCTTAATTTTTATGTTGAAAACCTGCTGAGGCAAGAATACGAGAAACTTCATTCAAGTATAGACTAGGGTTGAAAGACAAAAGGTAATTCTGAAATGTACCAACGCAAACAAAAATCATTCCTGATAATATTTGCATAAATACTAAAAAACTTCAGAGTATCATGCCTCTTTACACATGTTACAGAAGTTTGTCGTTTATTAAATTTCCTACAATGTACTTCATCGAAATCCTTTTCAGAACACTTCGTATTTCTGCACTTACGGATAATTTATCACAGACTAAGTCATCAATCTCCAACGTATAACTCGCGATCAGATTTGTATCACCGTTCGCGACAGACATCAAAGTGAAACAAAATAGCGGATAATGGAATCAAAACAAAGCTCGAAATCCGCAGGAAGTGGTCCGCTTTCGTAAAGGTAAACTCTCATCTCTCAGTCGAATAATCTACGAGCACCATCCATTTCGAAATAGTAAATAATCTACGATCCCCGAAATATCTATAAAGAGTAATTTCGCAACTTCAGAGTCTCCGCCGCTCGTCTCCTAGGTCGAGTACCGCACGCTCCGCAGAATCTATTTATAAGCGTGTCCCACAAGCACACCTGATCTATGCCCCGTTTACATAAATTTCACTTTCAATCGACCATGATCTTGAACCAGAAACCCGTGTAGACCGACCGAAGCGGCTGCAATACTAGACCAATTGCTCAAATGAATCATTCAAGATCTTCGATGTTCGGGAGCAGCGGTCGTCAAACTTTTTTGAGACGAAAACGAGATTACATAATTTTGGTATAGAGGTCAACACAAACGAAATAATTAGATATGAAAACATGTATAAAATAAAATAAGTATCTTTCAACTTGAATCCAATTCCAAACAAATTTTGAATGTAGTCCCTCAGCTTACGACATCCCATAAGTCATTTTTACCAACTTTACAGAAGACCAAAAAAACTGCAATGTTCAGGGGCCAATGTATTGGCGCGCTGTCAATACTATTCGAATTAATCACTTCTGATTTACTTGAATTTACAAACCACAATGTCACGAATGGTTAGACGCTCAATGAACAGCTTCTATTCAAAGACATCAAAATGTCAATATCGCTATTTTTCGACCTGAACAGTGTTGTAAGCTGAGGGACAATATCACCAAATAGAATCTTCAACTAACTTGGCTTTGACAATTTCTCAATCAACAGCGACATATATTTTACCTTTTCAGGCTTTATAGATGAAATCTTTCGGTGCATTTTATTTCATTTTTATAGCTCTTGGAGGTAGATAAAATATCTAGTTAGTTTTATTCAATTTTCATAACTTTCCTGAATGAGATGTCCAGTGAAATATTATTCTATTTGACAGCTCTGTAGACGAAACGTCTGCTTGAATTTATTCTTTTTATTTAATTTTCATAACTCCTATAGATGAATTGTTCAGTGAAATTCAACTTTATTTTATAGCCTTTGTAGATGGAATGTATAGTGAAATTTCAACTGAAAATTGAAGAAAACTATGTATTCTTTTTTATATTCAAATATACCACGTGCTATGTTAGTAACGTGTATGTAAGTCTATTCAAACTTACCAATATTTCCTATTAAATTGAGATTTCAATTCCTGATAGCTCTAAACTAAACGAAATGTGTGATAACATATTCAGTTTTTTATCCTCTTTTTGAAAATTAATATTTATTTCTTACTTATATTATTAATTGTTATAAAATTTTCTAATTTTATACGCATTTTTTAAACATTTTTTCCTGATAATAACAACCACAACAAAAAAAATACTGAAATCGGTCCAGCTGTTGACTCTATATTTCAGTTAAAAAACGTTCGCATGGGAAAAAGAAATGGGCTGTTTTAAAGGTTTTCCCTGAAATTGTTCGAATTTTTATCGCCGTAAAAACCATGCTTGGACTTTTGAAAAAAGAATTGGCAAAATTGGCCCAGGCGTTGTTGAGTTATGCGCTTATCCACACAATTTGCGATTCATTTTTATTTTATAGATTGTATTTTCGTACCGGAAATTTTTTGATAAAATGTATGACTGAGTGTGGTGACCTAGAATGTTCAATTCATGATTTTATTCAATCCATTGTAACGTTTTAAAATACTTTACACTGGTTGAAGAGATAAATGTTAAGACCGCATCGCATGAAATAGTCGTAGTTAAACTTACGCATGATATATTCCGGTTATAGATTCATTCCGATATCAGATTCCGAGCCAGCATTCGTACCGATAAGTTTTTCAGATTGTTAAATATAATATCTTTTATCTTCATAAATTTTGAGTGCGCTTGTAAGCGCTGTATCCCGTGAAGTTGAAACGGGAGGGTCAAATTAGGGTTTTACTATATCCCCTGGAGTTTAGGCTTTAGCATATCTTCTGGAGTTGAAACAGAGATTCAAGTTTCACCCAAATTTAAGTAACTTTGAAGATTTGGATTCCATCTTATAGGTATTCTGAGCAAACAGAGAAGAACAGGATAAGAGAGATCTTTCATTCAAATTTATTTGTGATTTTGAATCGAAATATTTTGAATAGACATTTCAGATATAATCATCTAGTTTCACTGTCTATATTGTGCATAACTCAGGTGAATTTATATACGTCTCCCAAAATTTAATGCTACCAACATTTCGTAGGGGGCATATTTCATTGAAGCGAAAAAATGAAGAATTTTCTTGTCAGGTATTTTTTGATACGTATTCTGAACGATAAGAGCACGCATTTCTTATTGTGGATCTCTCAATATGACAGTGCAATTCGAAATGAAAAAACACCTAGAATTCGAAGAATCAATTTTTCTCAAGCCAATTAAATGTTGTGTAATTCCAAATTCGAACGTAGTGTTTGTGGATAATCAATGGTTTTTGTGACATATGAAATGTTCAATTCATTCCTACATCAACAATAGAGGGTTCCTAATGAATCCGTCAATGACCTACACAAATATCGACAGCATAGGGAGGATTCGAACTCTGATTATCAAAGTTGCTGCTTTAGGCACTACACTTCAGGAACTGTACTAATCTGATGACGAAAAATTTATCTGTTTTTGAAATTACTGAACTTTCATATTGAACGAACAATTTAGCTGGATTTTTATGTTCGAAACACCTGTTATCGGCAGTTTATGATTATATTCAACCTCCACCTAATTTTTTCCCTTAAAAACTTCACCTTCACCATCGATAAACTCAAAAAAACATCGTTCCAAATGAAGAACTTTGTCACATGATGAACGACGTGGAAATTAATTGGGCTGAAAGACCGTTCTCAATGAAAATCTCATTCCTCATTCTTTTGTCGAAAAACTTCGAACAGCCTGAAAACATAATTACTTCTCCATTTACCTTGATTCGCATGTTCAAAGAGACTACAACTTCGGTGATTATGCCTCTTTTCGCGATTTTTCCATAATGATAAGGAAAACTTTGTTAATTTCAGTGGGTACGATGAAAAGCATACTGCCTGAAAGTAGATTATATCGCTATCCAATGCTTTATTCCTCTCTGTCAGCGACTGACACAAAAACATTTCGTGGTTGATAATTGACAAATTTAGCAAGTTTCCTGGAAGAATGCAAGAATGTTGATACTGGATAGAAGATGAAATGTAGGAGGCATATCAAGGGAAAACAATGTTTGTAAATATTCAAAGGAAAATACAAACAATGTGTACTTTAGACTTCTAAATTAAAATTAGGTTTGCAAGAGTTACTTTGACGACTTTTACAACTCAATAACGGTCTGAAAAGGATGAGTCAGAAAAGGTTCAGCACAAAATAACCAACGAACTGATTGAAATAGGGTACAGGGTGCAATAACCGACATTTGATTTGTGTTCAAAATATTGTGAGTTTAAAACTACTTTAAAATTCTGGTTTTGAAGAAGCACTTGAAATGAAAATGATTCCATTGCCAAGTTTCTTCGTGAAAAAAGACAAAGGATCCCTTTTTCTTCAAACGTGATGCTGAAAGTTTCACTTGAAGGTTTCAGTTTTCAAGTTTGCCAATCTAACAAATCCAGTCAGATGTGATCGCAATTTTGGAACGAATATCCCATCGCAATGTTTTTCATCTATAAACAAGAGTGGTAATTTGAATTATAAAGCTGAACTGACAGCTTTAGAATATAATAATAGCAGAAAAGTTTAAAATATAATAAGACCCAGAAAGTGTTTAATTTCTCATAGTCATTCCAATAATGATAACCTAGCTATGGTTTGGTCAAAAACCATAACAAGATTTCCAATTGAGAATGAGGAAACTGAAACGCTAATTGCTTCATTATCCTTTCCATAAAGCCATAGCTTCGGGATTATTTGACTATCAAATATTCAGTCGAGGAGCGATTATGGAGTTTGATGGAGTTTCACAGGATACTGAGCAAACAATTCAATGAAATACTAGTTTGGGGATAGCCATTATAATACACTAATAATTTGGCTTACAAAAGTTAATATATATGTACCTCCTAAAACAAGCTGAAATATATTAATAGAAGACTATGGATTGCAGAAAAAATGAATAAAAGTCTATTCTATTCGAATATGAGTATTTATTCAACTGTGAGTTTTTGGTTATTATCGAACAAGGAAATATATTCGAAAGCAAAACACACACATATCTCTAAGTTTATATAATCAGTCTATATTTCTTCACTTCCGCTAGTAAACTCTTGACATATAGGTACATCCACTCTAATATGAAATTTCTGCGGCATCTCAATGTCAAGATCAGTAGAGTAAACTCGATAATTTGAGGCTATGAAGAGCAGAGTGGATTGATCCACAAATATGTGTTTTTCAGTATTTTGATCTTTTTTAATCTTTGAATTTATTATTTTGAATAATCAATCTTCATATTCTGCGAAGTGTTTTTCAATACGAAGTAAATTTAGACAAGCACAATTAAATTATGCTTATTATAATCTGATGGTCAGTTTTGGTCAAAACTTCAAGGTAATTGATATCAATTCACGTAGTAACTCTTGGGGTTAGTCCACTTTGCTTTTCATAACCTCATTAGTGTATTTTGAACTTCTAATAGAAAACCCAGACAAAATCTCGTACAAAGGCTACGTGAATATCAACTTTCATATCTGAATAATGCTCAGTACTACAGTAATTGATTGAGAATGTTTTTTTTGTTTTTGTCCGGTAATCTTAGATAGATTGTTTTACTACTACTAATTCTGTCATTGCTCTCACTTGGAAATCAAAGGTATCTAACCACCTCTGAAAAACCGAAGATCTCAAATGCAAGTATCCTGCAATTGCTCGTGTGCGTATGCAGAAAGAATTTATACTTATTTGGTGAAACAAAACGAAACTAATCCCAAAAGGTTCCTTCAGTTTGCCATTACTTTATGTCACATCCCAATGCCATATTTTGAACGAAATAGAACTGGATAACTACAGCTTTGGTGATGTTTGAAAGTTCATAATCCAATGCTATTTATTATAAATATTGTTTCAAATTCCATCTACTTTTTCCTGAAAGATTTCTTTTTTCATTTCCAAGCAATCTAATTAAGGCTAGTTAATGTTGCAGAAGCACTCTGTGCTTGTGCGAAAAAACACCGATTTCGAACGAAACAAGCCCAAGAACACGATAGGAATCAAACCTACCAGCACGAGTAAGCCGAAAACTTTATGAGGTCACTATAACCTTCAAACTACGATTTCATTTTCAAATCTTCAAATTAGTGGAATCGCAAAAAGTATAGCCGGTACCCTAACTGTGCACGCCCTGTTGTTACGTCCCTGGTTTTTGCCATTGAAAATACTACCATACCCTCCAAAACAATATGAATTATCTACAACAGTACGTTGTTTTTCATTTCGATAAAGTTTACTACTTTGCCGTGTTTCATTTCGTTCCAATGTCGAACGGTATCGAACACATCGGATTGAATAAATGATCGGAAAACTGATTAGTGTTTACTTAGCTGATTGTTGGTCTAACGTTGTATAGTTAGTTCACGTTTGACGCCATACTGAAACTATCGAGGCACAAAGTGCTTTCGGCGAACGTCATTCTCAACAATGCTACATACACAGCTCAATGGCTGAAAGTAATTAATTCAACCGTTAACCGACGTTTCAGAATATCAGTTAAGCGGGCATGAATTGCGATCATGAAATAACGAGCCTACAGCCAGCCCGTTTCCAACGTATAAGTTCATTGGAGAAAAGTGGGTTATGGAAGCACTGAATGGCATCTGTGCCAGGCTTCGTTATTGCTGCGATGCGTTATAATCCGGGGTTGGTTGAATTCTCCTACCTCGGTAGGCCAGCTCATAACGACGTTAATTTCTGACTCATTTTTCAGTAATTTCGTTTATTTCTACTCTCACGTAATTCTTCCGCGATGGGAACGCTGTGTAAACATTGAATTGAAGTTTTGTAAAGTGTTTTCAGCCAGTACGTAGGAAATAAAAACACGGTGAAAAATTCTTGTGATCGGTGACGTCATCGTATATTTCTAGGCTTAACTCAGAAGCTAGGTGTGTAGGAGAGCTGATATGATATGAGAGAGTAATAGGAAGTTATGAACCCCGTACACTAAATTATACGGGGTCACAGCGATAATTATCAGTTATCGCTTAGAAGAAGATAACTTCAAAGGTACGTGAAATATTGATCAGAATATTTCTTGTGAAATTGCGTTCTATTATATTTCATCAAGAAATTAATGTTCCCTTTTATTTCATCTGAATTCTGTTCACTATCAACATATTCGTTATGAAATATAATGAAAGTTCGTCACAATGTTTGTGTTCGTATTTTTCCTAATAGTACGAGAGTTTGCAACGTCGGGAAAACAAGCATTTCAGATGGGCCAGTTTTTAGATATACTATATCTCTCACTCTCCCGGACGTCATACCGCCTATCTGGCTGGCGGTAGTAAAAAAAGTTTTTTTTTATTATCTTTATAGAATTTTTGCAACATGAATCTATTATTGCCAGACATTTTTATTTTTGATTAAACTGGGCCAGAATTTTTAATTGAAAAAAATATTTTCAAAATATTTCAGTATTGCTGAATTTTTTATATGATGTTATTTAACTACCAAAAAACCTAAAATTAATTTGCCAAACAATAATTCGATTGTGAAACCTTCAGACATAGCGTAATAAAAATAAGAATCGGGAGCTCCGTAAATATGACAAATTAACTCTTTTTCTTAGAAATTACATTCTCTGGGATCTTAAATGTCTCATCCAGCCATTCTTCAGCATCTGTTAATATATTTAGACATGCTAATTGATACCCTTCCGATTGCTCTAACAGTTCAAAGGTCGAAGTTTATCTTTCCGGAAAAAAGCTAGTGTGTAGTCGTATCCTGTGAGTTCATGAAAGCTCGGTAGAGCTTTCGATAAGTCCCTAGAATTAAATTTAAAATGATAGCAACGAATACATCAATGTGACTAAAATGACACCATCTTGACTACAAATAGCTGCTGTCATCTATCTCGTTTGTGCAACTAACACGTGGTTGTCTGTACTCTTCCAAAATGACCAATTACTTTTCACTTTCAAATCGGTCTTGCTGAAGGTTCAACACTAGAATTATTGTTTGACAAATTAATTTTAGGTTTTTAGATACTTAAATAACATCATATAAAAATTTCAACCATACTGAAATATTTTGAAAAAATTTGTTTTTCAATTCAAAATTAGCGTCTGCCACGGTTCAATCAACAATAAAAATGTCTGGCAATAATAGATTGTAAATCCAGTTTAGATAGATCCACAATAGATGTTGCAAAAAGTTCGATGAAATAATAAAATTAATAATTGATAAATAATTAATTTTTGTAGCGAAACGTAGCGCCATTTTGAGCCAAGTTGCATTTTGAGCTTCTAATTTCAATCTGTCGAAATATATATGTGTTTTATGATTGTAATAAAAATTGATAAAATTATTGGTGTACTATGAACATTAACTGTATTTTTTTTTGTAACTATTTTTAAATATTTATGTATCAACTTTACATACAGGATAATTTGAATTGATATTTCCGTATGAAAATCAATATCAATACACTGACTCAATAACATCACTATCAGTTAAAATTGTAGAATACTCTTGATAATGAGCTAACCACCAGAAATATATGTAAACTTGTTAATATACTACACAAATAAACTTAAACCAAGTTTTTTAAATTTAATTTACTATTCTGACTCAATAACATCACTATCAGTTAAGATTGTTGAATACTCTTGATAATGAGCTAACCACCAGAAATATATGTAAACTTGTTAATATACTACACAGATAAACTTAAGCCAAGTGTTTTAAATTTGATTTACTATTATCAATACCCAGACGTTTATGATGCAATGAAATGAAAGTTCCATTGTTAAGCATTCAACACGATTTTTGGAATGAAACTTTTTAATACATTTTTCTCGTAGATTTGATCCTAGACAACAAAGTAGGTAGAATATAGTACTACTAGTTTTGGTAATTTCCATACAGATGGTTTCATTTGAACACATAAATCAATTCACTATGTTATTCTACCATACATCGTAGGAATATCAGAAGTTTCTCCTCCTGTTTGTCTAATCATGAAAGTTTCAATTTTGCAGCGAATCCATTACGAATTACATTCCAAAAACAAAAGGATACTAACTTCAAAAGACTGATATCACTTTCTAATAACAGATGTGTTCCTTCAATGCATCACTGCTTGCGTCAAATGAGCAAGTACATGGAAAACAGTGTGTAATTGGAATATTTTGTTTGATGTGCTCTTTTCGTCTCTCAACTTTGCCAGCTCTTATCCGTGTCACACGATCCGCCATATTGGAAAAATAACGTTTCAAGCAGTTTTTCTATAATATTCCTCTTTTGACTCGTACTGTGAAAAAATTAACTGACTAAATTGAACAAGAGAAATTTACCTACAATGCATGTTCCCACAATGGCTTTCGTAAAATCAATAATTTCGTCAAGCGAGCGCTGTAAACTATAATTCACGATACGTTTTCGCTGAATAACTCGTTTTCACATCTTGAGGTAGACAAACGGTGCATTCTTTTTCGTGCGTTAGTAAATCTATTTTTCGTGAGTAAAAGAAGAATATGTGCTTGTGGAGATGAACAATAAAGTGCTACAGTTACTTAACTTTACGGTTGTGAAATTATTGATTTACGAAAAAAGTTAAATGAACATCAAACCACTAGAAAATTTTCTCTATTCAATTTTGTATATGAATATTTCAATATTAGAAGTAGTCAACGAGAAAATATTGTCAAAAGACAGCTTATCGATGCCATTTTTCTAATATGGCGGCTGCAATTTGAGATGGCAGGGTTAAAAATTGAAGAGGGTACATTTGAAGAACTCGCTGAAAACACCCCATATAACCACCCTAATTTGAACAAAATGTCTGTGCTAATTGTACCGCATCATCAATTATTCAACTAACCACTTTGAAGTTTCAAAAGAACATCCCAATTCAGGTTTGTAAATAACTTTTCTTCACACCTTAGGCTAATCGCATTTGGTAGCTCTCCGGTATGAGACGGTCATTTTTACCCACATAATCCATAATACTGTAGAAGTGTAGATTAACGCGTTTGATCTGATCCTTTCACATTCAGGACTGTCCAAAATGCCAAAAAGAGCTTTCAGCGTTTTCTACTGCATAATACACCCAACGACGTATTCACATTCACCACGTTGTATTTCCCCTTGATGTAAAGCCGGTAATAATAAAATCCTGAAGGATCAAGCTTTTGCATTACGGGCAAACTCAATACGGCGAACTGATCCGATTGAAACTCTATATAATACGGTCGCATGATTGATCAGCCTCGCCTCGAAATTGTGTCAATATTCGTTCAGATATTTGATTTTCTGATACAACCAACATTCGTCTTTTTCCGAAGAATCTATCATCGAGTTTCATAAAGCTGACAACGTGATGAGAAAACGGTTCCCAGGTAAATGTTGACGAAATAAACGGGAGATATTATCTGGCCATTTTCAGTTATCGATTAGACGTCCGCATCAGAGCAGAGTATTTGCTTTTCCGTTAATTAAATTCACTTGCTGATTCCAGCGTCGGTGGAACGAAACGAACCTGGAATCGACTGCCGTCAATCAACTGCGGCTATGCAGAAGTGGACGATTGAAAACGAGCGTACGCGTTTTGTGATCTTGCGAATACGCAATAAACATAATTAATTCATTATTCTCAAGAGAATGATGGGTCGCGAGAATAGGGCTCGGAGATATCGCTCATGCACAACTCAAGGATAAACGCAAGAAATATTTTTCGGTGGTGATAGGATCTGCAAGTTTACGAGAAAATGTCAGAATATCTATTAAATCGGAAGATATACCGATTGTGTTATCTGTTCGCAATCTTGGTCTCAAAATGGACTATTCTTTCCGATTTTGCACTCATATATCTGGCTGTACTCAGAAAGTTAAGTGCGGTTTGCGCTTGCTATACAACCCACATAGAGGTTGTTTTTCTCAGGAACTTAAAATTTCACTCTTCAACGCCTTGGTTTTATCGGCATTTACTTATTGTTCGCAGGTAATTTTTCCATGTTTGAATGACAGTTCACTACACAGCATACATAAAGTTCAAAATAGTTGTTTGCGTTTTGTTTATGGGTTGAGAAAATTTGATAGAATAAGTCACAAATTAAAGAATGGAGATGGCTGAATATGCAAATAGATTCAATTTGGCTGCTTTGGTTTTATATCACAATATACTGAAAACTAGACAGCCACCATATCTTTATAGAAAAATTAGATTCAGGACTGATGTGCATAATTTGAATACAATAAACAAGGGACTCATATCACCTCCTCTACATCGGTTGGCCATTTTTGAGAGATCTTTTTCATATTCTATCAACAGATACTATAATCAGTGTATTTCGTCAACTTTCCAAGCTTTGACTTAATTATTAAAAAAAAATTTGGGAGTATCTTCAACATTTGTTATTTGTTATAATAACAAAAAACAGATAACATTCTCTTACATAATCAGAAAACTGTACCTCAATTTGTCATTTTTTGTTATTTTGAAGATCAATAATAATTTGAACACAACATAATTGTGATAGACATTCGAAAATGACTAAACAATATATTTCCCCAATTTCGAGAGTGCCATAAACTGCTCGCTTAAGTATCTCCGTTTTTTCAGAAGATGTACCCAGAATCCCTTTCGTTTTTTTCGCCTTCTAGCAATACAAATCGATGTTGATAATAATTTTCTTTCCACTAAACTCATGAACGCACACAGGACCATGTCTTACCCGGAGTTCGAACCCAGATCTACTGTTCGGCAGGTTAGAGAGACGACTTCCTTGTTGAGCGAGAAACGAAGCGAGAGCGATTTCAAAGCGTTCGTATGAACATTCGTAGTGAGAACGTGATAAAACCATTAACGTCGAGTATTAACGCGACATTTGAAGAAAGCTCTCGTGCGAATTATGCCTAAGTCGTATCGGTTGCATCAGAAAATTAACATAAAAGAATTTGTGAGTGCTACTGGGAATGCAAAATCAAAAATATACTATTTCAAACTGTCCGATTGAAAATACCTACTGAAATAATAATAGTCATAGTCCAGGATCCCTGGAGCATTTTGGAACTTGATTACTATCAAGCTAATTTTCCGTGAGTAGCTTCATTTTGATGAGACACCCAAAAATTTTCTGTATGAAACTCCGGTTGTGGTAGCTAACAGAGGTAGCAAGCATGAAATGTGTTGATTTGATCATTCTGAAAATATGTATTACTACCCGAATTTTTCTTTGTTAAGTCTATGAATTATTCGAAAAAATATTTGTCCTAAAAATTCTATGGCTTCATCAAAAAGTCCCCTTTTTTGAACATGTATCAATAACGAGGTCATCATAAACGATTACTAACCAGCTGATTTTTGTTTTTTCAGTTAGTTGAAATTTATATAATTCAATAATCTTATTGTCCTACAAATTGCGTGGTACGTTTTTCCAGTCCTACGCTCAGAAATTGTTAATACCACTAAACTATTTTTCGCATTACTAACTGTAGGACAAAAAGTTTACATGTTAGCTTAGTGTGTTCTCTGCCAAATAAAACAATGTCCTACAAAAAACAAGTATGTATCACTAGTCCGACAAGAATTGTCATTTTTGTTTTCCTATTTGTAACATAAGACCTTTTTTAATCTTTAATCTTTTTTAAAATTTAGATGATTTTATTCTTAAAATAATTAAATACAAAAATTACTGTGAGATCAAAGTTTCAAATTATCAAATATTTCCGAAAATAGTCGAGCATTTCCGAACATACTCGAACTCTCCGACGCTTGATGGAGTGAACGATAAACACGTAGATCCAAATCCAAAAAAAAAATAAATCCAAAATTTTCGCACAGGAAATTGTTGGGGGTCTCATCGAAACGAAGCTATTTACGAAGATTCAGTTTGTTAGTAATTACTTTTACATCGAGGATCGATTCGACTACTTTTGAGCGTAGAACCGGAAAAACGTACCACGCAATTTGTAGGACAATAACATTATTCAATTATATAAATGTTAACTGACTATAAAAATAAAAATCAGCTGGTTAGTAATCGTTTACGATGACCGAGTTATTAACAGTTGTTCAAAAAGAGGGACTCTTTGATGAAGTCATAGATTTTGTAGGACAAATATTTTTTCGAATAATTTGGATAATTACCTTGAAACTTAACAAAAAAAAATCGGGTAGTAATACATATTTTCAGAATAATCAAATCAACACATTTCATGCTTGCTACCTCTGTAGCTACCACAACCGGTGTTTCGTACAGAAAATTATTGGGCATCTCATCAAAATGAAGCTACTCACGGAAAATTAGCTTGACAGCAATCAAGTTCCAAATGCACTAGGGATCCTGGACTATCAGATTTTAGGTTAATAAGGAGATCATGAGTGGATCATCAAATTTAACCCTTTGTAAAGGCAAGAAAATCTGACTACGGTGGAGTTTTTTAATATGCCGAATACATATGCCTTTTTAAAAATATGTTACAAGCTTTAATTATATTGAAATTGTCAAGATTTCTGAATGGAGTTTCTTTTTTAGGTTTCACTCAACATCCCTGAATATCTGCCCGGTTGAATGGTATTTTTCATTTCCTCTATTTCCTCCAGAAGCCACCCTCACCGTGTGAGCCGGCAATTTAGCATACTTTTCTATCAGCGACACGTTGGGGTTCTGAATTAATCATATCTGATACGATGAAGAGATTTCATGTATTTGATTTTTTATATTCTCGAAAACCTACAAAGGCTTACAATGTCGTCGTTGAAAGATGATATATTAACATTAGATAGCTTTCTTTCATTATATCATTTGATAGTTATTGAATTACCACTTGGCTTAATGTTTCACGATTATATAACCTAAGGGCAATAGTATTTTCCAAGACATTAACAACGCATTTTTGTCTATTATGAATCCGCCCATACTTATCTTACATACTCTACCCAAGATAAAAAATTATAATCGTGAAACATTAAGCCGAGTGTTCAATTTAATTAAATATTTAATTATCTTTCACCAAGAGTTAAGCGAGAATTCAATCTCAGTTATTATATAGTCTGAAGTTACAAGTCCTATAGATCCTCACGACGTTCCAGTATCTCACCATTTAGCATCTTCCCCTACTACTTTGAAGAACTAGGTCTGAAGGTAAATACAAATCATAAAAAGAAGTGAAATAAGAGCGAATGTAATCGTATATATACTGCATGTGCAACCAGAGAAATATCAGACAGGTAAAACATTGAAAATAGATTTTACTATCAATCAATAATTTTTGTGAAACGTTCAAAATGAATAACTTTTCATAACAGATAATTTTCGTATTCAAACATTACTTTTCAATCGATGTTTCAAATTTCATTTCGGCGGTGTGATTAAAATTGCTTCTTAGATGGCGTTATCTTCAGTATGCGCAAGTGAAAATTTCCCTTGCTCAAATAAAAACCATTTTCGTCCTAATGATGTAAGCGAAACATTCTGGTATGTTGAAATTAATATTTTGGGACACAACTCCATAACGAGGGTTCTTCAAGCGTAAGACTCTACGTGCTATAAAGAAAACCCTAACTGCATTGCACGTAACTTGCTCCAAATATATAACCTACAGTGCCGAAAATCGAGTATAATTCGATTTGCGAGAGGCGTAAACTTCCAAATGAACGTCACTGATTGAAAAGGTGTGTTCGACCTAACAGATGGAACCACGTAAACCTTAATATTGTAACTTTCCCTTGTGCTTTTCCAACTCCACTTTCCGCTATTGGAGAAACAATCGCATCAGAAAATAACGATGCCGCAGGTTTGGGAACCAATTTATCGACGAGTCTTCTTCAACAAGCCGGGGAAATTTCCGCTTTTTATCGATGAAACTCACCGAATACAATAGGAAGGGTTTTTCCTTCTTTTCTCTAAGGATTCTCAAGGGCCATGCCATTTGCCGTACCATTATGGCCAATGAATATTTTGATTGGTTAAAAATATAGTTGGTTGTCAATGGCTATACCACAGACAATAAACACAGTTCACAGGAATATTTCAAACAAAAACGAAAGGTTTTCATATTTTGCATAATATATACAGTCTCTTAGGTAAACATGTGGCAAAACTTGAGATGATCTCTTTGTATTTTCTCAGAACTTTCTCAGAGTGTGAATATTAAGCACATATTATGTTCGTAAGCATATTAAGCTTCGAAAAAATTATCGATCTTGTTGAATGATAATAGAATACCATTGTTCCATCATTATTATGAATCATCAGTCCGTTTTTAATCAATCAATTTAGAATCGATGACTTTCAAAAGGCCCACAGGTCCTACATCCGAATGAGGCGAGCAACAACTTGTGAAAATTCGCATGAGCTCCCTCTATCGAAGAAAAGACGAATAAACTCTCCCTAGCGTTCTAGATCCCTACTCATGACAACATGAGTCAATCAAGATTCTTGATTGATCGATTAAATACGGACTGATGATCCATAATAATGATGAAACAATTGTATCTTGTTATCATTCAACAAGATCGATGATTTTTTCGAAGCGCACTTAATATTCACACTCGAAAGTGATAGGTTCGATCTCGTTGACAACATTTGAGTAGACAGCTCCCTGAGAGTTTTATTTGAAATATTTCGATTAAAAGTCAATATTAACTAGTATGGATGGGATGATACGTGAACATTGAGACTATATATAATATATACATATATATATATATATATATATATATATATATATATATATATATATATATATATATATATATATATATATATATATATATACATATATAATTCTATGTATGCATTGAATACAAATTAATTCTATGTATGCATTGAATACAAATTTTTTGTTCATTTTCACAATTATTCAATTATTATAATTCTCTCGATCTAAGCTAGTGTTTTTATTCAGTTAATACTAAGCCATGTTTCACCAAGAGATGAGCGAAAATTCAATCCACTTTATTGTTTTCATACGTTTAGGAACCGGTCAAATTAACTGCTATTATCGAATCTATGTATTCATCAAACAAACAATGTATATTTGAGAAATCATGATTGTAATTAAATCATAACTCACTAATTCGTAAAAATTTTGTTAGATGACGGTCTACATCTCGTAGACGAAGTCAGTATCAAGCTAACATAACATAATCATTACATTTCGTGTGGAAAAATTGCAGTATCAAGTTTTCCTAAATTAGTTTTTGTGAATGGACAAATTTCCGAGTATGTACAATTCGCCATACTGAAATTAAACAGATTTTGAATTCCTGGAACTCGTCCAGTTGTTTTTCGAAACATCAATATTTTATTACCATCGATTTCGTTAGTTGTTTATAACTTTCTCATGGTACGTTTGAAATGACGTTCAGAGCGAGAGAGCGATGTAACGTCATCTATTCGAAACTATTATTAGCAAGCACGACCTACATCAAAATATTCAATCGATGAGGACGTATCGGCAGGTTTGTTTGCGAGTAAACAGCTCATCCCGGAATATTGGCATCCAAAGTGGGAACGTCTTCGCTAGAATCTCATTTCACCAAGATTTTATGAAGAAAACTGACTGGTTGCTGAGAAACTAATATCGAACTGACGTCCGACTGGTAATAGATGTTTGACATTTCAATAATACTGATTGTCAATTTAATTTCGACAGCAGCTTTTCAAAAATATTAGAATATTAATTGAATACCTATTGTCATTGATTTTACATAATCAATAGCTGACCCGGCGAACTTTGTACGTTCATTTTTTTTTGAATATTTTATGAATATTTTTCAAAAAGCAAGAAAGACATGTTCTACTATTAGTACTGCACTATCTTGTTTTTAATAGTTATCCCGTAAGGAGCCAGGGATTTTACTCACTCACGAAGAGACTGCAATACCTCCTGTTATTTCAAATCAGTCGAATGATCAAAAAATTCTTATATTAACATTGAAAGTGATTAACCTGTACGTTCTATAGTTGAAGGCCATTCCTAATTTCGTATCAAGTACTTGTCCCATATATGTCATTAATTATATGAGATATTTGCTGGATATAAGTCAAAAGATAGTCAGAATTTAGTCCATTCCCCGAAACCAATAAATATAGTGGCTCTGGTGGCTGTACCAATAGCGTCTATTTAAATTGCGAAATAAATTTTATCGCGAAATATTTTTTCGCATCATTGCTAGTATTTTCTCATCAATAACAATTAAATTTTGCATTGCAATTTTGACACACAACGTTCATTGGACCAATAGGAACGATTTCCTGTAAACTGTAGTCTATTTCAACGTTATAATTGAATGCAGGTCGATAGGAGTTAGACGCAACCTTTTCATATTGTTAAAATTTCGATTCCGTTTAACTCCATTCCGAGCTTCGCGTTGCTCATCAGTTTGACTTGCTCTTTTATATCTTTGACTTGCTACATTGCGAGTTCTGCGCTTAAGTTTGTACATCTAATAGATTTTTAAAAACGCAATTTCAACTGTAAATTGAAGAAAACCACATATTCTTCTTTATATTCAAATACACCACGTGCTATGTCAGTAACATGTATGTAAATATATTCCAACTTACCAAAATTTCATTTTAAAATGGAGTTTTAATATTAGTCGTGATAGGTCAGAACTAACCAAGATGTGTGATCACATATTCAATTTTTTGCATCCTCTTTTTGAGAATTAATAATTATTTCTCACTTATATTATCAATTAAGTATTCTTAAATTTTCTAACTCACACGCAATATTTAAATTTCTTCCCTGACAATAACAAACAGGACAATCAAATAGTGACAGCCGTTGACTCTACATTTCAGTTAGAAAACGTTTGTGTGGAAAGAAGAAATGGGCTGTTTTTAGGGTTTCATTCGGCAATTCATCGAATTTTTCTCACCATAAACATCATCCTCGGACTTCAACGAACATTTTGAAAAAACAAAAAAAACAATTACAAAATTGGTCCAGTCGTTGCTGAGTTATGCGCTTACCAACACATATTGCGATTCCTTTTTAGATTAGAGATAAATAATAATATGATTTGTATAATTTATCGAATCATTATATATATATATATATATATATATATATATATATATATATATATATATATATATATATATATATATATATATATACTAGCGACCCGCCCCGGCTTCGCACGCCGCAAACGCTACGACCCGCAATTTTTAAATCTGTAATATCTTCGAAAATATTCACTTAAATCATACGCTGTAAAGGGCCATATATATCTATATTAAATGAACAATGTATTCAAGGTATTTAATTGGTTAAGGATTAATGCTGTATGGGTTAAAATCGCTTCGAAAATTAGCCATTATTTGTCGCTAAAAGTAAATGACAAAAAAAAGTTATTGTGGGTTATCCATAAGAGATAGACATATACCATCACGGACTTTTCTGTAGACCTTTTCAATGTGTACAATACTTAGTACATTATTTTGATAAAACTCGTAGGGTTCAGCCTGCGTTTGCAATGTAAGCGGAAAAAATGTAATTATTTTCGACATCACATTAGAAACCTCAAAAATAACAGTACTTCTCCACTATTTAGTGGATGTTATTATACATATAAACCTTCCTCTTGAATCACTCTATCTATTAAAAAAAACCGCATCAAAATCCGTTGCGTAGTGTCAAAGTTTAAAGCGTACAAAGGGACAAAGGGACAGAAATAGCGACTTTGCTTTATACTATGTAGTGATATATATATATATATATATATATATATATATATATATATATATATATATATATATTATATACGTTATTTTAACAGCCTGTTATTGCTAAAAACATATTAAAAATCTTAAACAGGCAACAAATCAATTTGAAATATATATATATATATATATATATATATATATATATATATATATATATATATATATATATATATATATAAGATATAAGGAAATTAAATTTTTGTGCAAAGGCACTGAATAGAGCATTTAAGGAAATGAATACTAGAACATTCATTCGAAAAATTCATACTGATCAAACAAATCTTATAGAAGATCTGGGCTATGTGAACGTGTACGATGTGATGCCTCCATTAGATGTGAACGTTCGACGCTTGGTGGTCTATGTGTCTCGCACTTCCATCATGTGTGGCATCGATTTCAATATTTCTCCAACATTTATTCCTTGAAGGATAATGGAGGCATCCACTTAACTATAACTGTCTTGATTAATTTAAATTTTTCGAATAAATGTTATATATATATATATATATATATATATATATATATATATATCACAGTGTAAACTCCATGTAACGTCACTCGATTCAATAACAAACTCCCTAAAGCGTTGAAACCACGTGTGTTTGGTTAATTTTGCTTGTTTTTCAATGATACACTCCATATAGTATTACACCCATTCTCATTAACGACAACAATTAAGTGATAAAAAGTATATTTTAAGTTGCCAAAATTACTGAAATCCGCGCAGCTATGTTCGTTCTAACGTCAGTACAGAACCTGAGTCTGTCAGCGACGATGACCTTCCATTAACTGAGTGGATGCAACAATTTAACAACACAGGAAATTTCACGGAAAATCTTCAAACCTACATCAAAGTAGACGACTGCCTACATACAACGACTTGACTCACAGTAGCAGAGATTTTGGATTCAGTGAGAACAACTGAGGATCACGAACAAGAAGATGAAAGCAATGAGCCGGAGTCCCTTCGACAAGCAACAAGGAAGCTTTAGAAGGGGCTAAATTATTGGAAAAGTACTTCCTGTATCACCAAGAGACTTCAATATCGCAGAACTATTCGCATGCGCAGTTTGAATTTTGGCGTTCGCGAATCACCCAGTTTCGAACTTTTAGTTACAGTTCTGTGTTCGCGGATAAACTGGGACTGGTTCGGAATCGATTCCGAATTGGTTCTACTGGTTCGAAGGATCAATCTAGAACTGTAAGTTCGGGACTTGCGCATTCACGATAGTTTGGCAACTTTTGGCTTTTGACTTTTTTTGACTTGCGCATTCACGATAGTTTTCGTATACGGCATATTATTCGATGAGAACAACCGTGATTTGAAAATTCCCTAAACTAGTTCTAAAATCGTTCGCGGGCCGAAATAATTCCAAACCAGTTCATAACTGATCATGTGTATTAAATCAATCCCGAATCAGTTATAAATTAGTTCTGAATCAGTTCAGAATCCTTACCGCGAACAAAGCTATTTACTTTCAGGAGGTTAAATGGAAAAATAGCTTAGGCTAAGTCTCGTCTCTTCTTATGTAGCACAATATGTGTGGCAATAAAGACGTCTATTATTATTTGACAGATGCCCCCATATGGTGTTTTCACCATATGCGTTAGTATTCTTGATCACTATTCTGCTAAAGAGACGACTTCTCATCCTTTACGGTATCTTTAACCGATAATTCAAACAATACTACAAGGTTTCACGCGAGAGAAATTATCAAAACAAAAGTGATAAATAATGGAGAGCTCGCATTTGAGAGCCACAAATGACTGCTTCCTTTTCGTAAGTCTTCGTTCCTTTTTTCGGCTTCAAGTTCATACATTTGGAACTTGAATACACCATTCTGATGAGAGCGAAAAAGCTCGAAAGATATTATAAACCTACATATATCCAAATATGTCAAATGTTTCATACTATATCGGTTAACCAGTTCTGCTTGCTTATCGAATCAAAATTAACAACCAATATACTCATCAAAACACATCTGTTTGAACAACTAATTGAGAATTGAGGTACCGATGATTGCATACAAAAATTAATTAATTGGGATATTATAGCAGATAGAAAGCATAAATACATCAACAGAATCTCAATTACTTTACAATTCAGGTTTATATTAATTAGACCGTTGATATTGGGACTTCCCATTCAGAGCTCGTGTTGAAAGGGGAAGAACACTTCTGGTTAGGGTTGCACGTCTCGATAAAAGTATCGATACGTGCATACGATTTTATGCAAAGCCTGAAAATATCGATAATCTAAGTGCTTCTATCAATAATTTCGTACCTTTTAGAAAATTTATAACAATTTGGTAAGAACGATATTTTAGTGAGTCATCAGGAACGTGTTTTAAATTGCCGTCAAAGACTACAGTCGATGAGATAAAAGGCTTAGGTACGGGATGTAATTAAATCCTAGAATTAAATTCGTCAAATGGCAATGGACAGGACACTTAGCGAGAAGAACTGAGGATAAATGAACCACAAGAATCACACACTGGTGTCCAAAAGAAGTTGAAAGATCAAGAAGACGCCCTTATTTGAGAACGAAACGCGATATGAGGAAACAGACAGGGACAAACTCGAACCAACTAGCACAAGATCGAAAAATTAGCATGATGTGTGAATACAATATGTAAGGGAGCCTGCACCGTGATTAGAAACGGTTTAAGGAAGTTGACAAAAATAATTATTATGAATTACACACACAATAAGCAGAAGTTAGTCTCTTGAATGGTTTCATATTACCTAATAGTTTCTATTAAATAGACACTGAAAACGATTGCATGTTCGTCGTTGGTAACAGTTCATGAAATTTAAAACTTAATAAAATAATTATAAATGGATGAATCATAGACGAATATATATGGGTAATGTCATTTTCAAGGAATTTGTGATTTTTCGTTAATAAACAAACTGAAATATGGAATACCATATGGACATTTTTTTCGATTTTATAAAATCTGATCGACAATACTTCTACATCGATAATGTTGAGTGAATATCATCGACAATGTCGAAAATTCGATATAACGTTGTATCCCTATTGAGCATATAAAATGATTATGAAAAAACAAGTAATGAAATAGTGTCAGTTCTGCATATGTAATGAAAATATATTTATTATCTATAACAGCAGGACTTGAATCATCTCATCTTTGGCCAATCATACATATATATGATACACACAATCGCATACACATTCTGTAACTTTACATTTCGATTTTGTGTTTTAGATTTGAGCACATGGGTATCAACTGGAAAAGATGCCATTTGATATTATTTCCATTTGATTTATCATACAATATAATTTAAATTAAGAAATCACGTATGCGTCAGATCAATTGTCACTTTGACAGTAACAAAATGTATCTGCGAATTTTACAGCGAGAAAAGGATTGGTGGTTATTTCACTTATTATTATAGTAGTGTAGAAGGAGAATTTGTCCTTTGTCGATAATTTATTATATCATTAACAATTCTTGATTTTGCATTCATTTAAAATATCCTCCTTATTCAAATTCCAGATTATTATTTTATCGAGTGAACTTGAACTTGTGGGTTTCGATTTGCAACAAGTTTGGGTTATTAGCATTATTTAAGTCGAAAAAAATACCTACCTTAAAGTTTTAGGAATGTAAAATGCTGCAGAAAGTTTTTATATACTTTCTTCGATAGAGGAGCTCACGTGAACAGTTCACGAACTAATGTTCTCCTCATTCGAATGTAGGACCTGTCGGCGTTTCGAAAGTCATAGATTTTGATTGATGATTAAGTAAGACTGATGATTCATAAAAATGATGAGAAAATTGTATCTTATTATCATTCGACAAGTTCGATGATTTTTCGAAGCGCACTTAATATTCAATCGAAATTGTAGGTTCGTTCAACATTTGTGTAGATACCTCCCTGAGAGTTAATATTTCGATTAAAAGCCTCAGGATTTACTATTATAAATGGTTCGTGAATCTTGAAACTTCATATACGCCATGTTGACAAATATTTCGACTCCTTATATCTTTCCGACGCGACGTTAAAAACTCCTGTTAACCAATTGTTTCAATATCGAATCGGAATACTCTCGTCAACGAAACAGCCATTTCAAGCTCTATTGATTGGTCTAGCGAGTAAAATTTTTGGGTCACGCTTAACAATACAACTCCATCATCCGACGAATTTGCTATAATGAATTATGGCAATAAGACACGCGATTCGAAAGATACATCAATGTCAAAATATTCGTATCTCCAATCTTGCCCCCCTCAACAATGAAATTGCCCCCTTGCGGGGCGTGGGCCCCATATTGTTAAACACTATTCTATGGCAGACATTACTCGCCAAGAGTAGGTTTTTGCAAATATTTTTTCATAGAAGAAATGTAAATATTCAATTACAATAATTCATTTTATAATTTATTCTTATAGATATTTTAATTTCAATTCATTTTCATAATGAATTTTGTTCTATAATTTGTAATGATTTAAATTCATACACCTTTTCGAACTTCTATATATTGATTAGGTTGAGACAAATCATATTTCTTAGTAAATCCAACAGGTACTAACTAAAATCAGTGGATAATGTAATGTTCAATTAAATATGTATAAAATTAGGTAAGTTTAAATTATAACAAATGTTAGCAACCACCTTAAGGTAAATACTTTGTAAATAAAATATTGTTGGGTTGAGGAGGTTGAATAGCGGGTTTTGAAGGTTGTGTAATATTGTTCAAATGATTTCGTTAATTTAATTGGTAGTGGTATTGTACTCGAAGTATAACATTATCGACAAGGCAGTCGATCAAATTAGGATATCACGCTAAAAATAGAAACTATAACCAATAAATGGTCTTATCATAAAGATATACGTAATTATGAGAAATATAATTTCCTCGTTCATGCACAAAGAATAAAACCATAAAAATACTTTGTATGTTTCTGTTATTATGAACCAATTCTAATTGAATAAAAATCAATTGGCTTATTCGTAAAATTATATTACTGCTGGACAATTGTTTCGGGAAGTTACCTCATTTTCATAAGTAGAACAAAACTGGGAAAAATTGGGAACGAAAATAAACTGGAGTAACAGCCTGAAACATTTCTCAAGCAATCAATATAATTCTTTCAAATTAAACAGAGTGTTAAATTCAATTAAGTAATAATAAACCATATTTCTCCAAAATAAATGGAATAACTAAAAAAAGGACACAAATCCATTAAAGTATTATTCGAATTTCGCTCGTAACGACTTTATGTTTCTGACATCATATTGAACAGTTTCATTCATATCTATCTTTTCACGAATCGTCCCTAAAATTGGAAGTTACATTTCATAATCATTTTAATCAACTGAAAAAAATATGAAATTAATCTTAGACTCCTCATTCGATGTAAGTTGGCATATTCGTAAAATTATATTACTGCTGGACAATTTTTTCGGAAAGTTACCTCATTTTCATAAGTAGAACATAAACTGGGAAAAATTGGGAACGAAAATAAACTGGAGTAACAGCCTGAAACATTTGTCAAGCAATCAATATAATTCTTTGAAATTAAACAGAGTGTTTTTAAATTCAATTAAGTAATAATAAACCATATTTCTCCAAAATAAATGGAATAGAAAAAGGACGGAAATCCGTTAAAGTATTATTCGAATTACGCTCGTACGACTTTATGTTTCTGACGTCATATTGAACAGTTTCATTCATATCTATCTTTTCGCGAATCGTCCCTAGAATTGGAAGTTACATTTCATAATCATTTCGATGAACTGAAAAAAATATAAAATTAATCTCAGACTCCTCATTCGATGTATACATTATTTGTTACCTATTATAATATAGGTAACGCGTTGCGTGCAATGTAGCAAGCAAGCGGTGGAAAATTACTGCAATAAATCTAAATTAAAAAGGAAGAAATTGAGTACCCAAAGGGAACATATATTAATTTATTGAGTTTACTTACTTACGGAACAGGGTCAGTGGAATAAAACCTGAGATGAGGAGATCTCACTTACCTGAAAAAAATAAATTCATTTTAATTTTTCGATAAAAACAAATGTAGAGTTTCAGAGGTAATCGATTTATACATAATTCTCGACCAGCTAATACACACTAAAAAGGCCAAGGATCTCAACTTGACAAAACGTTCATTTCATTCTCTAATATTCAACAAAATATGTTCTTGTTTCCTCTCATATTTAACAACTCCCCCAAATTTGTTATCGTTAGTTCAAATCTACATAAAAACTATCATTATATTCATCAACTATATTTCATTAGTTTCTGTTGAGTCCGTGTGACTTTGTAATAGATAATATTTTATCTTTAGTTTATACCATTTCGTTATTGTTCAAGACTATTTCAATTTATTTCAATTTTATTTTCGTTGTATATTTTTTTTGCTTATAATTTCTTTTTTCTTTTGTTTTTTTCTCAAATTCTTTCTTATTTATTATTATTTGTGTACAATACTTTTCGTTAAATTTTTTTAACAATCTGAATAAATGTATTATACGTTTCGAAGTACTACTTCTTTATCAAAAATGTATTATTATTATTATATGCGGTGTATGGAATTTCTGTGTAAATAAATACCTACTAAGAGTTCACATCGTCTATGTGACAGCATCGATAAGAATAGCGAACAGTGTTTGCTAAAATCTTTTTTTTTTGTAAACTGATGAGGGTACTCTTGTTTCATTCATTCTGAATTCTAAGTTGTTGTTTGGTTTGTGTACATTATATACAGTAGACGTTGGTTTCTTTTAGTGAGCAGTCGTGGCATGTTATAAAAATGCATCGTCGTTATTTCAACAGTGCCTAAATAACTGTTCCGCCAAGAAATCTAACAATATCGGGATATACAACAAATTCATCATGTTATTATATCATGTTAAGTGTTATCAGGCAATCTATGTTAAACCAGTGATGCAGAATTTAAGCTGAACAGGCCAATTGTTTATCAGAAGAATCCAAAGGGGATTATTCCCTTGCTATAAATGAGTTTTGAACACTATTAAGTGCATCTTATAGTTTTGTTGTCATTGAATTTTGCTTATTGACTCGTAAATTTACTATTATGAATTATTGACAAGAAATTTAATCTTAAATTTTAAATAACAATATTATCATTATACAGTTGAAAGTAGTACTGTCTATCAAGGAGAACCAAGAGAAAATGACATTATTTTGAGTACTCTGCATATCAAATGTAGAATAGGTGTTGATCAGAAAAAGCTGCAGGAATTAGTTCAATTTTGAAATGAAACAAAGTCTGTTGAGGATACATCGACTAAAAGCCACGCAAATACACCGTAAGAGTTGGCAATCGAAGTCAGAGGTGCAGTGTTTTTTAAATTCAGCAGTTAGAAACTGCTCATGGATTCTGTAATGAAAAGTCACAGTCATCGATTTTCCTCGGAATAAATTCAGCCTTCATCTAGTGTGCTATTTACGAGAAAAACACGTGGAAAAAATCTACTTCTGCTACTATTTAAAGACAAGAAAGTAACTCTGAATTACGTGAACAAAGTACTAAAAATCATGAGAAGCGACAATGTCGGGTCAAACATGAGTGAAACAAAATAACAGATCGTGTGAAAACTGAGAATCAGTTAAAAAGCTGTTAGAGGAAAATGTATGAAAGATTTTATTTCAAGTATTCAAAGTATTATTTGAAATGTTACTCAGTTCAAGTAAGTATTGAAATTGTTTATTATCGATAAGTAACATGGTTATTCGATATAATTTTCATTCAATTTTGAAACAAAACGCAATAATTATCAGGTATTCTAATAGAATCTCTCAAACATCTACTAAATTGACGGCAGCTCTTTAAAGCTATAGTAAGAAGTCCCTCCTTCAACTGATGAAAAAGTTTAACTATAATTTGCTTCAAATCTGATTGAAAAAACTTCATTATATCGAATGTTGAAATAACACATAAAAACATTAAATGAACACCAACGAATTATTTGTGCCTTACATTTTTCGTTATAAATTTTTAATTGAACTTTTTTTCAACTTATTGATACAGGTTGATCTCGATGAATAAAAAAAAGATGCCTTCATAGTTCAGAATGTTCAACATTAGAGTTAGAATTTTGTAAAATTTCGTTTTCAACAGATTGTCAATTTTTTCAATTCGAATTATAGATCAAAAGTTAGAGAAAAGGATGGACACATGTAGATTCTGATGTCACCAGTTGAATCACCGGTATATCGGACACACCATGAGAGGTGATAACTATAAGACACTTCTTCGCCTCATCCTCCTTGGGAGAATCGGAGACATAAGATTATTGGGAAAACTACAGATTTTCAGAGAACACTCATAAACGGACACCTCATTGAAGGTTTAGTTTCGAGCATCATCATAGTCATTTGAATGGTCAACCTTCAAAGAAGGGTTCCATAGGAAAAGATTGAAAATTGATGATAATAGCATATATTTCATTGCCACTTTTAAAGAGGAATATGGGTTAATTCCGAAGTGAGATATAATATACACAAGAAGATTTTAGATTTTCAATTTGAAATCTTTCCAATCATGTGTAAAGTATAAAGAAAAGTATATTTCTAAGAAATCATACATGATGGCCAGACAGTCTGGTCATACCTGATTCCTATGATGTATTGAATCACACATTTTCATCTGTCGAGGAACTGACATATGACATAACCTAATAAATTCGAATAATTTAAAATTTCTACTGATATTTAATATACATGTCTGGAATTTCATACCACAAATATGGAGCGAATATTTCACTAAAAGTAATTTTGAAATTATGAATCACTCCGGAAGATGCTATAAACCTGAAAATATCGCGATGAAAAGAAATGTAACAGAATAATTTATACGCCGATTTCATAGGAAAAATTATCCATTCACTTTTTCAAAGTTAATGCAACAAGAAGCTGCTTCATTCATTCGTTGTTGGCAAAATATAAGCGGATGAATAGGAACAGTCGAGTTTTCAATTTTCCTTTACATTTCCTTAAGAGAAATTTATTACGGCTTCACCGCCCAATCTAAACCGGGTTTGCACTCAGTGTAGGCGGATACATAAGCTCCACAAGAAATTTCATGCGGAATTGCAACCGCAGTCTCTTTTAGATTGTTTTTCGAAACAGAATGGACAAGTGGCACTGAAATTGCCTCGCACTGAAAATGCAAATTTTATCTCAAATGCACATCCCCAATCCGTCACAAAATAGCAGAAATATACGGTTTTGTTTCCCTCGCGGATTCATTTCGATGTGTTTCGTGTTAGACAGTTTTTTCTAAAATTCAGTTTACACAAATAGCTTTAAGAGAAAAAGTCTCAATTCGTATTTCATTTCATGAAGATTTATGAACGATTTATTTTTACTTCTGCAAAAATTGAAGCAGCCTTGAACGCTTTAGATTTTAATACTGAATTAGAAATCTATTTTCTAATCGGAACCTCCGATTAAGAGTTTGATACCTCTTCACGATGAAAGAAATTTCCAGAAACCAAACTTAGAGAACGAAGCAAGAAAAGATATCCTCGAGAATTATCGTTCAATCAGTAGTGCATGTTCAATCCACAAATTTGTTTTTAATGATCGTTGCGCCAAGAAGAGAAGTGTTTTCAACACTTGGTGGTTGATGTCGCAAATGCTGAATTTTAAAACTCAAAAACTAATTTAAACTACCCCCAAATCTACTAAAATATAACGGAGAATTTTTCCATTGTCTTTACTTAACCAATTCGTAATATACAAGCACCCCTATCTCGTATGATCAGTTTTTAGTTGAGAAAGGTAAGAAATACATTACTAACCGTAACTTCATGTGAATTCGATTTCTGATTCAAATATCCCTTTGTTTATCAGCGGTAAGAATTTGTTCATTTTATTTTGTCATTACTTTGATTTCATTTAAAATTCATTTTATCCTATTTTATATTTTTGATTCACCACTCACGCTACTGATTATAAATATTTTTCAGTTCACCCCGATCAATTTTATCATTTAATTCTCCATTAAATCATAACTGTTTTGAAATTTCAACTTTTCTTCTTCAATTCATTGGACCTACAGTTTAATGCCGGTTCCGAACAACCAAGGGCTTTAAATGAGATCAATGTACATTACCCAACAGTGTACATCCTTAAACTACTTAAATCATAGACAAACACAAACACCCATGCCTTCGCTGGGGCTCGAACCCGAATGCTTCCGTACCATAGTCGGGTATTTTCTCGACTAAACACGGAAGCGACAGAATTCGAACTTTAGGTTATAGGATGATGAATTCATAATAATTTCTTCAGCTATCAAATACTTGTGACGTAAAAACAATTAATAGTGGGGTTAATGATGTAGAATTACTATTTTCTATGCAATCTTTCAATCCTTGAAAGATAATTGACCGTAAATTGTGGTTGGAATAATATTTATTATAAAATACTTCCATAAAAAGTATAAATGCTCAACAAACCATTTGCTGAATACCCACAAACAGTAAACTATATAGCATACAACAGACAAAGAATTAGAATATAAAATCTGGCAACGAAGCGTATCGCTCTCAGACAGCCTAGACCTACTGACATAACTAATTAAATGAACGGGTTATCAATTCGAGCCTGCTAGAAGTTCTCAACGATCACATCCTGGCATCTCCGCCGTCTCACTCACGTGAAATTTAGTATACCCTCGGGCAAGCGGCACTTCACGGTGCGCTGTTGCCAAGAAAACCGCAACGACGTATCGCCTCGAGGTGATCGAATTTACCTACTCCGATAATGTCACAACAAACAATTGCGTGGTTCGTAAGCAGACCGACGTGGATTACTTGATTTCGCCGTTACGTCACGTCCGATTCCATTATTGTATAATATAGATGGATTCCCAGTAGATCCCGTACACTTAGTACGAATATTTGATGCGTACGTCTTGCATAATAAGATTAGTTGTTTACTTGAAATACTGAATTGAATATACAGTTTAATTGAAATTTCTGTTCCCGTCTTGGGAATACTTCTTACATTACAATTTTCGACTGATAACTTCATTATATGAGTACAGTAAAAACTCGATTAACCGGCCTAATTGTTGTCGTCCGGTATCCGGATAATCGAATGTATGAAGAAAAGCGGTTTTTTTGCACATAAAGTATGTACAAACATATGTAATGTTATGTGTTTATTGAAAACAACAAATACATTGAGTTCCTATTGTATGAATATATTTCGTAATTATCAACACATTAAATATAAACACCATTAAATCTTTTGAAAAAAAAATGAATTACGGGTTATTTATGGAAATGGGAAATGGTGTTCATTTCACCATTTCCCATTTCAAAAGATGATCAATATTGGCTCTCGTCAGTCTTACTATTAACCCTGTACAACCAGTATATTATTCCTAAGAATAATAGTGAAAATAGTGTGATAATTTTTTGTTTTACTTCGAATTTTTGGGTTTGCTAACCCATCAGACATCATTATTTATAATTCAAAACATACAAAATTGCAATACAAAAATTTACAATTCGAAACATACAAAAATGTTGGTATCAACCTGGATTCGAAGCCAGATTTCCTCATAAATTTATAATATCTTATTATAGGCAACATTTACAATTCAAAAAATCAGTTAGTCCAAATTTAACAAAACTACAAACTTTTCCCCAAAAATATCATGAATTATTTCGACATAGATATGGGAATATTGACAACTTCCAGCTAACCATCAATTCAAATGGTTGCATACACACATTCCTTCATTAAATTTCTACTTTCATATTTAAATCAATTTTATATTTTCGCAAATGAAGATATGTATGTGAAATTGAAGAGAATTACAACGCATAAAATTCATGACTAACATGAGGAGATTGGTTGTATCTTGACTTCAAATTATAAAACCTTCATTAAAAAATAAAGAAAAATTATAATTGAAAATTGAAATCTTTGATTCGAAAAATCAAATTGTTTTCCAAGAAATCAATCAATTATATAAGATGTATAAGAAGATAGATATAAATATTAATATAATGATGAAGATGAAAGTTTGAAAGATTATAAAAGTTTTACTTATCCATAGAAAAGTTCCTCAATGATACAAATATGTTTTGGAGAATGGTGAATGACCATTTCATCGATTCTTCATTAAAATTTCATTTTTCTCAGAAAACTATCGCAACGTAATCTTAATGTGAAATGTAAATCTGCATAATAATTCGCGATCCTTCAGGAGATATTTGAAAACGTTTCATGGAAACGAACCTTATTTGCCACAAAATCCATTTCAAATTCGAACTGAAACGTATTTTTTATGACTCATTAACTGTTTTATTACTCTTTCGTCTGCAGTTTATTAAAAGAAGGGAAGGAGTAATAAGTATTTCAATGACGTTCAATACGTTTAATTATTCAACAGCAGGTGATGAGAACTCGTTTAGTAGTATTTTCTATAAAATTCTAAACTCTTACTAGAGGTCACGTATCGGTGAAAAATATACCCCTTAGTTTTTTTCACCATGTGCTAAATTTTGTTCTGGATTTATCTAAGATGGTCCCTCAAATGTAATTGTTATTATGTAATGTCTATGAAAGCGATCAGTTGCAAGAGAGGGAAGCTAACAGTATTGTTTTATGATATATATTCGAAATTTGGGCACAAATATATCCATTAGAATTGTGACAGATTTTTCGAATGTACTCACAGAAAAAGCAACCCGTCTACTAGACTTTTAGCGCGGTAATTTTTCGGTAGACCCTCGTATACACAACTTCATTATCTCCATTTCGTAATAATTGTTTTCAACTTTGAAAGTTCAATGAGTTCTTCGTAAAGATCAAAACGAATCGACTGAATTGAAGGAAATTGAATCTATATTTACGCAAGGAAGCTGACAAGACAAACAGCGTTGGCCTGATTAAACCGAAAGGCTTCCCTTCCCGACTTGTGCGTATTGTCGGGACGAATACTAACAGAAGAATTGAATTCGTTGGAAAAACTCTCCGGTTCGATCGTTCGAAACGGAAATAATATAAAACGGGGCGGTTAGCAAAACAGACATTTCGATTGTACACATCTACAATATCCGATTAAATTTGAAATACGTACGCAATCGCATTCAAAGCGGATTATTTTTTATTCTCATAAAGTTCCATTTTTCAATTCTCGAGTCCTTCCAATGGAATTATATAAATGAACGTCAAAGAGGCTTTATTGATAAAGAGAAAAGCAACCTGAGAAAACTTTCAATGTTTTTATTCCAATCGAACCTGATTGTTCCTCTGAAACACTGTTCAGGGCTTACTTTCTATTAGAGTCGAGAAATAAGTAATTATAAAGATTATTTGTTGTGCTTTTATGTTTCTAGTTATGGGATTAAAATTATTTCTTATTTATTCGACAGGAACTGTACTAGGTCCTACGATTGAACGTCGATTAAAATATTGTTTTAACCACTGAACTTATAGAATTCACGAACGTCGAAACCTAAACATAGATTCGAACCAGGTACGTCTGCTTTACAAACCGTTCAACTACCTGATATTACGAGGCATTTCTGATGAAACAGTGTTTTACGTGAGTGCAGTTGTTGATCAAATTCTTGCCATACACTCAAATTTCACTAGTTCGCTGAACAATGTTATCAGAGATGGGATTTATTGCTCATTATTGATTTGAGATTGGAATAGAGCATTCTTTGTTTGTGGTTTGTTGGCAACGTTACTACATTGATGAAGATGGTTTATTTTCACCTAAATTTGTCTGCATACAATTGAACTGGCAATCAAAACAAACTAGTCTCTTTTAAGTGAAAATTAACATAATTCATCAAATAGTATCATTTCATATGACGTTGCCTGCAAGATTTGAAATCACTGAAAAGACCCTTCAACATCTCAACAAGAACTTGCACTTATGATTTGTATGAATTTCGATTTATGAATCACCAAAGCAAATAGTGGATATTTTTCGACACCTTATTCACCATCTGTCCAGCAGCTGCCGTCTAAATTGTGCATATTCAAAATTCGGAACAAAAATGAAATAAGAAATGCTTACATTAACACCTGCCTACAGTAATACTCTTCACAACCCAAAATCGAATATCTTTGTTTTAAGAATGGTCTTCGGTCTTCTTGTAAAAGTACACAACTTACGAGATGTCTAACATCGATATGAGAATGACTTCGACAAAAATCTAAATCATCTAAATTTTTCTCAATTATTTAGTGCAATTCAGACATTTTCATTTGGCCAAATGGAAGCAAAGAGTCCATTTGCGGAGTTTTTATGTTTGAGGAGTTTGTTGTTTAGTTTATAAACCCAGGATTTATTGCATATCAAAATTCGTTTGTGATTGAATCTGAATGAAAAAATATGATACAAGTATGGAGCTTGTAAGAAATGTTCACTCCGCACTATGAAAATATTCGTCAAAACAACATACCCGATCTGAAACTGAAAGTATTCCTTTATTTTATACAATTGTAATTAAAACCATTCAAAGTATAGATTTTTTCATAGCAATGTGCAATTCGAACGTGTAAGGTGAAACTTCCCGCTCTGAACACCAGCATTTCATCACCATTTCCTGGTAATATCGAACAATTTCCACGAATTAGTTTTGAAATCAGTGTGTTCTAAAACCATTATTATTTCATATTACATTGAAATTCAACCAAAAAAGTGGAACGAGGCGCTGTTTCGTACGAACTTTCCCTTATTAACTTGCGACAAAGGATAATATTTAAATAGTCCCAGGTACAAAGTTGCTAAATACTGAAATGTTCTCACTGAAATAGCGAATTATATCTGCAGGGTTCATAAATCAAACAAGTTCTTGATGAGGTTATTGTAGAAAGACTATTCAATTAACAAATTATATTTCTTTTTCGATTAAATATTTTTCATAGCAATTAAGAATTAACACTATTAACGAGCCACTGGAGATTCTAAATCCAATTTGAAATGCATCTAAGATTCTGATCAACCATGAGTAATCAACATTTTTCAACAGAATAGCCGATATTCAGAAATGATTTTTTCAAAGTGGCACACTCAATTTTTTCCTTTCTATTGGGAATAATGCAAGGGTGCATCAGCTTGGATCTGCTCTAGAGCACCTCTCACTAAAGTAAATTTCAGATATAAAAGAGACTTCAATTATAACCTTGCGTAAGATATAGATCTTTGTGTAGTAGTAGTAATCTGGTAGGAGTTCACGAATTATTCTTCCACTACTCCAAAAATAAAATTAACATAAATTAGAAAATAATACAAAGTAGTAAATAAAGATAAACTTAATCCTAGGTGAAAACTAATGATTGAAGTCTAATGACTATAAACCTAGTCGAGTTTGCCTTGAAATGCTTCGGATACTCGCTGACAGAATAGAAACAAAATCTCAGAAGATATTTCTTGATTTTCATTTTGAATTTATTACAATTTCCCCACACAACAACGCCATAACTGAAATCTAAATGGAATAGAGAGAAGTATGTAATTCTTAATGTGGATAATGCTCGTTCTAGTTCTCATTCGTCTAAGCAAAAACAGAGTACCAGAAAATTTTCCTTTCAGTTACGAGTATTATGTGTATGTCACATAGATCTATATATGTATATTATTGCTGAGTGTATGTTGTATCATCTTATAGAACGAGTTTTATAGAGTGAACCAATAATAATAATAAAAGCTCTATGAAAAAACAGCTAGTGAATTATGCTAGTAAATAATGAACTAAGTAATCATACTGAGCCAGTCTGAGATACTAATCCCGCTTGATCACAAAAAAACTGGAGCCACATTGTTGGGATTATCTCCAGTCAATGTTTTTCACAATTACAAATCCGATTTTGACATGCATTTATAGATTGAATAAAAAACACTTGGCTCAGTTTCAGAAAATTATATTAATTGCTTGTCAATTGTTTCGTAGTGTGTATCTCAGTCTTGAGAACAAGTGTTCAGATCAACTTTCAGAGTAACATTCCGAAACAATTGTCAAGCAATTAATGCAATTTTGTGAAACCAAGCTGAATGTTTTTATTCAACATATTCAACAATGTTTCATCAAGAGATTAGAGCTAACATTCGAACAACTCCATAAATTTATAATCATAAATCACTTCAAACTCGAAACGTAACATCATCAACAGAATGCAAAGGAAAGATTGATAGAAATAGGCGATTTCATTTTCTGTTAAATAGTAGTCTCTTTCAGATAATACCTTTTGCCCAGTACAAATTTGTTATAAATCATTGCAAAAACACGCTTATTCGATACTTCAGTATTCTATATTACGTAAATAATAACTGGACTACAGGTCAAATCTTCAAGAACAGAAATTAGACGATACTCCGGCAAGAAACACAATTGGAGATGACATCTCTGGCATTAACTATGCTTTTAGGGATAATTACTTGTTGGACAACCCTCGTAAATGATATAATTGGTTAGTAAATAGCTGCTTCCTCAGACAATTCAACTAGCCATATATCTATATATGGCTAGTTGATCAATATAAACTTGATACAAATCTTTGCTAAAACACGCTTATTCGATACTTAGAAAATTTAATATTACGTAAATCCTAACTAGACTACACGACAGATCTTCAAGTACAGAAATTAGACGATACTTCAGCAAGAAATACAATTGAAGATGATAACTCTGGTATTAACTATGCTTTTAGGTATAATTGCTTATTGGACAACCCTCGTAACTGACATAATTTGTTAGTGAAATAGCTGCTTCCTTCAAACAATTCAACTAGCCATATATCGATTCAATCAATATGGATTTGTTACAAATCATTGCGTTGCAAAAACAAGCTCATTCGATACTTAGAGTATTTGATATTACGTAAATCCTAACTAGACTACACGTCAAATCTTCAAGTACAGAAATTACACGATACTCCAGCAAGAAATACAATTGAAGATGATGACTCTGGCATTAACTCTGCTTTTAGGGATAATTGCTTGTTGGACAACCCTCGTAACTGATATAATTTTTTAATAAAATAGCTGCTTCTTTAAGACAATTCAACTAGCCATATATCGATTTGATCAATATAAATTTGATACGAATCATTGCAAACGTACTATTCGATACATCGTGTACTTGTTGTTCCTAGATATAACGTAAATCATGATTGGAAGACTACAAATTCAATTCTCAAATTAACAGAAATTAGATGATACTGCGGCAAGAAATACAAATAGAGATAATAACGGTGGTATTAACTACACTTTCAAGGTGAAATATATACTTCTTGGCCAAACCTCGTAAATGCCATACTCAATTAGTATAGAAATTTACTGCAAGAGGTCACCTCAAATTGAATCAAAGCATTGTGTACAATCGCGAACTCCCAAATACTTGAACAGAAAGATTTTTAAAGTCGAGCGTCCATAGAGACTCACCGCAGCACCATTCCAATTGTATGTTTCGGCAACTTCCCAATTATACCTAATGAGTCTCGTGGTCTTAATTAAAATGCACATCAACAATGCGCAATTAGATCGCGGACTTCGCATGGCCTGAACGAACACGAATTTAACAACGAAACTCGTCGGCCAATGAAATAGTGGCGACCTCGCGGCGATCCCACGGAAAGAACGAACATTACCGTCCATCCGTGGAAGTGGGGTTGAGTGTTGCCGAATTCAATTACCAACAGTTGACCTTACGATTGTTTTTTCCATTCGCAATTTGCCGAATTTATAGAAATCCAATTAGCCCACTTCGCAGTCCGCCTAATCTGCACGGTTGAAGTAATGTGTGTCAAGTTGGATGTCGTTGCGTCACCACTGTTGGAGCGTTCGATGTTACGAAACACGTTCGTGCAGTTTGCGCTAATGTGAAGACCCTCTAATGACCGCTAGTAAAAGAAAATAAGAATTAACGAATTTGAGTTTATTCGTCTGGAAAGAACATTTGCGGAATGAGAAAAATTATCTGCACTTAATATAATTCGTTTATATTTACTGTACATATATATATTCAAAAATATATATACAGTAAAAGCTCTTTATTCGCGCGTCATTTATTCGCGTTTTCACCATTCGTGGATTAAAAAAATGCGACCCAATTCCTATATTCGCGGCATTAGATTTCTTTATTCGCGGACCCAATAGCTATTTTTTGTAACTGGTTCCGGAATTTTTTTGTTTCGGAAGTTGAAACTTAAAAAAAAAGAAGAATATAGACTTTGAGTAGATCTGGTTTCAGATAATGCACCAGGTCAACCTCTCGAACTTGAAATTATCCATCCTAATATAAAAGTGACATTATTTCCTCCCAGCATGACCGCTTGCTTCAACCTACGAACAAGAGATAATCCAGGCCTTGAAGCTCTAATACATTAGATAAACTATCAAAATCATAATGGATAATATAGAATGCGATCCTGATATGAATGTTATTGAATGCTGGAAAAATTTTGACATAGCAAAATGCATAGCAAACATAAAGGAATCAATGGAAGAGGTGAAGCCATATACATAGAATTCATGCTGGAAAAACTGTGGCCTACTCCGACTGCAGAAAATGACGAAATCTGTATACATTCAAATTTTGACTGCAAACATAGCTGAAATTGCGAATGTAATAGGACGAGTTGGGTTTGATCGGATAGAATCAAGTGACATTCAGATGTTGTTTCAATCTCAAGATGAATGATTTCACTGAAAGCAACCTGGAAAAAATGTTACATTCACAGCCTAAAGAGGAAGATGCTTCAACGAGAACGGGAAACGTGACATTTAATTGAAAATCCTCAGTGAAGGTTTAAGGATGGCTATGAGCATTGTGATTTTATTCATGAAAATTGATCCATCTATGGAACGAAGTCTTATTTTAAAGACAAATTGCTGAAGTCATTGCTTAATATCAGTCTGAATTGAAGGAGTCTTTAAAAACTGCCAAGCAAAAAAAATTCTTTAAACCATTACCTAAGCCTGAACATAATAATTAAGCAATATGATCAAAAAATCCATTGAAATTAATTTTTTTATTTCCTTTTTTTCATTTTGTCACCAGGAACGTATCCCCTATTATTTCATATAAATAACCATTCCATATTCACGGTTACTGTATTCGCGGCATATTTTCGGAACGTATACGCCGCGAATAAAGAGCTTCTACTGTATACAGTATTAACACCTAATAATAAGTTTATTTTCTCCAAGTGTACAAAGTAAAAGAAAATTTTCTCCATACAAAGCAAAAAAAAACATAATTCTCACAACATAAAAGAGAAATAAAACTTTATAACATACATAAAGTATACCCATAAAGCCATAGCTGTCTATGGGAAAAAATTTAAATTTAAAATAATATTCATTAGAAAAACTGAGAAAAAAAGAATAACAAACTTCAAAAAACCCAGAAAAAGAAACAAGCTCATTTTTGAACATACAGTACTATCAAGAATTCACAAAGAAAAAAAATCAGCCACAATGGATGCACCCTCTACAAAAAGAAACATCCTGGTTCTTCTTTTGAAACATTGGACTGAAGGTGCGCTCAACACTTGTAAAGGCAAGAGATTGATAAATCTAGGTCCCAGAAAGGCCAGACACCTCTGTCCAATGGTCTCTTTAGACGAAGAGGTTTTTATCTTCGATGACTCGACGCTTCTGGCTCCTATCCGTGACATTATTTGTTGTGGGCTAAGAACTCCCTGTTCTTGTAGAAATATATAACCGCTTTGAGAAACTACAACCTCCTAAGATCCAATACTTGTACTTCTTTAAATAAGAGCTCGCTAGGGTAAAAGCGTTCTTTTTTGAATAATATTTTTAAAATCGTCTTTCGAAGAATTTGCAATTTTCTTAGGTGTGCGTCAGAAGCTCCACCCCAGCCCAACACACCATAAGATAAACGCGATTCTATCAATCCGAAGTGAAAAATTTTTAGATGATGCAAATCTAACACTTTACTGAGATACTTACATCTTCCCAGAATGGAACGCAAAGTTTTTACGGCTGACGAAACGTGTTGGTCCCACCTGAGATGAGAGTCCAGAGTTACGCCAAGATACTTGATCTTCAGAACTTGGTTTAAAGATATAACTTTTTCATAGTTGGTGATAGTTACTGCATTGTATGTAGGTTGTAGGAAGATGATTCACATAACTTGAAACTGGCAAGTAGAAGGTCTTTTCAAAATTAATTGTCAATAATTTGTGGTTAAACCAATCAAAAATCTCGTTTAAATCTACTTGAATTATTAATTAATAATTAATTAATAAATAAATTAATTAATGATATGATACAAACGTTCAAAACATGATTATCAATTAAAAAAGGTAATTATAATAAATAATAAACAATGAGATCATGTGGCTTACTTCAGAATTTATTATACATGAAAAGAGTCAAGTAAACTCGACTAATGAAAGCAAATGAGTCACTGTTGATATCGCATTTGTCAGACACATCCTCGAATAGCGAACACATATATCTAATGGGTAATTACATATCATAGATACTATAGGTACTCCAAATAGATTTAAGAGTACCCAATGAAAAAAACTGATTTGAACGTGAACATTGTCTAGGAACTAGAAAATCAATAGAGCCAATAAGGGTAGGACAGTCTTTATAACCATGTAAGGGGGTTATACATAAACTTCAAAGACAAGTCAGATCAGATCAGATGGCTATATCCTCTGGCCGGATAAACGTGATTTTCCCTACAAATTAGATATTTGAGAAATTCGTTGTATCGACTCTAAATGATTTTTATGAGAATTGTGAATGGGGCGCCAAATCATACATTCAAAATCTAATTTACTCTTTACAAGCGCATTAAATAATTGTATAACTGTTTTTGTATTCGAAAAGTGTCCAGTATCACGCACAATAAAGTCATAAGATTTTAAAGCTGTTGAAATTGTTTTATTTATATGAGGTAGAAATGTGAATTTCTGATCAAATATTATACCCAATTATATGCAACGTGAAAAGCTTGAAATAAGCCTGAAATAAGAGCTAAATTTTGTAACATGCAAAATCAGATGATAAATTGTGGAATCTCAAAAACAGGATGAGTCTTCATTGTTCTCTTTCCAAAACAAGCATCCAATCAGTAAATTTTTCTTGGATGGGCGATCATAGGTAGCATTACACATTGCAGTGACATTCCATAGCATTAAAATTATCCAATATTTTTGTAGACCTAAATGATTGAGTATCGTTCCAAAAGTTCGGTGATATGACTATGCCTTCAATCATTCAAATCATTTTTGTAAGTGGTAAATGTTCGGTTCATATCAACTGGGGCGACTGAGCAGAATTTTGACTTGGATGCTATGGTTTAGCGTTTATAGTTTCTGGAAAAAATTCTACCCACTAATGAAGCTATCAATTTGACAAAGTCACAACTATTATTATTCAGCAGCTCATATATTTTATGACTATTGAATTTGGTCAGATTCAAGATATTATCTTTCGAATTTTATATAGTTTTTTGTATCATTGGAATTTTTTTCATCTATTCGAATTCTGATGACATGATCAGAATTGATGATCAAAAGATGAAAAAATTTTCAAAATTACGAAAAAATATGAAATTCATCACAAAATTTAAAGAAAAATTACGCCGATCTTCTTAATTATTTAAAAAATTAATTAAGAAGATCACTTTTATCGCATTACAGAATGCAAGGTGAAAACAGTGAACTCAGAAAAATATTGTAAATTTACCGAAAATTTTGGTAGGTATCCACAATCATGGATATGCAAAATCCATAATTTTGGTATTGATCATTCATGAATGATCAATATCAAACATATGCATTGAAAATGCATGAGTACTTTTCTGAATGAATAGTTCATTTTGAAAAACTAGGGTTTCCATCAAAATACCTACACATTCAGAGTTTTTTTTTCTACTGGCATTGATACAATTCTGAATTTTCGACAAAACAACTTTACATATATTTGCCATCATTTATTCATGAGGGATGCTACAAAATTCGAAACGAGATAAAATACGAAACACCCAACAAAATATAACGGAATTCCATTCACACATATTCCGGAAGCTTCAAAGCACGATTTACACGAATACACAAAGATATCATTCATGGCATTTCCTTGCCAAACCTTGAATGTTTGAATGATTATCAAATAGAATAAATCATCATACAATTGGCAGCATAGAGCGGTGCGTAGATCTTGTCTGTTCAATGACACCGTGAATTCGCAGATGCATGCCTATGTAGGTATACGTTTGTTGTTCTTTGTTGAATCAGGATTATTGAAGAATATTTGCGTATCGGAATGAGGATCCTCCTATGGTTGTTCTACCCACACAGGGTATTAGTTAAACATGCGGTAGAACCGTAAGTGGTTATTGCTTAGCGAACGAGTGACTGAAGAAGAATTGGAATGTGGTTTTCCTCGGTGGTATATTACCACATTTCATATTAGTTCCTTTTGATCATTCATCTTATTGATAAATTCAGGAATTCATATAGAAATTCCTCTATTTATCGAAATGGTCCACAATTATGGTCTGTTCGATTCAAAGACTTAAACTCCTGGATTATTGTTTCTGGAGAGCTTTGACGCTTTTAGTTTACGCGACTCCAGTGAAGAATTTCAACCATTTACAAAATTGGATAATTGAAGTGTAGTGGTATTAGAAACGCACGATACTGCGCTTTTTTTGATTCGGCCATCAATGATGAAAAGATTGAAGGCTTATCAAGGGTTTTCATGGGTACATTTATTTCAGATTGAGCAACTCCACAATTACCTCACAAAAATGATTTTTTTGTAAGGTATCGTTCAATAAATTTTTTCATAAATTGCTACTATATACTCGTAGAAATAGTATAGAATTGGTGCCGAAGGTCAGCAAGACCGAGAAGCAGGTATGAAAGATTAGGAAGCGCTGCAGTGAATCCGGCCGCTCGAACGCCTTCAGTAGCGGCAGCTGTTGCATGCCTTCGGGTCGTCTTTTTGTTTTGTTCTTTGTTTTATTGTTATTGTCTTGTTATTTTGTTGAACTGCTTTGAGAAATGCAAGAATTCTTCAGAATGATGCTTACGAAGACCAGGAAGGAGTTGTGTATGAAGCTGGAATGGATATGTGAGTAAAATTCACTTTTTTTACGATTTTTCACGAATAAAAACTTTGAACTGATTTTTCTTTGGACCACGTTTTTTCACATGAATTACATTCTCATTTCAAAACTATTCGACTTATCGATATAAACCAAACGGCATTTTAGTCCGTAGATATCTGGCTATGACCTCAAGCAGAACCAGAAATATTCAATATTATTTAAAAAACTTATAAACAATTAAAAATGAAAAAAAGGTTAAAAAAATTCAAAAGGCCGCCATTGTGTTTTTTTCCATTGAAAATGTTTCATTCTGCTTGAGGTCATAGCAAATTCGATACAGAACATGAAAACGTTTTGTTTTTGCTTTCAGATAATTCTTTTCCAAGAAATGATGTAATTCATCTCCGATTCAGATGAGTTTCAGCAGCCATTTTCAGGACCGCCATTTTGAAAAAAAAAATTTTTTTTCAAGTAATTTCATATATGTGCTTCCATATGTAAATAAATTGATTACTCAACATGTTTTGTGCTATAAATAAAATATATTGAAAAAAGTTCCGTTTTTTTGGAGTAAGCTGGTCTTAATATAATGCGTGAGCAGAATACAAAAAGTAATCGAGCAGATAGTACTCACAAGCATAAAAAATATATTTTAAATAAATTTTTCTTCAAGATCATTCCTCATATAATTTTTATATATAATCTTTTCATATCGTTTCACTGTTCACAATTCTCACATCGTAAGTTGTTCCGTTGTGAATAGTTTTTACTTTACTTATGTATATATGCTGTTAACTTTTCTCCCCATTATATATATATATATATATATATATATATATATATATATATATATATATATATATATATATATATATATATATATATATATATATATATATATATTATATATAAATACGTCATATGAAAGACGTCATATAAAGAGCTTCAAGTAAAATGCAAAAAGTAAACTTTAAAACTGAATAAATTTCATAAGTTAGGTTGTTATGATTTCAGTAGCACAAGCTGCGACACTTACTAACTATTTCACTCTTAATCGGTATTACTCGTACAAATGAACTAATCGTCCTGTCACAATATAATGCATTGCCGTGACGTGTAGCAACCGTTCCTTGTCACTGCAATGGAGAACTTCAGAACGATATCACTATGAGCTGATGACGGAATGCGTATTTCCACATTCGATAGTTTTCATTTCTTTGTAATGTCCAATTTACATTGACACATGAGACACATTTAGTCATGTAGGCCTTTGCCGACGTTGCCATACCGTGATTGTCCATCATAGTGACTGAGGCACGAATGCCACACGATACGAAGACGGCATTTTAGCATGGCCTTAAGATCTGAATGTTCTATACTTGATATCACTATCTATTCACTGATCCTTGGCTATTGATCCTTTACCTTATCCAGTTTTTATCTTTACCGTATACAGTTACAATGGGAAGATTGCAAAGGATACGAATGCTTGTTGTAGTTTTATTTTTCACTTGGGCAAGTATGATCGAACGTCTACAGGAATTAACGAACTGAATTGGCTAAGGGTAGATAATATTTTCAAGTACTATACGGGTACTCTGTAGTATATTCTGTGATTTGAAGCAGGTAGCTAGCTTGGCTAGGTTTAAGCGGATGTATAAGGCATTTCTTCTCGGTAATCAGAATTGAATTTGAAAATAAGAACAGATAATTACATTATCTGTTCTTATCATTATTTCTTGTTTGAAATTAACTTACGCTGTTATTTTATTTTTATTCGTTCAATTATTTTTTTTATAATGTTGTTTTCTTCCTTTTGAATCTCTTGTTTCGGTTATTAATTCTCGCTTCCTTTTGCTTTTAACTTATTGGGAATTTCATGAATTATTTTTATATATAGAGGTTAGGTGGAGTAGTTTTCAGCTAAATTTTGCCTTTTCTCTATCTCTATTTGGCAATAAAGAGAATTTATTATTAATATTATTCTACAATTTTTTTCCCTTCTACATGAGAGATAAGCTTATCGCTCGTGGTAGTCTTCGGGGAAGCAGTTTTCCTTATTCCATTTTCATTAGCGTTCCTGTTAGGACATTTGGTACCTGGATTCCTTTCAAGTATTTTTATCGTCGTTCTTTGCTGGTGGCTCAGCGAGGTTACTAGAGTATGGACATTATTAATTTTATTAAGCTAGTAACTAATTATTGTTGATGTTATTTTTCATTACGCTTTTCCTTTTATAGGGGAAATTTGAGTAGTTTACGCTAAATTTCGGATCTTCTCACGTACTGTAATAATACACCTAGTAATCAATAAAGCCAATTTATTGATATTATTGTAATTTATTTGATAACAAATGAAAATTAAACCAAATTATTTTTCTGAAGAAATATTTCGATTTACAACAATATTGCCAAGTCCTACATTGGACACCCCTGTTTCATCGATATAATTATGTCGTTTAAGTGTTACCAATTTCATGCAATGGCAACGTAATGGGTGTTTTACGACGATGAACTAATAGTTCTAAAAACGTAACGATTTTATTATACAGCATGATAAAAGCGTTTCGCTCACAGTACTGAATTACGAAACGTAATATTTCATACAGTGTTATACACACGATGATGAACAACCAGTAATTCGAGTAGCACAGATCGGTTATTAGCCAGATAATCATATATGATATGATTGAATCGGATACATAATACTATCCTCCCAATACCAGAACAAAATGCATAATGTGTACTGAGATTAAATGCTCATTATAAAGATCCCTAGGTAGTTCTAAAGTATTAAGAGGTTGAAAACAATTTGAAAATTCAATCCGTGTTCGTTAGTGGTAATGCGATAGAAAATAGCGCTCATTTCTTTCTGTATTTGGGCTAGAATACTTTGTACATTACCAATCATGGATCATTTTTCGAATCAGTACATAGAAGTGCATAAAGTTGAATTATTCTTTTCGTCTACAGACCTCAATTATTATATTTTCTTTAGTCTTATTGAATAAGTCACAAACTTATTAACAAATAAAAGTAACAAATTAACAAATTCAAATGAAAGTTTGAAATTGTTTTCCTATTCAGAAAAATTGAATTAGAAAAGAAGTCTTTGAGAAAGAACCTATAATGAAAATTAAACTGAAAATTTAATGAAATATGGTCGATGGTTTGATCACTGGACAACAAACCTCTAGTATATACAAATACGACTGTGTCAATAAAGATTGAATACTGCTAATAGGTTGTACAAGTTGAAATAATTAAGTACTTTTAGGGGTCACTGGCTGAAAGCACCACATTTCACAAAAAAGCACAATTAGTATATCAAATTTTAGTTAAACTGATTGAAATTTGAGTATTAACATTTATCTTTGAATTAATAACACCAAAAAATTTGAATAGGCTGATCTTTTTCTTATGAATGCATTTATATATAAATAAGTAACAATTAGAAAATATACTTATCAATTCAACTTTTGAAAATAGGGTAATTAGTTTTGTTAAACTAGGACTATAGAAAATGTATTTGCATTTCGTCAAGATCGTCTTGTGACAACAGTTTATACCTCCTGAGAGTACAGTCAAATCAGTACAAAAACAAGTTTGTCCATTAACGGATTTAGTACCTCGTCTTCCATTTACCATTGCTTGAAGAAGAATAAGAAAAAGTTCGAATATCTTCGATAAATATGGTATATACCCTCTCTGATTCAGTTTCAAATCTGAATACGTGTTGTTTGAAATAGGCCCAAACGTGCTGTTTCTGTTTGCAGCAGAAAAATAGGGCAAATCATTGTTCCAGAGTAATATGTCCGTTAGATAATGCCCTGTGTAAAAAACGTTCTATTTATATATATATATATATATATATATATATATATATATATATATATATATATATATATATATATATAAATATATTATAACTTACTTATACTATTTAGTTATCTATTATATTATTAGTTTTAAACTAGGTTTATGAACTGTAAATAATATGCGAGGTTGAAATTGTACTTTATTCAAAACATTGTTTTTAATATGAATTTTCAATATTTGAAAATGAATCTACATATTTGTAGAGAAATTCGGTGTTTAAATAATTTATTTTTAATCTTGTAAGATCACTAATATTTATGATTTTAAAACTTTACACTTGAATTAAAGTTTTTTCATTTTCGAATTCAAAATTTCTTGTCTATGTGTTTGAATTTTACTGTCATTGTTCATTTTGCATAAATTTAATATTTATACATTGTATATATAGTTTCTTGATATGTTTACGTGTTTCCAAATACATCAGGTATTTTTGATATTGGGGTGATAGACGCTAAAAAATTGTAGAATATTTAAATACATTAATATATAATATTGTTGAAATATAAGTAAAAATCATCATGCTAATATAATTTCACTGTTTTCATTTGAAAGCATTTATTGCTTCAACCAACCACTATCTCCATTCTATTTGAAAAAATATGGAAAGTTCAGATGCAGATTGAATATCATTATTATTACTAGTTTCAAATTTAAAGAAAGATCATTCAAATACAATATAGTATAAGAGCTAGCAACGTTTTTGAGAGAAAATTTCAGGTAGGTCAGTTTTTAGATATGCTATCTCTCTCACTCTCCCGGACGTCATACGGCCTATCTGGCTGGTGGTAGTGGTTCATCAATGTGCATCCTACCTGTACAGGTAAAATATCGATTTATCAAATCATTTTAAGAAGTTTTTTTTTATTTTTTTATTGAATTTTTTGCGACTTGAATCTTTCATTGCCAGATATATTCATTGTTGATTAAACAGCAAATTAATTTTAGGTTTTTAGATAATTGAATAACATCATATAAAAATTTCAGCAATACTGAAATATTTTGAGAACTAATTTTTTTTTCAAATCAAAATTAGCGTCTGCCACGGTTTAATCAATAATAAAAATATCTGACAATAATATTCATGTTGCAAAAAGTTCAACAAAAATAATGAAAGAAAAACAAAACTTCTTAAAATGATTTGACAAATGGATTACCTAAAAATTTTTACCTGTACAGGTACGATGCGCACTGATGAACGCAACCAGTACCAGCAGCCAGATAACCCGTATGACGTCCGAGAGAGTGAGAGAGCTAGCATATCTAAAAACTGGCCTACCTGAAATGTTGTTTTCCCGACGTTACTCGGGAAAACTTTTCGCTCTCGTACAAATTTTTTTTTCTGAAACTTTATTATAACGATTCACTACATTTTACATTCCAGAGTTCTTATATCCATAGTACATGATAAAGGAAGTTAGAATACATCACATTCAATGTCTTGATTTTGAGAAATCGGTGTTCTAAATTAAAAAGAAAATCCATAACATAATTTTTGTGGTTAGTAGTGTAATAGTTAGTCCGAAGAGCTGGGTTTATGTTCTGAATACATTCCTCTTCGAGACTTTCATTCAACAACTGATCCATAGACATAAACAAACGTCCATGCTCAACCAAGGAATCGAACACATTATTCTGCTCCTCAAATCCTTGAATGTGAATGCATTGAAATTTTTATTATTTGCTCAATGATAATTCCGACTGTCCTGAGCTTCTGGGTAAACTTAATTTCTTCCTTCCTAATGTCAACCATAATAAGTTGACATTATCCTCCGAGTTGTACTAGAATAAGCCAGACATTTTACTCAAAAACCACAGAACCAATCTTCTCGCGCACTCTCCGCTTAGCCTTGTGTGTTCTACTACAAACCAGGTATTAAGCTGCTGTGATTTGCACTGTGACACACTTGTTTCTATTATAAATGTGTATCTGAATCTTTACTGTGAGGTATATTGATTTCTTCCGAATGGAGTTCTGAGTGATTTGTTTTCTTGATTATTATTATAATTGAACATTTAGATATTGACATTATAGATTTAGATTATTATATTTGATAATGTTTTTTATTATTATAATCACTTCTTTATTGTATATTTATGTTATTATTGATATTTTTAGTAACCATATTTATTCATTATGTATTATTCTGTAATTGGGTAGTTACCTGTTGGAAATGTATGCTTATTATTATTATTATTGAACTCTATATAATTCAACCATTCGATCCAAATGAGCTTGTGACACTTCACTTATATAATGTGAAGTATTTCCTGGAAAATAAATGGAACTTTTTTCGTTCACTCAAACAATTTGATGATTTTTAGATTGAACCATAATAAGTTTAGATCATTCAAAGTTTCGTCATAAATACTGTGTAGAGGTCTCCTGTTATTCAAAATAATTCACCCAAACTGACAAAAGTTGCATAATATTCAACGTATAATATTCAACTGTAACGATAACAAACATTGTCGTTAAGCGTAAGATATAGATTTATTGATGAAGGTCACACTCGGACACGTGCTTTATCTCTACTTAGAAATTCCACATCATAAATAACTATTAATTTGAATAAAATTTAGGATGAAAATTTCCGTCGAGCGCTGTTTATTCATATCTTTGATTTTTCGACAAAATTTTAGCATGCAGCCACTAAATCCTGAAATTTTTCACTTATAGGAGGATGATTCAATGCAAAACATGTATTCTCATTATAAAGATCCTTAAGTAGTCGTATAATACTAAGAGGTTAAAAAAAATTCGGAAATTTGATCCATGTTCGTTAGTGGTTAATCAAAATCGCATCAACTGCTAAAAACTGCGATAGAAAATAGCGCTCATTTCTTTCTGTATTTGGGATAGAATACTTTGTGCGATAACCATCATGTATCGTTTTTCGAACCACTAAACGGAGTACATTGAAGTGCATAAAGTTGATTTATTCTTTTCTTGTATAGACGTCAATTATTATATTTTCTTTGGTCTTCTTGAATAACTCACAGAAGAGACAATCAACAAATTAGAATGAAACTTTGAAATTGTATTCTGATTTCGAAAAATTGAATCAGAACAGGACTGATAATGTCTTCAAGAAAGAACCCATAATGAAAATTAAACTGAAAAATTGTATCAAATATGGTCGATTTTTGACCACTGGACAACCTCTAGTCTACAAATACGACTGGGCCAATTTAATAAAAGATTGAATACTGCTATTGGTTTTATAAGTTGAAATAATTAACTACTTCTATCGATCACTGGCTATTGGTCATGCAGCTATTAAATCCTGAAATTTTTCACTTATAGGAGCGATGATTCAATGCAAAACAGTTAATATTTTTAAAAATTCACCAAATCTAAGAGTACCAAGATTTTCATAGAGCAATCTTCATTCATATCTTCGATTTTTTGACCAAACATTTGTATGGAGCTAATAAATCCTGAAATTTTCCACTTATAGGAGAATGATTGAATGCAAACAGTTAATATTTTTAAAAATTTACGAAATCTAAGACTATCACTGTATTTTGTGTTATGAAGTGTATCTGGAATATTTTTCATGAATTAGCAGAATCTTTTCAATTGAAATATTTCAGTATTATCAAAATTTCAGTTTCATCAAAATAAAATGACTAGATTCTTAAATTTCGAATATTAGAAAATGGTTTCAACTTCTTATCATTAAATAATATTTCAAACCGCGAAACTAGTAATCAACGAAAAGTTTTCACTGATTTTAGGATTACAATTTCTCATAATATTACGTAATCGTTCTAAATAGAAGATAACAAAGAAAAGTCTTCCATTTTTAGAAATATTTCACGTTTCATGTTGATATTCTCAAATTCAAAATTCAAATTTTATTCATAAAATGAAATTTTTTATACTACGGATCATTTCACGCACTCAAATGTATGATTCGTAATATGCTGCGATTCCACGTTGATTTTTGGAATACAGATATTCCACAGAATGATTTTCCTCAAGCGAACTACCCTTTAAAAAATCGCATTCATTTTGGAAGGTAGCAGATTTTATGCAAATTTCTGAAGCGCCACTTGTCCCTTCGAGCGTTCTAAAGTTCATCATTCCATGGCCAAGCGTTGTGTTTCAGAATTTTGAGGCGTATCTAGGAGGCCGTATTCAATTTCGTAACGCAGAGTTGGCTTCAGTTATTATTATAATCATATTTTCAATTCAATAAACGTAAATAATTGAATTCAACTCTATATTCAATATTCATCAGATATTATTGAGTAAAAAAGATCGAACAAATCGAAAGTTATAATTAGTGACTTGATAAATGAAATATTCATTTCTTCTTGTAGAAAAGTCACCACAATAACTTCACCGAAATAAACCCCATGCACCCCAAGTTTATCTCTTGAAAATGGTGTTACACCCTGAAAAAATTGTCAAGGGACTGAATATTTTTTATGGTACCAAGCCGAGTGTTTTTCATTTGATATATTCAAAAATATTGACAATATGAATTGACATTATTTCATATTGGACTTTCTCTAATTTCTCTTGTTAGTACACAGCAAAACAGTATTGGTTCATTGTTGTGTTGATGTGATGTTGTGAGAAGTTTAAAAATCCTATTATTATTATTGTTATTGATACGAAAATGATGCGTCAAAATATTGTCAGTGTCAAGTAAGAATCATGACGACGAAAAATCTTTTAGAATTGAGTTTTCAATACAAAAAGATATTCAGGTTCCAACGAAATAACGAACTCAGGATTTCCCATAAAATTGATAAGGAGATTCAAAGTAGAAGTATTGGCTACGAAAATACGAACCTCCAGTTCAACTATAGAACTGGCAGGTTAATCACTTTCGATAACTCAAACGTGTTGATAAGTGGAATTACTGCTAATACGACTGATTTGAAATTACTGGAACTGTTACATTTCCTTGTTCTATGAGTGTCGCCCTCAGTTTCACAAGAGATGAATACTAATAATACTCGTAATAATAATAATGAAAATATTTTTTAGCTGAAGATATACAAAAAATCTACCTATTTTGAACTGTTAATTTTTAATTATATACATACCTATCTCATTATTTAAAATATACTTTTTGAGATCACGCTCAAATATCTTAATACTAGTACTTGTTTTCAATATATTTGGTAAATTATTGAAAGCCTTAAATCCGTCATAGTATATGCTATTTTTGGATTTAGAGAGCTTACAACTTTGGATATAAAAACTATCAGTATTTCTATAAGTATTTCCTATGCGCATCACTGACATATGTAAAATTTAATTTATTACATTACATGGAAGCAACTGATTCTTTATTTTAAATATGAATATATTATGAACCAATGAGTATTCTTTGTTTTACAGACATTTGTTCCAAAGAGTTCAGCATAATTTTGACAAGGGTATACCTATTGCACTTCAAAATGCTCTATTCTGTAACTTTTGAAAATTTTTAATTTTTTCTTTAGTCAAACCAAATAACTATGTGGTGCAATATTCAAAATGTGGTAATATTAGAAACATGAATAGTGTAGAACAAATAATACACCATCATTCAGGGTTTTCGAAAATATTCAATCAAGAAAATTTGTTCCCAGATGCTTCCAAGATTGTCTGAGAGTTATATCTAAATAATGTTTTCTTGAAACAGTCTGCTCCAACGCGCAGAGCAGTATCGATATATTGAAGAAAAATTCAATGAAAGACAATATTGTAATGAATCAAAACTGGAAATTTCGAAACGACACTTTTTTCAGAACATAAATAAACCGGCTAGTTAAATAAATAGCAAAGCTAATTGACTTTTCCAAAATGAACGAAAACTGTTGACAAATATGAAACAAGATAACATCAACTTAACATGAAATTTCAGATGGAGTTTCATCGCTTCTATTGAAGAAAACCAAATAAATTCTTACAGAAAGGTTTGGCGGAATGTTAGGCTCACAATATCTAAAGAATTAATTATAATTAACTCAAATGAAATAAGTCCGATCATGTTGATATAATATATGAAGTAAAAACATGGGATGTTATTACTATCATAATTCTCTTTATTTACCCTTCTTATCTGAACGTTATTTGAGATACGATTTCGTTTTATTATCTCGAACATCCTAATAATCATTTGTACCATTGTCAATGTTGATTTGTAGAGTAAACACGGTTATTACAGCTTTAAATGGTGATTTGAGTCAATAGATTAGATGTAGAATACCTCCTAAACTTTTTCAAGTAGATTTGTGTATCTGAAATTAAGCAATATAGACATGGCCTGTTACTAACAATCTCATCGAATAAATAATGAAAAAACAATCCAATTTAAGATAATATGTATTACTCGTGTATATTCATGTCATGGCCAAATCAATCTGACTTACTCAAATTATGAAAAATTCAAATATTGATATGGTCGGTGTAAGATGCTAGGTTAGCTTAAAAGTCCCTAAAAGTAGCGACTAAATAAATTAACCGACTTGGTATTACATGGATCTCACAACTTTTTAAGGTAGAATAACTGAATTTTTTATCGGTTTTTTTTTATAGCTACTCATTGTTTTTTGTGAATTTTTTTTGTAGAATATTATTTTATATATAAACAGGTACGCTAATTCATTTACTGCAAATATACTCTTTTTATCCTATACTAGCGACCCGCCCCGGCTTCGCACGCCGCAAACGCTACGCCCCGCAATTTTTAAATCTGTAATATCTTCGAAAATATTCACTTAAATCATACGGTGTAAAGGGCCATATATATCTATATTAAATGAACAATGTATTCAAGGTATTTAATTGGTTAAGGATTAATGCTGTATGGGTTAAAATCGCTTCGAAAATTAGCCATTATTTGTCGCAAAAAGTAAATGACAAAAAAAAGTTATTGTGGGTTATCCATAAGAGATAGACATATACCATCACGGACTTTTCTGTAGACCTTTTCAATGTGTACAATACTTAGTACATTATTTTGATAAAACTCGTAGGGTTCAGCCTGCGTTTGCAATGTAAGCGGAAAAATGTAATTATTTACGACATCACATTAGAAACCTCAAAAATAACAGTACTTCTCCACTATTTAGTGGATGTTATTATACATATAAACCATCCTCTTGAATCACTCTATCTATTAAAAAAAGTCGCATCAAAATCCGTTACGTAGTTTCAAAGATTAAAGCGTACAAAGGGACAAAGGGACAGAAAAAGCGACTTTGCTTTATACTATGAAGTGATATTTATATGCGAATACGAAAAGTATTAATCAGCTGATATATTTAAAAAACTGGACCAAAATAACAAAATAATTTAGTTTTCCTCGATTTATATACTAAACACTATTTGTAATTTGAATTCGAAGCTTCTATTTCTACTAAAAGTGTCTTAGAGTTTTGATAATTATCGGTCAGTCAGTGAGTGACAAAATTAAGAAACTTTGACTAGTTATAATTCTTGAAGCACTGGTTCAAATTGAATGAAATTTAAAATGAACCGACATTAATCAAGCCTGCTTGGTTTCGGAAAATCAGACTTCTAATTTTATCGACAATGAACTCCTTCGAGAAAAGGATAGTACGGCCGTACCGCGTTTTTACACGACTTGTTAAAGTTGCTTTTACAGATTGTTAAAGTTTCATAATATATGGCTTCCAAAATCAAATCAACATGTATTGAAAATTGTACAATAGTAAGAGAAAAAATTCAATTTACTCAAATTTTCTGCTATAACTGTACAAACATATTCTAAAGTGTATTTGTGGATGTTTCCATACACTAACAAGGTCTGGAAACGTCAAAATTTGCAAAATGCAACATGCTATTTTTGACGTAACATTGACAATTCCGTAAAATAATAATAATATATTTATTCCCAACAGATATGCATCCAATTACAGAGAAAAAATAATAAATTGTACACAAATAAAAATAAATAAGAAAAAATGAAAAAAAAACAAAAAAGAGAGTATAAGCGAATATATACAATGAAAAAATTAAATTAAAATAGATTGAAATACCATTACAAAGTTACTTATGGTCAGGAGAAGTTGACCATATAGTAACGAAATATATTTGATGAATAAAAATTAAATTGAAACCGATTGCAATAGTAATATATAGTAAACAAATGAAACGAACTAAAATTGAAATATTATTTATAACTAAGTCATATGTAGACAACAGAAGTTTATGAAAATATCACAACATCCCATTGCGCTGTTCTGAGTACCATGTCAAAGTGAGTGATAGCCGATGAAAATAGACATCACATCGACCACAACACCCATCATAAAGATTATATATACATAAAAAATGCGTATCGACCTTCACTTTTTACAATCTTATCGAAATGGTACAACATGAAATCAGTTGAACAAGCATTCTGAGGATTTTAAATGTAGGTAGCAATTGAGGTAACGTGTAGGAACACTTACAATTATTATTACAGCCTTATTACATCGAATCCTTGAAATTCAAACAAGAAAATTTTAATGGAGACCAGTTCCTTAATGGTTTGTTTTCGATGTTTTATTCCGTTTCATATGGCGATATATGTATGAAAGAATGCGAGACGAATTTTTTATAGTAATATTGTAATTTTGAAACAATTACTGAATTCACGGTCAAGTGTTCTTTCAAATATAGAACACACTTTTTTGGCGGCGGATTCGAACTTCGAACCCAGCTCATCTGATTCACATATGTACTGTTATTCAGTCATCCATTTCACAGTAGCGAGAGTTTGTTAGCGAGACTTGTACGAGATGTGAAATTATTTTGTTAAAACATAATTACCTAAAAATACATATATATGTATTTTCCATAAAATGTCAATGATAATGCATAGGGAAAAGAGGGTCCTCTAATCGATAAAAATTGTAATTTTCCAACAGTAATTTCCTGTAGTAATAAAAAGTTGAATATATATCGATCAATAATTACTTCAGTACCCTGATAATCACCGTTAATCTAATAATAGTCAGTTGTGAAATAAAATATTAAATGAATTCACTAGTTAGATATAAAAATTCGAATACGAAATAGAAACTTATTCACAAAACGTTCATTGAAAATTTTCGCATACTATAATAAGATAACTCAGAACAACTGTTAAGTTACACAAATCCAGTGAATTTAAAAATCTTTGAAGAATACAAAAAGTGTTTTGCAGTATAGTATCATACGAAATAAAACATGCACTCTCGTGTCGATTTGACTATATATATATATATATATAATAATTTTTTCAGGTTGGCGGCGGCACTGGTTGGTAATGGCATCCAAACTTCATCTGTCAAAGTGAAAAAACGAGCACCGATTGTAAATTGTTGAAATTTACTATCAAAATTGAAAAAATCAAAAATCAGAGGCTCATTTCTGGCTTAACGGATATGTAAATAAACAAAACTGTCGCATCTGAGTAATGAATATATATATATATATATATATATATATATATATATATATATATATATATATATATATATATATATATATATATATATATATATATATATATATATATATATATATATATATATATCATAGAAGAATTACCGATGCATCCCGAAAAAACAGTTTGGTGTGGTTTATGGGCTGGTGGAAGAAACGATACCGTCAACGGCGAACGTTATCGAGCCATGATACGCAACTTTTTTTCGCCCCAGTTGGCCGAGTTGAACTTGGTTGACATGTGGTTTCATCAAGACGGTGCCACATGCCACACATCTCGTGAAACAATGGACATGTTGAAGGATGAATTTGTGAGCAGCTTATCTCTCGAAATGACCTTGTGAATTGGCCGCCAAGATCATGCGATTTGACGCCTCTGGATTATTTCTTGTGAGGTAAAGTAAAGTCGTTAGTGTATGTGGACAAGCCGAAACGATTGAAGCCTTACGCGTAATTCGTGGGATACAGGCCGAAATGCTCGAAAAAGTTATGCAAAAATGGACATTCCGAATGGACCATTTGATACAGAGCCGCGGACAATATTTACATGCAGTTATCTTTAAAATGTAAATGGCAAAGGCCAAGTTATCAATTTCAAAGAAAATTTTGAATATATGATGCAAATCAAGTGTTTAATTCGATTAAAAAAACTACATATAAAAAGTATATATGAATATACTTAGTTACCAGATTAACGATAAGTTCTCTCACTGATCTTGTCACAAGAGAGCGATCTAGAATGCTCGAGAGAGTTTATGTCGTTTGTTCGGTAGAGGGAGCTCACGTATTAATGTTCCCCTCATTCTAAAGATAAGACCTAGGGGCGGTTGAAAAGTAATCGAAACTTGATTGCCAGATTTATACCACTGAGGATTCTCTATAAGCATGAAACAATTGTATGGTATTTCCATTGAACAAGTTCGATAATTTTTCGGAAATCACCTAATATTCACTCTCGTAATATAGAATCTGAACTTTATTTTTGTTGACGTTTCGTTGTATTATTAATTTTCATATTGAAAGGAGCCTGTTATTACTAAAAACATTCAAAATGAACAGGCAATAATTCAATTTAATATATATATATATATATATATATATATATATATATATATATATATATATATATATATATATATAAATACTAAAGGTTTAATTTTTTTAAACTAAAAAATGTAACAAATATCCTTCACTCAGATTCTAAATGAATTCTTCATCAGCAGTAAACATATTTTGTAATCCCAACGAAAGATAAAGATAACCACTGGTAACTCCACAAATTTACGAAATCGTTTACATGATAAGTATGCTCAATTTTTGATGACTATCGAGTTATAATTGCCTATTATTCATTCATTAAGCACGTAGTATTAGTATATAAAAAATTTCAGGATATTGATTGTATGCTCTTAATTGCTCGTCATTAATGTTTGAAAGTTTCACGTCCAGGTCTCTTAACAAAATGAATAATTATGCATTCATCGCTTCTTATAATAGTGATGTCTTCACTTGGTTGAAATCATCACAATATTCTTAGAAAATGTTATGCTGAATTTTCATAGTTTTATACATTACGACGAACATTTCAAGTTGTGGCTTGTCAGAAAACGTTACATCTATTGAGCCAAAATATTTCCAATTCTAATGATAATTCGAATCGAACAGGATTTCTAATGTTTTTAATAATTTTTCTTTTTTATATTCACCACATTCGAACAAAAATATGTTCTATATAGTTCAATAACAGTGACGATTGTAAGTTCAAATAGCGAATCAATTATTAACAATTAAACTCGCAAAATACAATATTCCCTGAAAATTTCTTCGACACAAAAATTAGATATAAAAGCTAGTTTGTTTTTCTTGAAATGTCATAATTCTTTAAAAACAGAACAAACATCAGAGATTTATTGAACTTTGAAATACTTACTCATATATATTAAATTTGATAATGATACTTTAAGACGGACATTTCACAGGCTGTGGTTTTGTCAGAATATGTTAGATCTCCAGCACATTTTTACTGATTTTTACTGATGATTATATCCACCTTGATTAAACAAAAAATGTTCTACATTTCAATCGCAAAAAAAAATCATGGAGTTTTCCAAAAATTATGAACCTCAACTCACTCTTTCAGGATCAGCTTTTTGACAATTTTAGTTGCAAAATACCAATTCGACTTGATTTGAAATCAATAATATTGAAAGTCTGACCTTTTCATGCCTAAAATATCAGAATATCATAAAAACAGTTCAAAGTAAAGTAAATACATCAGAGATTCATCAAAAATAACAGAAATGAAATCGAAATACTAAAGGTAATGTGTAATAATACTACATCTAAAGTGCAGAATGTGCATCTAAAAGAACAAATCTACTCAGAGCTGTCCCACTACCTCCACAATTCATTGCTAATTACTATAGTAAATGGCCATTACATACAAAGCAACTGGAGTACAATAAGTTAACAAGTTTTCGAAATGATATCTTATATTAAGACCCACATTATGCTTCATAATACGTCAAAATTAACTGAAGTACTCGTGAACGCGCCAGTACTGAAGGTACCCATGGTACTCAAGGTAATCAAAACTACTTGTCAATTGCAAAAATTCGTGAAAAGCAGGTATACTCTTGATGTTCATCAATGGTGGAACTTGAAAGATATCATTATCAATGGTGATCAAACAGGGAGCAAAGAGTCAAAGTAGTTGCCACAATTATAGAGCTGAACATAAGAACGAAGACATAAGTACTGATGTAACCGAATGAAGCGAAAGAAACAAATGAGTAAACATGACTCCGATATTCTAAACACTCTGCTCATTGGTGATGTAATTATTTATACAATATCGTAGTGTACTAGAAGTACCAATATAATAAGTGATGCAGATATCATTGAAATAATATTACGCATATATCGAAAGAGCAAAACATATATACACAAGCTTTCTATATTTTTAATCATTGTAATCTTCAAAACAAATATTCTAAATAATAGTAATGCCATAAATTTATGAAATACCTGTTTGTTAGAAAGAAGAAAATATACAGATTAATTCGTTCCAACTAATAAAGACGAATACTACAGTGAAAAATTAGTATAAAGAAAAGGAAGAACAGTAACCCAAACAAAGAAATACTTTCAGAGTTCGTACTAATTCAAATTTCTACAAAATGAGTTAGTCTTCTGGAGAAAAAAATATGCCATACCAGATTCCATACTAGTATCCTGCTGTGGTTCGTTTTTGGAAGTACGAGGATTATCTGTAACGAATATCAATTTTAGAGCTAAATCAGAAAATCAAAAAAAAAGATTATAAAAAAACAGTGAGCACAAGTGTACCAATTTCAAGAAAATAGGCAATCTCGTAGTTAATCAGACTTGCCACTATATACATAAATCACAACTCGATCTTCTCCGTGCATTAAATTTCGTGAATTATTGATTCTAGGCACGTAACACATACAATATCTGTTCCATACTCGAAACTAGCTGAAATGAACAGAATACTGTCAGGAATATAATGGGAAGGTTCTGGTGCAATCAAAAGGGACTAAAATACAAAGAAACGTTGAGATTTCGAACAATATTCATTAACAATCGACCTCTACGAAGTCAATCAATATATGATAAATGAATAGAAGTATTTTGAATGTCATAAAATAATCGATATTCAACCGAATTATGTATTCAAACGTAAGTGTTACTAGTTATAGTTTAATACCTACATTATTTGATTGATTACAACAAAATAGCTGTAGATTTCCTTCATAAAAATTCCCATTCTCATAAATAACGCAATTCCCATAAAATCTCCACATATCGAACAATATTTAATACTTTTCGAATATCAAAAGTACAGAACTATTCATTCGAATTAAAAGGGAGGATTCGTCTTTATTCTAATACATAAAATAATTATTAATACCAGAAAAAAAAATTTTCATTGAAATGCTCATAAAAGCTTTTTCAACACGAAATTGAGATATATAAGATTTTACTCCTTTTAGATTGTTCTTTCGAGACTGTGTTAAGATCATCCGATTTGCTCTATAAAACTAGCAACATGGTCTTTCGATATAATATTGCGTGAATAGACATATAATAACGTTTTCTTCGTTCACGATGTAATCCAGAATATTTCAATTTTGATTGCACATGCATATATTCGATCTAAATTCTCTTTGATGCAATCACTTGATGAGTGTAACTAAGCTTGTGAATTAAAACTTTTGAGTGCTTCTTCATATAGAGAAGAGAATTCTATTTTCATTTCTATACTTCCGGGCGTAGAATTTGATCAAGCAAATAACTAAGTATATCTTGTTTCTAGGAGAGAAAGCATCTTCTTTCTGGAAAGGAACATCATGTAATTTAGATAATAACAATTGACAAAACACTGTATCTACAGTGAGTGAAAATGATAAATTAAACGTATATTCTAAGGTTAATGAAACATGAACAACCCCTGAGGAAAAACTCTAATATCATTTAAGAATCACTAAAAGATTTCACAGCACATACTGATTTTCATTAGTTTCACCGCACTTCTTATAGTCATTGATTCTATACAGAAATCGTATTGAATCGATAAACACTGTATCGTCTCTATCGACATCCATCTGTCTCTATCGACAGCCTCTTCTGGAAAACAGTTTCAGGAGAAATTGCAAAAGAAATTAACGAATTAGAAAAAAAATAGAAAAAAACATCTTAAAACAAACTAACAGTGCATTATATTCGTCTATCAGCTTTTCTACTCTTGTTGAAGTGAATCTGTGAGATCTGTGGTATGCGCAAGTATAATGTTGAAAATGGTGAAATTCAATGATGGGCAACTATCAGCCTTATAAAATAGCAGTAATTGATTGGGATCATTTAACTTTTCACTCATCAAAAAACAGGCGAAAAGATATATATACAAAAGAACATCGAATCGGACCTTGAGGTATCCCAGAGTTCACGTGATGTGGTGCAAGATTTGCAATATCAGTAACAACACGTAAGTACTGGCTTTTAATGTGAAAAGCTTTCAATTTAACCATTCGGGCTGAAAATTTAACGAAACTTTAGACACATAAAATTGATGTGGGAATATGAAGCTCATCCTCTTCATAAAATGCGAACATAAAACTTTTCAAAATGTAATACCTCTAATAGCAGATTATATTTCATGAAATTCTCTCTCGTATAAAGGCTATTGAAAAATTCTCGTTTAACTCTAAACTTTGTATCCGTTATATGTTAACGAGATTTTTTCATTCGCATCCTGAGGCCTGAAAACCATTGTTAAAATTGAAAATGAATGAAAATTGCTAATTAATCTTAACCTGATCCGAGTGAAGTGCTCCCAATATAATTTAGGTGTCGAATCTAATCTCAACTCCAGAATTCAACACTTCAAAACAGCCTTCTTGTTTTATTAAATTTCGCTTTCTAATTTTGTTGAAACAAGGGTGTTGCGCCTTCCCGCACTTTCCAATTTGCTTTCGTCAATTTCTCAGATCCATTTTCGCAAATTACATCAAGAACCTCTTCAATATCGGAAATTCGCCAGAAAGTGGAATTATCTCGTTAAGTTGAACGCATTACTTAAGGCTAATAAGCCGAAAGGTGAGTGCCACGTATATGGATACAATACAGGAACGATATGAATCGAAATCCGGCTGATCACGGATACTCTCCATAGATGGGGACGCTTTCGTAGAGTGGTTACGTCTTATGAAACTATTGAAAATCGAATTCTGCGCAAGAAAGAATCAGAGAAGATGGTAATAATTGATAATTGATGAGGCCGATACTTGATATAAATCGATAAACATAATAAAACAATTGTTAAGTCAAGATTTACACATAAAAGAATACTGCATGACGCACGTTTCGATGAGATTCACCTTTTTCAAATGCTACGTGTAGACTGATGACATTTCTCGAATACATACAATAGGTAAACTTAAATTATGAATACAGAAAAACAGGTAGATAACATGTAGAAGGATCAATTCATACTGAACTACTATATAGTAAACTAAGTAATTTTGAAAAGATTGAGAAGGGGGCTTGAGGTATGATCGATTTGGCTGTTCAACAGGTTGCCAGAATATTTGTATTTATTAATTTGAAGTGATTCTAACAAATTAAGCTTCATTCCCTTATTTGCGGTATTCAAAATTTCGAAATCGGAATTAAACCCCATTGGCATTGTCACCACATTAGTAGTCAATTTATTATTGGTATAGATATGTAGATGATATTATCTGTTGTTTCACTGGTACTCTTCGGCAACTCGACACTTTTCAGACATTCATTAATTCGTTACACCCTAAAATTACATTCACTTCGAACTTGAGAAAGAAAACTCTATTAACTTTTTAGATCTTAAAATAATGAAACTGGATAACAAATATATTTTTTCAATTTTCCATAAACCATCACATACAGATAGTATTATACATAATACTTCCATACATCCATTTCAACACAAAATAGCAGCTTTCAATAGTTTGATACATCGATTGGTAAATATTCTTTCTAAAACCAATTTCAACACCGACAAAAATTTAATTAAGCAAATAGCCGTGAATAATGATTACAGTCCTGAAATAATAGATAATATGATATTAAAGAAAAACTTCAAAAAGGCGATTGGTATTGTTTATCCCCTAGTCAAAAACAATATCCACTATAACAGTCTTACATACATCAGTAATTCCAGTGAAAAACTCAAATCTCTTCTTTTTAAGTTGAAATCAACTACAGGTTGCCAATGGCATTGGCAACCTGTAGTTGGTTTAACGAATTCAGTTTATTATTTGACGGTTTTGACCGTAAGTTTCAAGCTTTTTGATGATTTGAGGTATTATTCAATTCTACTTATCAATAAATTAAACACCTTTTAAAATTCCACCAATATTTTATATATCGTCCACTGCAATATTGTATCGGTATACAATACCGAATAGGTGGATGCGCCACTGTACATTATTGTAGTGGACAATATATAAAATATTTTTGAAATTTTCAAAATGTGCTTCATTTATTAATGAGTTGACACTGAATACTACAATATTGTTTAGGTATACAATACCGAATAGGTGGATGCGCCACTGTACATTATTGTAGTGGACAATATATTTTAAAATATTTTCGAAATTTTAAAAATGTGTTTCATTTATTAATAATTTGACATGGAATTTCAACACGTACCTACTCCTTCAATCATCAAATCCATTTTGTTACTACTAAATTCAATCCGATTCGCGATATACCATTTTAAACGCATGTCGGAACGCAGGGTGAAAAATATTCTAAATGTAGCATTAATATGCATCATGACTGACCGTAGTGAATTACTCTATTATACCGCTGAGACTGACTTAAATATGCAGATGCATATAATCCTGTACATAGCAATCATGAGTTACTGAATGATTGTGACCTACACTCACCGATAATTAACATCAATAATGAATCACCAAAATTGCTATTTTAACAATAGTCAAACTACTCAATATCACTACTATGAGAGTCCCTGTTTAAGCGGACGATTTTTCTTGAGCTGAACTTTTGCTTATTTATTCACTTGTAGAAAAGCGACATTAATAGCCGAACGCGGAAAATTTTCTTGGCTCAATACATCAAGTTCTACGTACAAATGCAATACTCCACTCTGAAACCGGGGAATCACCAATCTCCGTTTTAGCGCGGACCTTATCTTTTTCTGTCTATGAGTTCCTCGCAAGTACTGCTTAGTTCGCTAGTAGTTGTTTTTCATTACTCAAAGAATGCATGATGTAGCTTTATGAAATGACGCTTATAAAACGTCCAAGTTCATATAAAAAAGAAAATGTTAATGTAGTGTAGGAGGAACATTTGTCAATTTGAAAAATTGAGAATAAGGGAAAAATTCATTATGAAAAAACTCAATACTGGAAAAGTGGAGAATAACAAAAATATTCGTCTACAGTGGGAGTCGAACAGCAAAACAAATCGAAACGATTTTTCAAAAAGTAACGGACTTCTCAAACTGAAAACACAAGCTTTGTATGGTTTTCTGCTCGTATCCTGGAATTTTGATATATTGGAGGAGCATTCTGGAATTTGTATCAAGAACCTCAATTTTAAGGAGAAATGAGATGGATTAGATCAGGGGTCCTCAACCAATGGCGCGCCCTATTTGATGGACGTAAGCTGGATCCAAAGAAGGCTGTAGAGCGGCTTAGATATTTATTAAAATCCATAATATCGCTCGCGGCGCGAGTGATCTGCTCTGTGTACTGACCATTTTGAATATGAAGGGGGCGTAGTATTAGAGCGTAAATTTCATGAAGTCACAAAAAATAATAGGTTGGGAACCTCTTCGTTTGATATATGAGCTTAATTTTTCAATTTGTCAACTAGTTATTGACAATTTGGATATATATATATATATATATATATATATATATATATATATATATATATATATATATATATATATGACATTATGAATATGAGGGGAATACGCGTAATATTGAGGCGTAAACTTGAGGCGGGCTCACAAAACAAAAGGTTGGGAACCTCTGTGTTAGATCGACATATGAGATTAATATATTAATTTTTCAACTAGGTACTGACAATTCGGAAACTATGTATACGACATTATGAATATGAAGGGACGTATAATATTAGAGCGTAACCTTGAGGGGGCGCACAGAATAATAGGTTGGGAACCCATGGATTAGATCGACATATTAGCTCACTTTTTTAATTTTTCAACAAGGTATTGGCAATTTGTGAACTATGTACTCGTACATGATAACTCCATCAAATAAGTCCCTTAAATGTTCAAAATACACCAAATTCTTTTGAACATCTCAATTTTGAAGCAAGCAGTCTCATACAATTAAATATAATAAATACGTAGTAAATGAAACGTTATCTAACTTGAGACATACTTCTGAGATAATTTTCAGTATAGTTACTAGAGATAAAAAAGAATAAACAAAGTTTGGAAAGTTCCATGAATAATTTGAAATTAGAAGCAAAGATAAGTTATTGATAATATCATAAATTACAGAGCTACAGGATATAGTATAAATATAGAGACTCAAGTTGTTGATGAATCACGTTGAAATAATGACACGAAGTTCAGAATTGTTGAATAATTTTGTGATAATAGAAAACTTGAGAAATTTCTTTTTATGTACAATTTGGCCTGCAATGAGAATGTTCAAATTTTCATAACGCAAAATGGAATACCTACTGATAGCGCTACATGCTTTTCAGTTACATTATCGGGGTACTTTCGTTAATATTTTTCACAATGTTTAACTCCGTACCTGTATTCGAATACTTCCTAACTTGTTTTTAATTGTAACCTCCGAATATTAAGTTTCAATAAATAATCTACAATCTAAAATGCGGCCAAATTTCAACGGCAAATTTTCAAAATGTTACTTTACAGTATATTCAAGAAATATTGTTTTCTCCTCTGATTTTCGAAAAACTCTTGTTTCCATAGAGGGAGGAAAAATTTTTCGACAATCAAATTCGTTGTTTGTCGGAACTATTATTGAGCTATCAATGTGACTACCAATGTCATTCTGCATTGTGGCTTCATTGAAATGACAACGCGTTGCAAGCAAGACGATTCTATAGTTATTGAACGATTTTCTTTTAATGTCCACGACCCAAATAATTCAAACATTTATCGACTTCTTCATGAAATAGGCACACTGAGAGGAAATAGGAAAATCACACAGAAAGAGGAAAATCAGTGACTGTAAGAAGAGTAAACTTGGAACAGTATGGATGGAACTTATGTTACTGCTGAAGGTGATAGAGAAATATCCTGGTATTTATATATATGGGAAAAATTGCAAGAAATTCAGGCCTATTACATGTAAGTTTTCGTTAACGTATTGCATTAGGTCAATGGATACTCCTAACATTTATTCCCATCCCTTTATTCCTGACACATATTGCTTTTACTCGTCAGCCAGTGTCTCAGGAAATGCAATAATCAATAATAACCATGTGTGGACCAATGAAGATCCGCAAGAGTTATGGGATATAGTTTACCAACTCAATTTATGTTCAATGTTTGGGTTGAAATTGTGGGGGATTAACTAATTAGGCCTGTATTCCTACCCTAAATACTCACTGGCGAGTTGTATGGCAATTTATGCAACGCTGCCTGAGATTATGTGGGATTTACAATATTTGACAAGAATTTCAATATGGCTTAAGCACAATGATGAACTACCGCATTTCATTTCGGTTACCAACATTTTCAACAGCAACAAGGCGCAAGTATGACCTCGTTAATACCCTGAATATGAACACTTTTTTGAACAGTTTTTCTGGAGGCCCTGAAGTGATAAGTTTACACGAAAGGAACGATTGCAAAATCCAATAATTGCTTATTATTAAATGAACTGCCTAAGACTTGACGTCACACAATGGAATGGAGCCAATACTGGCTCTAAAAAAATTTATAACAATAAGGTCCATTAAGAAATATGTCACTCAGTGTTTTCTCATTTCTCTCGATACAATAAGACATCTCCTTCATATATTTTGTTTTGGAACCTGTGTTGCTAAGAAAACGTTTCTGAACTATCTAATTAAACTTACTCTGTAAAAACTGATAAGATTTGCTTGAAACAGGCTCTTTAAGCGAAATAAACGAATTGAAGTTCTCATTGTATCACCAAAAACGAGGAAACGCTAAATTAAAATATTCTCAAGGGATTTTAGACTAATAAACTCATCTGCTTGGAGTCAGTATAAGCGCTTCACTCATTCCGGTGACATCAGACTCAAACAGTCCATTATAAACAATCTTGCCGTGTTTGGAAAGATTCTGAAATCAGTGATGAGAAAACCGGACGCTTATATCCAGACTAGAGGAAAAACAATTCGAATTTTTAGTGTAGATTGGCCAATTTAGCATGTACTATTCGATAAAGAAATGTTCTTACTAGAACAAATTGTAATCGACATATATCTTCCAAACTAACCAGAAGAAGTTTTTGGAAATAATAATAATAATAAATAGAACGTTATTAGTACCCCATTACAAAATTCATACATACATGGTGTTGCTTACATTTTTTAACATACTTTATTCAAATTGCATTAGTATAACATTACATACTATAGAGTACTAAGAGGTGGAATGCAGCAGGAGCCGATTAATCCAACCGAAATAAATTATTAATTTCTCAACAATTTTCTGCATAATAAAGAAAAGAAAAGAATAAAATGAATAAAAATAAATAAGACAGGTATGGAGGTTCAGTGTAGAATACATATTAATCACAAGCTCAATATAAAAAAAATTAAAAACCAGGCAGAAAAAAGGAAAAACTATCTAAAAAACAAACTCAACCATTTTCCTTCAGATGAAATTGCTTACATTTTTCTTTCAAAGCTTTCGCTTTGTAACTGAGGAATTCATTCGGGATACAATTCATTAAATTAACAATTGTATTGAAGAAAGAACGATTAAATAAGGTTCTATAAAAGCGAGGAACGGTCAACTTATGTCTGAACTTTACAGTGAGACAATGGATGTCTGAACGAAACCTGATTTTACGGTGTAAATAAGATGGCTTTTTCAAGCCCCTGTGAAAAGCATGGGTGTATGCGTTTGTCTATGGTTTAAAATAGTTTAAACATGATATATGCTGGATAATGTATATTGTTTAAAAGCCCAATTGCCGTTCGGAACCGGCGCGGCGTTAAACTGTAGGACCTATAAAACTATATACCGGTTAAAATCGTCTAATGTGCACCGACCCTTAGAGCTATAAATTCCGTTGGCAGACCATCAAGCAAAAGTGTTCAATTGTCGTTACAAAAAACCAATCATTACATCATCACCCCAGTTTCAAGGAAGTCCTGAATTGCCAACCGCACAAACTGCACAGATGTGATACTCCGAGGATTTATGAATTTTTTTATATCTGACAACGAACAACAACACGTACAGCAGATTGATGAATTCGTCCTTGAAGTCCGGATTATTCAATTGGAGAGAAAAAACGCGATTCTCATCAATATGCGCATTAATAGCGAGTGGAATAATATATAGAACTCAAGGTCGTTGCAGCATCAGTAAGTAACTCAACAATGTGATAATGACACAATCGTGACGTGTTTCTTAAAATAGCTACGATCAAAAACTGAAACAGCAGAGAATAAATCGATTAATACACGCTGAAATTGGAGGACACAAAAGAATAAAACATACTCAAAAGAATCAAAAAATCTTGTCTAATATCACATAATTATTAATTCTAATTTCGATTGTACGTCGCCAAACGTTCTCTTAAATCAGTGGCGTAGCCAGAAGTAATTTTCGGGTGCGACGAGGTTTTATAATTAATAGCGATAATTTTTAAATCTTTTTTATTTTCTGTAAGTATCAATTAAATCACAACAAACCATCAATCAATTTTATTACTTACTCTCACGAGACTTCAGAGATATAAAGGGGGAAAGGAGACATCTCGATATCCTTCAAGCTATGCATATATATACTATATATATATATATATATATATATATATATATATATATATATATATATATATATATATGATATTTCAAAATTAGTTTATTGCCTGTTTGAGATAGATATATTTTTGATACTTTTAGCAATTACAGGCTATTTTCAATGTTGAAAGCTTTATTTTTGTCGACGTTTCGTTGTATATCACAACTTTGTCAAAACATAACAGATAGTTTAAATTGAAAATAGCCTGTGGTTGCCAGATAATGATGAAATCTGATAAAATAGTAAATTAAAATGTTTTTCACATTTCTTTTTTATATTAAAGCACATCAAACATTTCTACCCTAATGCTATAGGGTAGAAATCTGTATCATGCATATACGTAGGTATTTAAAAATATAAGGGTCAACTGGCATTTAACATCACCCAACGTCACCCTCACCAACCGTAATCAACCCACAATGTCATACCAAAATAAAGTGTAGTTTTATTGATGTATTTTCAATATTTTGACGTTCCGTGGCGTTGTCAGTACAGAAAACATCATCTATGGAAAAATACTCCATAGATTATTTTGACGTAACGTTGACAGTCCGTCACATTGCATTGACTGTCCGTTACATGGTGCTGACGTTCCGTAAAATGTAGATAGACCTTTATTGACGACTACTAAGTATCTAATAAATTTTCTTTTCGTTTCATTATATGAGCTATTCGAAAAAAGTACACTCAACATAATATGAGATAATTTAATAATTTTTTTATTTATATTGGTAATCCTGTGGTAAATTTACTTATCCGTTTTTATTAAGATTGATTAACAGTAAAGCTTAAATCATCAGAATTGCAGAATACCCATTAATAAAAGAGGAACAACGAAATCTGATGAGAAAGATCAATTCGAACCGGCATCTTATTATTGAAAAATTGATAGCGGAAACAAAGTTTTTCTGCAGTTTATAGATCCGTTCAAGTATTTCATTCACAGTATAAGTGTTGATATTCAATTAATGTATATCGTTTTAAAATACACAAGAGATTAAACTATAATTAAATCTATTTCTCATTCATATTACTCACAATTTTCATAAAGAGAAATGTGGAAATTCCATTGATTGATGATGAACACCATGCTGGATGATAATTATCGGAGAATGAATATATTTGTCCGATTCGGTAGTTGGAATGAAATAACTGAAAAATTAGTATAAATGATATATAACAGCGGTCGGGAAACCGCGGCCCGAATGTTTCGCAAATACGTTATAAATATCAAAATAAATACCTTAATTAATTAGCTATCCAAATTCAACATCACATATCGCACTGAAAGCATAAAATCAGTTCGGTACCTAGTTAGATATTTTGTAGTTTTATTTTCTTTTAATGATTTATAATAAAAAGAAAATATTTTATTAGGTTGTGGGCTCAGGGCTACGCAGAATCGTGTAAGGGTAATTGTTGAGGAGTTTTCCGGGTCGAGTTAACAAGCGGAAGTCTGTATTCGGAAAGTAATCGCGTTGCGAATTCCGATACTAAAAAGTGAGGTTACAACTCAAAACGTTTTTATTCGCGAAAAATACTATTTCTTTTTTTGAGTAAAAATGGCAAGTAAAACTATGCAGCGAGCATCCCAAAGCTGAGAGGCCGTGAGAATTAAGAAGATTGGGGCAAGTCAGATGAGGTTCTAGATGAAGAAAACGATTCAAATAATGTTGTCGCAGAAGCAGCTTTAGATCGTCTTGCTTGTGGCTTGGGTGGTAAGACTATTCTTCCATTGGTACAACATCTTCCGGCAATGCTTGCTAATCCAGACTGAAAACAGAGACATGCTGCAATGATGGCTCTCAGTGCAATTGGAGACGGATGTCACAAGCAGATGGAAGATATGTTGTCCAAATAATGAATGGTGTTCCAGGAATCATGCAGGGCGCACTTAGTTATTTACAAGATCCACATCTTAGTGGATAATGCCATTGGGTAAATTGAATTAATTTGAAATGAAATTGAAAATTAAGCCTGTAATGCCATTGGGCAAATGTCTACAGATTTTGCTCCAGTTTTTCAAAAGGAATTCCATTCAACGGTTGTGCCAAATTTACTAATGAAAATAATTTTCTTTTTTTTATAAGATATGATCAATTGTACGTAAATATATTGAGTTTCTAGGGTTAATATTCCAAGTGCATTAATTTTATTTAGCCACCTTGTGGCCCTTTTCGGCCAAAACTTTGCCGAGCGATGATTAGAGAGCAATATATTGCAATTATCGCAATATAATATATGGACCCTTTATTGGAATATGGCAGTATGAAGCGGGTACGTTGATTAATACGACAATAACAGATCACAAGGGCATGTAGAACATCCTACAGTATGGTAAAAGTTACCTGTAGCACATGATTGAAGGCAATCACGTCACGATAGAAGAGCTAGAGAGCGTGCAACTGCAGGATATAATCAGGTCAAAATAGGGTCCACATAAGCGATAGTGCCTACAGAAATTCTTTCCAGATTTCAGTGATTTTCAACAACATTACTAGACAAGTACAATAAGCCAGCGTATAACACACCATTTTTAAAGTTATTCAAATTATTAGAACTTTTTCATTGTTACTGCATATTCTGAAAGAGCATATAAAAAATCTACTCACATAACTCTGTTCAGAAATCAATACATACCTGTAAACTAATATAACTAAAAACTAATAAACTAACTATAAACTTACAACTATAGAATAAGTTCTAATAGTTCCACGTAATGAACACTTCAACTTTTACTGAAACTGATCCTTGAAGCAACAATAGAACAATATCTGAATGTAATTATAATTGAATAGCTAAATATTCATGACTTCTATACTGTTCCATATTGAAAACAAACATCATTTCAAACCACTAGATCCTTTCATAACAAGAATTGGAACAATTTGAATTTCATCTTATGATACCACTGCAATTTCACCAACTTTATTCGAAATAAATCCCTATGCAGGCTGTGATTCAACTACGTTATCGCTATATTGAAGTTCATGGATATGTGTATTTTTCGACATTTTCTAAAACAAAAATCCATCACGAACATTCATATCAGTTGGGCGAGTTTAATATCGAGTGTAGTGTATATACATTCACTTAAACGTATGGGATATATTCAGCCATTATAAGTCTTATTATCAGTCTTGATAATCAGCTGACTGATAGAAACATGTCGAGTCAACGTTATAGTTTCATTGAATTATTATTCAATATATTTGTGAAACTTAAAGCCAAGAGTTTAATTTAAATTATTTATTGAATTAAATTAAATTCTTGGCTTAATGTTTCACGATTATATTTAACAACATAAATTAATTTATGTTGTTAAGTATAATCGTGAAACTTTAAGCCACGAGTTTGATTTAAATTATTTATTGAATTAAATTAAACTCTTGGCTTAATGTTTCACGATTATATTTAACAACATGAATTAGTCAACATGTTGTTAAGTATAATCGTGAAACTTTAAGCCAAGAGTTTAATTTAAATTATTTATTGAATTAAATTTAACTCTTGGCTTAATGTTTCACGATTATATTTAACAACACTAATTAGTCAACATGTTGTTAAATATAATCGTGAAACATTAAGCCAAGAGTTTAATTTAATTTAATATTTAATTATGTTTCACCAAGAGTTAAGCGAGAATTCAATCTCAGTCATTTAAATTATTATTTAATTATGTTTTACCAAGAGGTGAGCCCGAATTGAATCTCAGTTATTGTATTTTTCTGAACTAAATGAAATTGTGTAATTCAGAAAATTAATTACCTACATGATATCAATCGTATTGTTATCTGAAATCCCACAATCAGAATTGAATGAGCACTATTGATTTTCAGTTTGATATGTTTTCCAATATTATTAACGGTTTTTAATGGAACATTAAAATTAATTTTATAGAGTAGAAAATAGAATTTCAGTTTCATTAGAGGGAACGCCAAAGTAGGTTTAAAGAAATTCATATTGTTATTTCAACATAGGATGATTTCAGTAAGAAGCTATATTGTAATATTTCAACATTAAATTCTCATCAAAATTCAATCATTCTCATCATCATTATTTTAATAAGGGTATTTCTGTTTAGATTCACGTTTGAGAGAGGAGTATTGAAATGATCAATTAAACATTGATATGTTTATATTCACATTTGAGAAATGATTATTTTTTTACATACAAGGATTCATCCATTATCTTCTCTTCTATGATTACAATTTCGCTTACGTGATTTTGTAGCGGGTGAAATATATCACCATATCAAGAACTCATATGAGAAATACTCAGTTTCTCTGGAAATGAGTAAAACATGTCGTAACACGAGTTACCGTTCTTTATAAAATACTTCATGAATTTCATTAAGTCGTATTTTCATCTTTCGTTCATATATATGAATCGATTATTCTTGTTACAATGTTCAGAAATTCGTGAGATTATGTTTTTCTATTCCTGTACTGACGTAACTTTCATTTTGTCTTATATAAAATATATTTAATCCAGCATATTTCATAAATGACACGGAGGTTTCGCTTGTCTCTTGGTGAAACATTATGTTAAAAACTATAAAATTAAAAATTAACACACTTGATGAAGTTTTAAAAAAAAGTAAAACTTAAGTTTTACTGAATATATTAAAAAATAGTAATATTGTATAATGGGTTAACCACCCGAAACACATGTAGAACTTTCAATATATTCAGTGAAACTTAAGTCAAGTATGTTAATTTTTAATTTTATAGTTTTCGCAACATTTCAATTTATACACCCCTGATTTCTGGAACATTATTTGTTTATATTTATATTTCATTAATTGATAATTTAAATCAACAAATTCACTGAAATATATTCATGAATAGAAGAAGGAACAATACATCTGGTTTCACAGGGAAATATTCTCCAAATCAAATAGTTTGAAACGAATACGACCAAAGCGCTACCAAAAATTCTATCATCGTTTAGCCTATGAATCTCTGAATCCGGCATATTAATAAAACATTATATTTGAAACCACATTCAAATTTCTTCACTACTAACTTTCAAGGCTAACTACATAACAACATTCCCTCGTACATAAATTTGAGAATTTTCAGAACGTGAAGAGTGATGAATTTGGATAAAATTGAATTCGTTTTTACACTATTTATTTCAACATGACCTTGTCTATAAATGAAGTAATTAATACACTATTCTCCAAGCAACTTGAAATATTTCGTAAAGAAGTATTTAATTGACATTATTAAACATGATAATTTCATTTAATTTATTCATAAAAGCTACGAAATAAACATTAAATTGAACATGCATGCTTTATCTCGAGTTAAAATGCACTGTGATTATCAATTTTGAGGAGAAAATCAATAAAAATTTCAATTTTCCAATCGTATTCATTCCGTTTCCAATCTAATTCATTTTTTTCTAGTTGGCCAGCTTGAAATTGCCAACATGAACTGAAGCAACGGGAGTAGTTCAAATAACTACATATATTATTTTTGTCTCCTGAGTCGATACAACTCTATGCGTTTTTCTGTAGCGTATGTACTATAATTTATTCATTTCCAGCAGGCAAACTCGATACCAACATAGACAGTACTACACTAACATTAAAAATTGAAATTATTTCCTTTTCGGTACACATATTTCTACGAGTATTTACCTAGTTTTTAAACTGTACTTTATTAGGTTCCAGTTGGCCAGTTTAAAATCGTCGAAATGGTAAGTAGGAACAATAGAACTTCACTTTGAATATTTCTCCCTTTTCGGTGATTACATTTTTATCCATTTTTCCATCTTCATCCATTTTCGAACTTCAATTTACTCATTTCCAGTCGGCTAGTTCTACGTCAAGGTAGACAGTAAGAATAATTTTAAATACTAATTTGTTGTTTTCGCTGGATATTGTTCTAGTGTTTTATACTAAGTTTATTCGTGGAGCCTATTCATTACAACTGCTCATTGATTTGATCTTTGAGGTGTTCGTGGTGGGGAAAATCCCGACTTTTGACATAAGATTGTGTGTTTGCGATGACGCTCGAACTATTTCAGACTTGATTCATAACTAGTGAAAACGGTTCCAGAATCAACTAGAGGATTATTAGTCCGCGCAATCGTAGTAAGCTCAAAAGTTTCTAATATTCTTAGGTTCAATATTTAGGTTAATTAACCTAAATCAGTAAAGTTTCAATTCATTTTAAACACCGATGTAACCCAGGTACATATTATAATCAAGCACTCATTATTTGAAATTTTCACAGGAATTTTATGATAACGTTGTTCATCTTTAGATCACTCATTTCTCTTCAAGCTAGGAGAAAGTGAAAGAAATTGTTGATTTAATTCAAGTACCTAAGAACGATAGGTATTTCGAAAAAAATATTGAAAAATGCTACTTTAGGCAGTAACTACTTGGAACATTTCCGTATTGGTAAGCGAAAAATTGCAGAGTTAGGTGAACTTTACCATCTGACGAGCCAAAAATATCTAGGTACTTCAAAATTTATAACGGGGAATAAAATAACAATAACTTGAGAAAACATGTTTATATGAATAGGAATATCCTTAGATCTTTAATTGATTGTACCCTCATTTTTTTAACAGATTCTGCTTATCACTGATGAAGAAACAACTGAAATTTTCTTGAGAAAATAAAATATGTGACTACGGTTACTGAAATGTTGCAAAAAAAGCAATTACAGACAAAATGAAAATAAAATTATGAAATAATTTATTATAGTATGCAAGTTATTCATTTGAATCTCTTTTAAAATGGTAATTCCTTCTAATAACGAGTCGATTGAGGAGGGATATACGTGTTGAAATTTATCAATTAATCAATTTATTAATAAATTAAACACATTTTAATTTTTTTCAAAAATATTTCAATACTGTCCACTACAATATATTCTTCTTTTTCTGTAACACATGATTTTTTTTCAATTTCAATAACAAAATTCGTTCTGGCTCGAAATTTCATAAGGATTGCTCATGCTGATAAAGAGGCGTTTGCGGTGGAAATTGTGTTCTGAACATATTCCAGATAATCAACTATACGCGTATATCGTTCGATAATTTCTGCGTAATCAGTTTCCAACTTATAACGAAGTCCCTCGAACAAACCTATTATTTCACTAATTTAGATGAACTACATCGTATGAAGCCACTTTGTTGGCGAAACAATATTAAAAAACGAAAAAATAATAGGCCGGCGAGTGTTAAGGCATCGCTAATTAACAAATCATGGAAGAATTTGCACCCTGAATTTCTCACTGATAATGACGAACCAGAAGATGATGTTCTTTAAGCCCAGCTTTTTAACAGGTTGAGGGGACCCAATGATCCTCAAATAAGTGAGGAAGAAGCTCAAAAATGAGCTGCTGGTGTGGTGGCGAAAGCGAGTTACATAGATATGAAGTGTTAACTGATGAGATTGTGCGAGCGACTATGTGTGAGGACGATGAGCAAGATGAGGACAATAGCCTTGAAGTTCTCGCCTTTCCACAAAAGTTGGCAATTCAGAGGCAGTAGGAGCTTTAAACGCTGCTTTAAAATGGGCTGAAGATAACGATTTTGATAGCCTGAAGTTATGTTTCTCCGTCGACTTAGAGACCGGGCTTTCGAAATGAAGTGCGAAAATTATAAACAGAAGAGTATTACAGACTTTTCAAGAAGAATTAACTAATGTTTTATTTTAACTTACTGATTTTCTTACATGGTTGTAATTTTTAACATGTACATTTTGTCTTTATGCTATAATTTAAAAATTGATAAGAGAAACTAAGGTTAAACATGTGTTTAATTAACATTAAATATGGCATACTATAATCCGGGCGCCTCGATAATCCGAAAAGGGTCTTTTTTTTGCCTCTCCGGATTAACGAGGCCCTACTGTATACTTCATTTAGTTCCAGTTGGCAGCTTAAAGTCCTCAAGGGGTAAGTAGGAACAATATAACTTTATTTAAAACATTTGTTCGTTTTCGACGATTACATTTTTATGCGTCTTCCTCTAGTTTCAAAGTTCAATTTATTTATTTCCAGTCGGCTAGTTCTACGTCAAGATGGACAGTAAGAATAACTTTGAATATCAATTCGTTGTATTAACTATTTTCGGTTCATATATTTCTATGCATGTCTTATAGTATACCTAATTACTTCATCAGCTGACCAGCTCGAAGTCGTCGATACGAACTCAAGCATAGACAGTATACAAATAATATTTATCAAACGATCTGATGACCTGGAACCGATTTAGAGTCATAAAAGCGTAAACTGGGACCGTTGATCGTATCGCTATTCGCATCACGTTCGACTACAATGCATATTATCATAATTTATTAATTCCGTTGCACGGCTGGCGACTCGCTTAAATATGGTGCAACAAAATACAAAATTGGTGTACTCCGCAATACAGTCGAACGTGCATTCTGCCAACGCGGTGCGTTCCATTCGACGTACCCACACTTTCGTCCTTGTTCGAAAATAGAACTGCGGACGTTTTGAAAAACAAAAAGTGCATTTCCTCATGCCAAAAACTATCAAATCTACAAACTAAAATTGTTGATATCGCCTTCGGAAATCGTCCAGAAATTATTTCGATTGTCGAAAAATTCGATGATAAGTGAAATTGGTATGTATGTTGGCCAGATAAGTTCCTACGTCTTAATTAGCTATTATTAACCACTCATTTTTCCTCGTAACACTTGTTGAATCACTTTGGAATAAACAAACTATACTCACGCATTTGGTTCAAGTTAAACAGTCATTTAGTATTGATTTTTCGCTGCTAACCTGCTGGTGAAAATACTCCAAAATAATTGTGAAAAACACCATTCTAGAAGAGGAAATGAGAGAATTTATTTTTAACGTTAAATCGTTATTACTATCGTCAAATTCGAATATAGTTATCAAACGACTTTCAATTTTTAATAGAGGACTGGTATTAGTATTATGTTAACTGGTATTATGCTATGTATTGACTACATAGCATGGCTATGTAGTCAATAAAGTGTTAATCATAAATTCAAGTGTTTGAATTTAAGTTTATATTCAATTATAATGGATTAACATCAAGTAAACGCCAACACTATCAAAAAAAAAATTGTAAGAAGTTAACGAAACAAAAATGTTTGCACAAAATTTTTTTATTGGTTAAATACACAAAAAAAACCAATACAAAATGACAATTAATGAATATAATATTTTTTGCGTACAATTTTTCCATTGATATTTTATCTACGTAAGTATGAATATGAAGGTAAGATAAATTGAAACTAATTGGCTAAAAATAACAAAATTAAAATTCATGACGGTGCACTTTCTCTGGATGACTTTCCCCTGCTTCAACAAACTTGTTTTTGACAATAAACCAACAAATACAGTAAAAATAATATGAATTATTAATTAACATCATATTCACCCATTACTTATGTGCATCCGAAGATGGAGACTGAGAAAGATGGGAAAATCAAATGAATTATTGCAAACTAATTGCATCACTCAATGAAGTTTGGAAAATTACAATTTTGTCACTGTAAGATATTTTTAAGATCGAAAATTGGAATAAAAATAAAGTTTAAGAAATAAATCGCAGTAGAATTATAATTTTACAAAATCGAAAAAATTTATAACAATAAAACTCGACATCTTTGTAATTATGAACTCATAATTATCAAGACTTTTAACTTGTATTCCTAATATAGTAATATTTAGTACTATTTTCTAAGTACTAACTAGTACTTTCAATTTTATTAGTACTTTAAACTAGTCTATAATGAGTTCATAACTCATTATAAACACTCCGATTGTCCATTTATGCTGAACGTATCAATTGATTAAAAAAACATGAATTATTTCAATAAAATAAAAATATAACCCGAGTGCGTTTCATTTCTTGAATTCCATTCTCCACGATCACAAAGTACTCAACGAATGAGAATTAAATTGCAGTTAATTATAAGAGTAACAATGTTAACTTGTGATTAGATCGTTACAAAAATGTACAGAGCCTATTCTTTCCTCATATGATTGTTATTTTACATCAGCTCTCTTCAATCAACAAAAGATAATTAAGTTGGCCAAACATTTCGGCAACTATCACGATTCATTTCAATTAGAAAAGATATCTTGAAATGTCAAAAAAACTATAAAGATGTACTTCGAAAGTATATAACATATATTTTTGGTTTATATAGTGCGTTCAACTATATTATATGAGATATTTATATTTAAGAATAACGATTTTTATATTATATGAACTTTCCCATATTCTTAGAAACATGAGAAAGTTGAATCGGAACTATCTATTTCTGACTTCCCTGAAAGCTTTGTTGCAGCTTTGTCGTATCTTTGAAATGAATCATTTTCATGGATTCACAGTATCAAACTGACAAAAAAAATAATCAATAAAAATTTGGTTTTAGCGCCTTTTTTATATAACAGAGGAAAATGCAGCTTTCTCTCCGGAAAAATATTCTCTTCTTTTCAGAAACCTGTGGAAACTCATTATTAGCCATAAATGGCATCAATGAAAATATGATTGTTTCAATTTGATAAACCAGGAAATTTCTATAAATTAATTTAAATTTTTTAATTATTAATATTATGATTGATTGTTCTATCATTTATTATTGACTGCGGTATGTTGTTCTGAGTAGTATCGTTTGCTGAATTCATCATATTATAAATCAAATTCTGATGTTCCATACTTTTTCTGTTATTGATAGTATTTTCCGCAATAAATTTATTCTCAAGAAATTTTTATTGGTTTGGAACTATCATAAAATGTAATCATAAAATTTATTTATCAAACAAAATTGTTTCATGTTTCTTGACCATGGAGAAGGTGATGTCATTATTAATTATTACTTTCCATTGACGTTTTATCAGAAGTCATAAAAGTGGTTCCTTATTTGGGCGAGAAACCATAGAGTAGTCTTCACATACATAGACAACTCGAGCAATTACCAATTAAAATATATCCTTCATTCCGTCATATCTGTATGGAGCTATTCTAGGAAAACTCATCAAAGGGTCGTCTGTATAGACATCCAGCATGATCAGGCAATATCGGAGGCAACGGAAGAAGTCAAAGGGGATTTATCCACCTCAATAAACCACCATTCGAGCCATAGTTTCAGATCGCAGCAAAGCATTTATTATCCTTTCGCAAATATGAAATATAGGGATAGACAGAATAGAAATAACTAGAAGGTGGCCATACATTCGAGATGACATTTATAGTTTCCGACATCGAATTTTAGGCAATAATAAAGCATTGGTTTGAAATTGATGACGCAGATGTTATTCTGTCGTAAAACTGACTGAAAATACTGGAATCAGGATATGTTACAGAGGATTTACCGTTTGATTTCTCCTATTGACTTATTTATCGCTTCGATTTGTTGAAAAATATGAAACGATACTTTAGTAGTCTCACCCAGAACCATTCCCAGAATAATTTTGATATAATAAAGATCTAAGGTTTTGTCAGTTAAGATTTTCTAACTTGAAATAATTTCATTGATAAAATGCTGATGTTATTTACTTGTATTATCGTTATATATTTTTCGCAATCACGTCACTCATTAACATCATTTATTATCAACTATTTATTGCTAAAAATATTCCCACATAGAAGACGCTTTGAGTGAGGCTTGAATTCGTCCATCACTGAAATGATGGACGAATCATGTTTAATGAGTCTTGATCTCCAAGTGACTCCTCAATTCTACTCGAGGTAAATACCAGGGGAGTTGTTAGGTCAGCCCTTTAAAGAACAAATCATGTTCATAGAAGATAATGTTACCTTAACAAGACATTTTCAACAAGGCTTTCTTCACTGCACATGTTTGTCAGTTATTGCATCCATTACAAGAGTAAATCAATTCATTAATTATATGAAGATAAATACAGGATTTTCCATGTAAAACTCAAAATCCAGTTTATCGATTTATAGATGCGCTGCTGTGCACACTATTTACTTCTGAATAATCCAGTTCACCGCATGAACCAAACGTATATTGAAAACATTGAGTCATTTGGGAGAGTCGAATGCGTTATTATAAATAGTTTTTCACCTAAATGATAATAAGAAACTTTTCTACTTGGACATATTGAATAGCATTTACTTTGTGCAAATCCATTCTAATACTTATTCGATAATTCCAACATTAGAAATAGATTATTGTCTGAGATTGAATTCTCGCTTAACTCTTGGTGAAACATAATTGAATATTAAAATAAATTGAACTCTTGGCCTAATGTTTCACGATTTATTCAACAATATGAATAGTCAACATGTTTCGAGCATTAGCTCATTTTCAAGACTAAACTGTTTAGTCTTGAAAATGAGCTAACGCTCGAAACATGTTGACTATTCATATTGTTAAATAAATCGTGAAACATTAAGCCAAGAGTTTAATTTATTTCAATATTTTGATTATTATTGTCACGACGTGACGCGTTTCATCGGGTAACCGACTTCTTCAGAGGTTTCAACACTTTTTACGACCACTTACGAACAGAATATGATTTAACATTAATAATAAATCGTTAAACCATATTCTGTTCTGAAGAAGTCGGTAATCCGTCACGTTATGACAATTAAAGCATATATCAAATTCAAGTGATTGAATTATCATATATTTTTCTACCTGGATATTTCATTATTGTGGGCAAACGAAGAAGGTGCAAAGACTCTATGTGTAAAAATGGGGTGTTTTATCCATCATTCAAACACCAAAACTTGACATTTTCTTTTTTCGACTAAGTGAATATTCACGTTTTCTGCATGTTTGCACAAGCTTACTTTTAGGATTGGGAACAAAATAATCACAACACATTTTAAACACAATTTTCTTGTATATGTGTTAACAAGCAGGAAGGCGTCGAACTTGATTATTATTCAATCAATTATATTAATGTATACACTAAATGATCGAAAAAAGAAAACGTCTTCAATTCTTTGAACAGAAGCGAAACATGTCAATAGCGCAATTTCCTGGTCATCGATGCCTTCGTCCAGTATCGACTCAGTGGAAACATAGAATGAGATTTCATAGAAACACAGTGTAAAATTCATACGCTGGAACTATAGAAGAAAAACGACTTGAAATCACTACAATATGTATCAACTCTGATATAACTTAATGGCAAATTGTAGATTCTGTAGGTTCTCATAAGAAAGACGAGTTGAGAAACGCTTGTAAAAAAATGTCGATGATAATGCTCAGTAATTCAAAATTTAAACGAATGTAATACAAAGCAACTAAAATATTAACTTCTCGTATTTCACCAACTGCAAAAGCCTCCTAAATCATCCCATCGTTCGATAGCATAATCTAACAGACTTATCTTTAGAGGATGATTGAAGTTAGAGCGGGCGATTTGTATTTCAGGCCATCCTCAAGATAATTTCGGATATCTGGGAATTAAGCATATAAATTATACGAACGTTTCCAATTCCTGAGAGATAATAATGTTATCTTCTAGACTCATCTCTAAAACCATAGCCTGAACACAATTAAATAGAATGTCGAAATCGGAATCGATGGTTATGAATTCGACAAATTCAATTACTAGAACCAGTGCATATCTTATGATGAAAAAGTTCATATTTTGTTGTTTTTTGTTCACATCCTAGACGTAATAAAAAAAGTTTCATTCGTATTTACGAAAAGAATGCACTAATGACGAATAACCAACGTAATGTTTCAATACGTTGGTTATTCGTACAGTGTGATCTAATGCCGGTTTCACACCAAACGGACAAAACAATAATCACAAACACTAACTGTTTTTCTGAACAAAAATATCAATGTCCTTGAAAAAGTGAACAGTTCTGAAAACATGTCAGTTTATGAAAACTGTTTCTGAAAACAAAACACTTTCCCATCTGGAGTTAGTTATTCAAAAAAGATCAGAGAAAAAACAAGTTTTGTTCTTCATTTTTGTCTGTCTGGTGTAAACGCAACACATTCAACAAGCTGTTATCAGTTTAGTGTTGTTATCACTTTTTATCACATTTTGGTCGTGAATCTTTTTATTATCGTTTTAAGTTTTCATTGTTTTGTTTTATTCGATTTAATTACAATGAGTTACTCAAGTGGAAAAAAACAGTGGAATAAAGTAGAAATTTCCACTTTAATAGAACTGTACCAGCAAAATTATAATTTGTGGGACTGTTAAAACGGTGACTATAAAAACAAATATAAAAGACAAGATTCACTGAAAGAAATAAGTCGTATACTTAAAACATCACTTGACGAAGTTGACAGAAAATTAAAAATTTGGTCACCAATATAATAGAGAGAGAACTGACCCAATATCTACGTTTTCTTCTATTTATTAAATCTTGTAGTAAAAAAAACCACAGCTAATTATGAATTCGTCGTCGGACATTTTTTCAACTGAAATCAAATAAAAGTACTGGTTGAAAAGTCGTACTACCAAAACGGGACAAACAACAAAACAGAAAACAGTTTTGAAAACAGAAAACTTGTCAGTTCAGTGTAAACAGTCTGTTTGTAAAAAAAGTTTAAAAACAAAATATGTTTCTGTTTTGTTTTTTGAGAACAAAACTGTTTTAGAAAACTGTCTGCCTGGTGTGAAACCGGAATAATAGAATGTGTGCCAAAGTTTTGTTCAGTTCGTTGGGAATTTCCGTTGCATTTTATATTTAAAATTCCGTTTGTCATCTTTAACAGAAATTGTCATTAGGAGTTTGGCAGTCAATCAAGACAAGATTGCATGTTCGTATCTAACAACTCTACTGAATTTCAGAGTTTATTGTATACATAAACATGCACTTTCAACTTGTGAAATCGAAAATTGCCTAAATATCGATACAAAAAATAACAATTTTTGGAAGTACATCGCAAGTATGATAAACATACTTATTTTTACACGTCAGTTTTGTCATAACATCTCGTACAAAAATCGATAAACGACAGAAAAACATAAAGCTTCACAAATTGAAATAAACAAAAAATAATCGAAAATAAACAGTTATTTTGAGTGAACATACTTCAGAGGTGAATAAAGAGCAAAACTCGTTTACCGTTTGTTTTTCCTTCAATTCGAGGGTTCAGGGTTCAGAAAGAGATTTAAAAGGAAAGCTGAATTTGAAGTTTCTCACGAAACGCATTGCAAGTTTATCAGCTTATATATTGAATATCAAAATAGCCAAACACTTACTTCGATGAAAATATTATGAAGTAGTCAATTGGCATCATCAATCTGAATTTCTACTAATCTGGAAAATACGTCTGAACTAATCACATATGAAAGCATAGATTATATATCACAGACCTCATATCCAACAATTATCGTTATTGTAAGGCTGCATTTGTAATTTATTTCTCAAAATCAATATTTTTATTTGTATGTCTTATAACAACTGAACAACAATGTGGATTTCTTGTAACTAAAGATTACAACATCGATAAGTTTTTATCTTTTCGATGTAGTAACTTTATGTCCCGACAAGGTCGTAGATGTTTCTGCATCTTCATGAATAATCAGTATAATTATTCGATGACCTTGAAGTCTACATGGCACAGATATACACAGAATATTGAAGGCGAATATAATAATTAACAAGAATTCTATTGAACAGAAAAGTATACGTGCTAATTAACGAACTGTCGCGATTGCGAAATCAATATCACTGGAAAAATATTCACGAAGCAGAAATTTTCAATATGTCAATATTGAATTTTCATGCAGAAGTTTTCAATATATTTCAATGAATTTCGATGAACGACCGTTTAGCAGATTTATTCAATTATTGTACCCTTTGTTTTCGCGTAAAAAAGAGTGAGAAAAGCTTCCCTTCCCATAGCTTTATTGATTCATCAGTTGCTATTCAGGTTTGAAAATAAGGAATAGGCTGAGAAAGATGGAATGCATGTTCATTCGAGCTAATTATTGACATCTTATTCAATTGGTATGGTTTTGATTTATTGATGATTGTGAGACCACATATTGATAAAAGTATAGCTGACTGCTTAATAAAATCGAATATAGATTACCAGGTTCATTTGTTTTTGAGTTTCGAAATATGAAATGAAACCATGTGAATACTGCGCTCGGTAATTCCCCTATTTTCAACTCACATCCAATTTGAGTGATACCTGAAGATGCATTACGATTTGAGAACAGACAAGTAGGTTTGCCATATAAATTTTTATCGAAATCCTCAAATGTTGTAAAATGTTCCGAAATAAAAAAAATAATAGATCGATGTTCATTAATCCTTCAAGACAATTTTACATTATGAAGGATAAGTCATAAATGAATAAAAAGTGTGTAAGAATTGAATCTTATATATTTCAATAACCACAATAGTTAGAATCATCAAAGTACTCAACCACACTATATATTGCGCCATAGTTAACAGCAATGACTTGAGTCTCTCCCACAACCGATAATTCAGTGATCCCAATTTCGATCATCAGTTTTTGATACTCATATTTTGTTGTTAATGCTTCGGAATGAACAGTACATCAATATTGCTTGTTGAATATTCAGGATAACTATTCAATTTAACTAACCTATTTCCATTCTTCAACAAATAACAAATATACGAGGTCTGTTGAAAAAAAAAGGTGAGTTTTGAATTTTTTTCGAAAAGTACTTATTTATTCATCAATATCCATTTTGTAATCTTTCAAAGCAATCCCCCTCAGATGTAATGCACTTATGCCAGTGCTTCTTCCAATCGTCGAAGAACGATTTAGGTATCGCCATCAGCTCGTTCTTGGATTTCGACTTTATCAATTATGGCAAAATAATCTCCTTCCATTGGTCTTATCAGTTTTGGGAAAAGGAAAAAGTCGCTGGAAATCAAATCTGGTGAATATAGTGGTTGATGCATGATTACGGCATTTTTTTGGCCAAAAAATCACGAACAGGCATTGATGTGTGAGCTGATGCATTCTCGTGATGCATAATGCATGATTTGTTTTTCCACAATTCCGATCTTTTGAACCGTATTGCTTCACGCAAACGTTGCATAACATCCTTGTAGTGTTCCTTATCAACCGTTAGACCTGTTGGCAAGAACTCATGGTCCACCCCGCCGTTGTAATCGAAGAATTCGAAATTCGCCTTTTCTTTTGAACAGGCCTCGTATACAAATGTACAAACAAGGCAGGGTGAGAAAATTATTCTCAATGAAGACACACTTATAATAAGTTCGTCGATGAAAATTGAATGTTGAACTAAGTATTCTCTTCTGAGTAATAAACACCCTATTTATTTCTGCAGAACAGCCCCATAGCAGAATATTACAGTTTAAATGTTGCTGATGTAATCATCCGAACTTCATCGTTCCTTGTGTAGAAAAAAGCAAAAAAACGCATCACTCACTTTTTATGATTTCGTAATTTTTGAATGGGCCCTAAAACAATAATTCGAGGTGTAGTAAACAGCATGAGATCTCCCATTTCATTTTAGGAGTTTTGATTATAATTCCATGAATATTCTCTATATATTAATATTACACTAATATTTCGAACTATAGAAAATAGGCAAGCAATAATTATTCTACCTTCTCTCGATTTGATAGAATCTTATCTTAGATTTGATATTGAAAACGACTGTATGTATAATTTCGATTCTAAATCATAATGTAACTTCATAATTTTCCATTTGCCTGCAAGCTTTTTGTGCATGTCAAGAAAATTGAAAATGAAAAGCATATGAAAAAAAAAATTAGACCAACTTATGGAATGTTGACCTTGGTAAATATCAAAAAATGTATGCAATGACATTTATAAAATATTTATTTAATTATAGCCTATATTACGTAATGATTGATTACACTCCGTACATTGCGTTATTTTTCTCAATTAAAACTTACAAATTGGGTAAGAAAAAATATAGATCAGCAAAACTTCATCGCAGTTGTGCTTCATTCATATTTTCAAAATGAGAATATAATTTGTAGAATGAACATGACGCAAATAAAAAATTCATAAAATATAATGTAATACTTTGATACGAAACTTTGAAACCATTAAATATAATTTATTTTTTGTTTCCTGTACAAATTGCCGCTAATGAACCATATTCATTTTGAAAATCTGACTAATTCTAGTAATGAAGAAAGTGCTTGTAAAGTCAATTGATGTTTGTTGACGCCTTATGTAAGACAATTTTCAATAAAAATTGAATAGAAAACACTTGGCCACATAATTAAATTGAATGTTTGACAATTGTTTAGGGTTCTTTCAACCTTAAAAGTTGAAGTTGTTGTTTCGCGTTTTCGCTTTTCATTCAGTTATCGTGATAATGAGGAATCATCGGAAAATCTTATAAATTCCATGATAATTTGATATCAATCTATGTTTCATGGCGAAAATGCCTGCAATATTTATATGTAATTTCGAGTAACTGAAAAACAGCTTTTCTCCACAAGTGTTCTTGGTGTGTAAACAATGTTGCATAAAAGTAGGTTTATATCTGGTTTTACGAAAAAATCGTTCGGATTCTTATTTATTTATTCATGGATCCAACCAAATTTCAAGACAGACTACGTACATACCTTGGAGCCAAAGGAGAGTACAGAATAATTTGATTGGCCAGATCAAAGTTTTACATCAACCAATCCAAATAATTGAACTAGTGCTCTAATAGTTAAAAACAAGTTCCCGGTCTCATCAACAGTACCATAAGCAACGTAAAATATGTAGGTAGGTATGCCTCTTTAACAAGATTGTAAATAGCCTGACAAAGTAAATGCCCTAAATTCTCCAGGGATCCATTTTCCTTTCCAATTCACACACTAAGCAGAATTTGTGGCGAGCTTCTAGGGGAAATCCCCTGAGTACCTACACGAAAAGCTGTTCATGTACCCCGTAAAACGTCCCCAAATGAGGACAATATTTCCAATGTATTCTTCCGACATAGCTGAGAACTTCAGACGTTAGCTATTTCAAGGATTTCGTCATAATATATCAATACGGCCATGGAAGTTCAGGCGTCGGCAATTTGCGCGATTCTCATTCACTTTATCAGCGTGTTTAGCGCTTTTACGATTTTCCGGCAATAAAAGCCAGCCAGTGGCCTACACAAACTTTCTCGACACAGAACTTCAAAAAACGAAGTAATTCGCTTAGAAGCAACTGTGAAAACTTTACTAGAACAGCATTTCTCAGTTTAAACTTTCTAGGATATCTTAATTATTAAGAATCGAAATAGCTGATTACATTTAACAAATAAAGCGTAGACGTGGCTTCGATATAATGAAAATCTTGATATGATCGTTATAATACAAAGACTTTTTTCATTTACTTTTCTCAATTTTATATTTTCCTGCCTTCCACATCTTCAGCCATTAACGAGCGTTGTTAATCAAATATAGTTATTTCACAACAAAGAGTAATACAAGTCATACAAAAACTTCACAACAATGAGTCCCCAAACAATGTACATAACATTTTGAGTAAAACAGTATATAATTGAATATATTTCTCAACTAGATAGTCAACAAGATAGTTTCTCGACAAGTTTCTTCGAGAAGTCAATAGAGAAGTTTCATGATCTAAATATATTTTACGAGTAGTCAACGTAATGGTCACGAAGTATAGATATAAGGAGTCCTAACGGTATAGGCTTTTCCGTAGTATTCATGTGCACAATATCAAACCCAGATCATAGTTCTCTTTTCTACCACTGGCTGCGCAAATGTTCAGCGCTTACCGATGTTATTATTATTATCAGACGTAAATACGCGCTGGCTCGAGAATGTTAAAATTATTTAAAATTATAATTAAATATAAAATATAAATTTTTATTTTACAGCTGTCAATACCAACAAGACTGAACGCGTAAAGATTTAAGCGAGTGCGTCTTAAAAAGTAGCGCGCCCTACCGGCAAAAGATCTGTTCCTTAAATTGATGCCATTCTTCCAACATTACGTTCGGATTCCTTATATCTATACTTCGTGGTGATGGTATTAAAATATAGATCAAAACTAATCAATCACTGCAAGAATTTCTGAAATCCATCTTTGAATGACTCAAAAATAGACTATTTATGTTTACGTCTCTTGTTTTTGATTCACCTGTGCCACCATTTGACCTATTAAATATCACAGCACGTTGTTTCGTTCGTGTACTTTCGTTTGTTTTTTTCTTCATTTGCGATTATTATTATTCACTTACTTCAAAATTGAATTTATGTCAATTCAATTTCACTAGGTACGTTTATAACAATTCTTCCTTGTTATTACATTATTGGTACACGGAAAAAAAATTTATTGGTTTGTTTCACTGTTGTTCTTCGACACCATAGGAACAATACAATATTTGTAGGCAATTTATCAACTTCTACTACTGGGTAATAAACGAAATACGAATCGAACGGCGTGAGCCAATACACAACAACAATACATACAAGTGTCTCGTCATCTGGATCAAATAACGTCACAGGATGAAACGCCGCGTGTTACAGAATTATTCTAGCAAGCGCAAATTTAGGGTCCCAGAACTTTCTCATTTCTCATGACATTCTAACGATTCTATTATGATTTATTAATGAAAAAATGGAATCTTATTCATTGGCAATAGACAAAATGAATTTTGGTAGACCATAGTGAAAAATAAGGAACCAAAATTCGAAAGTTACAACCGACAATATTTCTGGAAATCATAGTGAAAGAAAATATGGACTCAATTTAAACAAACAATAGCCTAAAACTAAACTCCGTTGAGACATGAAAGAGAAAATTACTTCACGCGTAACAACAAAAAAATTTTCTAACCTACTTCAAAATCAAGTATTCATAGTATTGATTTCACGGTCACTTCACTGATTCCTCACCAAATCTCATTTCATTTCCACGAGAAGCAAGGCGTTACGTTCGATCGGTCAATGATATTCCAAGCAGAAAAATCAGTACTCTGCGTATCAGAAAAAATCTTTTATTAACTCTGTACTCTACTGGAATTAATTAAGAAATCATTCAAATCGACACATTTTAGGAATGAAACATTTTCGGAGCGACATTCCTGAAAAAAAGAGTAGAATTTAGTGTGTACCGTTGAAGAATGAAGCGATGATCCCACTGACTTTCCAAATTCATTTGTGTGATTTGTAACAAAACTGAAAAATGAATAACTTCCGGTACTCACTAAAATATCACAAAAAAAAACAAGCAAAGTTGAAATTCAAATGAAATTATAAAATAATATCCTCTTCTTTTATATGTTTTTTTGATATTTTGATATTTTATTATTTTTTTTATTATTTTTGATTTTTTGATATTTTGATATTATTTTTTATTATTTTATTTTTGAAATTTTTTTAACGAACTTGTGTATTGATGAGCATTCGTGTTTTTTTATGTGGTCCCTTGGTCTCTGTTCCCTTCTGCATCAGAATTTTGCTTCAGCTCAATGATTGTATGGACCCGGATTGGGTGTTTTGACTCTTTTGTTGAATGTTACTGTCAGTAGCCAGTTGATGCTGACACCATGTTACATAAGTTTCTTGAATCTGGGAGGTTTGTTCACACAAAAACTTCAAGTTTAGGTGACACACAATAGGTAGTAAATAGTTGTTGAACTTTTAAGAAAATCGTATTCCCGTATCTAGTACATACTCTTGTTACTTGTGACAAGGTGTTTTGTGTTAGGTTTTCTTATGTAATTTGATTAACTGTTATATATTTTCGAATTTTTGAATAAATTTGATTTGATTTGATTATTATTCAATAGTGTTAGCATTTACTTGCGGTAAATAAAAAAATAAATAAATCCATGTAGTTGAATATAAACTAAAATTAAAACACTTGAACTTTTGATTCACACTTTATTGACAATAACATAGCATAGCAATAACATAGATATGTTATGTTGTCAATAAAGTGTAAATAAAAAGTTCAAGTGTTTGAATTTTAGTTTATATTCAAATTTTATATTTTGCTAATTTATTTGTAATACCTTCCACAATGGCAATTCCTTTTTGTAACAACCGATTCTTCTATTGTAACAGATGATTTTTCTGGATTTTAGTACAGTAAAAGCACCTTATTCCATTCGCGGATTTAAAAAATGCAACCCAACTTCTATATTCGCGGCAATAGATGTCTTTATTCGCAGATCTAATAGCTCTTTTTCGTGAGTGGTTCCGGAATTTTGTAGTTTCGGAAGTTGAAACTCATTTTAAAAAAAGAGTATGGACTTTGAGCACATCTAGTTTCGGATAATGCACTAGGTCAACCTCGCGAACTTGAAATTATGCATCCAAATATAAACTTATATTTTTTCCTCCAAACATGACCGCTTGGAACCTCAACCTACGGAACAATAGATGAGATAATCCAGGCCTTGAAGCTCTATTACATTAGACGAACCTTCAAAATCATATTGGATGATGTGGAATGTGATCTTAGAATGTTATGGAATGCTGGAAGGATCTTGACATAGCAAAATGCATGGTTAACATAAAGGAATCATTGGAAAAACTGAAGCCATAGACATAGAATTCATGGTGGAAAAACTGTAGCCAACTCTGACTGCAGAAAATGACGAAGAATCTGTACACATTCAAACTTTGACTGCAAACATTGCTGAAATTGCGAATGCAATAGGACGAGGTGGTTTTAAACGGATAGAAGCAAGTGACAATCGGATGCTGCTTCAATCGCAAGATGAAGATTTGACTGAAAGCAACTTGGAGGAAATGTTAAATTCACAGCCTATTGAGGAAGAGGCTTCAACAACCATGGGAAACGTGACATTTAATTTGAAAATTCTCAGTGAAGGTTTAAGGATGGCTATGAGCATTGTTATTTTATTCATGAAAATTGATCTATCTATGGAACGTAGTCTTATTTTAAAGACAAATTGCTAAAGTCATTGCTCAATATCAGTCTGAATTGAAGAAACCTTTAAAAACTGCCAAGCAAGAAAAAATTACAAAATTCTTTGAACCATTGCGTAAGCCTGAACATAATACTGAAGCAATATGATCAAGAACTTCATATAATTTAATTTTTTTATATACCCTTTTGATTTTGTCACCCAGGAAAGTATCCCCTATAATCTCATATAAATTACTATTCCTTATTCACGGTTTCTGTATTCGGGGCATATTTTCGGAACGCATACCCCGCGAATCAAGAGCTTTTACTGTATTACAGAAATGAAATTGACATTTGCTAAATATTTCATATAGTTCAGGATAATAAAAGGTGTTCGGGGTGATTATGTTCTGGACAAGTTCCAGATATCTCAGCGGATAACTTTACCTGATAATTTGTCTCTAATAAGATCTCAACTTGAGATTGCCCCTGCAAACAAACCATAAGTACAAGTTACAAAACCTTATAACCACACAAAACAAGTTATTATTTTATTCTGAATATTCAAATCGTACTGAAATAAATTTCATACGAAATGAAACGCTCATATTGAAATAAAAATGATCGTATACAGAAAAACCCCGTAGCATATTTGCTTCGCTCGAAAGAAAGTTGATATCTAATACATTAAATTCAATAGTTAAGTAATGACACTATGTATTCGTTACCAATGGTCTCATTATATTGCGATAAGTGAAATCAGACGAATAAACAAAGAAAACTGATACCAATTTGGAAGTTAAACATTTCCATGCATAACATCGGATCAATTTCCAACGAGTGAAACTATTTTTCCATACGTGAATGACCGTTGGAAATATGATAGGCGCCTGATATTTTAGCGTCATATTACACATTCTTTTCTTCTGTGATGGTAAACAGTCGTGATGTTTAATTCAAGTTACGTGGTATGTATGTCTGGGAATCAACTTTGAAATATTCGTTTTACATTTGGGACTCATTACTTATATTTCATTTTGTTATATTATTTCATTCCATAGTTGGCAACAGTTTTTTTTAGTAGGTTTCTTTGTTTTTGTAGTATCCTGGACTGTTGTGATTTTTTTTTAATGAATTATTATTGTTTTAACTCAATTCAACCCATTTTTATTACATGACATTCAATTTATAACTTTATTACAGCGACCTGCTTTTAAATTGAATTTAAAAATGAATTGTCCTGAATTTTTCCAATTAAGGAATCCTAGCTTTTAAAATTTGGAGTTGTTAGCTTATAATCTTGATATTCGTTGAATAATTATGAGCAGAGAATATCTTCTTGTTTTGTTTAACTCTAAATACTATTTTGTAATGTATATTTTTCATTATAGCGTTATAAGTCAAATTATACCATCTGTAATAGTAATATGATACTATGTGAATAACTATGGTACATTAGACATTTTTTGAAATACACTCAATATTCACTATCGAAAGTGATAGATTAGTAACGTTTTCGTTGACAACATTTGTGTAGACAGCTCCCTGAGAGTTTTATTTGAAATATTTCGATTAAGAGTCTCAGTATTGACTGACTATATAGATATGGACATATATGAAAGAACGTTCAGTTCAATTAATGCAAAAACAGTGTAATGCCATATTCTATTCGTAAGTTTTGACAAGCTTTGAGAAGAAATAAATTTAATTCAAAAGGAGAGGAATAAATCTTCCCTTATCAATAAATTTCTTCCTCTTACAACAAGTCTGTTAATGCAAAGAACTTGCATTCATATCACAATTTTTTGGCAAACTGTAGTATTGTAACGAACAAGAACGTGAGCGCTGGCAACCCTGTACGGGTGCCGATCTATCTCCAGAATGTTTGTGGTATTCATTATGCTGGGATTTTTCTTTCAAGAACACTTAACTACGCTTTCTTTTCGGTAGGCACGGAAAATTAATTTCGCCTTTCGTCCGTACTTCCTAGTTTCGAGTTCGCAACTCCCCAATACGTCAAGAAGACTAAGCAGTTTGTCAGGTGACGCTTCAGAATGTGATGTGCTCAAAAATATATCTTTGAAGTAGTAATGAGAGATGTGATTGCTCAAAAAAGAAGATATGAAATAGACTGTATACTATATCTTTTTCCTCAACATACAGCTTCAAATATTAAGACTCATAGTATTTCAAATGACAATTTTTCAATATTTGACGAAAGTTTCTTTAAATGAAATAATCTATTTGGTAATAGAAAACAGGGCTACCTACTGAAGTAAGGATGTAACATCAATTTTCTCACCCAAATTCATCATTTTTTATGGCATATGTGACATCTTCAAAGCGTGCTCTAATTCCGAATGAAACAATAAATAGCAAGAAGAATAGAACACATTTTACGCATGACAACTTCCAGGAACGATGTCAGTGATTATGAATTGCTACGCGTAATTATTTCATCTCATCTGCCGTGATTGCTGCGAAGTAAAACATTGGCAAACTGTGGACGCCAGCCAACGTATTATTATTGTGATCGCAACTGGTATTTAAAAACACATTCGTCTAAATTTTAACAACTCGTTCGAAAATACTATAAATAACTGAATATTAAATATATCGAAGTATGAGAATGACCGGGACAAATATTAATATTTGATAAAGATACTTAGTATGAAATTCTCAATCCAAAATTCATCTTCCTCATTCTATATTGAATGGTATTGGCGTTTACTTGATGTGAGTTCATTATAATTAAGAGTAAGATAAAATTCAAACACTTGAACTTTTGATATACACTTTTATTGAATACAAAGCATGTCGCGTTTCGTCGTTATAAACGACTTCTTCAGACGTTAATAGAATACTGACTAACAAATTTGACAAAGTAGGTCTAAGTAAAAAGGAAACTTTCGGATTCTAGGACTCTGGGTTTTATCCAAGATATTCCATTATAAATTACAATTTTATTACCTGAAAAAGGTTTGACAAGGGTGAATTGTTTAATTGTATCTGTTCATTAAGCAAATTTCCAGAATTTTATGTCTATTTCTACTATTTCCCAAAAATATAATTGACTACATTTTTGAATATTATGTAACATTTTGAAATTCGTATCGAAAGTGTGATTTGCTGTCAACAAATGGTTTCCATAATTCGAATTGCTTTTATTATATGTGAAACTGTATTCATGTTCATGAATTCTAGTGCCGGGACCAGAATCCACGAAATATTCTAGACGTTAAGAGATGTTTAAGCATGTAACAATAATGTAAGAAAATGTTGAAAACATGTTCCGTTCTACAAGGAACTGATCAGATGTACCACGTACATCGTCAAGCGAGACAATAACTTCGACCTACTACAATCACGTTTTTACGACTTTGAGGTAAAAAATAAGTAATGTATGCTTCCCAGTTCCATCTATAGGAATCAAAAGAAAACATCTTTCAAATCATAGAAACGCCAAGCACCGAACGCTCACACGTCCACACTCGTAGGTGTCAACTTCAAATTGCATAGTGTATTTTTACAATTATCATTAGATGTTTTTACATATCAACAGGTTACGTTCATAGTAATTTTTTTCCAAATAATTAATTATTCGATTCATTATTCATTAATTAAACATTACAAATTCCTAATTTAGCCTTAAAATATCATGTGATGATACATGTCGAAATAGATGTTGCAATGTAGATACCTACAGATTTGTTAGTATAAGAATTCGTTGCTTGAGATAACTGAAATCTAAAAGGCATTTTCTCTCGACGGAATTGATGATGAACGCATTACCTGGGTAACAATTTCCTGAGGAACACATAAAAAGTTTATTGAAGATTAGCATAAGATAAGGAGCATTATCTGACTTGGCGATGGACGCGTCATTACTGATGAGACGTTTGTGGACCGAAACAAAGTCGCTCCTTTGGCGATATGAGATTCAATTTCTGAATCCGAAAATTCGAACACATAGCACAAATGAGCGAAGTGTCTACAAATAATTTATGTAACCTTTATTTTAATTTCACCTCCAAGCTTGACTTAATTCATAAAAACTGAAAAAAATTTTCTACAAAACACATTCAGAATAGTTCGCCATACAGAAAAACGTATATCCGGCTCGAATCAAATGATAATGAATACAAATGAACTTTACTGTTATATAGTTAAGTTAGAAAAAACATAAAGAGATAACATTTCATAACGCATAATTGAATAAAGATACTTCGAAATAATGAATCTCACCAAAAATATATTCAGAAGAAAGGCGATTGATAATTATTTAATATTAGAAAACCTTGGTCCGAATTCCAACACATATTTGAAAGGATTACTCAAACTTCTCTACAAAGCCGTACCACGAAGAACAATCCCAGTCCTTCCCTGTCCATCTCATCTAACTACCTAATTAAACAACATTTATTTAGAAGATTTCATTATTGTCTATTAATAACCTCCACGAAACACGATTGAGTAATTCTCAGAAATGCCTTACGGCATTGTTGTCGATAATTTTCTTGTTTGTCAAGGTTCTTATACAATTCGGAGACCTTAACCCATTAGCATGAAGAATAGACTTGAACGTGGATGACCCATAATCTGAAAATACTAAGAGGTTTGGAATACGTTAAAATAATTTCGGTCACAAATACAACATCTCTCAAAAGGTCAAGTCCGTCAATTATCTCAAACTGCCATGGACGTCTAACGTTATCGAAGAAAACATAAACCGGAAGTTGTGTAGCTCGTAACAATGAAATGAATTAGTTTCAGGTATTGTTTACTAGGTCTAATACGTTGAAATACATAGTTACAAATGTGCACTTGCATTTTATGAGTAGTAAGATAAAAGAGTTTATGTAGTAAAATATACTACGTTGAAATCCGAAAGTTCATCAACAGAAATCAATATTTCTTCCTCTTGACATGGTCCTCTCCTTGTTCAAGCGATGGATCATAAAACAATACAAACATGTATTTTGTATGATTTTATAATACCTATGCGGTATTATCATTTTTGGAATGATAAAACCGCAAAACCTTGTGTTCTGTTCAGAGAAAATTCTAGATTTATTTTTATATAATATTAATTTATATGATATTCGAAATTGAAGGGTTTTCTTTCAAAAAATCCTAAGCTGGAGAAATGAATAAATGCAATATCCGACAATTTAGTGATTTTCTTCTACGACAATGTTGTAACTTTTAATTAAAATTATGGATCAAAATAGAAATCACTCAACATTCAAAATTAACACACTTGACTCAAGTTTCACTGAATATATTAAAAACTCTACATAAGTTTCGGGTGGTTAACTCATTATCAAGAGTATACATATGTAGAGTTTTTAATATATTCAATGAAACTCAAGTCAAGTATATTAATTTTTAATTTTATAGTTTTCAACATAATGTTTCACCAAGAGATAAGCGAAACATTTATTGAAAATCACTCTACCTAGTTGTTTTTTTTTTGGCATATTTTGAGACTGTATTTATCTATTCTAGTATTTCTATTGTCATAATTTAGACTAAAAATACCTATGCGGTATCATCAAATTATTTAATTGATTTTTATGTAATATTAATTTATATAATTTTCGAAATTTAATTGGAAATATATTTTATGGGTTTTCTTTCAAAAATACTAAGCAGGGGAAATGAATAAATGCAATATCTAACATTTCGTTGGTTTTTTTCTACGACAATATAGTAATTTTAATCAATATTATTTATTTAAATATAAATCACTCCTAGGTTTTTTTTTTGAAAATTTTTGAGACAGTATTTACCTACCCTTGTATTTCTTAAGTCATTTAAATAAGGTTTCAAACCAAAACATTTTAACGAAATGAAATAATGAGATACTGCTTTAAAGTAGGTACCTACTTTCATTGTTTTCGCTGGCAGCTCACTCTGCGAGTTTATAAGACAATTCAATTTTCTCAGCTTTCAAATTCTTTTAAAAACTTGAGAGACCATAACAATGATTCAATTTTCAACTCCTTTTTTGAATTATTTCCTTACAAATACACGTCCCGCAGCACATAATTAAACAGACATAAAGATAACTCAAATTAAAAGTCAGAAAAAACTTCCACGCTATCTGAGAAAGAAGGGAGGAGTTCGTACAACCGTGACATAAAAAATGAAAAATTACTGGTACACGAATTTTTCTAGAGCCTCTGTACTCAATTTTCCACCCAATTTATTCTTTAGTCTTCGCTGCTTGGAAGGTATATTTTAATAAACTTTTATTGAAATATATGGAACGTTGAAATTTAGCGAAATAAAAGAAGTTACCCCCGGTCTAACACAAACTCCTCGGCTTCTACCATCTCACGGATTCCTAAAAACAGCAGGGGATGAACTTGTTGCTCATCAAGAATTTAATGGCCAGCACAGCAATTTCATTACGTTTTACACGTACTGGGGATCTTTTGTTGCGGTATGATTACTTTGGAAAACTTTCTCGTAGCTACACTGTTACTAAAATATTGCGATGATCTGCAGATATTTTCGCATTCATCGTATCTAGGCACTACCCCTCTAATCTATCTGAGATACCAAGATACTAACTAAATATACTCGTCAAAAGCTTTCAAATATTCTCTTTCAAACATTCCATGATGAAAGCTTTATATCATCCTATCATTGAGTGATAGTTGCCTGAAACTAAGTATTCAATATTTGCAAATACTCGAAGAATATCGAATTATTTTTTGATATGAATGCTATATAGTGTCAATCTTCCTGAGAACTGATCTGTATGCAATCAGAAACAAAAGTTGTGAAAAAGTTTCGTTGCTCGAGGGATATTATCACAGTATTCGCTCTTGGGTTGTTCGCCTGATGTCATCAAATAACTGTGGGTCAGTTTCGTATGACCTATTCTTAGTCTCTTAGCTACTATTTTGTCCTGTCTGTTCAAGGCTAATCTTGTTTCTTTGTGAATTTTTGGTTGAATTTTGTTCAGCTTGCTGGTAACCATTTTCATGGTTATCATTTTCCCATTGAATTTGCCATTCCGTAATTATTCTATTCTTTATTGATTGAAATCTGTATGAACCGTAACGTTTGTAACACCAAGATCAGAGGAATTTTATTTTTTTAATAAAAAGGAATTCGCCTGGCAATCGCATTAAACAATCTCATTTAATATAATATGTATTACTTGTGAGATACATTGTGTTTTCATGCAACGGGCAAGACAATCTATTTTATTTGAAACATGAAATATTTTTATGATTGATATGGTTACTATAAGATATTATTAAGTTAACTTATCACGTAATGACTTGAGACAGAAGATCCCTGTAGGATAAAATAGGACAAGTGGGATTAGTAGGATTGAATAAATTAACCGACTTCGTATTACAAGGATCTCACAACATTTTATGGTACTGAATTGCTGACTACAAGATTCGTTTGATGGCATTTCATTTATTTTTGTAGGTAGTTTATACATATGCAGGTACATTGATTAATTCTCTGAAAATGAAACTTTGTAATCTTTGTAATTTGTAATAAAGTTATTTTTCTTTTATTTAAACACTAATTGTATTCCGGATTTGAAGCTTCTATGTCTGTTAGAAGTGCCTTAGAGTTTTTATGATCTTTCAGTCAGTGAGTGACAAAATTAAGAAACTTTGACTAGTTATAATTCTTAAACCATTGTGTCAAATTGAGTGAAATTTAAAATATACCGTGTTCATAAAATGTCTGCTCGGTTACTTAATGCTTTCAGTTTTACATTCTGGTAAGATTTCTAGTTTCTAGCTGCCCGCGTTTTTGCTCGACTTAGCGAAGGTGCTGCTATGCCCCCATATACAGAACATAGAGTTCAAGAAGCAGATCACACATTTCAGTTCTATTCGATCTTGTGGAACAATATGAATAAAGAAATGAAGTCGAAGGTATGTTCTTCTGTCGATAGCGAAATGTCACTTGATTTGTAAGCGTGATTTTTGCTTTGAGTGAACATAACCTCAAAATCAAGTAACATAGTTACAAATTCTGAAATACGTATGCATTAAGTACACAATGACGATATGTAGGAGTATATTTGAATATAGCTCTGTACAAAGTCATAGACGTTCAATACTATCAATGAATTTCCCGAGATTCATTGATTACTATTATTTCTTCAATATAGGAGTGGGTTAACGGCATACATATTGAATATATTTCAATATGTATACTCAGTAACATTGTATACTCTTGATAATGAGTAAACCGCCCGAAAAATATGTATAGTTTTTTTAAATATATTTAGTGAAACTTAAGCCAAGTGTGTTAATTTCAATTTATCATTTTTAACATAATGTTTCACCAAGCGAAAAGCGAAACCTCCGTGTCATTTATATTTCAATATGTTTGTACTGCCATAGTTATATCGGTTTTTTTCATTTCATTTAATATATTATTACATCTATTTGTATTTAGGTTTTTTAAGATGTAAATCAATGTATTACGCCACGAGATGAATGAATGAATACATTTTGAAACCCTATAAAGAAAGGATATTTCGATTCAACAACAACCACCACTGTTGAAACAAATTCCTGACGCAACAACCAAAAGAGCATTAGATACCCATAGGAAGTTCACGTCAAAACCTCGTGGGGTAGTTTCACGAGACAGATCTCAACATTTTGACGGTCCGAGCAATAAAACTTTCTTGAAAACTGTCAATAAAACATTCGTATTGTGATGTTTTCCCAAATGTTTCCTTTGATAGAGGACGTTATCGTAAAACCTTATTTTTGTGTCCCACGGATAATATACCATCATGACGCACAAAAGTTAATTTTCTTATGAAACATAAATGGCCAAAGGTCCATCAATTATGAAGACCCTATAAATTGAAGGATCAAACTGGAATACTGGAACGTACATTGCTAATTAAATGAAGAAACATGTTTCATCTTATGCCATACCTACATGTTTCATTCAAGCTTTAAACTCATTCTCCAAGTTAGTCCCTCAATTAAGTTAGTTCCAAAACTAAAATGCATTAGAGGGATATTAAATCAATTAATGTGAAAACAAACAGCTATGATGATTCAGGTGAAATATACGGCGGTGAATGGAAGTTAACAACAATGAATTAAAAATTTCAGCGAACTGAATTAGAACATAAGAGAAATTAATTTATTGGATAATTCTCAAACATCTGAAGGTAACTTTATCACTTAGTCATTCAAGAATACATTTCAACAAACATAAATTTTGAAAAACGATAACAGACAAAGAACACTGATGAAACATTTTCATGAACAACTCCTGAAAAAACAAAAAACAACAAAAACTGATAACAGTGTAAAGTATGAAAAATAATGTCGACAACGTGCGTTCAGTTTAGATAATATTCTTTCTTCCAGAAATTTGTGGGTTATCACCCAAAAAGAGTTTGGGTTTTGAGAGGGTTGAAAGATAGTCATGGTTATTTCAACAGCGCATTGTTCCAATGCAGGTCGTGATAGTGAAGCACCGGATTCAAGATTAAAACAAGTTCGTTAAATTTTCAAGGACTTCCTATCTCTCCCTTCGTTATCGAATCTTCTGTTCTCTCAACGACTTTACTTCCGTTCAATTTGAGATTCTATGAAATAAGGAAGTTCCCAAACCGAAGAAGTGAATAGGAGATAAATTGGATAGCTGATGTTCACTTGCGGAAAAATAATCAAAGTTTTCATTTTCATGTGACTTCTTGATGAATAAAAGGCACTTAACCAATCACATAAATATATGGAAAAATAACAATTGAGTTCTTTTTTCAATATCTGACAAATCTGCAACTATTCGAAAGAAAGTGATCAAAAAGTCTTTATTTTGATACGTGAAATACATCTTAGAGATTAAATATGAACTTAAATTCGAACACTTGAACTTATGATTTACACTTTATTGACTACATAGCATGACGCGTTTCGTCGTTACAAACGACTTCTTCAAATGCTTACAGAATAATAAAGAATCTGAAGAAATCGTTTGTAATGACGAAACGCGTCATGCTATGTAGTGAATAAAGTGTAAATCATAAGCTCAAGTGTTTGAATTTAAGTTTATATTCAGTAATCAAGATTTGTGGGAAATCATGATTTCGGGGCATTTTCTCCCGAAAATGCGTTTCGTTTTCAAGCATAGACGATGTGTGGGTTACTAGGTATATATGTAAAAAAAATTACAACCACTGATGACGTTATTACCATATTGATCCTCCACTCCCACGGCATGAAAAATAAGCACACCAAAGACCCCGCACCCCTACAGTACTTGCGTAGTACTGAATAGTTTCAATAACAACAAAATATTTTTAAAAAATAAAGAAACACAGCTACTAGACGGTATCAATTCTTCGGAACCAGACAAACTCGAGTCCAAATTTAACAATTTTCAAGTTAGATCATTGTATGTAAACTTTTATTACACATTGAGTCATTAAAGCTTTGAGTCCGCTGAGAAATCGTTCCGCTTTTTCCAAATCTAATTCGAACGCTATATAATGCTCGATCAATTTATGTACTCGTCAAGATAATTTTTTTCAAAGCGAGATGTGATTCGAAAGCAAACATAATTCGGCACATGAATTCCATAACTTTCCTTCACTGCCTACTCGTTAAACAAAAATATACGAAAGTTTTGCTTCTTGGCAGAGCGTGACGATAAGAGCGTGACGGTTACGTCAACGATAAAACTAATTTTATCGGGTTTATAAACCTACAACCTGCCCAGGAAGGTTTTCAATTCGAATTCGTTCAAATTCACGTAAGTGCTCAAGCTGATAGCTGTTATATAAAACGTATTTAAGCTCCGAGGTAAGGACGGCAGCTTCAGGGCCTCCCCTAATTGAATCGTCGTGAAAATATAGAAATAATTCCTTCGTCGGAGTACTGTGACAGTTTAATACTGTAAAAGTCTGAACGGTCGGACAACTCGATAAAGCTTTTGTTTGAATACGCTGGTCACGTTTTTTATTGACGCTAATCGGGCTTACGGTCCCGATTGATTTTCGGTCGTTTCACGCATCGCACATCGCCGTTATACCCGTAGAGCCATTCAGAATATTTTATCTTGCGACTAATGAAATAATATTTTCTCCGTGCATGTTGAATAGCAATATGTATTACAAAATGAGTACATATAGGATCGCAGAAATCTGTGAGAACTTTAAAGAAGGCGGAAACCAACTGTACCGAAATGATAACGTCCCTAATTTATACACAGGCGGCCCTGATGAAAAGCTCGCTGAAATTGGATTAAACTTAGAGATTTCGTGATTTTAACTTCAATTATGAATAAATCTGAAAAATCAAGTTATGAAACATGGTTAATGATATATATCTTATGACGTTTCTCTATGAGAATAATGTATTAATTGATCAATACATGATCCGAGCCATGATAATTTGAAAAAATCAAGGACACGTTCCTCTCTGCTCATACAAAAATTATAATTGAGTTAGGCAGAAGATGAAATAATCTCAATACAGTAGGCTTCTTCCTAACATAAGAATATGTCAATGCTTCATATTCAGTAAAAAGTCCTGTTTTTCTCTTCTTTGCTAAGAAATCAAGTAATATGTCGTCAAATACCTTCAAAATACTATACTATTCTATATTCATTGGCTGTATAAGATAAATCTATTCCTCTCTTCATTTGTCGATCTAAAGCGATTTGCGATTCCTCAATCAAAAATTAATATAATGAAGTATTTCAATTCATCATGAAAATCCAATTCCAAACTTCAACTTGGAAGTCAAATTTTATCCTTCAATAACACTGAGTAACAATTTCTAACATATTTTTGTTGACTTCGATTTTCAGACTGTTTAAGATGTAAATTGACATGCTGATTCCAAAACTTCAATCAGTTTTTTTCTATCACGTCAAGTTTTTTTTCTACAATTGTTGCGCATATTATTACGCTTCGCGAAACTGAACGCGAATTACAGAAAGCCTTACAGCACTCTTCCAGTAACGACTGGAGGGGGAATGACGCGGCGCAATAGGTTAAGATTCGTATTGTCTAGACTAATTTGGTTAGTTACGCATGAGATACTACAGTAAACAGTTGTACTTGTCGCTCCGAACTCTGACTTGGTACGGGATTTGGGACTACCCAAAAAACCGTCAGAACTTTTAGCATCGACTGCACGAAAAAAACTTGAGAGAAGAAGGAGCTAAAGTCCCCTACTTTCGATAGAAAGTGTATTTCTGCAGTTATTTCGGAGAGATGATAGATTTGCGTATTGCCATAATATAGCTGGCTTAATGAAAAAATTGTTAATTTCAGACTATAACTCAACTAAATGGCGATTGTTTATAGATAGCTCAAAACGTAACTTGAAGTGTGTTCTCTACAATGGAAATTTATATAGTTCAGTCCCAATAGGTCATTCAGTTTCTTTGCATAAAGAATACGAAGACATATAGAAGGCCTGGAACGCGGACATACCAAATATCCCTGTTTTCTATGTATGTGGGACAGGTGAGAAACATGGGGTGCTGTCAAAGTGTCCGCCAAGATGTGACTTGAAACCTGGTGAGCCAAGCATTCTAAATCAGCAACTTGTCGACAGAAAAAACATTATATTTCCGCCTTTACATAGAAAATTAGCTCTAATGAAGCAATTTGTTAAAGCTTTGTCAACTGAAGATGACTATTTCAAGTATGTATATCATTTCGGCATTTCCTAGCTTGTCATATGAGAAGATTAAGGCTGGTGTCGTTGATTGGCCACAGATTCGGCAACTTATTAAAGATGAACGTTTCATTGAAACAATGACCGAACTTGAAAGGAATGCTTGGTTGGCATTCAAAAGTATTGTCGAGCACTTTCTATGAACCATACGAGTCCAGAATTACGTCTAAATTGTCCAACAACTCTAAGGCAGCTTTAAAAAGCTTGGGTATAACATGAGTATCAAACTGCATTTCTAGCATAGCCATCTTGCTAACTTTCCAGAAAATCTTGGCGCTGTTAGTGAAGAACAGGGTGAGCGATTCCACCAATTGGACTACTGTTGGAGCATAAAGCGAGAATGTCCTCAGATTGAACATTCTAGGAAAAGTTATAAGCGAAAATATTTTTTTAAATTTTTTATATAAACTTTTAATATCATAATAACCTTTGTATGAATAAAACATTCTAATATGTTTGGTTAGTACCCACTTTATTTTCCTCTGTATGCCCATTTTGTATGACTTTTAGGGTAAAGAGAGGGTATCCTGTAGTTTAAAAACTTGACGCGAAAGAGAAAAATTGATGACACTTTTGAATTCAGAGACCAAAATTCAGTCAAAAACAAGTCACAGATCTAAGAAAACAAAATTGCTGTTCCCCAGTGTTAATCATCGTCAGCAGTGTTAATGATATTGCTGCTTTTTTTGTTCTCCTCAAATCGTTTAGCTTGTCGATATTGTAAAGTTAACTTGAATTATAGTTTTGGGTTTAGTTTTTTCACATCCCATATAAGATCAATATAAGTACATACAAATATATCAAATATTGGAACACAACTTGAACATAACTCAACAAACTAGAGACATAATCCCAGAACGAAAATGAATGTCATGACTTGAGCAAACAGAGAAAGCAGAAGCGAAACGAAAGCAGAAGAATAAGGCAGAAACAGAAAGATTCTCACTAGTTGAATGAGAAATAAACAACAAACACACAGATAAACCATTAAAGAAATTTGATTCAAACTTTGCATATATTCAAGCACAATCTGATATGGTGGTTAAGTTTAAATGTGAAAATTCATTTTGCTACGCAAAAATATCAAACTAGGAGGAAAAAGCAATTTATTGCCACTTGACATTTTCCTTTGTCGTATGCAGATTTCAGGGCAATTTCTTGAATTTGTATGCGCAACGGTGTTCAATCTACGTGTCTCGGAAAATGTAGCTTATTGTGAAGTGTGTAGCAATTTCATTTTTAATAAAATCCCAAAGGGTTCAACAATATTGTATGATACTTCGATCGCATATTCATGAGAGCCGTCTTAAGATGGTAAATTATTCGTTGAGTAACCGGAGGAAAATACGCAATTAATAATGTTCTTCGTTGCAAATCGAGCGATTTCATAAACAAATCTGAAGTCATTCGTCACAACCACTTGGGCGACTCTTAAATGATTTAGATGGAATTTCTCATTTTGAAAGGTCTCGTGAATACGAACTTGGAAAATATTCACGAAAATGTAACTCGTTCATCAGAAACTGGAATATTTATGACGTCTAAAGTAGTTTGACAGATTCGGTAGACTAACAGAAGCTCTGAAAGATTTCGCTTTCGAATTCAAGTATGGAAATTAGTTTACGTCTCAAAAGAAAGGATATTCAATTTCAAGAGATACATTTTTCCGCTCAGTGACTTCATTTGTATAGAGAAATGTTAATGTTTCTCCTTATTTTCAACTTTTACAGATGTCTATATCGTTGCGCTCAGGTGATGTTTTTCCAGGGGTTTTTCAAGAAGAAAATGAATGATAATAAATTAGTTCATATGCCGATACAAAGTTCGTAAACCCACACCATAGTCAAGAACAAAATTTCAGTGTTCCCCAAGTTATAGAAATACCAACATAAAGTTGATAAAAATGATACTTCTACAAATTGAATTGTATGTCAATTTAGTTCTAATTACTTTACAAAATTATTTTTATCTGTTTATTTTATCAAGTACCAGTGTTGTCTTTCAGATGGTACATGAGAACATAGGAGGTGCGTGTGAGCAAATGTCAAAAAGAGCTTTCCGTTAACCTTAGTTAACTCGGGCTACTTCGCTTTTTGAATTCGAATAAATTTACACGCAATAATTACAAATTTTGAAGACCAATGTTTCAATAAAAATGCTTGGTCGAGTTAGTTTCTGTTTTTCTCAATGAAACAAACTCCCACTCCCACTTTCTCTGAGCAATACTTGAAACGTAGTAAAGTACAAATAAAAAGTAGTGCTTGCTGAGGCTATAGCCATAGTTCTATATTTACGATAAGAGTGATTTTACTTGAGTGTTAATTGATTGTGATTTCATAATAATTGTTGTTACAGTTAAAGATTCATATTACATTCATTATAGTGATTATTCCCCATTAGGTGAGAGATTGGTTTTGAACTTATAATTTTAACGGCTTCTACTTCAACTTTTCTGCCCTCCAAAAACGCTTCATCCTCTAAAAGGCTCTTTTTTCCCTTCATCCGTCTAATTCATGGTTGGAGCAAGATTTTTGCTCAAACTCCACATGTGTTTTCCACAAACCTCCACACAGAGGTTTTTATAATGATCTGTTGTAGATGCTGTTGGACCTATTTTAGCCAATATGTGCTTATTATTCTTAGTTATAAGGTCGAGTATTTTCTTTGTTATTCTACAGTGTTTCATCCTGTAGACATGTGAATGAAACTGCTCGTCGTTCTCTGATTTCTCCGTTATAGTGTTTGTCTTTTGATGAAGTTTGATCTGAGGTCTTTTCTTGCCGTTTGATTGGTCCCTTCTGGTTCTGAGAATTTCTGTTTTTGTTTCTATATTTCTCCTATTTTGGAATGACCGTCAACCATCATTGTATCGGCTGCGTAATTTGCCTCTAGTAGAATCGTGTTATAATGCCTTAATTTAGCTCCTATCGAAATGTACTTCTTATTATAGCACGCCCTGTACTCGCTATAGTATGATTTATATTATTATACAAATCATACTATATGATTTATATAATCATTATAAAATGATTATATAAATCATAATTATGGAAACAAAAATAACTAAGTGAATATATTCAAAACAAAAATCGTGGTTATCGTTTCGATATTATTCCGTTGTTCTTACCGCCAAAAATTCTAGTAATATTAAACTGGACCCCTCAAGGGCGGCCACTTGAAAAACTTCGGGAATCCCTGCTTCAGGCCACACATTCTCTAATTTAAATTTTACATACCGTTCCAAACAATTGCCAAGGAGAAATGTATTCAAAAATTTTCCGTGCAACGGAAAGGTCTTTGTTAAAGTGAAAAAAACCGACGACATTAAATCGAATCCAAAGTCTGATGTAGAAAAAACAGGCGTGACGTCAATCGCAACGAAACTTTGCAATTCAAATAAAATCGATATAGTTAATACCCCTCGACGTTCATTTTGTTATACGTTCAATTTAGCACTATGTCGACTTAATCGTCTTCGCTCATTAACATTTCGCGATCGAATAAATCAATTCGGTGTCGCCCTTTTTATCACGCAACCTTGACGGACTCGGCGTAATTATAGATACTTTGAGTTCGCAATTAACACTCCGAATTATAATCGGTGAGGCAAATTACATGAAAAATGAACTTGCACAATTGTCGCTGGTCAGTGTAGTTTCGTTGTAACGAAATGGAAGAATTCCTTTACACGTATCCAATTTAGATAATGAAGGAAAAGTCCTCGAATATGGCGTAGGTATCGATGATATTACAATATCAATAACACGAATGGGTCGCAGCGCTGATGATAGGAAGCCACAGGAAGTTATTCGATAATTTCCAATTATGGCAATTATTCCAATTATTTTCCTCCTGGGACTTTTGTGATATACTTATATTGATAGACAAGTACTTATCAAAACCTGAACATATTCAGCAATAATGACGTATTTTCAACTATTCCAACTATTTCTCAATGATGAAGTATGGGGTAATAATGATAAGAACAATATTTATTAAGCAGGAGCTGGGCAAAACTTATATAAGTACTACTCTGAAAAGTCGAACATTTTGGATAAACATACCTCGTCATCTAAAATATACGTTTTTTTCACGCGGAATTATCTTGATACTAGTAAGTTCTAATTTTCAAGAAACTAGTAAATTATTCTAACCATTAAATTCTTTATGATTAATAATATTACTAGGTTCGAGAAACTTACAACTTTGGTAGTAAAAACTATCAGTATTTTACATTAACATTTATATAAATTTTGGCGAACTTTGTACGCCCAGTTATTTTTCCCTGAATATTTTTCAAAAAGCCGTAAAGACATGTTCTACTATTTGTGCTGCACTAATTTACTGCTGTTTTTTATATTTATCCCGTGTTGAGGCAAGGACTTACTCACGAAGGGACTGCAATACTTCCTGTTATTTCAAAATAATGTGATCTGGAGTGCCCACTTCCCCACAAACACATAGTGGATTATCGGTCTTTATTCAGTTCTTCAGTACTTATATTATTAATTGAGTATTCTCAAATTTCACAAACAAAAAAATAATTATATGAACTTTATTGAATAGGAATTAAGTTCAAATTGACTCTACATTTCAGTTAGAAAACGTGTTCATGGGAAAAAGAAAAGGGCTATTTTTAGGATTTTCCCGGCAATTTTTCGAACTTTTCTCGCTGTAAAAACCATCCTTGGACTTCAACCAACAATTAAAAGAAAGAATTGGCGAAATTGGTCCATGCGTTGTTGAGTTATGCGATTACCAACACATTTTGCGATTCATTTTCATATTAACATTTTGCATATAAACATTCCTTATTACATCACATGAATATTTATATTCTCATATATGAAATATATTCATATTTCTATTCTCATATATTCATATATGAAATTTTCAATTTCAAATATGAATATATATGTAACAGGGAACAGTTATTGTCTGTTTAACAGACAGTTTCAGAGAGTTCAGCATATTTTTGATAGGGGGGAATCTATTGCACTTTTGGAATGTTCGCATAGGATCATTGTTTTATATTCATAATTATGAAAATTACAATTTTCGCACTGTTAAGTTTTTCCTTGAGCAAATAGGATTAAAGAATAAAGCAATATTTAAAATGTTGCATTATTATCGACTTGAACAATTCCTTCACATATGTTGACAGAATTCTTCCAATTCGTTCCGAAAAAGTTCATTTTGGTTTGATCAAAAAAGATTCAAGATGAGAGGAGATCAACATGATCATCAAAACTCAATTTTTGATCATTTATTGATCGATACATAATGCCTAAATAGTCAACTGCTTTCACTCTTCCTGCTCTGTGTTCCTTTCTCACTGTTTTTTCTTATATACAATGACTGAGAAATAATTCTACATCACTATCATCATCAAGTGACGTCAACATTATAAATAAAATATCAGCGGCAACAATTCGATCTTAGGAATAAGGCTTGCACTCGAAAGGTATGAAATATATAACAGTGGTCGAACATTGGACAAAATTCGACCATAATTCATTTCATTTTCAAGTTTGCTCCTCATTAGGGTTTTTTCTCCAATAACCTCTTAATCAAAGGTTCCCAAATTTTTTTCTCAAAAGCCACTTTTGAAAGAAATTTTGGTCTTTGCGGTGTAAATCCAATAGCTACATGTCTACCATATTAATTTATTGTTAATTTTAATCATTCGATTGTGGTACGTGTTGATATCAAAACAGTAGAAGTTATCGAATCGAAAAAGTGATTCCATCCAGCTTCAATTTTTGTTATCTACTCACAGCACAAGGAACCAAATCAGTTCTCACTTATTTCATTCAGAAAATTATCGACACGTTAAACTGAATATGGAAAATGCGAATTTCTACAAGTAGCATTGATAGGTGAAGTCAAACCAACATTTTAATTCTTCACTATCGAAACCAAATACATTTTTGTGGACACCCTTCACGATTTGTGGGCCCTCCATTACGAACTTTATATCCCATTTGTTGTGACGAAAACGTAGACTCCTGTCGAGTCTCTTGTGGGACCTAACTTTTGGGGTCCACAAGACTTGTTCCTGGTTCCTTGTGGAAACAAGACGTTCAAATAGAACACATGCAGCTCAGTTACACAGAATTATATCGATTACTTGACAATTGTTTAAGGATGTAATCCCATTTTCAAAATTTAGATTAACTTGATCGAGTTCTGGAAAAGGGAACAGCCCCAAAAATATATTGTCTTTGATGCAAAACTTTAGTGTTTAAGACAGTGAATGAAATTTCACATTGCTATAAATGGCATGGATCATTTCAAAACAAATGAATTCCAAATAATCCGATCTGCAAGAATATATAGTAAACATCTCACAAATCATAGACACACCAATCACCGAATGCCCATATGATATTAAAATCGTTGCCTCATTTGACGTTGGACGTGGTACAACTGACGAGTTCCTTGTAGAACGAAACAGTCTGTCTTGTGCTCCACAAAGTCGCATCGATTTCAATATACTTGAACATTTATCCTTTGAGGGATGATGAGGACATCATCATGTTGAGATAATCAGCCTAACCACGACATTATTTCGAGTAATTATTTTTGGAATCAATGTTTTAGTGTTTTCATATGATATTTCATCGTATCATATGACATTTAAAACTATAGTTTTAGCAATACATTTTACAAAACTAGAATATTAGAGGTAAATATTTGGGTTTTTGACGTTTTGTCTTCAGTCATAATGAAGAAATGTCAAGAGATAAAAAACTTCTAGATATTCAGAATAGATACTTTATTAAAAACTAGATTCAATTTAAATGTGGAGCTGTATCTATTCATTAGCGGATGAATCAGACTTAACCTCTAAATACACCTGGTAAGTTACTAGGATGCACTCATAGTATATATTTTCATTACTTCACTGTGTACATACACTTGCACAATTACTTCCTAGTTGACCATATTACTACAACTACTCTAACTATTTAAGTATAGTATTTAAATAACCATTTACTCATCTATAACTCAAATACGTCGAAGAATAATTTAAATGTAAATACACATTAAATCCCGACAACAAAACAAAAGATTGCCTTGAACGGGATTTCTAAAATTATACTTTGAACGTAACTAATCGAATATCGTACATAAAATATGAATTTAAGCTAATTGAAATGGGAAATGAAGCATTCAAAACAAATATTATAATCATCGATTGTTTTATGTATAATTAACCAAATTGTTAATCAATACATAATTATATAACTTCAAAACAGCTCATAAAACATTTTCACAATACTTAAAATTAAAATAATTATATATTTTAATGTACTTGAGGACCTACAAGTTTCATACACTTTTATCGTACAAATGTTTTTACCATCACGATGGCTCCTTCGGACTAAGGAAATATTTAAATAACTCACAAAATAAACAAAATAACTCACTACGTAAAACAACTAATAAGAACAATAATTTCAATTCAATAAATTTTGGAAGTCTTAGCAATTGTGAAAAATGCGTCACAATTTTTCAATAAAAGTGTGTAAATCTATTATAAACAGGATTTTTCAATTTTGCGATGTATTTGCAGATTTTGTATTTGAAAATGAATCGAATAACAGACGGATATAACTTTTAGACATAACCTATGAAATTTTATTGTGCATGAAAAAAACTTACAAATTAAAACAAAGAGATAATTAATATTCTCGAGTTCCAATCTTATTCAAGAAAATACTACGAATCTGTTTCAATGTACTTTTTTGGGGTTTAAAAGCATTCGCACTTGTTGTTAGGCAGTCAGTTTCCCGACTTATTAGGAAAAAGTGTGCACTTTATTGGCGTTAATTGGCATTCCAATAAACTCTAAAACATTGCTGACATTCATCAAAGGCAATATGCACATTCTAGTGAAACTTGGACTTTTTAATTTCAAACAACGGTATGTGTTAAATACTTCTGACAGTAGCTTCTGTCATGAACATAAAGACATTCTAAACTTACTTGCAAATTCTGAATACAAATTCTGGAAATGGCCAGAAAATCTACCGAAACTTTTCTTACGTATATTCTACTTGGAATACCTGCATTTCAGATGGACTAAATGTTGAGTAACCTACTTTCGGAAGAACTGGAAAGTTTCACGGAGCCTTTTTTCAACGAGGAATATATTTCAGCTTTTCCTTCGTGTACTGTTATATCCTCCATTTTCTGAAATAACCCCTTTAAAGCAATAAATATTCCTCTAACGAGTGAGCATTTAGGATGAGTAGTTCTAACATTAAACTTCTGAAAAGAAAATCATCACAGTTTTCCCAATATAAACCCCAGACCATAGAACAAATAATTTAATCTAAAATGTTCAAATTAGATCAACAGAGTACCATCGATTATTTATTATTGAATGCGATTATTGATTGGTTGAATACCGAAAACTTTGTTATCACTCTTATCAATTCGTCAAAATCAGAAGTCCAGGCTTCATCTGAATTTCATATTTCCAAGAGAGTCACATGGGGATAGGCGAATCATGCATAATTCAAAAAATATGAGGATCGTGAGAAGAATTATACAATATCTCGGCTCTCGTCTTGTATTTGTCTTTGTATTACGTCTTTTTCTTTAGGAATTCAGATGGCGCTCATGCCATGGTCTGTCGTTCTTCGAAAAATGCTAAAATACATGACTTTCGACCACTATATTTCATTTTGAATAATTATTAATAAGAGATTTTAAAATTATGTCATTCAACTTGAATTAATCCTGACCGATATTTCCTTAGTTTTCGAAATAATTAACACTGAAAGCAAAATACCAGTCTCTTATTTCCCAAAGCCCTCTAAAAAAGGGCCTTCAGCGAAACCTGAAATTCGTTCAAAAATTTGAAGAAACCAATATGGTATTCGAAGCAGAGACACACTTTTATAAGAATCTAATTAGAAAAAATATAAATGGCGAAATACTGAAGTTTCCTTGCCAAATTTATTTAAAAAAATATTTCCTCAAGTTCCTCAGTTTTCTTACCAATTTAGAAAAAGTGTGGAAAGAAGATTAAGATGAGACACATGCGAAAATATTTTCAAAATCAAATTAACAGTTGAAGCACAAAAATACTGTAAATATCGAATAAAGGCAACAATTGGTAGATATGTCTTCGTTAAAACCACCAAATCTTCAGAACAAGATATTGCTCTCTCCTAATTTAATCATCTCAATAACTTATCCGTCCTTGATTTATATTAGCTTCACAATTTAATTAACTGCTTGACAATTTTATCAAAGTGTTACAGCATTTTCAAAATTTAAACTAAACAACTAGTAGTGATTCTTTCGGTCTTCAGTGAGAATTCATCCTTCAGTTACGAATCCTGTAGATTGCTCCTCCTATGTTTCGTTAAAATACTGTCCCCTCAAGCTTTTTTCTATTCATTGTATTAAAGTTCGTCTTTTGTCGGTTTTTCTGTTCTCCACTTTTGTAATTCATCTCACTTCTTATTTTTCGTACTGTTTTTTCTATAATCTTCTTGGTTTGTCCGTTCATTTTGTTTCCAATTTTTTCTCAATTTTCAACTTGTTCCTCATTTCTCCATTTGTGATATACCATGCAGATATTCAATTGCAGTTCTGGTTATCGGTTGATCGTTTCTTGTAGTCCTTACTTCTTTGGGTTTCTCTAGTATTTCTCTAGTATTGGGTTCGTCTAGTATCACTGCTAGGTACTTTGCTCCTCTGCCATGCTTGTTCTTGTATACAATGAAAAAAAAATTATTTATTTTGTTATTTAAGAACCACTTCATTTACCGATTTCTCGGTAATTGAAATTCTCCGATTTTTGTCATGTGAAATTGAATGGGACAGGTTAGTGCAATTGCTCCAATTAATTTTCGGTTTTCAATCCATTTTAATATTGAACGAATGAACTATCTAGGTCATTATAAATTCAGTTAGTAATCTAGCTTTACCCCATCCTGTTTTATTTAGGTTAAGTGTATCGATATTATCTGGATAGTTCAGTAATATCCTTGAAATCTACGCTACCCTAGCCGAGGGTCATCTCTCGTGCATATATACAATCAAGATTCAATCCACACCCTCAACCAAATTTTCATATTGTTTGAAGAGCTTATAAAGGTTATCTACAAACGTATCTCGTCATCGTATTCGACACTCGAGTTTCATAACACAGAAAATTTATAAACTCTCTATTTTTCCACTTATTTACGATATTCAATGTCACTATTCATAAGTCTTCAAAAATCGATAGTTCAATTATCGAGATATCGGATTGAGCTTATGTAGTTTTCTTTCCTCAATTCTCTCCAAACATTTGTCTTGTGAATACAAAAAACTTCACTCTTTCTAGTTGAATAATTTTCAATTTATTACTCATTATATTTTCTGTATTATTTTCATCAGTTCAATATTTCTACATAGTGGTCATATACCTATAGATAATAATAATAATAAAAACCTCTATTCTAAAAATTATTGAAACACAGAGGAAAGGAAAAAAATTAAATAAAAACTGATAATAAACAAATATTGCTTAAATCATTAAGCATTATAAATCACTCAAAACTATATAGTTACGAGAAATTCTTCAGTTGAATGAATTTCAACATTAAAAAGCATTCTGCAGAAACTTCTGGTTTAAATTTTTCAAAATCTGAAATATCAACAAAAATCTTGAAAGAAAATTTATAAAATTTCATGCACATATAAATTTTGGATCAAATTGCTAATAAGATATGCTGTAGGTACCTATCATATCTAATTGTAAGATAGGATACTATTATTGTCAATGAAGTGCCATTTCAATACGAACAAAATTTAGAATTTCAATTGTTGATTACAAATATTTTCATCTCGTCCATAACAAAACTTTCAATGGAAATTATTAAACTCAACTCTTTACAATTGTTTTGAGGAGTAAAGCCAGATCTCATTCAACAAAATATTTTGTTTTCTCATAATTTGCCCTTCAACCATTTCTTGAACACTAAAAGCGAAATGCCAGGATGTTGTCGAAAATTAAATTAGTCCGTATTATCTAACAAGAAGGAAGCCTCAACTCGGCTTATCGAAGAATGCTCCTTGATGAGTTTCTTTGTAGACAGGAATGAGCAAAATAAGAAAACACGAACACAGCTTGTCTAAAATATTTATCCCGACGCCGCATTCCAAAAACGAACATCAAACAAACATCCACTACATCAATTTTGAATGTTTCAAATTAAAAACGAAAGCAGCTGTTCGGTAAAAGTCACTGACCTGTCAATTTCATTCAGTGTCGATTTTTCTCACTTTCTAGGATATAAAAACACTCAGCAACTCGTCCTTGTGCTTCTTGAATGATGAATTGTCGTTTTCGCGAATATTATGAAAGTAGGCCGCATAATTTCTCATGAATATTTGCGAGTGGTGGAGCGAATTGTGTAGTAGAAATGAAAAATAGGTCGTCTTCATAAATTCATATTGATTTTTCGAAACAGTGATATAGACTACAAATATTTCGTGCAGATGAACCTTAGCTATTTACAAAAACGAAGCGAAAGAACGAAGAAATAATAAAATAAGTACTAAGGCTGCAACATAATATTCAAAAGAATCGCTGAATTAAGTAAAACGCAAATAACCAAAATTATAATAATATAGATATAAAATTAAAATAACCAAAATTCAGGGCTTAATAAAAACTTCATTTATATCAAAGGATATACATACTTTATTATCAAAAGTAAGTTCTTGATATAATTCTATATCTACTTATGAAATCGCTAGTTATTTTTGGTATTTGTGTGTTATTAATTTTAATAATAATGATAAAACTTCTTTATCATTATTATTAAATTAACATCATTTAATTGAAAATTACATGTAGGTAATCATAATATGTAATGAGAAATATTTGTTTCGCTTCTTTATTCTGGCCATCATAAAGGTCTTGGTAACACTGACAGACTGCACAAATTGTGTTATTAACATTCCAACTTCTCCCAAGATTAGGATCATTTTTTTCAAAAATTTTCATGACACTCTTCAAATTTGAAAATGCCACATAATTTTTTTTTAGTGAAAGTTCTTTTTGCTAATATTTAAGCTATTTCTTGTTACTCGATTGCTTCCTTTTATACTTGTGACCCCAATTCAATAAAATCTTCATCAGTCACTTCTGACCTCGCGACAAGTCAATTCTCCTATGCCGGAAATCGAAACAATTGACGTATAACTACTTGAGGAATAGTATCAAAACATTTTTCGACGTAAAACGACGTAAATCGAAACGGGAAGTCGAAAAATGCCATATGAAATGTTGAAATAATTTAATAATTTTAAATGGAATGTTAAAAATATCCATGAATCCATCAACCAAAAAATCGAACAATGCAAAAAAACGTAATAGAATTCGCTGTGAAAATATACATGATATGAGTGAAATCACATTTTCAATGTAAAATCAACATTGAATATTTTTGGGGAATTGAATTTCCATATAAGCTGTAATTGAAGATCGTATTCTAGATTCGGAAACATTGAACAAAGTAGATATGGATATTTGGGTCAATCAATAAATCCGCCAAATTTGCAAGTAATTCCCTTCGATGCACCGAACTATCGCTACCATTTTGTCCTTTGTAATGGTGAATTTTGAGATTATTCATGCGTAAAGTGGCATAAAAGTGGTTACCATAGCCAATGATTGTGTTGTTGGGTATAGTATAATAATAATAATATATTAAATCCTTCAACACATTCTACATGCATAGGAAAAATCGACATTGAAAAAACAATTATAATACATGAAAAATATCAATGGAAAGTGTCCCAAAATAATAATTAAACTGATAAATCAAGAAACAAAAATGTCCTGGTGCTTCACTTGATAACTGCTTCGAAGTATTCGTTCTTACTTATATCTTTGAGACGAAATCAGAAAAGTAACTGTCAGTGCTTATAATGAAAAATTTATATATTTTAATTGAGACATTTTTAAAATTAGGTAACTATAGTTAATAATTAATTGATACCACTATCAGCTCCGATTTTTTGTTATACAGTCTACTTGGAGAAATTCAATTACTCGAAATTGAAAGAAAAACCAAAGAATGGAAACATTGACAACACATTGAGTGTTCAAAAAGAAGTCTAAAATGAGGTTATTTTACAGTAGTCTTCTTATTGTTGTTCCTTCCCATGTCCATGTTCAAACTCTCGAAATTGGTTACGTCGTTCTGATGAAAGCCAAAAAGCTCGAAACACGTGCCAACGGCTGCTTCCAATTGCAAGTTATACCAATAACTTTTGCTTTCTTTTATACTCTCTTCCGCATTTAACATTTTTTATAAGTTTATATATATATATATATATATATATATATATATATATATATATATATATATATATATATATATATATTTACAATTGTACTTCCAGAACAACCTGTCAGGCATATCATCCACTGTTAACAAGAAAGAGAGAGATAATAAGCGAATACATATAACATTTACCTTGACATTCAGCTGATGACAGATATAAATTAAGATTTCTGGACAACAAATCTCCATATATTGATGTATATCAATTAACATTTTAATATATTTTTGACGATATTTTGCCTATCAACTAAAGAAATATGAAAGTAGGAATGGTTTGCAAGCGCATTTTTTTGTGCACCGTACTTTGTTTATTAATTTATACATTTTGCAGGTCATTTATCTATATATAAATGCTGAATCAGGTGAAACTGAAAAAACTTTAAATTCTAAACTCACTTTAACTTTTGAAAATGAAGAAGTAGCTCATAATCAAGGAAATGATATAATTTTTGAGAAATGAAGTCGAGTGTTGTTCATTACATCAAATAAAAACACTTGGCTTGGTTTCACAAAATTTATAATAAATACGTGACAATTGTTTCCGGGTGTTACCCCATTTTCAAAAGTTAAACTAAGCGCATTTTCGACCATCATTCTTATATAGAAGGACAGGTCCCTCTACTTCGCAGACATCGATATTAAGTATGTTGCAGGTAACGATGTACAACTATATAAAAATGTTGGTCGAAAAAAAAATGTTGTTTCCAAAATGTTTCACCAACAGATCAGGAAATATTCAATCAACTTTGTTATTTATTCAAAATATTTAACAATGTTTCACAAAGCGACATGCGACATTGTCAAATTATTAACAATGTTTCAAAATCAACTTTTTCTGTTTTTAGTTATCTGAAATCTTCAAATCAACGCTAACCTCAATTGATTCATACCTTTTCGAATTTCCATGTTTTGAAACATTTCTGGACTGTGAGATTTATCAAGTAGACACAAAAGACCCTAAAAAAATCCCATGCCTACTATATGAAATACAACGATGAAAAACTGGCAGTAAGAAGCTCTACCCACCGAATCCCTGCAAAGCCGAAGCAACTGGGTACCAACGCCGGAATAACAGAAATAGAATCACTTTATCAAACGGCTATCGATTTCAAGCATTTACTTCACTTTTATGGCTTGAAGAGATTCACGCAACAATAAAGTCCAACCTTGGATTACCGACGCGGTATAAAATAGTACCTCGATATCACCCTTAAAATCCCACTAGAGGACGGAGATCTTTCGAAATTGTATGTCTCCAACGGCCACCACCATTTCGAATTTCATCCGAGACGGGTCCGATCGGAGGGTTTGATGTATCGGATTCGATTAAGTCCCCCAGAGATTAAAGTACGACGGAGATCGGACTTTACGCAATATGATTCTGTTGAAAAGTCCGGCCGTCCGATTCCAAGGCAGGTAATGTTGATGAGCTAATGTTTTTGTGCAGCAAACTCGAAAATATTGGTTTTTTACTGCAGATAGAATGTCAGCACATTCAGAAAACTCGCGAGCTGGAAATACGTCAGATTCTGAAGTAATATTTATTAGAATACTCGTATTTCACTCAAATACAAAAGTTCTCTAGATTCGTGTTGTCTTCAACAGTGAAATACCACGTTATCTACCAATTCTCCAAAGTTTGGATAACAAAAGTTAAGACGGCAGCTCATTTGCCACATTAAACGGCAAAAGAGTAAGATCAAAAACAGTGTTTTTTTTCTTACTCTATGACCTAGCTTTGAGAGGAGGAGACGCAAGACCAAATCCAACTTTCGTCAGAGAAGAAACCGTCAATCTTGCAGTTAAAAACAGCTAGAATACAATATAACCCTATTTTTCTAAAACAACTCAGGTTACTGACCGAATCAGTATTAAAACTTACTGATTTGAAATGGTTGCCTAACCCCAGCCTAGTCATAACGTAGCTAAAACTCCAAAATGAAATAAAAAATGTAGGAAATACCCGATTATTTTACTTCAAATTCAATTGCAAAACCTTCGGAAATCGGTTTTAAAATCACCCTGTAGGAATAAATGAAATATTACATTGACCGAAAAAACAAGCACATAAATCAGAGCTTAACACTACCACAAAAAAATAACGAACCATTCACTTAGAGCCATTGTCTCATCCAAATTGGCCAGAAGCGGCATGTCGAAACAAAATCTAATAACAATAATTACAGGCTATTCAAATGTATATCAATATAAAGCGATTCACGAATAGATCAATAACGTCATTAAAAAATAATTGAGAACATACAAAAACAGGAAACAGAACTCATATTCCTTTGGAGCAGAAAGCTCAAACATCAAAGGCTTCATGGCAATATCAACGGTATCGTCACGTCAAAACGGAAACTTGGTTAGCATTCTCCAAAAATGTACCCTTTATAGTTCCATTAATACGTGAATTTTATAATTTATAGTGAAAATATTGAATAGAAAGCAGTAGGTTCAAAGATGCTCTCAAATATTTCACACTAAGACGCATGCGCACTGTGTTCTCGCACTCAAACTCAAGGCTGAGTTTGAAGGCAACCGTTTTGTGGCACGACCCACATAAGTCTTTCGGATATTCTTGTGCCATTTCGAAAATTTGCAAATTCGAGTTCATTTACGAATTGCCCCCAAAACAATCAAACTGTGGCGCATGATCCACACGTTGGGAAACACTGGTTTAGTCACTACCATTTGTCCGACTGATGAAATATAACTTTCTAATATTTACCTCAATAACAAATAAAAAATCTGACATGTAAAAATGACTGAAGTTTATATATTTTTTGTAGAGCTTTAAAGCGTCTGACAAAAAATCCGGTGCATGGATATTTATTCTCTAGTAATATGATAAACAGGAGAATCGACTGTTTCATTTCAGAAAAGACTTGCGCGACATCCAGTTGCCCTACAGAAAGTTCAATTTCTATTAAAATAGAAGTGATCAAAGTGCGGCCATACAAAACCTTCAAACATAAACTAGCCGCTTACAAAACTAAGCTAATTTGTTTAATGCGACGCCGCATTCTGTATAATTCGTCTGCGACATATCGAAAATTTAGAATTTTCTGGAAAATTTATCTTTTAACTAAATCAACAATCAAAATTAACAACCATATACGACATACACCAAGTATTGTAACAGAAATACATACATACGTGTCAATTTCAAGATATACATGTTCCGAGAAAGTTTAGCACGCCCAAATCACTATGATTAATAAATTGATGGAACGTTCAAATTTAATAACACATCAACAGAATATACTCGTTCTGTCTCCACAGAGTCGACAGACATAGAATAGTAAAGTTACTCGTATTAATTTTATTGACATTATTAGATGGAACATTAACTCTAACCGAAGCCATAAATTTCGTGTTTTCTTAGATTGATGATTGGTTCAGTGTTTTTCAGATCGACTATCGAGCTTATGATGCATTGATAATAGTACCGTCGTAGTGAGGTCGTCAGGGTACTACGAGTGACCATGACGACCTTCGATTTCAGTAGACAGAAAAATAACTGAATATGAATAACTTGCACAAAAAAAGTTGTAGTGTAATACCTAATTGTCATTAATTATCCAATAAACATAAAATAAAATACTGACAAACATATTCGGATAGGTAAATTATCGATCAATACTAAACGCAACAATCAATTTTTCCTGTAGAGTATTAACTTTATCACTCAAACTTTTATACGAATTACTGCACAAAAGTATTGATTGTTCCCCAATCTTGTCCGCTTTGAAATGTCGTGTTCCTAGGCAAAATTCTTGTACAACAGAATTATTCCACCTGGAAACTCGAAGGACCAACTTGTTAATAAAATCCCCCATTTGGAGTATGGAGTCTACATTCAATACAGTTGTTAATAAATGTGACATTCACTTTGACTCTATAGCAGTTGTTATTAGGAGTTATGTGAACAAGGGAAATCGACTAAAATAAATTGATTCAGATTGAGTTCTTTGTATTATTTCATTCAATTTTATTATTTAGTTATTAGTTACTCTTTTAATCCTTTCAGATTAGATTGAGCTTCTTTGTTATACTTTTTGTCATTTTATTTACTTAGTTATTTAGTTATTGTTCCGTTATAACGGTGTATTTATTTATAGTTTAATAATTTTGTTTATTTTCTACAATTGAAGATGCCTTCAATTACGGGTTTGTTTATTTTTATTGATTTATAAATTACGATTCACAGAATCCCTTGTCTTTCTCTCCTTTTTTTCCTATTTCAATAACATGTGGTGTCAACCGGACAAGTGCGATTGCGAAGACGAGAGAGAGATTGCGTCGAGACTTGCTTGAAAAAGGTCGACGGTGATTTTTTGGTTACGATATATTTTCATGCGGAATATATTGACATTTTGTGCTTTTTTATACGAAAAAAAGAATTGGCGTTGCGACTTTGTTTAGAGCATACATTGGATTTTGCGATATATTTTTCATACGAAAAATATAGATAGATTATTGTGTTTTTCTTTACTTTTGGTGCTTTGCGGCATTTCACCTGAACCCTGTGCTCTTCGACCCTGGTAAGTCCTTTTATTTTTCCCCTGTGAATTTGTATTTTTCTTTTCTTTTAGAGTCATATTTCCGCAGTTTATTTTATACACAAAATTTTAATTCACCTTAAAATATCGAAGGAAACATTTATTTTTATATTTTTTGTTACGTAATCAGCTTCTCCTAATTCTAAATATACAGTCCACTTATTGATTACTTTACAGTTATTATTCATCATTATGTTACTATTTTCAATGATTTGGTATTATAACTGTTGAGAATAAAGAACCCTTATTATTATATTATTATGCTTTTGACAACTTGTGTAATTCGCTTAAAAACTATTTTCTGAAGTCCTCGTCATAAAATATTTCTCTCAATAATCCGCTTTAAATACCGACAAAAGAATTTCCAAATCATCGAACTGACTTGAGGCAGTGGCTAAGCTGAAACTTGCTGAAATACATCCGAAAAAAGATGAAGATTTTTCTGTCAAGTAACCTTTTTAACGTGCAAATCCAACATACCCATCAATTCCTCCGAATGCCGCATACGATGCGAGAAAATTCTTCAACAAACATTTGATTCCTATTTCGTTACATAACACATAAACGTAACACTTCAATGCCGTAACGTCTGATACGACACTGCTTCAGAAAATTACTTCTGCTATTCACCATTCCACGTACAATTAGCCATAATAAAGACCCTCAGCAACATACGAAATTTCCATCAACTTTGCACATACCTACAATCATAACTGAAGCAAGATTTACGGATTGATGTTGCACTCAGAAAGCGTGGATTCGCTAATCAACGAGGTGGCCTATTGGTGAGCTCATCAATATGTATTATATTGTGTGCCAGTTGTTGCTCAATTGCTAATAGTTAAATGAACTTTCTCATATCGTACACTGCATTAGTTCGAGCATTTATAGTTATTAGTGGTGTGCCAAATGAGAGAATATTTCTGAAGTGACATTCGCAACTTGAAAAAACATAACGGAAATTAATTTTCGATTGATTTCGATCAAATGGCAACTTCATTTAAGAGCGAGAGAAAAGGCTTTAGATGAGGACTTACCAGATTTATAATAATTTCTCATTTATATATATTATATATTATTTATAATAATAGACTCAAAACTGCTCAAAATTCTGAATACAATAGAAATATATTTTATGAAAAATTACATAGCAAGTGAGTTTAGTACACTAAGTTCACACAAGAGTTCAATACAACTAAGTCTCATTTGTACTAAATCTTGACGATAAGTAACTAGCCCAAAACGGATGTCTAGTGTATCAGAGAACTTTGAGAAATTTACCCAATTGTTTTGAATTATACGATGCACTTCGAAACTTATTTTCAGAATGACAACTTCGAGAAATTAATATCGCCAAAAAAACGCTTCACACCCAGAGATCCAAATAACATTTATAATGTTCATTAGACTAAAGGTGCGTTCACACATAGAACAAAACTAGATATTGAAACGTCGTCGCGTAACAAGTCTGGACGACACTGTGTAACAGCATAATACGAAACAAAGAAACAACTGGACGTCCCGTAGGTTGTCGATTTTTCAACACCGCATTTAGACATTGCTATTTTGGAGTGAGCGGAAATATCGACAATTTATTTCATAACAGTCATGCATAATGCTTGTAAGGAACTTACTGTATAGTTCGGGATAATAAGTACTATATTAATGAAAAAAATTAATAATCTTTTTTCAGCACTTAGACAGAAAAAGGACAACATTGAAAAGAGCCAAGGTAGCAGGGCTCCTGCAGCATTACACTAAATAAAAAGTTAACTTTAAGATTATATTCTTCGATGCAAAACAGAGAATTATAACGCGACGACGTAACGATACAAAGTGTTTTTGTGTATGTTTGTATGCATCTTAAGAATAAGAAAAACATAAAAAATTCAAATAAACAGATAAAAATGTAAACAGAAATATATTTATTTCATTTTCTTGGGGTGCAATTAATGGAAAGATGTACTTTAATTTTTTCTTCATATGTCGAAAAAATGACATATGCAAATTATGAATCTTCATGAATTTCAGTCGAAGAACGACTGAAATTTATGAAGATTGTGTTTAGACACCAGTCTAGGATTCAGATTGCGATGAACGTCGACTAGTCGTACAAAAACAAATCCATAAACAAAGTCGATGCATTCAGAGAAAGTATTTTTTAAACAATAATTTCAAACGCGGAACATATTAATCGAAACCCAAGTAATGATATACAAAACATCAACAAGTTGGTACCGAACTTTTACTAAGCAATGAATATAGGAATTCATATTAGGATGTTCTGCACAAAAATTAATATCTAAGTAATTAGTTTTTTGAAAGCGGTTAAAGAAAGATTGGCAAAATTTTAAAAAAACATGCAACAGCGTGCAAAATATACTTAAAGAAGAAACAAAATATATTAAAATTATAGGCATGGTGCAAAAGAAAATTTATTTTGAATAGATGAATGTACAGATGAGAACACAGATTAGAGAACACACAAATTAAATCTGATTCGACTAGGTCAATTGAATAGGAAAATGTCTGTGTTCAGTAATCAATGAGCTAATGCTATTAGTGACGAAATAATAAGTGAAACGCAATTAGGAGTTTAGGTTTCAACATCCTTGTCCAATCTTATAATTAACGAAGGAATTAATAAATGAAAAATAAATGTATCTGGTATATTTACATGAGTAAGCTTCACTGCATTTCTCAATTCATAAAATGATGAGTCGTATTTTGATACTAATCTAATAAATCGCAGTATTAACGATATACTGCTGCTGGAAATTTTCTGAATAGTCATCATAAATGGAAATTTTAAATGCCATATCAATACCTAAAACTCTGGGTTGCTTTTTGAGATATCTCTCACATGATACAAATAATGAGACAATAATGTTTCGAAAACGATGCTCATATTCATGTCAATATCAGGTAGCTATAATTTCTCATTATCAATCATAAATGATAACGTCATATTGTTGTTTTCAGCAATATCTAAATTTCTTCATTTGTGCCTTAGATTTGAGTTCAGTTGAAATATCCCAAACAATTTATACACGTAATACATATACTTTAAATTTTTCATTGGTTCGATTTTATATCATTGATATTATTGTTTATCAAGTAGTTTTATTTGATATGTGTATTTAGTTTTTGATATTTATTATATAATTAATAAAAATTTCAAATTGTTTCATGTCTCAACTGAAGATAACTCGAACATCTAATCACGAAATTAATCATTATTTTTTGAAATTAAGCATATTTTCTTATTGTTCTTCAGGCATCAATGCATTTTCTATACCATCCTGTTAATATTTCATATTTTCACGTATAATTCTCATGACCAAAAAGTTGAATTTTTTTCCTCTTCCTCGAGATCTATGAATCATATGAAAAGGGACATCCAAATTTTTTTCAGTTTAAATTCGTACATTCCATAACGATAGGTATTTTCGTATCATTACGTATTTCTCAATACGTAAGTATCGTGAGTTGAAACAGATGGCGCTATTCCATATTTCTGTTAATCACTCGAAAAATTTCATTATTCAATCATATAAAATGGGACATCCAAATTTTTTTCAGTTTGAAAAGTTTTCAATTGTAGCTTTGAAAAAATTTTAAAGCTGAAATTACTACTCTCTAATTACGCACTAGAATGATTTTTTCGAGTTCATTACTTGAAAATAACGGGAAATTTTCGAAGATGTAAATTAGTTGGAATGATTTCGAAATGATAAAGTTTTTTTAAAGTAACTCCCATTATTGGATTGAATGTGGTATCAATATTCCATCAATTATTTAAAAACGATTGAGACATCATCTTTTATTGAGTAAATAGCTATAAGTACACATAACAATAATATGTTAATTTTGTAAAAACCAGCCAAAAGCTAATAAATATACTATTATTATGTGCATATGGTCGATACAACAAAAATATTCTGAGAGTGCCTTTTCCATTCAGCAAAAATATAATAATTATTTATAGGTAATTTGATTTCAATAACACCTAGAATGTTTCTTGGAAATTCATATATAATATCGAGTAACTTTTTGTGTAGATAAGTCCCATTGATTATTGAAAGTATTTTTACGCAGCGAAGTTCATTCAACACATCAACGATGTGTTGTTTCGGCGGGATCTCTACATTTTCAGAATTTGTTCAATCCATTTACGAAACATATCATCCCCTCCATTAATATGACAAGTCTTTTATGATATACCTTAAATTTTTGAAAATATTCATTTATATTAGAAAATTTCGAATGGAATACATCGGAAAGAACATTCTTAATGAGATTTATTCGTTTTCAGAATTTGTTCAATCCATTTACGAAAAATATCAACCCCTTTATAAATATGACAAGTGTTTTTTGTTATACCTAATATTTTTGAAAATATTCAATTATTTCGAAAACCTTGAAAGGAATACATCGAAATAAACATTCTTTATAATATGTATTTATTTTCAGAATTTGTTCAATCCATTTACTACCAGTTTCACCCCTTTCAAATAATTCGATCTTCCTGCCTTCTCTACGCTACTGACTTCGAACCAAGCCAACTCTTTATGAATTTTTGATGTGAATAGATGTAAATGAACAATGCTATTAGTAAATATTAATTTTCAGAATTTGTTCAATCCATTTACGAAAAATATCATCCCCTTCATAAATATGACATGTGTTTTTTGTTATACCTTATATTTTCGAAAATATTCATTTATTTTGAAAAATTTTGAACGGAATACATTGACGTAGACATTCTCAATGGGATTTATTGGTTTTCAGAATTTGTTCAATCCATTTACTACTAATATCACCCCTTTCAAATAATTCGATATTCATTCCTTTCCTACGATACTGATTTCTAACCAAGCCAACATTTTGATGAAGTTTTGATGTGATTAGAAGTGATTGAATACTATTGATACGAAATAATCCTTTCCAGAATTTGTTCAATCCATTCATGAAAAATATCATCCCCTTTATATAATTGACATGTGATATTTGTTATACCTTATATTTTTGAAAATATTCATTTATTTGAAGAAATTTTGAATAGAATGCATTGAAATAAAAATTCTTAAAGAGATTCATTTGTTTTCAGAATTTGTTCAATCCATTTACAATCAGTTCCACCACTTTCAAATAATTCGATATTCATTCCTTTCCTACGATACTGATTTCTAACCAAGCCAATATTTTGATGAAGTTTTGATGGGATTAGAACTGTTTGAATACTATTGATACGAAATTATCCTTTACAGAATTTGTTCAATCCATTTAAGAAAAATATCATCCCCTTTATATAATTGACATGTGATATTTGTTATACCTTATATTTTTGAAAATATTCATTTATTCGGAGAAATTTTGAATAGAATGCATTGAAATAAACCTTCTTAAAGAGATTCATTTGTTTTCAGAATTTGTTCAATCCATTTACCATCAGTTTCACCCCTTTCAAATAATTCGATATAAATTAATTTTCTATGCTACTGATTTCTAACCAAGCCAACATTTTGATGAATTTTTGATGTAATTAGATGTGAATGAGTAATATTCTTAAAAAATAATCATTTCCAGAATTTGTTCAATTCATTTACTACTACTTTCACCCCTTTCAAATTATTCAATCTTCCTTCCTTCTTTACGCTACTGTTTTCGAACCAAGCCAATTTTTTATGAATTTTTGATGTAAATAGATGTAAATTAATAATATTATTAGGAAATAATCATTTCCAGAATTTGTTCAATCCATTTACGAAAAATATCATCCCTTTATAAATATGACAAGTGTTTTTTGTTAACCTTATATTTTCGAAAATATTCATTTATTGTGAGAAATTTTGAATGGAATACATCGACATAAACATTCTCAATAGGATTTATTGGTTTTCAGAATTTCTTCAATCCATTTACTACTAGTATCATCCCTTTCAAATAATTAGATCTTCCTTCCTTCTCTACGCTCCTGATTTCTCACCAAGCCAACATTTTGATGAATTTTTGATGTAAATAGATGTAAATTAACAATATTATTAGTAAATATTTATTTCCAGAATTTGTTCAATCCATTTACGAAAAATGTCATCCCCTTTATAAATATGACAAGTGTTTTTTGTTATACCTTATATTTTCGAAAATATTCATTCATTTTGGGAAGTTACGAATGGAATACATCGATATAAACAATCTCAATGGGATTTATTTGTTTTCAGAATTTGTTCAATCCATTTACAATCAGTTTCATCCCTTTCAAATAATTCGATCTTCCTTCCTTCTCTACGCTACTGGTTTCGAACCAAGCCAACTTTTTATGAATTTTTGATGTAAATAGATGTAAATTAATAATATTATTAGGAAATAATCATTTCCAGAATTTGTTCAATCCATTTACGAAAAATATCATCACTTTTATATATAGGACAAGTGCTTTTTGTTATGCCTTATATTTTTGAAAAAATTTATTTATTTTGAAAGACTTCGAATGAAATACACCGAAATAAACATTGTTAATTAAATTGTTTCGTTTTCAGAATTTGTTCAATCCATTTACTACTCGTTTCACCCCTTTCAAATAATTCAATCTCCCTTCATTCTCTACGCTGCTTATTTCTCACCAGGCCATCTTTTTGATGAAATTTCGATTCAAATAGATGTAAATGAATGATATTATCACGAAATAATAATTTCCAGAATTTGTTCAAACAATATACGAAACATATCATCTCCTTTATAAATATGACAAGTGTTTTGTACTTCATCACCTTATACCTTAAGGGGATGATATTTTTCGTAAATGGATTGAACAAATTCTGGAAAGTATTTTTTCGTATCAATAGTACTCAAACACTTCTAATCCCATCAAAACTTCATCAAAATATTGGCTTAGTTAGAAATCAGTAGCGTAGAAAAGGAATGAATATCGAATTATTTGAACGGGGTGAAACTGATTGTAAATGGATTGAACAAATTCTAAAAACAAATGAATCTCTTTAAGAAGGTTTATTTCAATGCATTCTATTTAAAATTTCTTCAAATAAATGAATATTTTCAAAAATATAAGGTATAACAAATATCACATGTCAATTATATAAAGGGGATGATATTTTTCATAAACGGATTGAACACATTCTGGAAAGGATTATTTCGTATCAATAGCATTCAATCACTTCTAATCAAATCAAAACTTTATCAAAATGTTGGCTTGGTTAGAAATCAGTAGTGTAGAAAAGGAATGAATATCGAATTATTTCAAAGGGGTGAAACTAGTAGTAAATGGATTGAACAAATTCTGAGAACCAATAAATCCCATTGAGAATGTTTACGTCAATGTATTCCTTTCAAAAATTTTCAAAATAAATGAATATTTTCGAAAATATAAGGTATAACAAAAAACACATGTCATATTTATAAAGGGGATGATATGTTTCGTAAATGGATCGAACAAATTCTGAAAATTAATATTTACTAATAACATTGTTCATTTACATCTATTCACATCAAAAATTCATAAAGAGTTGGCTTGGTTCGAAATCAGTAGCGTAGAGAAGGCAGGAAGATCGAATTATTTGAAAGGGGTGAAACTGGTAGTAAATGGATTGAACAAATTCTGAAAATGAATACATATCATTGAGAATGTTTATTTCGATGTATTCCTTTCAAAGGTTTTCGAAATAATTGAATATTTTCAAAAATATTAGGTATAACAAAAAACACTTGTCATATTTATAAAGGGGTTGATATTTTTCGTAAATGGATTGAACAAATTCTGAAAACGAGTAAATCTCATTAAGAATGTTTATTCCGATGTATTCCATTCGAAATTTTTTAATATAAATGAATATTTTCAAAAATTTAAGGTATATCATAAAAAACTTGTCATATTCATGGAAGGGATGAAATGTTTCGTAAATGGATTGAACAAATTCTGAAAATGATTATTTCGTGATAATATTATTCATTTACATCTATTTGCATCTAAAATTCATCAAAAAGATGGCTTGGTGAGAAATTAGCAGCGTAGAAAATGAAGGGAGATTGAATTTTTTGAAAGGGGTGAAACGAGTAGTAAATGGATTGAACAAATTCTGAAAACGAAAAAATGTCGTTAAGAATGTTTATTTCCGTGTATTTCATTTTTGTTTGTCGACTTCTCTTCACCTTTTTCATTACAGAAATCTGAGCATTCAATACCTAATATTATATTCGATATGCTAGAAGAGATACCAATATTTTTTTCAAGCTGTTAACAATTTACAAAAACAGTTAAGCACAACCGGCCAGGAGAGCCAACCACCATCAAAAATTTGGCAACACTGGCAGACGACTCTTTTCGTGGCCTGTTTAAAAGTTGGACGTGGCTAAACTCTAGAACTAGATGGTAAAAGTCACATTTTATCAATTGACCAGTCCGGCACTGTTTCTACTGCAAATAGGGTTACGGTCTCCATGTTCCGCAGACAGGAATACCATTCAATCGAAACTAAGTTGTATTGCATATCAAATATTCACCGTGATAAATTCCGACGATCGAATCCCTCCCTTGACGCTTTCAACATCCTGTTAAAATGTGCCAAACTTGGCAACGTAATTTGGTGGCGAACATCGTACGTATGGTGCATTACATTACCATAAATATAACGGAACGTACAAACTCAAAAACGATTTTTATTTCAAGAAGGCTGCGGCTACCGTACACAACCGAAGATATCGAAAACGAAATTGCGCTCGAGGAACTGCCTCGCGGTATGGGGAATTTGGCGCTCGACAGTTGGCGAGACTGTAACAACGAGCACGGTACGGTGATTGAGATACGTTCAAGTCGAACTGGGTCAAGTCTATGAATCTTTATTGCGTAATCGAGCCGGTCGTATTTTCAATTCAATTGAATGTGTCTCTTCTAGATCGCAATGTAGGAAGGAGAATTGTAGGCATCCAAGTGGGATACGAGCACGTCGAGCATGATCGGATGTGAAGGAGTTAAAGCTTCCCTACCAATGAGAGTACTCCATCGAAATCTGAATACGTACACGACGAATTTAAATAATTTCATAGAAGAACCGTATGTTTTGCGATCCTAAAATAAAACTTTGGTAGCAACAAATTAAGAACCAAACTTTATAGTTCTGAGCTTGAGCGTTCTCAAAACGTTGTGTAATGACTACCAATTGTTGATTCAAACGTCAAAACCGAATAATATTGAAAGTTCATGAGAATTTAATGATGGTTTCAAAACAGACAAACTATCTCTTATTAATGCGTGATGCGGAAGAATTATCACTGCTATAATAATAACTGATCTTCTTCAAACGTTCTTACACTTTTCTCTTTCAATTTACGTCTAAACTGTTGAAACATGATTAATTTCCAGCTGTCATATGAACAATAATATGTTCTATCATCATTCTTATATAAATGGAACAAATGGTCATAACCATAAACCATATTACATTTTTTAATAACACACTGTATACAAAAGGATATCAAATAAGTTTTTATATACCCACCTTGTACACAAATATCTTCAAAATGAATAGATTACTCGTAATTGACATAGTATGAGGAACGCAAATAGAATAATGAAAAGAAATTAGTACTTTTCACAGTTAAGAAGCTCAGTTTCGAAAGGGAATGTTAATTTTCGAAATGCAGATTCATGGCATTTGTTTTTTTTTCTTCGAGGACATATTTCAACAAATAATCTCGGCAACTTTTAAGCAGCCTATCCGGGAAGCGAATTTTTGATAAACACACACCTCGTGAAACCAGAACCGAATTACCAAGTTCTCAATCTGTGCTCACACCTCGGACAATACGTCACTGAACTGTCAATCCCTTCAAAATGGCGCCACCAAAGTAGCGGGAACATATAATAAGTGATTGATAGAGCCAACTCTCACTCGTTCAATCAAAATTGATATATTTTTATTGAACCAGTAATTTGATCGACTGAAATTGCCTCCTATTATGGAAGTTTCAGGCGTTGAGTTAAAAACAATCGATTGAAAACATGCGAGGCACTCAAAGGTTCGCAGCAATTTAGAGACTACATGGTTCGTAGCTATCAAACCTCGTATATTCTTACTTATGCGATTGGAAAAAATCAATTATAAGAAAAGTTCCAAACAAACAATTCGAATTCGGTTCTTTTAATGGTTCCCAATAAACTAGTATCCAGCAAATTTACGTCATAACTGTTGAGTTGTCTATGGGAAGTAGAAAAAACTATGTAAGTATATTCCGAAATTCAGATTCGATTTAAAAAACGTACTGACAAGTCGAACTATTTAATTTTTGAGGAAAACAGACCACAAATAAAAGGAATATAAAACTAGTATATACAAAGTTCATTTCACAGAATTTCGAACTGTTTATCTAGGGCATACAAGAGGCGCTTTTTCAACATTTTTCTTTACACCCCAAAGAACATATGACTTCGTATATCAAATTAAAATTGAAAATTTGAATTGAGTTTGCTCAATTTGAAATATGGTATAACTTCGCTAAATTATTTTGTTTCATTTCGAATAATATTAATGATTATATTCAGTTTTTCTTCATAAAGAACTGCAAAATTATCTAAATGGCAATCAATATTTTATACCTACGCACGTACCATACGTACCATCAGTCTTTTCTCACTTATTTGAAAGTTATAAGACTGTTCATTTATACCTTCCAAGTGATGGTTTTATATAATTCGTACCAACTGATTTTTCTTGTAAAACTTCTCCATATTTTTTGTTCGGCTGTAGAAAAACCGCCATTTTCAATTACTAGCAGCCAGATCAGCGAAGGAACAGCCATAGCTGAAGATCGCCTTCAACATTACTACGTGTTTCCTCGTAATTTGAATACTCAAGTTATTATAGTTATATGAGTTATCAATGTTGAAAATAGGTAAAACACCGAATATATTGTGGGATACAGGTTTTTTCACTAAAATTTTTCTTCAAATAATAGCAATCATAACCGAATATAACCAGGACAGTTGTTATCTATAGACAGTGGTTATCATTATAGATAACAGAAATATACCTGTGAATTCCACATTCAGATATAAATGCGTAACCACAGCTAGATACGGAACCTTGTTGTAAACAACTTTATCGATACAGCGATATATCAAATGTAAGCAAGGGCGATCCAACATTTGCATGAAAATTAATGTCCCAGAACTATTCAACTTCATAATTCATTCGTTATCTATGCAAAACCAGTTATGAAGAGAGCAGACAGGGGTCCTAGCGGTCGAATTATCTCCGGCTTCCAAAATCCAAAATGTTAGTTGACACACGTACAGATGGTAATAGATAAGTTTGTTCAGATTCGAATCAACAACTTCTGTAATGTAGATGTGCAAATACTGCAATAGCGACTATAGAATGAACATCTATAGTCCTTCCTAGTAATATAACAATACCTATAACATATCATTGTGTACACGAGGATTGACTGAGAAATATTTGTTGTAAGAATGTTGCAAAAAATTTTCGAATCAGATAGGTCAACGTAAAAAAGTGGTGATGTGGTCCTCAGGATTGATTGTCCGAAACAGTACCTATTTAGTTCTAAATGAGAGGTAATAATAAAAATTTGTCTAAAAATCACTGACTGAACAATTCTTTATTCGACTAGTTTCGCCTTTTACGGCATTATCAAGAATGATTACATATTACAAAGACAACCTTTGAATATTTGCAGATCTGTTCGGACCACAGAATACACCTTAAATTCGGTCATAGAGGTGGGGGTTTCCAAATTATCAGATATTTAACAGCGGGGAGTGGTTTAGGTATAACTGGTCATTGACAAGATTGTATTTATCGGATTTTTGAAGTTTATTTATTTCCATGGCTTCCAGGTAGTTCATTTTCATACCTTTTTCACAGTAATGGAGAATAATAGGTTTAAAACAACGTGAGATCTTATGTCCTGTCGACTCTAGATGTTCCCGAAAAGCAGATTGTCCGTTTTTTACGTGTTCTTTTATCCGATAGATACAATCCGATATAAATCCGATAAATACAATGTTCTCAATGGCCAGTTAGACCTAAACCACTCCCCGCTGTTAAATCTCTGATAATTTGGAAACCCCCACCTCTATGACCTATGTCATAGATGTCATCTATGAAGGTTGTCTTTGTAATATGTATTCATTCTTGATAATGCCGTAAAAGGCGAAACTAGTCGAATAAAGAATTGTTCAGTCAGTGATTTTTAGAAAGTTTTTATTATTACCTCTCATTTAAAAATGAACTATCACAGAGTAGATTCATTGTCCATTGAATTTACTATTTAATTCTGTTTGACAGACATACAGTTTTTGACATATAAACATCTCCGTGTTAATGTATTTATATGCGGAATAGTGTCGAATGCTCGGGCTAGACCAATGAAAACTACTAGTCATTTTCTACCATCATCCAGGTTCTTGGTTATCATTTTTGTAAGCTCCATACAGCATCGGTTGTGCAACGACCCCTCATGAAACCAAATTGTCTTTTCGATAGAACTTTGATGCTCTCGAAAAAGTTAGTCTGTCTTTCAAATATTTTAACTTAAATGTTAATTTTTAACAAATATTAACACTTCAGCAAAGTTGCTAATTACACTAATCGGGCGATATTTCCCTATTAAGGACTTGTCTTCTGCTTTATAGACGGGTGACACAACAGATAGTTTTGTCGTTCCAAGATTAATCTAGAATTATGCATACGAAAATGCTTGCGTGGAAATAGAATATTTTCGACAAAACTCAAAGTTTTCGAAATTTCTCGAGAACCTAAAAATAGTAGAGAAGGTATTTAACAATTTACAGTTTTCACCATTTGAAATTTGAAGAAAAGGATAGAATAGTATGAAACTTTCTCAAAAAACCCAGTCGAAAATGTTCGATCAATATTAATCATTTTCCGTGAGGATTGAAAGTACGTTTGAAAACGGAGACCCTGGCTTGCGCAAGTCCCTCTCATTTTGAACTTTTAGTGAATAAGTATTACTTAAACTCATCAAATATGCGTAAATCTCGAATATTATTATTCGACAGAATTTGGAACTTGTAAAACATTTGAAGAACCTAAAAAAATAGAATATGTTTTAACCAATATTCAGTTCTCGCCGTTTGATAAATCTAATGTAGCACAAAGAACGATCAAAAACATAATCTTGGAAGCCTAAACCTCATAGAAACTTAATGCAAGTAGGTACATACACGAAAAACCACTTCGAGAATATTTGATCTAGTGCGATGTAAGAGGTATCACAAATAACTGATAAACAAAATACTTATAAGCAAACTGACTAGATAATCGATTTTCAAGACTGAAAGTGCAGACCAAATTGTAATTAAATGAGAATTGTGAAATATGGAGAGTATTCATTGATATTATCGTATATCCTTATTCATCAGACTTCATCGTCGTTCTTCAAATCGTTAGTTTCTTTCAGCAATTCAAATATTCGATATCGCCCAACAACTTACTTTCAAGACACAAATGTCCACCTAATTTTCTTCAAAAGTTCCCAACTAGACAAGAAAATTTAACGCAATTCGATATCATCAAAAACGTTAATTAACTCAAACTCAAGCAGTTCTGGATTAATTTAATACGAGATTTGTTTTCGAACTTGTCCCCTCTTAAACAAAGTTGTACTTTTTGCGGCGCCCTTTAGGTTTGTCAAACCTCCGTATCTCCGACATTCCAGTTTCCCCAAGCCGCGTAAACTTCCCCTTGCTATCTTAAAAACCGCAAGCTATCGCTGCCAAACGCTGTCAAGTTGCCCCGCATACAAAGCAAGGCGCAGGTAAGTCACACAACGCAAGATATTCATTTCGGAGTTTAGAATTTCCTTTTTTCTGGCCGTTAATTCGCCAGTTTCCAAGTCTTGTCATTCTCGTCGTCGTGCGCTCCGTTTCACCTTGAGAAACCAGTTTTCGCGAATCAGCATAAGGTGCACCGCGCTAGGGTACCAAATGGCAACCGATGAAATTATCGAATGCAACTGAATTGTTTTAATTGGCCGCTTCAATGCGATGTTCCGTCGTTTTTCGCGCATAGTAGGTATGTGCTGAAATTGTCGCCATTGTTTCGACGCTAATTTGGATGGAGCTGGCATGACCTACCTTCGTTCGTTACCGATTACTACCTGCATCGCAGAACTACATTGAACGAATCAACCTTGAAATTTGGAACGGAGACGGAATTTGTGCGCGACGTCGAGATTTTTTCGGCTGGGGGTACCTAGAAGGTGTCCACATGAGAGTACGCAGTTCTGGTATGTGGAACCACGCTGTCTTTGAAGTCTTCTACAATTCAATACGATGGAAACGGAAATTTCGGCATTTGATATCAAGCAGAAATTTATTATATTCGGTATGTCAACTGTTTCCAGGATCAGACCGAATAGCAATATTCTGAGTATATAGCATAGCCAACAAATGCTTTTTTGGTGGAATTATTTTTTCCAATAACGAAAAATTTGATCGATATAACATTCGAAACATCTTCTAGATGATTTTTTCAATAATTCAAACTTGCGAAGATTGCATAGTTATAAAAATTAAATGAAAAGAAAATGAGTTTTGTGTTTTCGCAAATATCCCAAACACTATTCGATATTATTAGATTCTGAAAAACTTCAAAGAGGAGAATATTTGACAAAACAAGCCTTCTTCCTGAAATTGTTATACCAATATATCATTTTCCAAAAACAGAAAAATTGTTGCCACCGTGGCGTAGTCGGCAAAAACACCCGACTATGCGGTATGATTCAGGTTCGAGTCTATCATCAAGTTTTGGGTTATATACGTAGATACCCAGCACACATGCTGTTCGAAACTGGTGTTTAGCTAACTATAGGTCCACTAATTTTTAAAGCAATCTCTGAAGTTCTCTGTTATACAAATCATTTTCTGCAGAATATCACCAAATGAACAATTTACGTCTGTTCTTCAATTCCTTTTTCTGCACCTTCGGTTGCAGCCGATTTCCTAAGCTCAACAATTTTTCAAAATGAAACTTCTTATGCGGCAATGGATATTTATTTGGTTGAGAATAAACTTACATGAACTCTTCATACTAAGACCTTCTCTTTCTTACATCAGAGAAGATCTATATAACGTCTACTGAAGGACGAAAGAGAAAGCTATATGTTCAAATGCCCAATTATATGATTTCATTGTCTCTAATCGACACTCAAACACAGTCAACAAAATATCGAGATTTTATCTAATCTGGACTGATAGAGATTGAGCCACCTTTAAGAAGTATCATTAACGCAATGCAATTTAATGAAAAAATTAATCAATCAGACAATTTCAATGCAAAACATGTGAATTATCTAACTATTATTGAAATTTAAGTGACGCATAATCGTGGTGGGTTCGAATCTCGATTTATGTACATAGAAATGTCTACAAGTTTAGCGATTTGAAAAATATGATTCACTTGATGAACAATATTGGAAGGACCATCCGTTAAAGTGTAGGTTCAAATGAAAGCAAGCCTTCAATTTTCTGAAATAAACCTTTAATAATGCGCAATTGCCAATTTGATATAATATAAACGACGATAGTGCTCTAAATTCATTTATTTACTTCATTTATTTAGAATTACAACACTCCACCACAATAAGGCAATTAAACAGTGAAAAAATTCAATAAAATGTTAAACATGTTAAATAAAATCCATAACAAATTTGAAGATTACAAAAAATACAAATGAACGATATACCTCTGTGAACCAACTGGCAGATGAAAACTTTTCCACAAAATTACTCGAATATCTAATATCTAGAAACTCATATATAAATAAGAAAAAGTCAGAAAAGAGCTCGCCTGATACCACTAGGCAGTCATACAAATATGTCTATATTATTTTGAAAGATTCAAGGTCATTGCAGCAAGTTTAATTTCGTATTTCGACAAGTTTATCTCGGAACACGAACATTTGTAAGGGACAAAATTAGAGAACAATCAACAAAAAACTTGATCAACTTGTACAGGATCATAATTACCAATTATTTTTTACGTGTTTCAAGTAATGGAACATTTAATTTGGTGATGGTAACTGACGAGATATACCTCGTTCTGGATAAACACCATCAGAGCAAAAGTACAAATTTTTCAGAAAACATTTGCATTTTACGATAACTATTCAAGATTTCTTTCATCAGACACGTATTCTGAATACGTGTTCTGTATTCTTTGACACTCCACATCATAATGTGGAGTATGAAAGAACAATATGGTGGCCACATCTCCAAGTGAACCCTCACAAAATGGACTGAAATATGATTATAAAGCATCAATATCCTTCAATATACGTGTAGAGTTAAAGTGAAAACATATCAGGAAAATTCGAAGAATCTAGAGCAATTAGGAACAAATTGTGCACATAGAAATATAAATGAACACATAGAAATGTGGAGTATCGAAGAACAATATGGTGGCTACATCATCAAATGAACACTTCACAAAATGGACTGGAATGTAATGATAGAGCATGCAGATATCCGATGATACACTCAATTTGCATGAAATCAGCATTCCTCCATCGCGTCGATGCGAACGGTATCGCTAATTCCAATCATAGTATCCGATACGATTGCTTATGAATATTGGAGCCCTCTACACTATGGGTTAAAATTTAAGCGAGACCTATATCACAGATATACATCATCTGTGCATTGCGAGAAATAAGCCACAAACGTGTTTTGATTGTGGAAATTTATAGATAACGTCTCATGGGTCCTTCATTACTAGTCAACTGAAGGGATCAGGAAGCGAAAATAAATATTTTGGTAAAACGACATAAGTACATATTCATGTTTTCAGTTCTATTCGGCTATGTTTGGTTCAAAAGTTACCTAAACGAAAATTCTAACTTAGCGCCATCTTCTAACGATTAGAAAAGGTAAAGAACAATTGCATACGATTGAATAACGAAACATCAAGTTGAAAATGTGGAATTTTCGATAGATGAAATAATACCATTTCTCAGAATAATAATTTTGCTACGATGTCGTTTTGTCTCGATTTCTAAGATTGTCGTTTTCATCCTCTTCAATTAGATGCATTTTCGGATGTTTCATGCGTATTTTGTAATACGAACACATCCTATAGATATTAAAACAAACGATGAAATGCAAAAACGTGTAGGTAATGGAATTGCATTTGTAAAATTATGTTTTCTATTGAAGTAAAATTCTTTGTAATCTCCAACAAATTATACGACAATTACGTTGGAACCACGAATACCACAACTATAATTTTAATTGATGATTCGACGATCCCTTGTTGAGGCATGATTCAATATAAATTGAATAAAAAACAATTATTGGCTTGTTTTCAATTGAATTATATAACTACCTAAATTGTTTGACAATTTTTTCGAGGTGTTACCACATTTTTAAGAGATAAATTGGATCAAATTTAATTTCATACGGAAGTGAATTTTTGCAAATGGTGTAACACCCTAAAATTGTCAACCAATTGGTAATATAATATCAACCTTGATAACCTAATGATAATCTAAAATTAATAAGTATAATTTTTTGAAACTAAACCAAATAAGCTTTATTTCATTCATATCTATTATTTTCAAAGAATGAAATACATTTCACTTTATGAACTTTATGGAATCGTGATAAACTCTAGTAACAGAAACAAATACGTTCTCAGAAGATTTTGAGACATGAGTTGATTTATCGACCTTTGGCCGAATCAAGTGATCAATGCTCATGCTTCTATCCTTTGAGATTGCTTCTCTTTATATAAGGAACCATTGATCATGTGATGTTTTTTAGCATGTTTAATCCCCCCTCCACCTTGGTGATACATGGTGAAGTTCAAGCCTCCCCCCGCCCCTATATCACGTGTATATTTTTAGTAATTACAAAGTATCTTAATTTTTCAAAAATATTCATTATTAAATACAGGTTTATAAGTATCAAATTTTATTATAGAAAATAAAATAAGAACTACAATAATAACCTTAAGAGGTTAGACAGAAAGGTTGCAAGTTGTTTTGGACTGTGCTTTGTTGAAGATTAGCATCGGTTTCATCAAGCCACTCGGCGTCATCATTTTCGCGCACTACGCAGAGATCTCTCTCGATCTACCGTTCGTTCGTCGCGTGAAGATGTGGGAAGGACGAACATTGTGCATCTCTCTCTATCTGACGCTTTCGAATTGGTACGCGTTTGACGAAAAAAAAAAATACACTTAACGCCGCTTGTCGGTTCAGTACCACGCGTTTGCCGAAAAAATAAATACTCGTGATATATTACTACACCCCCACCCCCTTGTGATATTTCGTGATTTTTTTATGGGCTCCAAACCCTACCCCCTTCGAGCCACGCATGATTAATGGACAGTCCTTAAACCACTCTAGTCTTATTATTTATCCACCAGCTTCTTTCTTCTGAAATCTGCCAACGATTTGTCCAATAGCAAGGCAAAACCTTCAATGAAGTAATAAAAGATTGTTTTTTATAATAGATCCAACTGGTATGACTGTTCAATTCCCACAAATCATTTGGCATATTCAATAGTATTATCCATTTGCGGAGCTCAAACACATCTAACGTGTTTTTTTAGAGGTATAGAACTTTAACATTGGCATTACTGTTGAAGATGGCGACCGATTTAACAGCTGAGAAGTGATTTATTCTCAGTTTGGTTTGGCAATTTATCATGAATAGACTCACGCTTGAACAACGCTTGCAAATAGTGCGGAATATGTATCGCGCACTATGTCCATTTTATCATCGACCAAATCGTCCATGATTGGCTACGTCAACAAACAAAACTGCCGCATTTGGAGTGAAGATAATCCTCAAGTGTATGTCAAAACACCGTTACATCCAGAAAAACTGACTGTTTGGTGCGCTTTATGGGCTGGTGGAATCATTGGTCGCTACTTATTCAAAAACGATGATGGCCAGAACGTTACAGTCAATGGTGATCGATATAGAGCCATGATTATCAACTTTTTATCCGAGCCAGCCGTGGCGGTCATATGCCAGAAATCATATTACACAAGATTAGAATAAAAAAATTCTTATGAAACACACACAGTTCTATATATTACACATAATGTACACACGCAGTTCTATTTTATGATTTATTGAAACATTGATCGAAAAAAAAAGTTGGGGAAGATGGAAATGTATCTAGCTTTGAACAGAGTCTGTTTGGAGACCCAACAATTTGTTTTGAACAAGTTTATGAACATACAAATTTATACTAAAACTAAAACTGTGCATTAAGTATTTATAGTTCAATTCGAAGAAACTGTTGAATATTCACGAAATACGTTTACCAAATATATGAGAAACAGCTGATTATTAAAAAAAATGAAAAATTAAAAGTTCCCAGTCTTGACAACGATATCGGACAAATAACAAGAAAGATATGGCCCCTCAAACGTAGAGTCTCGGTGATACATGAATGATTCAATTATTTTCAATTGATGAAACGACGACAGTTCATTAAATTGTAAGAACAGGAGACTTCAGTGACTTCCACAACTTCGGTGTAAAACCAATTACTTAATCCAATTATAGATTACATCTTCAGATTACAGATCTGAAGAAAGAACAAACATAGAGTAATATTTGATCATGATACAGAAAACTGCAATTTCATATAAATTAAGTACCTTCTAGACTCACCAAATGGCTAAGTTGATGGTAAATAGTTATCGTTGATATATTATACTTACTCACAGAAACAATAGGAATTTCCAGAATGTTGAATCTTGATCCATTTTGTGGAAATTGATGGAAATTGTTTTCGAAGTCTCGATCAACTTCGAGATCCAATTGGTAATTTTCCTTCAAATTTACTTTGGAACTAAATTTTCAGATATGAATATTGATTAAAATATCATCAATTTATACTATCCTTAATTAAGCGGTACGACAAAATTTCCATAATAATTTTATAATGTGAAATAAAAGATCCATATCAATCACCATTAAAATCTTAAGTAATTTTGATTACGCCAGTAAAAATTTAAATGGAATGAGACTATTTCAATATTGAACGGAATAAAAATATTTTAAGGTCTTACAAAATTCGACTAACTATAACAACTTCTCAACGCAGTACAAGAATAATTAACTAATAATTAATGAGGGTTTGAGTCTAGAATGTAGAATATTGGTAGTTATTATTATTTCATTTTCTCAAACATCATAATGAATTACGACGGTTCATAGTAGAATTTTAAATGTAATAATAAAGACGCGCAATTTTTTGCTTCCACAGGCGCCTACTCAAGAAACACAATTTATTATATCACGCTTAATATATGCAATTATTTATACCTACCAGTTTTCGTAATAAATATTTATATCGATAAAATATGTAAACTGAGAAGCAATAGAGAGATCTACACGAAGACAGAGAAGATAACTGACACAATGAGGAGAATATGAGTGAATTTCTACGGACACATTAAAAGAATGAAAGAAGGAAGACTGACCAAGAGACCGTTCAATTACTTCGACAGAAATCCCAAGACCCCAAGGAAATCGATGGAGAGGATGTGAAGAGGAGAGAAGAATTCAGGAAGAAGATCAAAGAAGACTGGAGCAAAATGGACAGAAGAAAGAAAAAAAAAGCATGGAGAACGAATGAAGAAGTATTGGAAGAAAAGAAAGAATGGAGACAAATATTAAAGTTATTTCACGTGGTCCGTAGTCGGCCAAAATCGAAAAAGATAATGAATGAACGAGAAAATATGAAAAAGGAAAGGAAAAAACAAGAACAAATATCACTTTTCGAAATGTAATAAGCAATATTAGTGTAAATAGTAAATACTATTGTAATTTCCAAAATAGACATAAAACATAAAACCGAATTCGTACAAAAAATACATTTAAAATTTACGAGCAAAAATTAGAATAATTACGTTTTCAATCCAATAAAATTATCTCAAATCAAAATTCGGATCAAGTTAACAGATGTATTATAAAAAACAATTAGTTAGAATAGTAGAAAAGAATAGAATTATTGGCTAATATTCAAGGAGAAGAAACTATTTGGGTTAACTATAAATAAGCTGATAGAGTTGATGGAATGTTTGGTGATCATTGATGTAAGTGAAACATTGTAAAATTTATTGAATGAAAAACAAGCAATTATATCAAATTAATTGCTCGACAATTGTTTCGGGAAGTTAACCCATTTTCAAAAAATAAACCAAAAAAACGTTTAACTAGTAGCTTTTGAAAATGGGGTAACACCCCAAATAATTGTCAAGAAATTAATTAAACAAAATTTTTGTGAATCCAGGCCAAGTGTTTTTTATTCAATATGTATAAGCTTAGTTAGTAGTTAAAATAATATAAAGATCCAACAAACAAAAGTGTGATAGAGCTTACACCTGTTTCTGTGTTGTTCATTGATGAGCTTCATAAAATATGAAAACAAAAAGGCATTGTGTTAATATAGATAAAACATGCATTTTTCATTTATTTTCGTGTATTACAACACCGAGTACGACGCTTCTAATATATATACGTTTTTAAATTATGAAATCATTCATTATTAATATACGTTCTACAAAATATTTCTATAGTCATTAACACCGTTATTGTTAATATAATGCACCTAAACGTAAACGTTTAAATAGTGGTAACCACACAAATTCATCTGACAGTCAACAGTGTTCAGAAACTAAAAAACACGATCGTAAGTACAATACAAAAAATATGATCAGAACAAAAAGAACCTCGACAACAATTTGCAAGCTAAATTTTAATTTATGCTTCTAATTCAATTCCAGAAGTTCTCAAAATAAATAATATCCAAGATATTTTTTGTTTTCGTATGAAATATTAAACCCAGTTTCTGGACGAGGTCTAACCTGATTTTTTTTACATCAGCACTGTTCAAACGGATTACATTAAGTTGGCTGTTGTCATTGTTCGCAACGACCAGGAATTCGTTTCGGAGTTTAATTTTAGAATGATTATTTTATACAGCTCGACAAGTATTAATCAGTACGTTCAACGGAAAAACAAGTGCAACCGCTTGTTTATGTTTTCGTAGATTCGTTCGATAATCTATACGATAAAAATATCTCGATATTGGTCGTGAGAAATATTTCGAAATGAAATGTGGTATAAAATTGACGAATTCGAAGAATTTCCCAGAAAAATAAATTAAATAAGTAGGTTATCACGACAGGGCTATCCATCTTGTGGCCCTCTGTGCCCTAATATATTGTGGCCCGCGGAAGGTTACATAAATATTCAGAAATGTTTTTTTGGACGCCGACCTCGTACAAAAAGATGAACATTTCAATGAAATATACAGATCAATTATGAAAAGCTAAACCAAGACATACACACATATCAACATCGAAAGTTGTGATTCCGATAATTTGCAAGTTAAAACATGATTCTAAAAGTATTTAGGACAGAGCTCGATTATCTAAAACGTCATTCTAATGGGTCTAAATTAAATATTACGATTAATATATATTTTCATCTTCATAACTGGGTCAATTATTTGCCTTAAATAATTCATTGTTTGTTTACCACGTGTACAATGTCTTATTTGAATACACTGATAACTGACAATAGGAGATTAACTAATATAAATATTTAATTTTGTGTGATAACTGGTAATTGTTTCCTCCATTCTGTCATTTATTTCATCGCCTACTACAGGAAAGTCGATACATGACTGAGATTGAATTCTCGCTTAACTCTTGGTGAAACATAATTAAATATTAAATTAAATTGAACACTTGGCTTAATGTTTCACGATTATATTTAACAATATCAAATACTCAACATTGCTTAGTCTTCAAGATGAGCTCACGCTCGAAACATGTTGACTATTTGATATTGTTAAATTTAATAATGAAACATTAAGCCAATTGTTTAATTTGAATTAATTAAGTCGACATATTATGAGAAATATCTTTTCTCATAATAATGTCAATTGACCCATGAAACTGTTGAAAGAACAGTTCGCTTGTCCAACAAAATATAAAGAAAAACACAGAACGTCGCTTTAGTATGTTTAATTTTAACTATTATAAAATCATCTTCTTCATTAGAGATATTATTTGAATGATATTCCATATATAATTTCCTTCGTATCATTAAATAATAATACTTAATATATGTAAAGATAAGCAAATGATAAAATGTATAATAATTATAATAATAAAAATTATAAAATACTTGACCAATGATCGAATCTTTTCGAAGAATTGATTGACATTATTATAATTTTTGAAATATTATTCACAACACTCACTATTTCAAACAGTATTCTTATGTTTACTAGCCCGAGGAGTCTTCAATATAATTACTGCTCATAAAAAATATTAATAATAATGTAGGTATAATTAATATAAATGTCGTAAGTAACGCACTTTTTCTGCATGCCACTCAGAAGATCAATTTATAATAACAAATGCGTCCTATTGTAGTTTCTTGCATGAAGTAACGAGTGGTAACAGGCACACGCTCAGGAGCTAAAGATTATGGTATAATTTGATTTCGAAAATACCTTTTCAGGAGGCTCCACACGAGTATGATAACTATACATTGCCCCCATTTCATAAGCCAATTTTGTTTCCGTCGTTGACACCGAACGAATTGCAGCTTCCTGATTGGCCGAAGCGTTTACAAGGAAATCTCGCCCTTACAGCCTAGGTTTGTTAATTTATCTTACCTATATGTCCTATGAGAAATTCTTATTTCATATATCGCATACGATCGTAGTTACCCTCATCTTGTAGAGGATGGCGATTTGCGCCAGTGATCATTAATTGATGACATTGATTGAAGTGAAATTTATAGTTGCCTTTCAATATTAGTTATCATGTCATGAGAGATTGTTAGATTTGAACCATCGATAATGAAATATAGAATCAGGTAACATCGAATAATTAAAAAAGATCTAAATATGGGTATCAGAAAATTCTTCTGCCAGGAATTCTTGATAAAAACGGGTAAAAGTAAAAAAAAAAGTTAGCAGCTTGCATTTGAAATAAATGCTCGCTGAAAAGCATAATCTGCATTATATTGACGCTTTAAAGCATAATAAAGCATTGAAATAATATCAAACGGTGAAGAGATAGAGTTTTTTTAAATATGAATATTGAATACGTTTTCGAATATAAGACATCGTCAAAATTTATTCACAAAATCGTTTGTTTTTCGATTTGAATACACCAATAAAAATTTAATTTTTTTAAATTGATTTAATTAGATTTTACACTTTGAATGAATGAATAATTCAATGATTTATTACGCATTTTCAATTTACCAATTTATATTCTAATATTTCCTCAACTTTGAATTAAAAATAATATCCATAAGAATAAATACGTAAATTTTAATTACTCGTTGGAGTTGGTTATGGAAAGCAATGGAGTAAAACCGATTTAGGGAGGTATAAATTGTTGTTCTGGCCTAACCACACGCTACAGGTTTGATATCATTTCCTAAATATTCACCTGAATCACGTTCCCCAGAAAATACACAACCTACGATGGGACCCACCTTTTTCATGAATATAAAGCTGAAATAATCATTTGATTAATATCTTCAGTGAAATTCCTCCATTTCCTAACAAGCAAGTGGTATAACGGATTTTTTTCGACTGACTGACCTTTGGAATACTGGTATAAGAAAAGCCAACTGACGAAATATATTTGAATTAAAATTCATTGAACTGAACGCTGTAAAAAAGCAGTTTTATATTAGTTAGGTCCATAAATAATATCAACGATCGTTGAATTTAATCAGTAGAAAAGTTTAATAGCGAATTCTCTAAAGTAGAAATATTTCTTTACTGATGAAAAGCTTTGAAATATACTACTTTGAAAAGGTGTTCATTTAACATTGGGCAAAAAATTTATATTTTAAAGTAGTAAACTTTTACATATCTAGTATATAACTTTTTGAATAGCACTCCAGAAAGTTATTTAAGTAAGTAATTTCGTTCAAACCTTTATGAGGTGTTTTTTTAAAGGTTCATTTGGCATATTACAAATGATTCTGCGTGATATTTCACCATTAGATCTTACACTGTGTTATCAATGGCCTTCTGGATCACCGGACTTCATTCTTTCGATTATTTCACCTGTTTAAAGAAGAGTCTGAAAGCTCAAGTTCAAAATTTTAAACGTTGGCCTTTTAATGATTGGCCTAACTATGAGTAAGAATCCCAATCTTGTTATGAATGCATATTCTGAATATCTAATCACTTTGCGACTGAAATGATTTCGAATAGGACTTAAATATTTATATTTACCCAAATTAACTAGCGAAGTGAAAGCGAGAACTGATGACATTTAAAGTTCAAGAGTAAAAGCAAATAGTGAGAAAATAATATAGAAAAAAATAATGGCGGTTATCAAGTGCAGATAAAATAGTCGTGGACATTTCGAAAGTTATCTGTAGTTATAACATGTTCAATGAAATTTTAATTTAATTTAGAGTAGGTATAACTATCTAAATGAACGATATTTAGTGCCATTTAGATTAGATGAGTACTTAGACAATTCGTCGGAATGTGTAGATATAAATGCACGTGCAGTAGATATAAATATGATTTCCAAATTTTTTTTTAGCAACGGGTAAACTTCAGAGTAAACTTTGGGTGAACGGGTACTTCCAGCGGAGGTTTTGGTTAGTTATATATAAAAATAGATACCTCATTCTTCAAAGCTCGATTTTATATACAATTGTTTCAGAAGTTTATGAAATTGATCAAATATTTGGAATATATTCAAGATAATTTAGAATTAGTTCAGAATTATTCACTCAATTATTATCAAACTAATTACTTTCATTTATCGATACAATGGTTTGCAAATGAAGAATCTCATTTTTTCGTTTCGACAATCTATTATGTGAAAGAACTGTTATTTCAAACTACGAGATCCTAAACATATAGAAGACAAAGGCTTGAAAGTCAACTTCCTGAAAAGTCTCAAAATTGATAGACATAAGAAAACCGGATCAGCCTCAACGAACAACTGGAAGTTAACAACTCCCCATTACTTACTAAACCTTAAGTTAAATAGTACGTAGTATATATATATATATATATATATATATATATATATATATATATATATATATATATATATATGTATATTATTTCGAAAGTTTTTAGCAATAACAGGCTTTTTTTGATATGAAAAACTTTATTTTTGTTGACGTTTCGTTGTTATATTACAACTTTGACAAAACTCAAAACTAAAAACCTTCGAAATAAAATATCTTAAATAGGCAATAAATCAATTTCAAGAATATATATATATATATATATATATATATATATATATATAATCAATTTTTGTTACTCGGTATTCATACACCTGATGAAGTTAATGTATAACGAAACATTATTGTAGTGGACAATATACTTATATATAATATTTTTGAAATTGTCAAAATGTTTTCTTAATTTGACAATGAATTTCAACACGTATTTCCCTCTTCAATCAATCATTTGAAACGAGCATGAGAGTTGAAAGAGGCTTGACAATAGATATCCTACGTTCGATATATGAAGACACTATTGTGCTGAAGAATATTCCAAAAAACAAGTTGTTGAACGATGCATTCAGTCACTGCGTCGAGTAATAACCAAGTAATAATAATGCTCTTCAAACATGAATTACAACATAAACATTGGAATTCCATCAACCCCCTAGAGGCACCCAAATGGCCCTTTAAACTAAAGTGCCATTCAGAGATGATCGAACAAATGCAGTTAAATCACATTATGTAAATTGGCAATAGATTACCTCCAGTTTATTTGCATAGCAATTTACTTGATAAGCTGGCGTACTGAAAACTAGACTGCGTTTGTCGATTCTTGAAATTTGAATAGATAACTGGTAGAATATTCATCGTTCTCCCAGGTTGAAAATTGTTATTCACACGAAATTTAAAATTACCCTTTCGTAACATTTGATTTGTTTAGCTTGAATATATACTGAGATATCAATTCAAGATAAGAAAACACAATCAAATAATGTGATCACAGTAAAAGGTCCACTCAATCAATAAGTAAGATAACAGAAATAAACTCAGATAAAAAATAGTCACATTATTGTGTAAAAATTCAGTAATTTTATCTATTGAATTTGCTACTCGAATTCAACAACATGTAACCACCTTATAAATGTTTATTGCTAAATTCCATGAAAATTATTGATGTATAGGTAGTAATAGGGATAAAATGAAAACCGAATCAATTTATCAAAAAATTCATAAAGCCCCCCTTTCTACGCTGACATTTCGTTCGGAAGTAATTAATTGTGTTATATACAAACTAGATACTATGGATATAGCTTCGAAGCACTATTTGTAAAAATGTCCGAGCCCTATTAAATTTATCGAATTTCAATTTTCTAGACGGTGTTTCAGAGTACTGTTTTTATTACTACTCGCTGCATTTTTTTAACTAACCTATTTTTTCGAAATTTAAAATATTAGTCATTCAAAATGAAATATAGAAAACGCATATAAGTAGCAGACTGCATTCATTATGATGACGATTATTTGGTAACAAGTATTCTTGTTTAAATAAAATTCATTGAACAAATATACTTAGAGCAACGTATGCAGATATTAATTCCTGATATAAAAACACGATCAAACAATGTGCTCAAGTTCAAGGACCATTGTCAGTCGTAGGACTATGCATCACAAGTAGAAACTTTTGACCATTATTTGTCTTTACAAGTGAGCGTGACGATGCAAGCGTGACGGTAACGTTATCGATCAGGCAAACTTCGTTAATGTTTTCTTTTCAATAGATTTTGAAACGAAAAAATTTGATGGAGATAAAATCAACATACTTATATGTATATCGATATGCATGTAAGATTATATATATATATATATATATATATATATATATATATATTATATATATATATATATATATAAGAGAAATTATATATGTACTATATATAGAAAAAGAGTTCTGTAGTTAATTAGAATCTACAAGTACTATATTATCGCACTTTAGATTCGCTATCAAAAATGAAAAACGAACCCCAGCAGGTTTGCCAACATTCTAAAGTATTTGAATGAGAGAAAATGTACACTTGAAAGCAATTATTTAACACTGTTAGATATAAGATAGAACCTACACTAAATAGGTAACTACCATAAAACATGTAAGTAATGAATATAATGGATATAGGTATTTTGTTTTTCTATAAATAACTTAGTTAAGTTTATCTTGTTTACGACAGTGCACTTTATGTTGGAGAAACACAAAATTTTCTCATATAGCTATTTTTAAATGACGGATGAGTGTAAAAATATGTGATATCTCTACATAGATAATCTCCCTATATTCTCATAATAACAGGTTTTCCTCCTCAATACGTCCAAAAACTGGAATAATTTCCACATTGCATGGTCAAAACTTTCGGTCGCTCATCATTTTCCTCCCGCCATACCTAAATATTTGCAGTTCGACAACTTAAGTTTGACACTTGACACTATCATAAAATGGTACTAACCCTATAAAAATATTGTACGATCATGGATCAATAGTGAAATTTATTAATGGAGTACATCCACATTAACGAATAGTTATGCCTTAGAATTATTCAATTCTAGGAACTATTCCTCGAGCAACAGTTAAATTTGACATTTCCCATACATCGACGTTCAACGTAAATTCTAACAATGCGAATTAGCACATTTCCTGAAAAAGCTGTAGTTAACCACACGACTTTGAACATAAATAATGACCCAGTAATTGGCGAATACGTCAACATAATTGTTGAAAAGAAGGATTATTAGCCTTGAAGGTCAATTCTGGGAATTAGGTAAACCCGTGTATTTTTTTTTTAATCGAATCGCATGATGATGATACAATCAAGGCCGAGCAACAACGCAACGTGTAGCAACGACTATATATTAAGCGATGCACACTCGACATTGAAATGACCATTTAGGTAAGCCAAAGCAACACACCGTGAGATGATGATCGTACTGTGCACATAACATGAATCCAGAATGATTCTGAAAGAAAGACCCGTACACCAGCCCAATTTAATGTGAAGATGCGCTTTTACCCACCAATAAACTCACCAATATTGAAACCATTTCCCAGATAAGGCGACAACGTACCAGGAGTGGTCAACATTGAAATTAAATTAACGAAAACTAGAATCTTGGAAGCTGTTCAAAACGCGAAATCAATCCGAACCCCCTGTATGAGAAACCTGCAGCTTAAACTGTCAAAATCAACTGGCATAAATGTGCAGTATGTTACGAAGATCGCGCAGATATGTCAAAGTACGCGATATAATGGATATCACGTAACGAGAAATTCCAAAGTGAATCGCGCCGAGCTAGTACATTCAAGAAACTATCGGTTTCAAACTAAGCTTATCGCAATAGCCATGGCATGACCGAGACCCGACTAGTATCTGTTTCACACCCACCTTACTAACCGCCATTCAACGCGGCAAATGGAAATCAGCTGCGTACCAATCGTGACAAGGTTAAGCAGAAGTTTGTGCTAACCGTGTTTCATCATCGTCGTCCCCGAAAAATTCGACGAAGAACCAGTTGCACCGCCTCGCAAACGTTCGACATCGATATTCCGTCCAGCGCAATCGCGCCTCGACAATAATAACATACCCACGGGAAAAATTGCGCGGAAAATCCGAAACGAACGCATGCTAGAACTGATGGTTGACATTTTATTACCTGAGCTGAAATGAGATCGTTTGATGTCCCCGTTTTCCGTGTCTCCGTCTAGGGGACGTTTCCTGGAATCCGCATTTTCGGGTGAGGGACATGTATCCATTCCCGAATCGGCGGCCATGTTAGCGACGAAACTGTTCAGAATCAGGCTGCGTTGTAGTCACTCAGAAATCCACGAACATAGAGCGCGACACTCGGATGCACAGAAACGCGAACTTTGCACTTCGTCGAGGTCCGTCGATTACGATGCGATGCGCTCACTTGGCCAGTTGCTCGTAAACTGAACGATTTGTCGCTCGGGCAAAAACGTTGGTTGAGATCGACCGCGCGCAGCTTCGACGTGAACTCTAGAGCTTCGAAAATGCGACTGCGGGCACGGGACTGCGGCGGGCGGACCGGTGTAGATTAGATAGCAATAATAGCAGGTTCGTCTTCGAATTATATTTCGCCTCTTTGCGATTATTGTCGTATCCCCACTCTGTGTTTCATATTTTTGATACGTAATAAATAAATTGTAAATTATTTTGTTAAATAAAGGCGAGTACATTTCGAATCCCAGTCCCAAGTTTTCATAGTTTGATCGATAAACAAATTGGATATTTGAAAATATCCAAATTGGTTCCAACTTATTCGGATTAACTGAAGTTGTTAATGGAATTATCATTTCACAGGATGTTAAGCATCTGAGAGATTTGACCTAGTGTGCATTTAGCGGAGTAACGAGTTTAGTGAAAAACTATAAATATGAATTTGAAGTAGGTACAGTACCTAGGGTCTCGTTAATCCGGAGACTCAAAAACAAGACCCTTTTCGGATTATCGAGGCGATGTTTAACCTTAGTTTCTTCAATAAATTTTAAATTATAGCATAAAGACAAAATATACATTTTCAAAATTACAACCATGTGAAAAACCAGTTAGTTAAAATAAAACATTAGTTAATTCTTCTTGAATATTCTGTAATACTGAATACCTTGAGAAAAATTTAACTCTATTTATTTCTATAATCATTCATATGTAAATAATTATTACTTTTTATTACTCATGCCATTAATTTTTGATAGATAATAATTGTTTCACGAGGAAAATTGGTAATATTTGGCACTGCCTTATTTTCTTCGTAATTACTTCGTACTTACCGTTAATTTATAGGAGTAAGCCGTACTCATTGATTTTGCTCAGCTATTAATTTCACGAATGCCAAACTCTTTCAGCACACAAAAGTAATTTTTAACTTAATTACCACGAAAATCTTCTATTCACTAGAAATTCTACTGTTTCACATAGAAATAATCTACACAGCTTAAATCGAGAAACCGAGCGGGAGCTAGGGATAGGATATTCACTCAATATCGATATATCGAATTTATTCGATGTTTTCCGTAGGATATATTGGATTGATTCGATGTTTTGACAAATATTTATTGTATTCGATAGATTGAATATTTGCTCTGTCATTTCTTTTTTGTGTAATCTATTAAAAAACTAAATAATATTAACACTACTTGGTGACTTAGATTTTACATATGGTTCATAGGTGACATCTGTGGGTAATGAGCTTAATTACCTAATTTGTCCAGCCTGACAGATCGATCGACCATTCACTCTCAATGTATATAGTTTGTGGTTTTCATAGGTTCATTCTGATTACTTTCACGCTCATTGTTTTTGCGTCGTTTTCTGCTGTTTGACGCTAACGCATTAAATCATGATTTTGATTTTTTTGTGAAGTTTATGTAAGACTTTACTTTTATTGTTACTGCAATTTTTCTTCATTTAAAAGAATTTGGCATTGACAAACATCATTAGTCAACAGGATACATGTTATCCTAATCATACCTATACCTACACAAATATTTAAAAATATACAATAACCATTCAATGACTCATAATTTTAACAATTTCTGAACTCAAATTTGAATAATATGCTCCTATAATACATCAAAAATTTCATTATTATTTAATGATAAAGTGAAAATATGAATTGAAAGGTAGATAAAGTTTTACAATATGAAGTAGCTTTGTCGATTTTGAGTCAATCTTATTATGATAGTTTCTACATGGCCCAGTGATCTGCAATACCCAATTCACCTCAGCTGCAAAAAGCTATCAATCCTCAAAAACGTCATGTCAATATCAAATCTCCAACTTGATTGATCTGATATAATTGCATATAGGTCTATAAATTTCTATTTTCTTAAGTGATAGTAGAAAACATAGATTATATGGCTGCTTATATTTAGTAATAGTGGAAATTCGACCTAGTAGTTGTGTTCAATGCGTGAAGTTACTGCATAGCAAAATAAGATGACCTAATGTAACATTCTCTCCACATTCATAGACTAGAGAGCCTTTACTCAAAAATTACTGAGTAGACGCATTTATTGCAGACTAGCAATCATCTGATTACTACTTCGAAGCTCCTGCCAGGAGTCAAGTCTATCACGAATATTCCATCAATCTCTGCCTACCAATGTCAAAAAATTAAGAGAAAGTATACTTGAAGGTAGCAGCAATGTGCATTCCTGATAAACGATAGAAATTCTGAAAATACTACTCTAGACACTCGTAACTTCAACTTCATTAAAATTACGGTATCACATGCCTTTAGTAGGATTATCGATCTAATTCAGTGTTTCCCAAAAAGCTTTTGATGGATATCCAGGGATTCACGGAGAAGTGGTGGGGTATCTATGCTATCGTGAAAATAAATGGTGAGTTTACAAGTTGTGCGTCGTTGGAACCCCTACGACGCACATTTCCATGTCCAGATGGAACTTAAATTTCATATTCTTTGACCATTTTTGAGAAGTTTGGGGAAGCAGTGAAAGTCTAAAAATATTTGACCTCATACTTTTGGTTTTCGAGGAAACAGTTTGGGAATCCCTGATCTACTTCAGTCATTTTAGTAGGAGTGTAAAGTGATTCCTTAATATTTCAATTATTGAACACTGCTAGAAGCACTCCATTTCAAGTCGGCAAATAGTGAATTGAACTATGAAATACCCAAGCCAAGAAGTTAGTTATAATTTTTTGTCCGCGATTTCTCACATGGAAGTCTTTATTTTTTTTGTGCTTAATAACTTTGTACTCCAAATTTTCACTGATCAATACTGCCATGGCATCAGAAACAACTGAAGTTTCCTCAAATATTTAAGAACTTGATATATCAGAAATGTTCTATATTCAATCAGTCTAGTAGATAAGAGTTACACATCAACAGAGAGATATATACCAATCAAGAGTTTTATTGGTGTATATTTATTTGCGTTAGTATACTGCACATGATTTTGTTTTCCAAGATCTACAGTTTTTTATGTTTTCTTTTGAAGAAAAATACAGCCAACTAAAACAATATCACCAATGAGGAAAAATCAAAGCATTATGAAGTATTATTTTTGACTCTTCATCCAATTCACACCAATATTATTTCTGGCTAAAAAATTAGTTTATAGAAAATTTTGCGAATTACACCGTGTATAGGTTCCTCAAAATTAAGGCCATGATCTATATTTCTGCCTAAGTACTTAACCAACTTTTCCACGGTTTCATTTTCCACAATTATTATAATCATTATTATTCTTCAGTTTTCTTCAAAAAAAGTTTCATCATTGCTTCAGTTTTTTTCATGTTCAATTTTAAAACATTATCCTGACAATATTTTGTGACTCATTCAACTCGAATTATGTTATTATATATGTACGAGTATCAGCAAACGTACATGCATATAATGCAAGCAGTAATAACAATAATAATAACATGCATGCATATACATACATATGAAAAGTAATAGACACAAAATTATTCTACCTTGTATTAATCCTTTATAAACATTTAATGCTTTAGATTGAACATCGTCAATCAAAAATGATTCACAATGAAAATAGTTATTCGCGACTTATCTTGCACCTAACTTCCTATTCTTCACCTACATTGTAGATTTTCATCATAACCATGGAAACTTGGCAAAATTTATTATCCCATATTGGGAAAAATGCGCTTTATCGTAGAAAATAACTTATCATATTGTGAATATGATTAGCTATTCTTATTGAATAATATGATTACCTATCATATTATATTATTATATGATAATTATAATCATATCTTTGAAAAAAAAAATAACGTTTGAAGTGAAATTCTTCATTGAGTTTAAAAACCAATCCTTAGCGTTTTCAAAATATTTTCCATCATTTTCCATCAATTTTTATTGGTATCGGCAGTGAATGAACCAAAAATATTTATCCACATAATATCAAAGCGAATGATTTTGGTAATGAATGATATAGTATTCATTTCTTTCGATTATCAAAAGGGATATTTATTCTCCAATATTTATTGATTTCGCTAGATCCAATAATTGGGACATCATATCAAATTTGTCGTGACTGTATTCATTAGTATTAGAGTTATGTTAAAACTCAGGCATCTGTTAGTCTGCCCGTTATCTTAGCAACCACTCATTATCTACGAAATTTTCAAACCCTACAGAGCCAGCGTAGACTTCAATTCGAAGTTTTCTCCTTACAATGCCATGGAAAGAAGGATTATTCCTCGTCTTTTCAATAAACAGAACTTTGTTGAAGATAATCTGCATCGTCATTTCTAGTTACGATACAGATAGCAAATTTCAATCGGAACTTCGAATGAAAAAAGCTTAGATTATCTAAGATTTGCTGAACAAAACCAACCAAATTCAACATTTCTTCATTTTCATTGAACATTAACCTAACTTACGTAAAATTTTCATGAAAGGATACACACACATTTATTCTGAAATTCGATGATTTTGCTCTTCTCGAGTAGCGAATTCTAAATATTTTTCAGTTTTAAAGTTTTATTTTCGATTTATTTAATTTTACGTTAAATGCCTTGAAAGTCCCTTTTAAGGTATTTCTTAATATTATGAATAATTAATTAATTAGTCTATTTAGTTTTCCGAATGCTAATCTCTTATCAAATCTTCGAATATCATAGTCATTCATTACGGTGAACATTTCGAAATGAATTGGTAATTGTGTCCAATTCAGCTTGAGTCTCAGAAATAGAACTAATCCTCGCATTGATTGGAATGAGCCTTTCAACAGAATTGGAATTAAATTCGTTCGGTTAATCACCAAGATAAAAGATGAAATGGGACTTTTTGGGGGTTACACGTTTGAAAATTATAGGAAATGTTAGCAAGACTCGAAGATAATCGGCGATAATAATCAGATGTTTCTCCAAAATCGATCAGTTAGTATTGGTATAGGAAGACTGCAAAAATGGGTTCATAATTTAGATCAAAATCCATTTGGTGTTCGAAGCCGGGCTCAATCCAAATATCAAAAGATATTCCTATAATGGAAACAACTGACTGAAATCCAGAAATGTAATACGTCTGTAATTTGGAACACAGATTAAAAATTTCGGACGCAATTAATATATAAATAATCATGGGTTAAACATGATCACACCTTTAATTTTAAGAAAATGATCTACAGAAAACTTTGGTTTCTCTGTAAAATGGCGAATGCGCTGGGTTCGAGGTATGTCGAGAAAAGCAAAGCGGGCTAACCCCAAACGTAAGTTACTAATCCAGTCATTTGAGCTTAAATTAGGTAAGAATCTCGGAATTAGAGATACCCAGCTGTAAGACTGTAAATACTTGTTTATTGACACCATAACAGTTCTCTCAAAACCTATATATATGGTAGGGTGTACGCAATTATTAAATTTCAAGGTCAAAGGTCACAAAAATCGGTTTTTGCGCTTTTTTTGTAAATATCTCATTTCCTATGAGTTTTTTGCTAATTGTATTCATTATTAATGTTGTAGAATACAAAATTCTCTACAAATTTGGTTTAAAAAAATTTTTTATACGGTGAACCGTTTTCGAGATAGAGTGCAGAGATCGCGAGGTCACAGCATCACATCAGTTTAATCGGTGCCTCCGGTCGAAAACGCGCCATATTTAGTTGATGAACTATCGATAAATCAATGATTATAAATATTTGTCAATTTTCATTAACTATTATATTATATTTTATAATTTTTTTCCTAACCTATCGACTTTTTATTCAGTATTAATTTATTTAACAACACTTACCTGCCATGTAATTACAGAATTGTCAATGAAAATATAGGAATTATATTTGAATTTCAACCCAATTAATAGTAATAACTTCTTACATGATGCAAAAAAAAACAAATAAATTATGAATTAATCTTTTTATAAAAAAATCATTCAATACATTTATTTTTATTGAAAGTAAAAAAATGGAATTAAGAGTAAAAATACTACAATTTATAATCTTAATCATAATCTTCCTCTTCTTCGTAGTCTTCCGGCTGCTGGTAAATTTCAAACTGGTCTTCATTATCGTCTTCAACGACATTTGTTTCAAGCTCTTCCATGATTTCGGGACAACTTCGTTAATGTCGCTCTGGTATGGTGGAGCATTGAAAATTGAAAAACTTTTGAGTTTGATAATTTGACTGAATAGGGAATTAATGGTAATGAATAGTTGGGTAAGCTTCTTAAGTCTCATACTCAACAAGATACCGCGTTAAGTATGTAAGGAATTCACCAAATTTTCTAACCTAGTTCCCAGACTTTTCAACTTTCCAATGATATGCCTTTGTATCTATTTTTACTCTTCATCATCTTCTAGGAGTTCGAAAGAGAAGTAGAAGAAAAACGTTTTGCTAACCTTAAATTATAAATGAGTTTACTTTTAATTTTTCACGGTAAATTAGCGAACAATAATAAACCGGCCATTCCCTCTTCTCGACAAATATTTTCATTCCTTCCAAAAAACAATTGTACGCGTTTTATACGTAGCACAATAGTTTCAACTTTATTTAATCAATGTTCATGAAAAGAAAACGTACCTTAAGCCTAAATTAATCAAAGGCTACACGCTTTAAACGTAAAGACGCAAATGTTTCAAGACGAACAAGTCAGAAGTTTAATTTCAGAGATCAGAATTTCCTATTTGGAAAGGTACTTAGGTAATAACAAAATGAGAGAGCTTGTTGATGGAAGTGCTGCCTTTTTCTATGTTTGAACCATTGAAATAGTAAAATGCGTTTAATTTGTATTAAAATAGGGAAACAAAATATTTCTAGGTGAAATAGTTTTATATTTCCAAGATTTAATTTAATTATGCTACTCGAAGAAAAACACCATTGGGGAACTACAATCTAGTGTAGCAGTGTACTTTCACTTTTGCTACTATATTTTTATATTGAACCATGTTCAAAAGAGGTGAAAGAACCATCAATTAAAATCATTTCCACTGATTGACATTACTAAAATGGCATAATTAAAATATTATCAATAACATTGCTGTCTAGCATTTTTGTATATCAAAGGCTAATGCTCGTTTATAATTCGCTTCGGTAATAAAATATTAATAAAATCTCTACATACCTACTACATTTAATAATAGTTAATTTGGGGCGATAACAAATAAATAATTCATTAGTAACAATTTCAATAATAAAACAAAATAACAAATAATATGTTGTATCAAAAATAACTCGTTCAATTTTCCCCTATAAAGAACTTAATAAAAATATTGCTCATTTTTAGTTTCAAACTCGACCTCTTTGCGAATAACTAAGGAACTAAGGAATTATAATAACTATCTTAAAGTAAGAATCTGAAAGTTAGAAACACCCCTTGTAGAACAGATTAAATGTTTCTCTAATGCTACCGGATTCGTAAGCCTGAACAGAACAATCTTGATCACGCTGCAAATTACGTAATTATAACAATTTAGTTGCGTTTTTTTGTTTTATTTTATTCATTTTTGTTTTCGAGTTTTCGTTTCTTCGATCAAACTTCTTTAATCAGATAAAATACAATAATGTCCGACGAACCAGAGTCATCTTTCGTTACGGACTTTGATTTTTCATTGCGGGTTTTCATGGATTGCATTGTGGTCATTTTCTGGATAATTATTTTTTGTTTCTTTGCATTTATCTCGTTCTTTTCTAATTCTTTCTTCTCGGCACTGTCAGTTATGATGACTTATTGCGAATCGTGGTTTGTCTTAGCTCCTGCTTCTTCAATTAGCGATTTTTCGGTCTTTTTACTTTCTCTTAGAACATGATTTTCCATAAATAATTTAATTTTTTGCAATATCTGAAACGAATAATTCAATAATAAAATGCATATTTATGATTACTTCATTCGATTTATAACTTCGTTCAGTTATAAAAAAACTCAGCTCATTCAAGGCCCATTCACCCGGCTCTTTCATAACTCATACTCATAAAATATATAACCTTTAAAATAACAACAATATCCAAACGTTTGCGGTTCAGTTTTTAGTCAGCTGAATATTGTCACAAACTCAATTCAAAATTCACTTACCTATTTTTGTTTCCATTGAAATACCAACAAAAGTCTATGAAGCACAAGAGTTATACTATTTGGCGCTAAAAATTTTAATTCCATACGCCACCGTCCGTTGGTTTAGGCGAACTGTCAAATATTTGTGGATGACGAGAAATCAGTGTTGCCACTAAAAATTAAATTATCAACGACATATGTTCCTTATAATAAACTACCAAAATAATGCAAGTGGCTCTTTCAACACATGGCTCCTTCAGGCCACCTCTCACCTATATAATAAATATTGCTATAAATAATATTTATTACTATTAATAAGTTATGAATTTAAAGGAATATATAATCAACATTATGTATCACGGTGAGTTAATAAAACTATTAAGTCTTACATTTTTGTTTCATTAGCATCTGATTGATAATATATCGTTAGTGGTGTAAAATTATCCAGAATTTTGAGATTTTACTTTTGAACTATTTTCTGTAACTATTTTATATACCTATCAAAAAACTCTTTGATATACCAGTAAAACAGGAAGTATTGGAGATTTTTTTCAATTTCAAATAAATTCAAGATATAACTACAAGTACTTAATAGAAATACTTCGAAATGCCAATCGAAAGGCAAATAACTTCGTGCGATGTTGACGAGCAAGTCAACTTCTGAATCAAAGCATAGTCTATCCTTAATACACAAATCAGTTTTGTAAGTGAACAAGTTCCGCAACTCGACGCATATGACAAACCGAATTGTTCTGTAGCAATCAAATTGACAAATTTTATTTGATTGTTTTGAATAAATTCATAATACATTACCGCCTATTGGGTTTCAACTTGGTGTGTGCAGCTTAATATGTGAATTATCAGTCAAATAAAAACTACTAATTATCAGGTAAGATCTACAGAAAAAACAAAAATGTTTTAAAAGCAATACTTAACAAATCAAAAGGATGACGTTCAATTATTCACATAAAATGATAAATTAGGAACGAACATATACTCTTTCTGAAAGAAAGATGTATCTATCTTGCTATGGTTTAATTAACTAAGCTTTATAAACGAAAAGAAGTTTGTGTATATAGTTGTATTGTACTACTTCAATGTATTTCTGTAACGTTTTCATTATATCACTTCAAAGTGACACTATAGAATTGTGTTTGTACAAAAGACTTCTACTGAAAAAAATTAGGTTAAGGAAATGACGTTTAAATTCCTATTCAGAATGTCTGCATAGTAAGAATTAGACCTTTTCATGGAAATAAGAAGACCATACCTTTATATGTAGGTTCAATTCGCTATGAGTATTGAGGAATAACTATTGTTCATTTCTTATTATGCCTCTATGTGTAAACAAATCATTTTACACATAGATTTACACATATATTTTAGAGCGCAATCATATAATTTACAACTTTATAATACAGTAAGAGGAATACTTTTTTTTCCATAAGTTTAATAAACGTTCTATTTTAGAAATATACCGAATCAATAACCAAACATATAATATAACGGAAAAGTTAAATCTTTAAAAGGAACTCACCGGACATTGATGGTAATTTACCCTAGGATGAAGATTCTGCACTGAAAGATTTGATGAGGACCGAATGATCAAACGAAAATTTTACACAATTTTGAAATGTAATGTCACACTAAAATGATACATCGGATTTAACAGATTTGAAACAAATGATCTTGAAAGTAATGTCAATTATGGCACATTAGATTTCATAATAATCTCTTATTCATAGATTGAAATAGGATATATTTAGTAGACATATCATCATTATTTATTTCCATGACTAATATTTTAGATATTGAATTTAACGAGTGAAAATTTAACAAAATTCAAGTATAACTAGTATAAAAGAATTAAAGTATTTTATTCGTATTTTTCATTAACTTATGAGTATCAAATACTAGATAAGGTTAAAACTATACTGAAAATACCTGTAGGCTGTCTTAAGTAGGACCCTACCTATCTGAAAAATGTATCTTCATAATCTTTTTAAAAAGCAGGCCATTCATAGACAATTGTCTATGAATGAGAGTTCTAAGGGAGGCATTTGAATGGTACAGTGACCCTATAACACTTTCGGCTTACGGTTGCTGGTGGGTTCGATTCCCACCGTGCTCTTGGACCGTTAGGAGTAGGCTTTGAAATGTAGGTTCAACTTTTGTACAAGCACAGAGTGCTTCGGCGGCATCCAAAAGAATGCTTTGAATAACATTGAATTAATGAATTCGATTGGAAGTGCTCATCACTAATCAATCGTTATGATTTGAAGGTAAGTACTACTTAAAGACAAAAAACATATGGCCGAACTCTATTAATATCAAGAACTATCAAGCAGTCCTTCTCTATGAATTAAAAAGATGATCATAGTTATTGTATTTCTGTAGGGGTGGTTCTGTAACACTATCAACAAAATCTTCAATAATTAATGTAACTTAAACAAGGAAAGCAACAAAATGCACGAGAAAAAATTATCAACATCATCGGATAACTAAGTAATCTATAATATAAAAATGAATCACAAAATGTGTTGGTAAGCGCATAACTTAACAACGTCTGTACGAATTTTGCCAATTATTTTTTTAATGTTCTATGAAGTCCAAGGATGTTTTTTACGGCGAGAAAAGTTCGAATAATTGCCGGCATAACCCTAAAAACAGCCCATTTTCTTCCCATATAAACGTGTTCTAACTAAAATGTAGAGTCAACGGCTGGACCGATTTCACTGTTTTTTTTTGTTGTGTTTGCTATTGTCAGGGAAAAATTTTCAAAAAATTGCGTGTAAAATTAGAAAATTTAAGAATGCTCAATTAATTGTATAAGTTACAATTATTATTAATTCTCAAAAAGAGGATGTAAAAAAACTGAATATCTTATCACACAAACTTCAATATAAAATAAAATTTCAGTAAGTTTTAATAGACTAATATTCACGTTTAACATAGCATAACATAACATTTAATCATATAAATGATTGATAGTTTTCTTTAATTTATAGTTGAAATGTAGTTTTTGAAAATGATTGTTATAAGATGTACAAACTTAAGTCGCAGAACTCACAATGTGGCAAGTCAAAGATTTAAATGAGCAAGTTAAACTGACGAGCAACGGGTAGCTCGGTATGAAGTTGAACTGAATCGATGAAATCGAAATTAACAATATGAAAAGGTTGCGTTTAACTTCTATCGACCTGGATTCAATTATAACGTTGAAATATATTACAGTTCACAGCAAATCGTTGCTATTGGACCAATGAACGTTGTGTGTCCATATTGCAAGGCAAAGTTTAATTGTTATTGATGAGAAAATATTATCAATGATGTGACAAAATATTGCGCGAAAAGTCAATTCAAATAGACGCTCTTCGTACAGCCAACAGAGACACTATATTCATTGGTTTCCGGGAATAGACTAAGTTCTGAACACTTTTTGACTTATATCCAGCAACTATCTCATATAATTAATGATGATATATTTGGGACAAGTACTTGATACGAAATCAGGAAAATGCCGTTCAACTATAGAACGGACAGGTTAATAACTTTCAATACATCAAATGTGTTAATATAGGAATTTTTTGATAATTCGACTGATTTGAATAACAGGAAGTATTGCAGTCCCTTCGTAAGTGAGTAAGTCCCTGGCTCCACACGGGATAAATATTAAAAACAAGATAGTGTAGCACAAATAGTAAAACATAGCTTTCCGTCTTTTTGGAAAATATTCGGAAAAATAAATGGACGTACAAAGTTCGCCGAGTCAGCTAGTAATAAATAATAATAATTATTATTATAATAATAATAAGTTTATTTCCTCCAAGTGTACAAAGTAAAAGAAAATTTGTACATAAAGCAAACAAAATACATAATTCTCGCAACCTAAAAGAGAAACAAGCTTTATAACATACTTACATAAAGTATACCCAGAAAGGAAATGGGAAATATGGGAAAATTTTTTTAAATTAAAATAACAAAATTCACTGAAAAACTGAAAAAAAACAAACTTCAACAAAACTCAGAAACAAGCTCATTTTTGAGCATATAGTACTATAAAGAATTCACAAAGAAAAAAATCAGCCACAATGGTAACACTAATGGTAAAAGAAAATTTTTATATCAAGCAAACAAAATACATAATTCTCGCAACTTAAAAGAGAAACAAACTTTATAACATACTTACATAAAGTATACCCAGAAAACCATAGCCTGTCCAGTACCATCAAGAATTCACAAAGAAAAAAATCAGCCACAATGGTAACACTAATGGTAAAAGAAAATTTTTATATAAAGCAAACAAAATACATAATTCTCGCAACTTAAAAGAGAAACAAACTTTATAACATACTTATATAAAGTATACCCAGAAAGCCATAGCCTGTCTATGGGAAGAAATTTTTTGAATTAAAATAACAAAATTCACTGAAAAACTGAAAAAAAAACAAACTTCAACAAAACTCAGAAACAAGCTCATTTTTGAGCATACAGTACTATCAAGAATTCACAAAGAAAAAAATCAGCCACAATGGTAACACCTTCTGCAAAGAGAAATACCCTGGTTCTCTTTTTGAAACAGTGGCCTGAAGGTGCGCTTAACACCCGTAAAGGGAAAAGATTGACATATCTAGGTCCCAGAAAGGCGAGACATCTCTGTCCAATGGTCTTTCTAGAAGAAAAGGTTTTTATCTTCGATGAAACATATTATTCAACATATAAAAAATTCATATTTTCAAAACCACTACAAGCTGCAACTGAACCAAACACAACCAAATCAACACCATTAAAGGTTAATTAAGGTTAGGAATGTCCTAAAACTAGTTAGTAACAATGAGCCTCATTAAGAACAGTTTGATTGCCCACAATATACCAAACGAACCATAAAAATGTAAAATTTTAGTGGTGGTATTGAAGTCTAAATGGGAAGGGCTAGGAGACAGGACAAAATTCCACTTTGTGCAGGCAAAAAACCTGACGTTATCAGATAGAAATTTGATAGAGATTTGAATGCAGTGATGCATTCAAATTACATGAACAAGAAGATGTTCTGAACATCTCTTAACCTCGAAACAATGATCCTGGCTCCAAAAGTCTTAATTGAGCTTAAGTACCCTTATTGAGAGTTCTGAATTTGTTAGCTAGGTACTCATACCTACTTTACTCACTACGAAGACTTGAACATTGGTGACAGGTTTCTTTATTACAACCTGTTAAGCATTATTATCACTGCAAGTTTTCTAAGAATTGCGTTCGTTCAGATCGATACACTCTGATGTGTGTCGCAAGAACGGACAACTATATAGCAAACAATCAGAATGCGGTTTTATTCTGAGTTGTAACACTAATATAAGGTCAGGTCTTATAAGCATACGAACTAGGTTCCTGAAAACGCAATATTTAAATCCCAATCATTTTTTTTTGAGTACCAAATGCTATGACAACAAGTAAAAAAGTCGTGCAAAGTAATGAAGACTTTACTTCATTAGAATGAATAGCATGGAATATCTTTCTTTTCAGCCTGTTCACGATTTAATATAGGTACCTATATCTTTCAAACTTAAGTCAAACTGGTTGTCGCTTGAAAATGTATTACAGCGAGATCTAAATCAAACTCTTCTGATCAGCTGTTCATATCCTCTATACATGAAATATTTGGTCTAATTGCAGGAAAGATACTTCTGCATTTTTACAAGTGTATATAAGAACAATGATTCGGATGATAATCGGATGGATGAAAAATCTAATTATATAAAAAGGTTTAAATATAATTATAAATAATAAATTGAGACCACTTCAATTCGAAAAATCTGTTAATGATTGTAATATAGGACAAGTGATAGTTAATTCTACAAAGATAAACGTAAAAGAGGGACATAAAACGTATCGATTTTCATTACTAATCACTTACTCCAGAATATAATCTTCAAATATTTTAATTAAATGAGTTTTGATTTACTGTCGCAGCTTACAAACCCATATTTAATAGTTCTCTTGTGAAACATCTGACTCTGACCTACGACCTAGCCACCTTGCTATCAGACATGTTATTAGTACACGGAGATTGTGCGCATTATAACTTCACCGAATTACGTCTTTATTTTCCGATTGCTTTGCTTCACAATGTTCATCGAAAGGTCGATGTAGGTTGACAGTTTGTGTTTATTTTGATTGTTATGACAGAAGCTCACTGAAGAAAACGATGGACAGGTGTTCAATTTCAATTTTCCTTCTACTGTTCAGTGCTATTTTTCTTGTACAATGTGATATTACAGTAAACGAAGGCTTTGCAGGCAATGTGGACAGGAGTAGTCTTCCATTAATTTTGAAATATTTGAACACTGAAACTAATACTTCGATCAACTTCAATTCAGGAACTATATTAAATTCTGAGTTAAAGGTCAGGAGAATATAATTAACACTAGTAGTTATAATTTTTGACCATACAATAGTTAAATTACATTAATTTAATACCATACTTAATATAATAATTTGGAAAATCTTGAAAAAATTTGAACCAACAAAGGTTATTATATAATCTAAGGTATCTGATTATCAGAATATCTTAATTATGATAAAAAAAGATCGTATACCAAAAAAAAAGTATAATGTTACCAAAATAATAAGCTGTATTATAGAAAATGTTAGATGAGAACTACAAATTATATTGATTTGAAATTATATAGATTTAATTTTCTGAGTTTTGAGGATTATCTTTCAGGTCTTTGTCTTATTACAAATTGTTATCAATGTGAAATTAATCTGTCATTTAATGAATTTGTTATTGTCAGTAGCTTAATGAACAGCCAACAAAAGAGATATTCCAATTATTATTTACTATTAAGTGTTCAATGATTGAACACCTAAGATATAAAAAAATGTAAAATGTAATATTATATTAAATAAAAACACTTGGCTTGGTTTCACAAAATTTATAATGAATACTTGACAATTGTTTCAGGGTGTTACCTCATTTTCAAAACTTAAACTTAGTTCTTGTTTACCTGACCTGCTTACCTGTTTACCTGAAACCTCAGTTTAACTTTTGAAAATGGGTAACCCCCCGAAACAATTGTCAACTATTTATTATACATTTTGTGAAACCAATCCAAGTGTTTTTAGTTAAAATATAAAACAATGTTTCACCAAGACATCAGCGAATATTCAACAACTTTATTAATGTAATATTAGTTGAATATAAAAATACTTTATAGCAGAAATTATAAGTTAATCAAAGATACACTGCTATTACATTTACTTCTGAATTGAACAAACAATGTTACTAGTAACAATTTAAACTATGTTATGCATTTTTAGTTAATATAATTGTTGTCATACAAAATAATCTTACTCATTATTAGATAGATTCATCAGTTGGTTTGTGCCATATAGTGATAAAATGCACCTTGTTTTTTATCACTATATTCTTATATGTATAATCATACTCATTTAATTACAATGTAATTATTGAATTGAAATTTTCATATCCCATTTCTTTAATGAAAAGTATTCTTATAAGAAAATAGTGTAAAGAGAAAATTGAAAAATAATATCAGTCATTTAATTTCAGGGTGATAATCTTGAAGTTGATGCTTTGATTTCTACAAAATGCAAAATACCAAGTGAGCAATGCAGTGAAAAAACTCTGAATTGCAGAAGTATTCTTCGTATATTACAAAATAAAGAACTTGAGGTGTTAAGTATAAGTTGCTTACCCAATGCTCCAGTTATTGAAGAACCTTTAGCTTTACCTGTTCAAGACCAATCATGTGCAGGATGCCTAAATGATGTTAATATAAATGCAGAAGGTATTGAGCCTTTGGGTAAAATAATTATTCAACATATTGAGTCTGAGAGAAATCAGAAATATAATCTACTAGAAATCCTGAAGGTGCAGAGACAGGTATGTAATTAGAAGGATTCATTTGAAAATTTTTCCGAAAACTAAGTATGTCGGTAATTCTAAATGCGGATTTCAATTTAAATCAAATAGTGATTTTTAAATGTCAAAAACGTATTCAATCAGAGTTCAATTTGAAAGTTTTTTATAAGTGAAAAGATAAAAAATTCAAAAGTTTCAATGATGGGTATCAACCTAAAATGTTTTTCTGTAAGTTTGTTATTCTTTTTACTCTCCATATTAAAATTATTCAGATTGTTTCCGAAAATAACCATCCTTTTGAAATAAACAAATTTTCAAGTAAGGTAACATACCTTGATATATTGCACCTGTTTTAAATAAGATGGATATATGCTAAGGTGAAAACAAAAAAATTCTTCTGTTAAAAATTATGTATTAAACTCAAATAATCAATATACAAATATAAATTGGCTGTGATTGTATTGTATGTTGTTATGATTCATAAAGAGATATGCCTTGAAATCATTTCCTATTATCTCTGCAAGAATTATACTATATTGTTTTATAGAAATGAATTATTGGTTTGTTATGCTTCAAATTAACTACTGAATGACCTATTTTGACATTTCTTAACATATAATTAGGTAATGAGATTGAAGCTACATTAAGAATAATTTTGTTTTCTCTTATTGACATTTACATATTGTTAAATAAATCGTGAAACATTAAGCCAAGAGTTTAATTTATTTTAACATATAATTAGGTGAATGTTTTTATATCTTATTTAGAGCAAGTCTTTATCATATTGTGGCTAATAAAAGGATATTCTGTATAAGGAAATGTAAATCCTTAAGATATAAACAATTACAAAATATACACTGAAAATTTGGTAACCGCATGCAATATGGGTTCAGTGAACCTGTATTTGTACTATTTATCATAAAGGAACATATGTTCTAATTAATTTTAGGTGATATTAGAAAACAAAAATCAGATTTATTTCAATATATTACAAGTTCAACCAATTTAATGACCATATTTGCAAATAACCAACCTGTATGTTCAATATTTTAAATTTCTTACACTACCTACCTCATAACACATACTATCATAACATTAAGTTCTTAATGCTACTGAAAACAGAAAATTATTATATTTTTTCCATTATCATTAGTTTCCTTTATATTGAATTCTTAAGAGTTTTTTTTTTATTTCAAAAAATTATCATGACAAATCTTGCTATATAACTTTGATAATTTGTTCTGGACTATTAGTGAAAAATTTTATATTCACTCTCTATAGCATTATTGTTCCAGCTAATTGTATTGTCTTCATCTTTATTCTCATTAATTGTATTAATATATTTATTTTCATTATTTCTTTATCTTGAATAAGTAAATGTTATGTAAGTAAAATGTTAACTTTTGATTATGTAGATTATGTTAGATTATGATCAGCTATATATTTTTAAAGCTATACTTCCATCAATTATTGGAAATATAAACGAGAATATAATCATTCGGCATGATAATAATAATAATCTTCATTTGATATATTCTGACAATAATTATTGTACAGGACACTCACAATAAGAATATACAACTACAAAACATGATAATTACAAACGAATATTATATAAAATACCAGGAAAGTTACCAAACTCAAATTTTAGATCTATCAGTATGGTAATCACCGATGATGTAATAGACGTTTTGCAAGACTTATTTTTTTATTTTATTTCATTTATTTCCATCATTTCATTTTTTATTTGTGTGATAACTATGACAGTCATTGTAAGCAGACATCAGAATATGTACAAACTGGGAGCTGTCAATTTAAATCTACCCACAAAAGATTTCTTACAAGATTCAAGGTTTCAAAACATCAGCTTCACTATAAGATTTTACGTAAGAAAACTCTGTCTGAATCCACAGAATTTGTCCACATTATAATATAGTTCATGTGGGCATAGAATAGTCTATAGTAAAACTAAATAATATATCTATCGATAAAGTTTTTCTAATTATGTAGATAGCCTATGCTGTCTACAATATTGAGCTTTTTGCAAAGGTTATCTACATGATTGACCACATGAACATTTGACCACGACTGTCAACATATACACAGGAACTTTTTGTGTGGCAAATATGTTAAAAAATAATATCATCTTAAATACAAGTTAGCACATCCTGATGTAAACCACTTGTGCCAAAAAAATTCCCTTGCTCAAGATATAATATTAAGAAATTTCTCCTCACCATTCAACCTGACAGTAGAACTTTAGATGTATATAACAGCTCCTAATGAGAGGGTGCTGATATAGTGAACAAAGTATCATCAGCAAATATTATAATTCTATTTCCAATTATCAACTTTTTGTCAAGAATTTCAATAATACTCCGCGGTAACTATCTGGACAATAAGTTAATAACTTGAAAAATGTTTGTTCTCTCTTTATTTCTGTAAAACAGTAATTATTTTAAATAACTTCAAGTCGTGTGTGTTTTATCTCAAATGGTAAACTTTAATAAATGAAAAAATGTGGCCGCTATAATTAATAAATGTTTGTGTAAAGTCTGATAAACTTTTTGTAGGTGGTCAATGGAGTAAATTTTTTCATCACTGTAAAGATAGCTCCTGCTTTATGCGATTATGGTACAAAGGACTGTGATAAAGAGCAACAAGAACAAGTTACATATTGTCTTGTCAAGTTTTTCCAAGAAGCGGGTTATCAGAAACCTAAGAATATCATCAAAAATAATTGTACAAAATCTCAGACCTTTGTTACAGTGCAACAACCATTTAGAAAACCTGAAAAATCCGAAAACGACATCGAATCTGATTTGATGTCCCAAATCATTCCTTATGATCAATTTGAACGTTCTCAGAAGAAAGATATTGAATTAGTGCAATCTAACCCAGTTAAGTCAGTGGAATCATCGTCGGTTCACAATTTGGTTGATGAAAATGGCCAGCCAATGATTTCTTCAAGTACATTTCAAGAGGTGCTAGCTACTGAAGATGAACCAATTTCTCTTGGTACAGATACTGCAGGAGAACAAGAAGTGACTCCTATCAATCCTTCACTCTCCTCCCGTGAATCTTCATCAATTGTTGGAACCTTCGAAACTAGCAAAAATTTAGGTTCAACTAATCAAAATGAAAATATTGAAGTAACTTCACAGAATATTGGTTTAGAGCAAGGAAATAGTATTTCGGCACCAAGTAAGTAAACATCTTTCAAAACATTTTTTAAACAAGATGCAATTGTTTTTGTTTGAAGCAAGCTTTTAATCTTTCTTCTGGAATTATCTTTCTACTTGTTTGTTTGATTTATTTATGATTCATAGTAAATCTGTTTTCATATATTTATATATTGTTTATACATAACATCTGTGTCTTATGGGTGTCATTAATAAAAACAAATTCAATCAAAACATAGACTAATGCACCAAAAATAGTGAGTTTGAAAACTTTTGAAAAATTTGCCAACACAATGCTTTTAACAACTTCTGATTTTGAATAGGTGCCTCCAAAGTTTAATTTTTATCAATGTTTGACTGTATATCCTTATTGAATTCACATTACCAAGTAACTGTAAACCTTTGAAAGACGTTACTAAAAGGTTTCATGGGAATATAAATCATTTTTTATCAAACACAATAAAGAATATGCAATACATGTAAGAATATGCAATATTATTTCTTAAGAATGGAAATTATATCAGTAACTGTATTTACTCATTTCAATTTTGAAGTGTTTTCTGATAAGTAATATTAGAATTAATTTGGAGTTCAGCCCCTATTATGTTTGAAACAGGTTCAAGAAAATATGTCCTGCTTCACAGTTTTATGTTTTTTCAGCCTTCATAAAATTGGTGCTAAATATACATTTTATGACATTATTAAAGATTGCATTTTGTGTATATATACTGTATGAGTGGATTGAGAGTGAAGTTGATAAATTAATGAAAATTATTGGCAACCTTTTACCCTCACTGTTGTTATCATTCTGCATGTATTAAATATATGATTATTCCAAAAATATGTTATACTACTAATTAAATTGAAAGTGATAAGAAGTATAATTTAAAGGAACATAATGTAAACAGTTTTTAGGAACTTTCTTATCAATAAAATATGATTGTAAACATTACATTTCATTCATTGTACTGTCATATTCCTTAAAAAAATATCGGTTGTTACACACAAAAAATTCTTTGCAGTTTTTAATTAGAATTAAATTATATTAATATTTATGATATAATAAATATTTTGAAAAAATTATATAGCGACACTGAAAATATCCATTTTAAGTGAAATTGAATATACTATACGTGAAAAAGGCAAATTAGAATTTTTTTACTATGTATTTTCGTTAATTTCACTAATATGAAAACTTCAAATTGATAAAAACAACAGTTGGTTTTACTTGGTTCTCGTTCAAATAGAGTTCGCCAATCTTTTTTTTGGATAAAAAAATATGCAGAATATAAACAAATATATTCATAACTTTAATTTTAAATTTAATGAATTGAATGGTAATTATTGCAATGAAGAATATTACTTCAGTTATTTCAGATTCTCTCGAAGAAAGTCAACATCAAACAAGGATACGGCGTTCAGTAATAAACTCTGAAAAATTTTCTCCACATGAGAAAGCTGCTATTCAAAATATAGCCAATTTTGTGGCATCAACCTTGGACACGATCGATGATGACAATCACAAAAGAATTGTATTGCAAATAATCAATGTGAAAAAAATTAAAACCAATGGCTTATTCCTAAATATGAACCTAAGAATTGGTGTATCTAAATGCGAGGAAACTAACGATGACAACCATTGTAAAGATAATTTATTTGAAGAACTCACTAAGTTCTGTAAAGTTCAGGTTTTAATTAATGAAAATTTCGAAAATCCCAAAGTTATAAAATCTCATTGCGAGAATGAAAAACAGGCTCAACAGAAAGCTAACCGAACCTCAAAGGTTAGAAGCATAAGATCATTGTTAGGTGGAAAGAGGAAAATAAATGTAGATAATCCGAAAATAAAACAATTCTTGATTGAAACTGTAAATTACTTGAATAAAAATTTGAGTATGGGGAGCAACTTAATTCAAGTGAATAAGGTTTTGTCCGCTACTTCGCAAGTGGTATCTGGAATGTCCTATGATATCAAGATTGAAATGAGTTCTTGTGATATGAGTGAAAACTCAGTTGATAATTGCTCGAATGCACCTAAACTTTGTGACGTAAATGTGTGGGATCGCCGATGGAAGCAAAGCAGGGTCATCACTGTTGACTGTGGAGGGCCAAAACTAACATTCAAAGTTCATAGTGAAAATACTCGCAGACGTAGATCAGTTCCAGGAGGATGGTCGCAAAAGCCAATTGATAATCCCAGTATTCTTCCACATTTAAATAATATATTAAACAAAATGGATGCACAATCGGATAAAAATGTTAAATTAAGAATTAAATCGATAATTTCGGTTTCAAGTCAGGTAGTTGCTGGAACAAACTGGCATATAAAGGCAAAAGTTGCATTTTCAGACTGCTCAAAATCAGAAATAAAAAACTCAGAGAAGTGTGGTGAAAGTGCCGATCCTTTCGAAACAGTTTGCGATTTCAAATTTTGGGAGAAACTCCCTGATGAGGATGGGTTTAGAGAATTAGATAATATCAAAGTGAATTGTTTGGAGTCAAAACTCGATTATCAGAGTAATGAAAGGAAACGACGGAGTTTAGTTGGAGGTCATAATGCAATCTCAATGGTGACCCTAGAATCTTGAAACATGTTAACAAATTACTACCAGAGTTAGATTCCCAGTCAGGTAAAGAACATAGATTGAAAGTCAAAGAAATACTATTGGCCACAACTCAAGTTGTAGCTGGTACAAACTGGAATATAAGAGCAAAAATTGCACTTTCTGATTGTACTAAAACAGAAGAAAAAAAAATTGAAAGTTGTAAGGACAATAAAGAAGATTCTTTTGAAACAATATGTACTTTCAAATTCTGGGAAAAACTTCCCGATAAAAATGGTGTAAGAAATATAGACAATGTCGAAGTGAAATGTGAAGAACCTAAATTAAATTTCCAAAGAAAACAAGAAAATCAATCAAGAACAAAAAGAACTATTTTATTAGGAGGTCATAATGCAGTTCCAAATGATGATCCAAGAATCAAAGAGCACTTGAACAAACTGTTGCCAAGACTGGATTTGCAATCTGGTAAGGAGCATAAATTGAAAATCAAGGAAATTATATCAGCGATAAGTCAAGTCGTGGCTGGAACAAACTGGAATATAAGAGCCAAAGTTGTGTTATCTGATTGTGCCAAAACAGAAGAAAAAAACGTTGAAAGTTGCGAAGAAAATAAACAAAATCCTTTTGAATCTGTATGCACTTTCAAATTTTGGGAAAGACTTCCTAATAAAGATGGCGTACGAAATTTAGACAATGTTCAAGTTAAATGTGACGATCTGGCACTAAATTTACGGTACAAAAGAGATATACTTTCCCGTAAAAGAAAGTCAATTTTAGTTGGAGGTTATAGCGAAGTTCCCAATGATGATCCAAGAATAGGAGAGCATTTGAACAAATTGTTGCCAAAATTGGATTCACAATCAGAGAAAGAATATAAACTGAAAATTAAAGAAATTTTGTCAGCAAAAAGTCAAGTAGTTGCTGGAACAAACTGGGATATAAAAGCAAAAATTGAACTTACTGATTGCTTAAAATCTGAAGAAAAGTTATCTCAAAATTGTGAAACAAATAAGCAATCTTTCGAAACCGTTTGTGATTTCAAATTTTGGGAAAAACTTCCTGATAAAAATGGACTGAGGCCTTTGGAAAATGTTCAGGTTAACTGTGGTCATCCCACGCTGAATTACAGAAGTAAACGAAGTTTGAATGATAGAAAAATAAGAGATGTTTTAGTAGGAGGGCATAATAAAATTCTCAATGATGATCCAAGAATTGAGAAACACTTGAATGAACTATTACCTCAATTAGATTCCCAGTCTGGTAAAGAGTATAAACTTAAAATAAAGGAAGTTCTCTCTGCAACGACTCAAGTTGTTGCAGGGACAAATTGGAATATAAAAGCAAAAGTTGTTCTTACCAATTGTTTGAAATCTGATGAAATAAAGGTTTCACAGTGTGGAGATAATGACAATTCATTTGTAAGTATATGCCATTTCAAGTTCTGGGAAAAACTTCCAGATTCAAACGGAAATAGAGAATTGGGCAATATTGAAGTTACTTGTGATCAACCAAAATTAAATTTCAAAAAAAAAGGGGAGCATATAGGTTTCGAATATCAACCTTATCTCCAAACAGGTAACAAAAATGAAGGTTTACTTGGTGGTGAATATGAAGTTGATAAAAATGATCCTCTGATATATGAATACCTTTCTAGAAGTTTGCAACACATTGACTTGAATTCACCTCAAGAATACAAATTCAAAGTGAAAGAAGTTATATTGGCAACTAAGAAATTAGTTGAGGGCGATCTTTGGAAAATTAAAGTAAGACTAGTGTTATCTGACTGTTCTAAAAACGACGTAACTGACTGGGAACAATGTGGTGATTTGCAGGGCGCCGAACCTAAAAATTGTGTTATACAAATTTGGGACAGACCATGGATTAAAAAAGGTCGTGAAACGAATATCTCTTGTGAAAATCAAAAGACAGAGTATACATTCAGAAGTAAGAGGTCAACACATCCAAATGGAAAATTGTCTGATTACGATTATACAGCTCAATTTGCAGCATTCGAAGCATTCGAACGGAAATATAACAAGCAGTATTCTAACACTAATGAACGGATCTACAGATTCTCAGTGTTCAGGGAAAATATGTGGTATGTCAAGCAATTGAATGAACATGAACAAGGTACAGCAACCTACGGACCCACCCAATTCGCCGATATGACGCGAAAAGAATTCTCCAAGAGATTAGGTTACAGAGCAGATCTGAGAAGTGAAAATGAGATTGGTTTCCAACAAGCTAAAATACCAGATATCAATCTGCCAGATTCCTTCGATTGGAGAGATAAAAATGCCGTTACTGAAGTGAAAAATCAAGGTTCGTGTGGCAGTTGTTGGGCTTTCAGTGTAACAGGAAACATTGAGGGACAATATGCCATCAAAACTAATCAGTTATTGGAGTTTTCTGAACAAGAATTAGTGGATTGCGATAAGGTAGACGAAGGATGCAATGGAGGTCTAATGGATAACGCTTACAGGTAAAGAATTGTCGAACTAAATGGCATTTTTTTTTCAAAACACGGGAGCAAGTATCATGCTTACTTAACATACCGAGTTTTAAAATTTTTAAAGTAATACTAATGATATATTGTAGGTGTAGGGCGACGGCTGAAGCAATCTGAGAAATTTTGAAAATCGTTTACCTTTAAGTATTCAAAATTATAATTAATGAATTTAAAAAGAATCAATTTTTAAAATAAATTCTAAACTCTTTGAACACTTACATTCATGTGAGGTGTTACATTAAATTATCAATTTTTGGAACGTAATATTAATTTTTGTAATGTATCTCTGTGATGTATATATTGAATATATTTATGATCGACATATAAAATTGTAGTGCTTATGTGCACAAAAGTGTACAGATTTTGTCGTCTAATATGCTAGAATTATTTATTACTTGGACTGATCAGTTGCACTATTTTAATGCTGAAATTTCAAGAATTGACTGAATTTGGAAAATTGTGAAAAACTGGAGATATTGCATTAAAAATTTTATAAAATTCAATATTAAATCTTCTTAATTTTTTTTTTGTTTCATGTATTCGAGTATATATATATATATATATATATATATATATATATATATATATATATATATATATATATATATATATATATATCACATATCTACACCAAACCTAAACCTTTTTTGAACTTTCTAACCTTAAATAAATATAAGTATATATCATTCAAAAAAAGAAATATGCCCAACTTGTCATTCTATTTTTAAAAATATCTTCCAACATAGTACTGTAAATTTGAATTTTGCAGGCAAATAGAAAAACTCGGTGGTCTTGAAGAAGAAAAAGATTATCCTTATGATGGCAGAGATGAAAAATGTCACTTCAAAAAATCCTTAGCTCGTGTTCAACTTTCTGGTGCTGTAAACATAAGCTCTAACGAGACTGACATGGCCAAATGGCTGTTAAAGAATGGTCCCATTTCTATTGCTATTAATGCCAATGCAATGCAATTCTATGTAGGTGGTGTATCACATCCTTGGAAGTTTTTATGTAATCCCAAGAATTTAGATCATGGTGTTTTGATTGTTGGTTATGGAGTACACAGTAAGTGCATTTTTAACATATTTTCGTAAATAAAAAATTTAGTGAATCGTTTCCCATATAATATTACACAGGTATACTCCTTATAATTCAAATATACTATTAAAAGAAATATAGGTATATGTTTGCATTGCTTTCCTTCAAACTTTTGTTTGACTTCATGCGCCTTTTATAGTGTTCAATTGCCTGCGAAGATGAATGAAAGTCCGAAACGTCGGTATCGCAGACGCACATATTTATTTTTGATAGTTAAATATATAATGAATATAGTAGCCATATTTCATTGAACTAAACTTATAATGAAACAAAATTTAGTATTTATTCAAAAAAAATTGCAGCATATCCTAAATTCAAGAAGTCTCTTCCTTACTGGATCGTTAAAAACTCCTGGGGTGATTCATGGGGAGAACAAGGATATTACAGAGTTTACAGGGGAGATGGCACATGTGGAGTAAATCAAACGCCGTCTAGTGCTATTTTAAAATAAATGTAAAATAACCAAATATATAGCTGCAGAGCTATTTATAGAAGAAAATGTAATAACACTTTTCCCTAAAGTTAGAAAGTTAAAGTTTAGGAACAAAATAGAATAAAATTGATGTAATTTTTCATATAATAATATACATGTCTAAAAAAATTGTAATTTGCCATATAGAAATAGCAGATACAAATGTTTAACGTTAATGTTTATTGTATCAGATTATTTATAAAATTTGCTCACTTGAGGAAAATACTATTCAATTATTAATAATATCTTACGCTACCTTTTTCATTAAGAGGCAACTTATTGGTTAGGTAATACTTTTAAAAATTTTGAATGAACATTCGAAATAATGCTAATATTTATTAATGTTCTTAATATTTACTTGATATATGTGATAAACTGAGTGTGATTTATTTTCTCTGTTACAAAGCTTACTAATATTTTAAAATTCATATGAATTATATTTTGTTTACATTCAAAATCTTTATGAATAAAAATTATATAAATATAATGTTTTTCTTTTCAAACCTATTCATACTATTCAATGCCATAAAATCAAAATACTAATAATTTTGTAGCTTGAGTAGAAAAGATTTCAGTTTTCTTGCTTCATAAGTAACCGTTTCTTTTCCATTCGGAGTTTCATTGCCATCATAAAGTTTTGAACAAACTACGCTTTTGACAGTTTTTCCATGCACTGAAATATAAAAAAATATATCAATTATAATAGATTCATTACTGAATTTCAAAGTCTCGACAAAAACAAATGCGCTTATTTTCCTCTTTTTATATATAGAATAATTACTTAAAAGCAATTTTGAAATGATTTTTGTGTAATATCTGTATGAACATTCTTTTGATAATATATACCAACTCACATTCACAATTTTCCAAAAATGTTATGCACTCCTCAATGGCAGAATCCTTTAAAATAACTGTATGTTTAGCCAGATTTTCTAAAAGGCTCAAAAAGCACCTTTTGGTATAGAACCAAGTATCAGTACCAAGTTTCTTATTGTAAGGCTCCAGTGATTTCATGACTCTAGATATTCCAAACTCATAATTTCCTTTTGAGCAATAAAGTGTTCTGAAATAATAGATCTGAGCAAAGTATGTGGCAATTAATAAATATTCAATTCAACTTTAGCTGAATTTTACAAATCAATGGTTGTCCAAATTTTTCATTTAAAACAATAAACTGCTTATGCATATTTAATAATATAAATAATCAAATAAGAAACAGACAACACCATCTCATTATATTCACATCAGTGAGAAATGATTTCAACATTTCATTGACAATATCATAAAAAAATTTAATTTATTGTATTTTCAAATCAGTTTCTCCTAATTGCCCTAACATTACCATCAGGAAATATTCAAAATATTGTTAATAACTTCAATACGTTATTCATAGATGCAGCCTCTAAGCTAACAAAAAAATTACCAAAAATGAAATGTGGCATCAGTATGAAAAGAATTGAAAATTCTTTTTACATGTTTGAGGTTGCAAAAGATGAAATAATTAGTCGAAACAGATAAAAAACAAATCCTCCAAAGGTTATGATGAAATCCCAATGAACATTATATACAGGACCATCACAAATATGGCTGAAGCATACATAACTTACACGGCTTTCACAGAAGGAATTTTTCCAGATGCTTTGAAGTTAGCAATGGTGAAGTCATACAAAAAAGGGTGTAAGGATGACTACTCAAATTATCGTCCTATTAGTATGCTATCGTCATTCGCAAAAGTATTTGAAAAATTACTATCAATACGCCTCCTACATTTTTTAAAGAAAAATAAAGTCTTCTCAAAGCATCCTCATGGTTTTGTGAGTAATAGAGGTTTTGATACTGCAATTTATGAATTAATACAAGGAATACAAGAAGCACTCAAAAATGGGGATATTCCACTAGCATTTTTTCTGGATATATCTAAAGCTTTTGAGTGCGGAGAACACAGACAGACTATTGAAGAAAATTGAAATATGTGGAATTCGTAACAAACAGCATCTGAAAAATAGAACACAAAAGGTGATTTTTGAAAGTAACAAAGAAGTTTATACGCTCCACTCGAAAAGGAAGTTAAAATGGGAGTACCTCAAAGAAGTGTCCTGGGCCCACTCTTATTCCTAATCTACATCAATGATTTGCCAAATGAATAACAAGTTACACAACACAACATCGTTTTATGCTGATGGCACAAATGTCATTACGCCATCCAAGAACCTCCAAGAGTCAGTTAAGAATATGAAAGTAATTTTAAATAGTGTAGACAGGTGGTGCTCTGGAAATTTGTTGTATTTGAACTTAAATAAAACTGAATGTGCTGTATTTCAGACAGAGCCATCTAAATGCAAAATACCAAAAAGAATACAAATAGAAAATAACATATTTAAGCCTAGCAAAGTCCTAGCTAACGTTTTTAGGACTTTGTATAGATACTTCATTAAAATGGAAAGTGCATGTAGAGACTCTGAATAGAAAACTAAACTCACTAATTTACACTTTTACGTGTGAGGTTACATTAATTATTTTACTGACATATTTCACTTTTTTGTTACCATGCAATTATTGAAAAAATTATGCTAAATGTGTGGGGTTAAGTTAATTATTTTGCTGACATATTTTACTTTTGTTGTTACCATGCAATCATTAAAAAAATTATGCTAAAATGAAATAAATTATTATTATTATATCTTATTTCAAAAATAACTAGAGAAAAGATATGTTTGATTGTTGAACAAGCTCGTTCAATTGACAACTAATCCAATTCAACAGTAACAAGAAATGAATTGTTTTACCCAATTACTAAATTGACAATGCAGTGGTGAAAACATTTCTTTTCAGGATTCTCATAGGCTAGTTGATCCTCTTCCTTTTCTATTTTCCTCATCAGTTCTTCGGCTTCTTCATTTTGAATGGTCATAATGTAAGACACACATAAATTGGCCAAAATGATTGGATTCACTTTGAGAATCTGGAAATGACTAAAATATTTGAAATCCATGCTTGAAGCGATATTGGTATTAAAAATTGAAGTTATTACTTCATTTGTCTGATAGTAGTGATTAATGTTTTAGTGATTACTTTGTTGAGCTAAATATTAGGTAAAATTAGTTGTTTCCATCCAGTGTATTCCTCAAGAATGTATCCAGAAATTCACCATCACCTAATTATATAGCCAATTGTACCATGGGATTCACTTGAATATCTTAATTTTTTTATGGAATATCTGATATATAATTATATTTACCTCTGTATATCTCTTCTTCACCAAAGGTTCGTAGAATCCTGCTGCTTCTTTAAATTTGTTCTCTTGCATGAATAGTACATGGGCCACATTCAACCTCCAAATTTCATTGTCGTTACAAAATTCCACACTTTTCCTGAAAATCTTTTCGCATTGTGCATAATTTTCCAAATCCCAGTAAATTTTCGCTTGTGCCATCAGCGCTGGAATATATTTCTCCAAACAGTCCTCATATTCCATTACAGTTTTCTTCACCAGTTCCGTGTCGTTGTTATTCCTGTATTCTTGAGTTTGTTTCGCATATTTCCTAAGTAATTCGGCATGCCTACTAACGATTTCATCAAATTTTTGGTACGCCTCGCTTGGTGATGTTTGTAGAGTTATAATAGCATCCAGAAAGTCGAATAAGTACTAAAATATTATCATAGTTATTAGTTAGAGTTTTATTATATTTGTACTCGTGTATAAATCTAATAAATAATATCTGATAATTTTGGTTTTGTGTTTGAAGTCTACGTAAAAAGAAAGTATAATTGAACTGATATTAAAAGTTAGAAACAGTTGGCTATGTGTTCTTTACTCACATTATCACTACATAGTATAAAGCAAAGTCGCTTTTTCTGTCCCTTTGTCCCTTTGTACGCTTTAATCTTTGAAACTACGCAACGGATTTTGATGCGGTTTTTTTAATAGATAGAGTGATTCAAGAGGAAGGTTTATATGTATAATAACATCCACTAAATAGTGGAGAAGTACTGTTATTTTTGAGGTTTCTAATGTGATGTCGTAAATAATTACATTTTTTCCGCTTACATTGCAAACGCAGGCTGAACCCTACGAGTTTTATCAAAATAATGTACTAAGTATTGTACACATTGAAAAGGTCTACAGAAAAGTCCGTGATGGTATATGTCTATCTCTTATGGATAACCCACAATAACTTTTTTTTGTCATTTACTTTTTGCGACAAATAATGGCTAATTTTCGAAGCGATTTTAACCCATACAGCATTAATCCTTAACCAATTAAATACCTTGAATACATTGTTCATTTAATATAGATATATATGGCCCTTTACACCGTATGATTTAAGTGAATATTTTCGAAGATATTACAGATTTACATAGAAAGCGACTTTGTTTTATACTATGTAGTGATATATATATATATATATATATATATATATATATATATATATATATATATATATATATATATATAATAATTTATATGGCAAAACAACGTTGGCCGGGTCAGCTAGTCAACTATATTTCACCAATTGGTGTGCAATAGTACTACTCAGAAAAACTGAGTCAATGAAAAGCAGATGGTTTAGTTTATACTGTAGAGCAGAAAATAATACAATATTACTGTTATTGTTGTCTGCCATTCGACTATCTTCCGGCAATGGCCGGATAGATATATATATATATATATATATATATATATATATATATATATATATATATATATATATATATATATATATATATATATATATATATAAGGACATGAAATTTTTTGTGCTTATGGCACGGAATGAAATATTTAAGAAAATGATCACTAGAACATTCATTTGCAAAATTCAAATTAACCAAGAGAATGTTATAGTAAAGCTTATCACTTCGATGGACGTGGTGCGACTGACGAATTCCTTGCAGAACATATATGTCTCGCACTTCCATCAGGTGTGGCATCGATTTCAATATTTCTCTAACATTTATCCCTTGAAGGATAATGGAGACATCACATCGTACACGTTCATATATCTAGCTCTAGATTCTTACTTGCGTCAAATACTTGTACGTCAAATCTGCATTTTCAGCCAAAATATCTGCAGCCAAATCGTAGCATTCATATTGACAGTAGAGCAACAGCAAATTTGCAAATGTCTCAGGTGGAAAGGGATTCTGTTGAAGAAGAAACTGTAATTTCTCGAAACCCTCAGTGGGATTGTTCTCAAAATTCATGAGGGCTTGGTTGTGCAAAGTTACAGCGTCCAATTCATATTCTGCTCTTGGTGGCATGTCTGTGAGTGCTTCTCTGGCCGCTTCAACTTGAAACGAATTTGTTTTAGGTAATTAATGAGTGAAAAATATTCAGATTGTGATATAAAATGCTGAAATGCATCTCTTTATATTTCTATTGTCAAATATGAAAACATACTGAGTGTTTTTAGATTCTCAGTTGTATAGACAGATTGAAATATCGTTTTGGAGAATAGAATGAATGTTGCTATTTCTTCTCGTATTACTAGTATATTCAAATTGTTGTTTTCAAAAATTAAAAATAGTGCAGCGATCATTATCTTCATGTCAATTTTCATTCATTTGCAAAAGAGTAAAAAATATATAAAAGAAAGTCGTGTTAGTTACACTATTTATAACTCAAGAACGGCTGAACTGTTTGGGCTGAAAATTGGTGGCTAGGCAGCTTAGAACCAGGAGAAGGACGTAGGATACTTTTTATCACGTTCCCAAATCTTGAAATGAATGACGCATTAAATCAGGAATTTGAACGAGAAAGTGAATATGATCACAAGGAATTAGATTTAATAGTTCAAACGAATGTATGTATTGAATCACTATATGAACATATCACTAGTATGAATGTACTGTTGAATCACCAACAAAAGGAAGTTTATGATACATTGATGATGGAAATTATGGTTTATATTTCCTGGATGCCCCTGGAGGAACTGGTAAGACATTCCTCATGTCAGTAGTTTTAGCCACTCTTCGTGCGAGATCCAATATTGCGGTTGAAGTTGCTACTTTTGTAATAGCAGTCACATTGTTAGAGGGATACCGTACGGCTCATTCAGCATTCAAGTTGCCATTAAATCTTCAAAATACAGTGGAGCCCCGATAATCCTGCCCCTGGCTTATCCGGCACCCCCTGTAATCCGACATGGTCTATTATCAAATTTGATATACATAATGACGTATAATTTTTACTTCAGAGTACATACATATATGTATATATAACATGTAGAATCTTATCATTGGATCTGTCGGATTACAAGGTACTCTTTTGTAAAAATATCCGGACTATAGGGGGTCTAAGGCAGTACTCAATAATCCGACACTGCCCCGCAAACTGTTTGTCGGATTACCGGGGCTCCACTGTATTGAAGAACCAACATGTAATATGTCAAACCACTCCGCAATGTCCAAAGTTTTATCAGCATCGAAAATCATTATCTGGGACGAATGCACAATGGCACGTGCATTGGAAGCACTTCACCGAACATTAAAAGATCTACGCAATGAGTCGAGAGGTTTTGGAGGCGCAATGATTTTACTGTCTAGAGATTTCCGCCAAACACTGCCAGTAATTCCAAGAGCAACTGCTGCAGACGAAATAATAAATGCTTGCCTCAAATCATCGAATCTATGGCGCTATGTGAAGAAACTTGAGCTGACAACAAACATGAGAGTTGCATTGCTGAACGATACATCTGCTGAAGATTTCTCTGAGAATTACTGACTATCGGTAATGGTCGAGTACATGTCGACGAATCGAGCGGATTGATTTCATTTCCTCAGAATTTCTGTAACTTTGTCTCATCAAAAGACGAACTCATCAACAAAGTATTCCCAAACATCATTACTAACCACAAAAATAATGAATGGTGGAGTGAGCGAGCAATTTTGGCGGCTAAGAATAAAGATGAAGATGACTTAAACTTCATAATTCAGCATTCTTTCATATCAATTAACTGTGTAACAAATGAAGATTAATCCATGGATGATTAACTCCTTAGATGTGCCGGGCTTACCACCGCACAATTTACGACTAAAGGTTGGCTCCGTAGTAATCACGCTTCGAAACATAAACCAGCCAAAACTGTGCAACAGAACGCGTTTGGTGGTAAGGAAATTGACGAACAGTGTGGTTTACGTGACGATGTTCAAAGGAAAATTTGAAGGTGAGGAAGTTCTCATTCCAAGGATCCCGATGATCCCAACCGATATGCCGTTTGAATTTAAGCGACTTCAATTTCCGATCCTACTTGCACTCGCAATGACCATAAACAAATCACAAGGCCAATCCTTAAAAGTTTGTAGTCTGAATCTAGAAAATCCATGTTTTTCCCATGGTCAATCATATGTGGCATGTTCACGGTTCGGGAGACCATCTGCGTTATTTGTTCTTTCACCGAATAATAAATTCAAAAAGTCGTCTATCACAAGGTGCGTCACTGAAGAGTGGAACCCATTCAGTAAAATACATGGCCAATAATGGTTCAATAAAATACTTGTTTTTTTAATTTACATTAATTATTCAAATAAAAAATTGACTTTGCTAAAATCGAAAGTTTCCTCATTTATTGCCTCTAAGGCGCAACAAAGTTCGCCGGATCAGATAGTGTTGTCATAAAGAATGCCTTAAAAAATAACTCACAGTTTTTCGACTGGTATTCAATGGCCGCTTTGAGATTAAATGCTTCTGTGAGTGCTGTTTCATGTAAAGTAAGAGTGTTTCCTACAGATCTGACTTCAATACCTTCTGTTTGCATTCCTATACTCATCTCTGGATGATCTCTGATTCCGTTCTCGATGATGTCCGCTATAAACAATTTATTTTATCAAAGCATTGTTTAACAAATTATTATATTACACTCAAATCTGATGAAGGTTTCACATATTCTACTTACCACAATATTTCAGAGCGGGGGTGTAATCTTTAAGTCTGTAATAGCATAGTGCTATATCATATGCTAAATAAGGTTTGAAACCCTGCATTTGCATAGCTGCTGTAAATTTGGCTAGAGCTTCTTCATAATTGCCGTCCTGAAAAACAAGTCGATACAATTTTCACGCTAGACTTCTCGAAACACGATAAAAATAACAAAAAAATAGACTATTGTCTTAATACTTCAGTATAGATCATAATTTCTTTGTCAATTAGTTTCAAAATACTGCATCTCTATCAAGATTGATGATCCTATTGGAAATATTTAAGATCAAATGAGATCGTTTCAGTCAGCCGAATACCTATTTCCTGAAACTTGTAGTCAATTTATTTGTTAACATGTTTCTAGGTGCTAGATCGATTAGAACATTGATGGTGCTATTTGAGATATTTATTTCGCTATAGAATAATTGAAACACCTAGTAAACTCCACAAAATTGTATAATAGATTCGATATTTGCTTTGTGCTATTAACTCATTATTACGGATTTAATTATTGAATCACAATTGTATTACATCTAATTTAAAAAAGATCTAATTATAATGTTGACTAAGTAAGTTAAAAGTTTAGTTTTTTTAATTGCTATATGAAACTCTTGATAATGGGATGATAGTTCTAAACATATGTCAAGTTTATTAAACAATTTGTAGAAATTAGCCAAGCGTTTTAATAAGCGTTGTGAAAGGAATCAATTTCTTTATAACGGTCTTATCTATTTGATTTGTTCAGTCTTACAAATGAAAAACTTCATTACATTTAGTAGACCTAGATAATTTAACAAGAAGAAATTATTATAAGTGTCAATCAACTTAGACGCAGAGTAGCCGAACGGTATATTGAACCTTGACGCTTTCGACTTGCGAGCTAGCTTAAGATGATATAAACACTCGAAAAGAACGAATATTTAAGCCAAACTATACAAGCTTTCAAAGAGCGAAACGCAGATCCCGAAGCTGACACTGGTAACACCATTATTTTGAGCTCCCTAGGCTATCAAAATGTTGCGAGATCCGTCACGAAGAGTAAATTCAATCTTGCTGCATTACCCCCTACAAGGGAAGTTCACGGCATCATTACCTTCGGATCTACCACCAAGTTAAGACTTGGTATGATATACAGGACAGTCCAGAGTAATGGAGTTGGGAAAGAAGCATGATTGGGCTAACTCCAGTAAAAAAACAAAAGATCCAGCACCAGAAGTGCTCCTGAATTTATTTCCTGCAGGTGCAAGAAGGGGTTGGGTCGAGCATGTGGGTGTAGGAAAACGGGCTTGAAATGTTCTGTTATCTGCACATGGAGACGCGTGTGAAAACAGAGCAGATATTTTTTGCTGACTCAGGAGGAGAAGAAGAGGAAGAAGACAACGTCGACGACGAGAATAGAGACATTAACGTTGCGAAATTATTGGCACAGGAAGTCGGAGAAGACAACGAATATGAAAACTCGGAAGAGGAGGGAATAAATTTGCAAGAAGCTATTGAAATGAGCGAGCCTGGACCATCTAGGGCATCGAAACGGAAGAAAAGACATGAGTAAATAATGGTTCGTGGATTAGTCCTACTGGGGATACCACCTTAAAAAAGACGCGCCTCTCACTCTACCTCATGGTGGTGCGGAAATAAGTAAAAAACGATAGTACGTATTAAATAATCAGTATTTATTGAAAGTTCGAGAAAAATATAACGATGTACTGAGTTTAACCCCGCTGTGACTGAAGTATTCATCTGATTAAAAAATGTTTCATTCAAAAGTTGCAGGCAATTGCATGCTCTATGATTTTTCTAATAACTATTTTTGACCTAGGTGACACTGGAGAGAAGAAATTCTCGAAAAACAGGTTTTTGGTACCATTTTTCCAATATGGTGGCGCGAGCGGCGGTCGCTCAAGGTCGCAAAACTCGGAATATTAATTAGGACACCGAACTTCTGGACAAATCTGCCAAATTAGAACTTTCCTAGACCTTTTGTAAGTCAGAACCTACTTATTGCCTAGTTGGACTAGTTGGAGTGGAGATCAGGTGAACATTACTTAAAACCCAATATTGCGGATTGTGATTTTGGTTGACTATATGGAAAAGCAACACACTCTATTGGAAAAATATCACCGAGAACGAGTCAATGGTTGTACGAGTAAACATATAATAATCAAATGACGAACTTTAAAAAGTTAAGTTGAAAAGACAAAAAAAATTTAAATCAGGACGGAAATGCTTTTGAAGTATTTTATCTAACACAGATATTTGAATTTTCGAACTAAACTAGATTCTTTAAGTGCTTTAGTGCATTGAAAATATTTAGATTAGATGAATCGACGAAACATTGAAAACTCATTTAGATAAAAAATAAATATATAAGATATATGAATATGTTTGGGAAGGACATTACTATTATGTAAGTCTTTTACGTACTGAAGGTATTCTTCTTCTCTATGAAATCGGAAAATACTAGCGATTACTTAACTGTTTTATTAATGCAACTTGAAAATAATTTCGGCAAATTGGAGAACTATATTTAAACTCCAAAAAACGTTTTCGGCTCACTGATTGCTGGTAGGTGCGATTTCCATCATGCCCTTGGGCAACCGTTAGGAATTGGCGTCAAGCTGTAGGTTCAAACTAACTGAGCTATATTGGTGACCTCCGCTCTTTGAACAATAATAAATCACATCAACCGCATACTGCCAAGAATATCAAATACTAGCACATATGTCAATCATAAAAAAAAGAATGCTATAAAATATATTCTTTTGAAGTCTTAAACCTTTCCTAGAAATTTCCTACCTTGTACAAAATACATCCTAAATTGACCTCCTTATCTGGGTCCTCTGAAGGACAAGATTCAACTAATTCTTTAGCTGATAATAAATCTTCCTGTCCATATTTGATAGCAGCTTGCAATTTACTTGCTTGAGGTTTGTATTCCTCAATGTCTTTTATCCCATTCAAAATTTGATAAGCATCTTCGTATTGACATGCTTGATATAATGCTTGAGCATGGTATAGCTTGTAATCGTTGTTCGAGGGGAACATTTTCGTAAGTTGCTCATAATAGCTTGCAGCATTGGTGTAATCTTGACTATAAAAATAACAATATGCAAGTAACGACAAACCGGATCTTGTTGAATTCGATTCGGGAATTCCGTGAAGAACTCGAATAGCCTCGCCGAATCGGTCATCTTTTATCTGAAATTGTAGACTTTTATAATTGAGGAGAATTAAAAAATAAAAATATTTTTACCAAGGAGTAAATAGTTTTCGTAAAATCGCCATCATTTATTACATTTGCCACCAACATATTAAGTGTTATAAAAATTAATATGTATCACAATTCAAATGCGTTTCCAAAGGTTACCATGGTAACAACCAAAGAATAATCGTGGAAAATGATTAAAGAACTGATATTCCTAAAATTCTATGTGAATCAACCTGAAAATATTTTTTCTCTGAATTTCTGTTTTTATTTGAAGTGAAATAGAAAAAAACATCAAAATGAAATCTATTTGAAGCTTGAATAATTTCAATCATATATAAACCACAAAATAGTCTTTTTTCATATTGAGGCATTCGTTAATAAAATACTGGCAGTATTTTTAACTCTGAAAATTTGGTAACTGGATTTGAACTGACTTTAGGTAACCAAAAGTAAATCAAGCCTTTCTCTGAAAAGGAGAACTATTTTCCAACAGATGAGGATGTATAAGTAATCGGGGTATAAGTAGATCTGGCCGCTTTTACTAATGGGTTCATTAACTTATATTATTCATTCGCAAATGCTAAGGACCATAATTAAGTATTGACAATATGTATTGAATGCTGATTAAATGTTATCAAATTCGTTTATTATATTAGTGTAAAATAAACGAAAAATCTTTCGTTTAAAACGTCTATTTAGGGAGTCATTCTGATATTCTGCTGCGCAGATCGAATTTCAGAATATCTACGTAGTAGCTAATCCAAAATTTACAAATATCGTCATTATATAATACATATACTGTATGTCTAGAAATTGTATTTTTGATATTTAAAAAAATTGGATAAAAGTAGTGGTTGAAAGACCATTTAGACAGCAATAATAAGCTCTACCGGTATACTATTATATACATATACGATTACGTTTTTTGTATTAAATGCATTTTTATATTGATAGATTTCTGTAGCAGAACATACGAAAAAATTTAACACCATAGAAATGTTGAATCGATAAAATTAAGGTGTGTGGTTGTGACGTGTGGAGAACAGTGATTATTATCTCTCTGTTCTGTTATTTATTCAGAGAGTGAAATGCATCAGTGATAGTAATTGCTCATTTCTTCGTAATTGTGCTTGAAGTCGTAAAGTAGGTCTTCAAAGGACTATAATTTGAAATAATTGAATAATAGTATAATGGAAGGAACTAAATTGGATTTGTCAGATAAAAATGAGGAGAAACAGCCTCTGGCCAGCTATAAAGCCATACCTGAAGCAGACATGGAAGGTAAAATAAAACAAAAAATAATTAATTGCACCAGGACTGGTTTTAAATTCTTCTTTTTGTAGCAGAAGAAACAATCACTTCACCAAAGGCAGTAATAAAAGTTAAGAATTACTGCGGTAAAGACGGAGCTGATGAAAAGATGCTTTCAGATGATGAATCTAAATTCAACTCCAACAATATTGATATTTCAGATCATAAAGTAATCATCAAGGAGACTAATGGGGATGCTAAATTGGATATTGGTAAGTAGAACTTGGATTATTCAATTGAATTGATATACTTTCATTTGCTTATAATAACAAATTGGGATATTAGATTCATTATCTTTAGTATACCTTATCTTTAATGAAATTAGATGAAACTTCCCTCAGAAATTATCTTTTGAAGACTTCTTATAATGTATTCTTCAGTGTATTCAGAAAAATATCCGATCTACTGTTTGTTACATCATTTTCAAAGATAATGAGGTATTACATCATCCCATGAGAAACTGCACTTGAATTATATGCTTGTTTCTTTTTCAATGCAATTTTATATAAATTCCATTTCAATCTACTTGAAGTTATATGTAAGGTGCAAAATTTGTATTAATGATGTATATGCATTAACCACAATATTTCTAACAAGTAGGATACATATGAATTTCAAAATCCTTATGTATTGATTTCAATTATATGTATATTCCATTTTACAAACATAAGTAATACTAGCAGAAGGTTTAGTTTGAATTCTTGAAATGACGCGGTTATTATAAATATTTACCAAAAATAGTAGTTGATGTAATAATTGAGCAAAAATAGATAGGGTATACCATAGATAGATTTACATTGCAATAAGCAATATAAATGTATAGCAAATGTAGGAATATATTGATTATGCTTTGAATATCTCTATTAGATAGATAGACAGATAGATCTTTATTAAAACTGTAAATCAACACAAAATTGTAATCACAGAGTATCTCTAAAATTTTTTAAATTAAATAGTTAATTTTTTTTTTAACATTTAACATTTGGAAATATGTGACTTAATACTCTTTCTGAATGTAGAAAAAGTCTGAGATGAACGAATTTTTTTTGAGAAGTTATTGTACATGAAGGCTCCATTATAACTGGTACATTTTCTTCCAAAAACTGAATTTATGCTGTCATTCAGTGTGTATCAGTCTTTGTTTCTTGTATCTGTGAAGAATATTTAGTGTAATATACAGTGTTACTCTTTAATAATTCAAATAAGTTTCTTAACTGGCAGAATTGGGTATTTTTTGTACAATTGAGCTAATCTAGTTTCATATTTTAAGTTGCATATGTATTTTATTGCTCTATTTTGAAGTATTTGCAGACAGTTGATATTGTATTGCGTTGCGTTTCCTCATAGTGCAATTAGATAGCTGAAAACACTGTTTACATGTGCGTTTATAATTTTTTATAGAACATAAGTCTGGTTTTATCATTGGAAAATACATTTATCTGTTTTCCATAGTTAATAAGACCACACAGTCTGTTGAATATTCTGTCTATATGATGTCCTCAGTTCAATGCGAATTGTCCTTGGTCATCTATCTTAAGACCAAGGTATGTGTGATATGGGACTTTTTTGATGATTTTATTGTTTATTGTTATATTAGGTTTATATTGATATTATCACGACCCTGAGGGGAAAACAATATGAACACTGATTTTTCCTCATTTAAAATTAATTTATATTGATTAAGCCTTTTTGAAAGTATCTTCAGAACTTCATTTACTTTTTTTTGGAGCTGTTCTAGATTTTTGTCCTTTAACTCGATAACCGTGTCATCGGCAAACATATAATATTTGGCCTGAAGATCAGCTTTGGATAGACTTTCTACATACAAAAGGTATAGTAATGGTCCCAGGACCGATCCTTGAGGTATACCACATTTAACATCCTCTTCAGAACTTTTTGTTTCATTTACATTTGTTACGATTGTTTGATTACATTCAGAACATTTGTTTCGGCTCACCGTGCCGAACGTCTTTTTTAGGTCGATGAACACCGTAACCACAAAACTTCCTTCATCTGTATTGTCAATTATACATTCAATTAGGTCTGTAGCGGCTCCCAATATCGAACTTGACTCTTGTAAGCCATATTGTTGCCCAGAGATGTTGAAGAAGTCTGCCAATCTTGCTTTTACGACGGTAGTTGCTGGTGTCATCCTTATTTCCCTTTTTGAAGATTGGAATTATCTTAGAAATTTTCAGGGATGATAGAAATTTTCCTTCCCCAAGACATTCTTCAATCAGTTCTAGTAATTTTTCCTTAATAATGGAGAAGATTGTTTTAATATCCTTTATTGTTATGTGATCTGGACCTCTGGCACCTGTATTTTTTATTGAATGTAGAATATAGCTAAGCTCTCTTATTGTATAATTTCTTACTTTTTGTCTATCACCTCTTGGTCCACATTGGATTCATATTTATAGCAGCAAAGTCTAATATAAAAAAACTTGTACTGGCCATTTGGTCAACATTGATATCATATTTTGTTGTACCATTGTTCTATCATTGGTTTGTTGCATTTTAAGTTCTTCTAATGTAATTGGTTTGTTGGAATGATTTGGTACTCCATCCTCTGTGCATGTTTTGATGTATTGCCGAATATAATTGTCAAGCAACAGTTTTCATGAACTCATCTCCAATTCTTCTTCAATCATAAGCATGCGGTCCAGCATGTTAACTCATATTGCTGTATTTCTCTACAAATTTGTGTAGATTCTTTAACAGAACTACTTTACTATAATACTCTGCACAATGACACTATATTATTTTCATCAATAATGCACACAGCTTGCATTAAACCTTATTTTCTCTTCCTTTTTTTAGACATTCTATAGTAGGTATGAAAATACGTAAATTTTAGCTCATTTAGAAAAAAGAAAAACATATTCAACGTCAAATATTTTAGGTACACATAAAGTGTCTCATACATTCTGTTATCGAATGGCATGTTTTCATTTTGGGCGTCACGACTCGATGAGCTTAGTTCAAAAAGATTTGCCTCATTTTTAAAATCAATTCAATTTTTCAAATGTTTTCCCTGACTAGTTGTAACGTCAATAATATTTGATATTCACTAATTCTGGGTATAGTAGGTAAAATACAGAAATAACAGTTTTATTTACACCTCTAAATCTATAGCTGAAAAAAAAACATACAAGGGCTCACTCAACAGACAGTTTAAAACTGTCCTATAATAGAGGAGCACTTATTACAAATGTTAATTACCTATAAACTAAAGTGTATCTAATATATACATCTTATAGAAATTTTTTATGCATCTTATAGAAATGAAGTTTTCTATACATTAACTCAAATCATTTCATCTACAACACAAAATACTTAATTCTACTGAAAAAATTAAAGAAATACATCATGAAAGGACAACTCTATAAAAACTGATAATTATCCTATTATCGTCCTTTAAATAAACTATTTTTCAAATGTCTCTTAAAAGTTATAAAATGCGGAGAGAAAATATCCAAGTTGGTCTCTATACTGATAAATTTTGCTCAGAACAAGAAATTCCGCATGGCTCAAATGACACATCACAATTTTGTAGGTAAATATCATTTTTGTTTTTGCTATGATGATTTAATGAAAAAAATGTAATTTGTATCAAATTCAAGCTATTTTAATAAAGTTACAAAAAGAGTATTATATAAATCAATAGTTTAGAAATTATTGAACAGTAAACTTCAAAATGGGTCAAAAGATTACTGTCCCTTTTTCTAGCGTCAACAAGACAATTTGCTCATTTAAAATAGTAATGTAGCTAAGTTTTATTTTTTACTTGGCTTATCTAATTCAAACACATTTCTAGTTAATTAAGTGAATTGAATCAACTTCTAATCATCTTGATCTATTTTTAAGGATATAAGTATGTACATACTCTTTACCATCAGCCTTACTTTGTAGTAAAGCATATTTTTTCACTCTTATAGCTTAAATGGCAATCAAAATAGTTAACTACTAATGAATGTATGAAAGTTTATTGCTTCAAACTTAAAAAGCAGTGAGATTATGAAGACCTCTAAATTTGTTTTTAAGCTTGATTGTTCCACCCAATCATCAAGCATCTCCACAATCAACTTTTCCAGTCAACTTGTATAAGGACTCAATTCGTAGTATTGAAATTATAGTTTCAATGACTTCCATGAAGTAAAACTAATTTTTTAGTAATATTTTCAGCAATGTCTTAGTTTGTTTTGATTAACTGTACTGCTAATAAGAATACTCTTTAATAATGTGTACCATCTCTTAAAATTATTAAGTATTTTTGGAAAAGGCAAAAGAAGTTTCAGAATTCTCAAAATATAAAAATACTTATAAGAGATTTTATTTAGATGGAATTTTATTGGGATTAATGGTTCAAAATGGAAGTTGATATTCCATATAAAAACTATTTATTTATTTTAAACGTTTTGACCATCAATGTAGTCTTCTTCAGTAAGAAATAGAAATTTGAATCAAAGAAGGAAAACTCCTTTCTGATTACTTCACTTGCAAGTAATTAATATAAAGTTTAAAAATATTAATATAAAGGCACTTTTCACTAAAACTAAAAAATGTCAATAATTAAAACCAAGCAAGCAATTATGTATGATTACTTCTTTTCCACTGCTTAGCTTTATAAAAAAAAATATATATATATATATATATATATATATATATATATATATATATATATATATATATATATATATGTATATAAATATTTATAGAGTGATAACTGGTATCAATATGCTAATTGAAACATCAAATTACTGTTGTATATTCCAGTCAATGTTATTATTATTAATCCTAGTGATAAAATGAATATGCTACAATAACAAAGGAATTTATCAAACATTTGCAATGATTTATATAAACAACTTAATGTTAGTGTGATATTTTGAAGGCTAGAGTAATATTCACTGTTCAGTTCTATTGAAGTACAGTAGTGTGTTGTGTAAAATATGTTAGGTCTTAATAGGACGATGAAAATTGAAGAAGGTAAATATTCCTTTTTGAAGTAATGAAGAAATCAGTTTTTCAGGGATTTCCTCTCATGTTTAAAAAAGCTAGAGAGTCCAATTTTCAATTATTATTGTTCTAGTGACACTTGAGTACAGTAAAACCTTTATTTTAATTTTTAACAAAGCTAAAATTATGAATTGTTGCCATCTTTTATATTATTAAAAAAAAACACATTATTTAGAAAAGCAAAGAAATATTTTCTTTGTGAATATTCAATCTGACATTGATAGAAAGCTATAAAATTTTAAATTTAAATTTCTCTAATCCATTGGTAGTATAATTATCATTTTTTATTGAGTTAAGCTATTTGGTAGAGTTGATACTGAATCAGTTCAATTATTCACTATTTGAATTTCAAATTTAGGTGAACTTAAAACAGCTTTCGCTGCCATGGGTAAGGAGGAACTTATGAAATTTGCGAACAATCCCTTTTGGGTAAGAATGCGATGGTTTCTCTTCATTTTGTTTTGGCTGGTATGGTTAGGAATGCTTTTGGGTGCTATCACCATTATCTACTCGGCACCTAAGTGTAACCCTCCTCCTCCTAGGGAATGGTAAGTAGCTATATTTTTTGGTTTAAATTTTGTATTTATGTTTTCATTATCTCACTTGCTATTTATAATTTCAAACAAATTTTATGCATTTATTAAAGCGATCGTTGTTCATTGTCATTGTGTAAAAAAGGAAAAGAGAAAACATGTTTTATTAGATTCAGAAGCTACAACATGTACAGTTATTGTTATTGCAAAAATAAATATCTGATCTATGATGATAAAAATATACCTGATCTGAATTGATAAGAAGGTGGAAACACATTCAGTGTTTCATGTATTCTTAGTGCTCTATTGATTCCTAAAGATTTATATATATATATATATATATATATATATATATATATATATATATATATATATATATATATATATATATTTATAATAATAATATATGCACCGATTTCAATATTTTCTTGCATTATTCCTTGAGGGATAATGGAGACATCACATTGTACATGTTTCACATAACCAGCTCTGCTATAATAATAATAAAATAAAATTTATTGAGAAACATTCCTTGCATTGTAAAATTACATTATTTCAATTGATACAGTAATTATACTAAGAAGAATACTCTCAAAAGAAGATTGAATTCAGTTTTGACTCTGATCTTCCATTCAGGGTTCAAACAAAAATATCGGTTAAATTTATATTCACAATAATATACAATTTTTTTGAAAAGAAAAGAAAAAATTACCTCAGAAATATTAAAGATTTGAAACAATTTCACATAGTGAAGGACATTTGTGGTAAAAAACTATGCAAACATATGATACAAAAAATTGGTTCATACATTATTGCCTACATGCGAATCATCAAAGTACTCGGCCTCATTATAGCAAGCCTTTGTTGAGAGCAGAGATTTAACTCTCCTCTTAAACAAATGAGCTTTCAAAATCGATGGTAAATGGTTGAAGATTGTAATACTCTGATAATAGAGTGCTTAAATTTAGCTCTTTTATGCATAGGAATAATTAGCACATCTCTGTTACTTGTTGAATATATTTTCTATATACTCTATATATATTCTTTTGAATAATTCGTAAAAAAAAATTATCTAAGGAGAGTTACAGTAAATTTAAATTGATGCTTGGATTGTGAATACAAACATTAAAATGCTATTTCCAAATATTATCACATATCTCTTAGTCTTAGGTTATTAGTGCAGAGACTTTATCATTAGCAATTTTCACAATTAATTTGAATTGAGTAACACAAACAATTTGTATGAACGCATTTCGGCAGCACATTTCCAATAATTAATAAGAGACTATAGATAAGTGAAAAAATTTTTTATATCATTTACTATTATATTATATCATGTAATATTAGTTAGGTGCTAAGTATAACGTTTTTGTTTTTCTACTATATTATGTTATTTACATATATTGGTATTTTACTTAATTCACAGTATTTTACTTTTCATTATTCTAATTTTTAATTAACTTGTTATTACTATATTTTGTAATATGATGTAGCAATTCTACTAAATAAATATATTATTTTTATTTATTTCTTGCTAATTTACAATCTACTCAATAGAAGTAAAAATATAATAATATGTTTTGTTTGTTATTTTAGGTGGGAGGAAGGTCCTCTTGTTGAAATCAAACCTGATGTAAAATCAGACCAGTTGAAATTCTTAAAAGATAATGAAGTCAAAGGATTGATAATAGAATGGCCTGAAGACAGCTACAGCGAAATAAATGATGACAATAATGTTATTAAGTTGTTAAAAGTTGCCAAAGAGATTGATATTCCCATTGCACTGGATCTGGAGGCTAGTATGTCCAATATCTGGTTTGAGAAGTCAGAGAGTAGGACTGGTTTTGAGGATTACTACATTTGGAGAGCATCTGATAATGTAAATGCTTCTGGAAGTCCAGAACCACCAAATAATTGGGTAAGTTGAAATCTTTTTTACTGGTTAAAAATATCCATGTATACTCAACCATGATTATACATTTTTTTGTCTTTTGGTGTACTTTAACAGAATGGTGTCATAGTTTTTTTGATTTAAATCAATTTCAACTATATATATTGGATGTCAAAGTGTAGAAATAAATTCAAAATTCGCCAAAATTTACGGTTTAAAATTAATCAGAAGTAGAGTTTGATTCTGGAAAAGGTCAATTGTGATATTAATAATGTACATTATATTGAAAAATAGGTACAACTCAGTTGAACTTCAATACAAATTCAATTTAACAAAAAAAATTAGAACAGCTCATGTATTTCAGTAATTTTAAATATAATTTTTATTGCTCCTTTAAAATATTTGTTATTGAAACAAGTGTATGATACCATGGGTTTTTAGCAAGCAGTAAACTAAACATACATTGGATATTGAGTAGGAATAAAACATACTCAAGAAACGTTCATAGTAATAAGTTTTTTTTTAATTTATGACTTCTTTTCTATTTATTTAGAAGTGATAATTTTGAATAAATATTTCCAAGCCTTTTTTGGTACATTTTAAAGAATTATACTGATATTAGAATATATTCATTGTTTTCTAAAAACTTGTTATCCCAAAGTGTTATGGTATGTTGATTCGTCATAAAAGTTGAAATTAAATAATTGGTTTCATTGAATATATAAATTACTATATTGAGTGTTTAACATCTACCAAGATCTTTGAAGTGTACTGGTGGTATGGTGAAATTGATGTTGAATTTTAAATCAAATATTTATTTTGATATAAAAATTCACCTCTATTGGCAGTTATGGATATTGGCAATTGTTACTACTACACTAATAAAATTAATGTGTTCTTCTAACAGATTTCTTGTGTTTAGTAACTTGTGTCTATACTGGATTTATATGATTTTATCCCATTCATATCATTTTGTAATCCATGTTTGTACGAAGGGCGGCTGATAAGTTCGCGACCTAAGGTATTTAACGAAAAGGTATCATCTCGTTACTTATAGCACAACTTTGCGGCACTAATTGATAGTATAAATAACACCCATTTGTTCAATTTGGTTCATTAACACTTCAAACCTGGAACAAGCAACAATACCATGTCGACCGAAAGTGAAAATTCTCGCAATTTTAAGCACCGCGCAGTGATTAAATTCCTTGTAAAAAAGGAAACTCGCCGAAAGACATTTTTGAAGAAATGTCATCGGTTCTTCAGGATTCCGGGCCATCATATACAATGGTAAAAAAATGGGCTCGGCTTTTTAAACAAGGAAGAGAGAGCTGTCAAGACGACCCCGCCTGGGCCGCCCTGTGACAGTAGTGACCGAAGAAAATGTTCAAAAAGTTAAAAAATTAGTATCGGCCGATCGAAGAATAAAATTGTGGCAGATAGCTGAAGAGTTACAGATTAGTAAAGAGCGAATCGGAGAAATTTTACACCAAAATTTACACATAAAAAAATTAGTGCGCGTTGGGTACCGCGAATGCTCACACCACTCAACAAACAACGACGACTGGTGAGTTATAAGGATTTTTTGGAGTTGTGTCAGAACGATTTGGACGAAATTTGTAACCGCATTATGACAGTAGACGAAACCGAGATTCGTCAGTATGATTCGGAGTCCAAACAAGAATGCATTGGATTAAAAAAGGAAAAGACTAACAAAGAAGTTTAAAGTGGAAAAGTCGGCCTCTAAGATTATGGCGACTATTTTCTGGGATAGCGAGGGAATTTTATTAATTGATTATTTGCCCAAAGGAACTACTATGAATGGTCAATACTACGCCAATTTATTGGGTCAGGCACGTGAAGCAGCCGTACAGAAGAGACGTGGCAAGTTGGCGCGCGGTGTGTTGTTTCTGCAAGACAACTCGCCCGTTCACACCGCTTGCGTTGCAAGGGATGCTTTGAAAGCCACTGGGTTCGCAGAAATTGACCATCCCCCTTATAGTCCGGACCTGGCTCACAGTGACTTTTTCCTTTTTTCGAAACTGAACAAGGAGTTAAGGGGGCGAAGATTTTCGGATGACAATGAGATGAAGTCAGCCGTGGGAGCAATTTTCAAGAGAAATCTTCAGAATGTTATTTCAAATGGTTTAAAGGCATTGTATTCACGATGTGAGAAGTGTATTTCACTCGAGGGTGATTATTTTGAAAAAGAAAAATTAAAAAACTAAACTTTTCTTTCGTACCCTAGGCCGCGAACTTATCAGCCGCCCCTCGTATAATTTTGCAGATATCCAGGAAAAATGAATCATCGTGGAAATACTCTACAGTACGTAAAGAGTTTTACTACGCCCCAGAAGGTTGGCCGCAGCTCAACTTCCGCAACAAAAACGTTACTGAAGAATTTTCTAAAGTGCTCAAAACATTCATAGATAAGGGAGCTAAAGGCTTTCGAATTCGTGACGCCCATATTCTGCTAGTAGACGCTAATTTTGAGAATCAGACACCTGATAATTCCAAAGAAGTGAAGGAAAAAGGATATTTTTTGACAGATTATGGTTTCTATGTTCATTCTAAAACGGAAAGTTTAGATGAATTGGGGCCAGTACTTAAAAATTGGAGAAACATTGTTAAAAATTTAACTAATAATGGTGTATTTATGGTGAAGAATATTTTGGACAAAATGGAGGCGTATAAAGTGGACGGATCTTTTGTAGTTGATTTACCTGCTCAGAGTAATGTTTTCAACAAACCATTATTTGAAGCTGAAAAAGTTGTTCATTCTCTAGAGCACATATTCAAAACACAGAGGATAGATTGGCCTCTTTGGACTGTGAGTACTTTAACAATTGATTATTATATTTCCTCTATTGAAATTCTCAAATAAAACTCTATACTGTGTGTGCGTTTTCAGCATAAATCAGCTGCATTGCCATCTGATGTCTATGATTCTATAACTTACCTTCTACCAGGTGTTCCTCTTCTTGAAGGAGGTGAAGCAGTTGATAAACAACTAGCACAGATTCGGAAAACTCCATCAATTATGCATGGAAATTTTGAATATAAAGCTATTGCCAACAAGACTGTTTTATCATTTTCTCGGTGAGTTGAACTTTATTGATATTGATCAAAATTTAATACACTTCTAAACAAGAAAAATGCACTCAGACTCTAGGTCATTCTGCAAGCATATTGTCAGATAATTTATGTCTGTTTTCATTATTGAAATTATATCTCAGTATTATTATATTATTTCATAAGTAACACTATATTTTAAGAGTCAATTTTTTATTTTATTTAATAATTTAACCCCTTTTTTTGGAGGGTAACCTTTCCTAAATTTTTCTATCAATGAATAATCCCTATATATATCAACTTTTAAATGAAAGAGAGGTGGGTTGTGTAACTGAAATAACTCGCTATTTTTCAAATTATTCATGGTCTTTTGCAGACAACTTTCTTATTTCATTGTTCTTATTCACCTAAAGATTAAATACGATAAATTTGTTTAATTATCAATACTGCGATCAATTTCATATTGGCACACAAATCTAGGTTTATTCTCGAAACTTTATACCATTCATGTCATCAGATTTAATTATTCTATATTTAAATGTAGAAATTTTCTTACAAATTATTGTATGCTCTTTGTTTCAAATTATTGTTATTTTTTATTTAAATGTAGAAATTTTCTTAAAAATTATTGTATGATCTATATTTCAAATTATTGTTATTTATAATTTACTGCAAATCTATTAAGAATAATGAAAATAATTGAAAACATTGTTTACATTCTTTCTGGGGACAGAAGCAGGTAAGAACGTTTAGAATTTTATTTGAAGGTTTTCTATAATAAAAACATTGTGCTCTGGAAAACATTACTTAATAATAATGATTACTTAGGAATAGCTATTTTGAAGTAGCAAACATTGACATATAATCAATTCAATAATTAATCTTGTTTTAATTCAAAATATTATTTCTCAGGCAAGCACCAGGCAGCCCCGGTGTTTTAGTTGCAGTCAATCCCTCAAATGATACTGTAAAAGTTAACTTTTTACAAGATATGAACAACATTTCAGAAGAAGTAACTATACGATTCACTAGTAAGAACTTCAATGAAACTAATTATGAAATAGGGTAAGAATTTTCTGGAATTTACTGTCATTGAGTTAAATGTTTTATATTCTTTTTTTTTTGTAGTTCAAAGAAGGATGCTAACAACATCTTCATTTCTCCAAGGGCTTCCTTGGTTCTTTTTTACACCTATCAGAAGAACGAGGAATAATGAATATGTTATCAGTGATATTATGTTTTTTATTTGAGAAATAAAATACACCTGAACAATAGCATTGTAACAATTGGGTTTACTTACTGGTTTCTTGATTATTTTTCCCTTTTAATTTCACCTCTTATTAATGGACATATGCTTTTCCATGTCCAATGTGTAGTCTTTTCTGTCATTGTTTTCTCTGGATTGTTGATGTCCACTAAGTATAAGGAGATTCAGCTTGGGTTAGATCTCTGCTGGGATAATCCAGATCTCTTTTGTTGTCACAAGACACTATAAGGAGTCAAATTTTGTTCAACATCTTGGCTTACTTGAACAAGTTCACCACAATAAGGACGTAATTGTCTTGGGTGCCATTTATAAAAGTACAAAGTTCTAAAATTCTGACATTTTCCTCCTTGTCATCTATTTTTATAATTGTAGGTTTTCTGTACAATTAGCAAACAAATTACAATTACAAATCTGACAGGTAATATGTAGTTCAAACTTTATACTCACCATAACCTTATATTCAATATTTGCACAAATACCTTAACTCCTAATTTTGATTAAATCTTAAAGAATTTCATAATCATTTGTTTATTTAAAGTCTCCAGACACTCAAAAAATGTTTCAAATAATCAGAAATACAAATGCTAGAATGTAACTTTGATTGTTTGAGAGCACATTTTTGAACTTTTGAATGAAAAACCAAATCTACTTTGAGAAACAATAGAATCAGAATTTTACCCTTGCATTAATGTACATAAATCATCGCTCATTGAAAGGAATACAGAATATTTAAAGAGTTTCAGGAAATAAAAATCCATAATCTGTCATCAACAAACAAATTTCTCATCAATTAGAAACCTTGCACTAGTGAAAACAAATACTAAAACATGTCGTTGAGGATTTTCAAAGATATTCATAGAAATAGATGGGCGTACGGGTCTGCCAAATATATGTATGTATATAATTCAAAAAAGTATAACACAGATAAAATGGAAAATTAGGGAATGGCCTTGCGATACAGTCGTTTAGAACTGAGTAGTTCAATATATTCAAGTTTGCACATCTGAAACTTGAAGAGAGCCAATAAGCTTGAAACACGTGAACGGCTGATTCATAGTGATATTGCCATATTATTTTTCTGTATGTGTATATATAAACAACAAATAAAACTAATTTCGGAGTATATAAACTTTTGTGAACATCAATAAATTAAAATTAACATACTTGGCTTAACCCATTATCAAGAGTATACAATGTAACATTGTATACTCTTGATAATGGGTTAACCACCTGAAACGTATGTAGAGTTTTTAATATATTTAGTGAAACCTAAGCCAAGTTTTTAATTTATTGTTTTTAACATAATGTTTCACCAAGAGATAAGCGAAACCTCAGTGTCATTTTTGAAACATCATTTCCAATGAATACAATGTATTTTTGCAATTTGGCGATTTAATAAAACTAGAGATAATAACAACTATGAGAATGTATTCAACAAATAATAACTTAAAACATGTATTTATTGAATAATTTGAGGTAGCATGTAATTAACACTAAAAAATACCTAGTGCCTGGGCTAAACCAGCATAAATAGTTAGAGTAAAACTTCCTACAATTAATGTTGTTAATGCCTTCAACATTAAACCAATCCAAGGACCTATAATTAAATATTTAATAACTACTTCTAAAATCAAAGTCTTATAAGATGAAAAAATCAATAATGCAGTAACAAGTGGTTTCAAATTTGTTTTGAGATCATGCCTAGACCACAACCAAATAAGTGTGGTGGTTGCTATATATTGTACTAAAGATATATTAGATTCTAAACACTTTTGTATATATTTCCAGTCAAATTCTGCACCTCTTGCTCCAACCCAAAGAAAAAGCACTCGGGTTAATATTACTTCAGCTATACCCCATCCAATACCTGCTGTTAATACCTTACTATGACCTTTCCCTGGTATTCCTGTAAGCACTACATATAATCCAATCAAATCAGCTAAATCCACAGTTGCCTTGAGAAACTCCTGAAAGTAAAGAAATATTAAGCTTTGAATTTAATATGAAATTATTTGAATCACCACTTACCCCAACAATGTCGTTTCCAATTTCTGAAATATTATCAGGAAAAAAAGTAGCTAGAACTAACATTTTTACTAGCTGTGTAAACATGTAAATACCACCTGCTTGAACACATTTCCAAAATGCTCCATATTCAGACCTAAAATATAGAAGTGCCACTGTGTCTATATAAAATATATATGATATATTAGAAATATTTACTACAGGTATGGTTAAATAATTGTTCAGTACATTAAGTTTAAGAGAAAAAGGTAAAAAATGTCAAAGTTCTCCTTAAGAAGGGACAATAAAAGTTTATTACTTACAATCCAGAGTATTTATAGGTTAGATAATAAGGAACGTAAATCAAAGCGATGCAATTTCCGAAATGGTATAAAGTCATTGTAATTATATACACGTATGTCCAGAATAGGTATACCCCAGAATATATCAGATATTAATTAAATCCAATCTGATTAATTATATTATTTTTCCAAGTCCGCAATTATTTTACAATTCTAGTTCTAGGTGTAGTTGTGTCATTATTTACTAAGGTTATGTAAGGTAACGCAACAACAACGTCATTCCAGTTATTTAAAATTTCTGCACGCACACTGCTACAGAGCGCTTCCAGGGTCTATACACAATTCTACAAATCTTGAGATGTAACGAAGGTTTTTTTATTATTATCAATCTAATGAATTGAAAATTTCATTATAAAAACTAGATTTGATATATTTCGTTTATGTTTGCCATGATTAGAAGCTAATTTGATAATTTTCATAAAAAAATTATAATTATCCGCTACGACCGATCAAGATATGGAGGCATTCCTTTTGTTGTTGAAAATAGTATGATTGAAAAAGTTATCGGCCTTACATGTATGGAGCTCTACACATCATCACAAGTCTTGTGAATAAAGGTTGAATAGCTGAAACTATTCAATATAATTCCACGCTTGATATTTATGAGAAAGAAGTATACAAAAAAATCGAGGCTCAGTAACCGTAGCCTAACGGTATACATAGTGAACTTATAACGTTTTCAGCTCACTGTTGCTCACATTTGTTATAACATTTCAGCTCACATTTGGAGGATTCAGTGCACAAAATTTTTTAGAATATTATCTCTGATTTAGAAAATGTTATCTCTGATTTCCTAAATGTTTCGCGTCAATCACAATGCTGAAAGATAGATGCCCGACAAGATGTTTTTAAAAAATCATTACTAATATGAGTAATTTACTTTCTTAAATTGACATAAATGTGAAATTAATTTTTACATAATGATTTAAATTCTTTGAATAGGGTTTCATCATTCAAAAAGCTGCTTTCAAGTATGATAATTTTTTTTTTTAACTTCGTTGAAGTGGTACTAAGCTATTATTAAATTAATTTAAATGATATGGCAGGAAATCAAATGGCAAATCAAATTATATCAAATTCAAATTTAATATTTCAGATATGATTTTCTGTGAATATTCGGATATGATTAATTCAATTAATTAGTTTTTCATTTCTAGTAAATTAATCTCATATTTTTCTCTATTAAACATATGTCAATAATCAAGGAAGGCCTAGATCCTTGAGTTGAACGTTGAGTTATGCGAAGTTCTTCGTCCTATCAAGTCAAAATGTATAAAAGCATTGAAATATACGAAAAATATAATTTTCTTCAAGAAACAGAATAGAGGCCGAAACAGAAATACTTAGGATTTTTGAAGCTCCAGAATTTTAGCTAGGTATTTCACCACGGAGTATATTTTACTATGCTAAATGAAGTAATTGACTATACTTACGAAAAAAGAAAAGTATGTCTATGAATTAATTTAATCACAGCCTAACTCTACTTACAAGCCATGAACTAGGAAATCTGGCAACATCCAAGCTAGACCCACAAAAAGAGATGCTGTAATGGCGTTGTAATGGTTTCTGGTCATTGCTGCTGAATAAATCGCTATTTAACGAGAGAAATAATATTCAAATCCAAAAATAAGTTGTGAAAAGTGCTATTGTTTGAAGTTGTGAAGAACAAGCAAAAGAAATTTCCCGCAAATGTCACATATAAACAGGAATATCTGTTGTGTTTTAAGTTTTGCTTTTTTTGGTTATACCTGGAGAGGTAGAAATAATACCTAACTTTTATCATCTCATAATTGTGTAAAAACAAAAATCCGCGTTTTAGTTGTTGTGCTATTATGTGATGTATAGCGTGTAGAAAGTGCTACTGTGTTTTTTTCAGCTACAGACTAAGGAATACCTTTGAAATTTGTATGTAAATAGCTACCGATTACTGATGTTTTGACTGAGTAGTTCAGACATTAACAAAAGCGTTATTTGCTAGAATTGTTCCTTTTTGTGATTAGTAGAGTTACTTACCCTTTGTTAGATTTAGTAGTTATTTAGAACTAATCTCTTATAGGTCTTGTTCTTGATATTAGCACAAAAATTAACATGCCAAGTCATTGCTGTGTGCTTGGATGCAAGTCGAACACAAAAGTTACCTCGAGGCCGGCGAACCACCAGTTTCTGTATTTCGTTTTCCATATGATGGAAATATAATGAATCAATGGCTGAAAAATATTCCTAGGGCATTATGGACCCCCACAAAATATTCTGTAGTTTATGCCAAACATTTTCCAGAGGGAGCACTTACTAGAGAAGGTATTCATCATTTGCTAGATTGATCAACAGAAGGCAAGAAGGCTAGATGGATAAAGTTAAACTCAATTTAATGCCAAGTATTTTTCTTTATTTACCCCTACTTATCAAAAACAGTACACTCTCAAAGAGAATATCCAGCTGAAAGAACCAGCATTGAAGGAACGTTGTGAGAAATTGAATGAAGCCTTTGAAAACTCAGATTCAATTTGTAATTTTGTTGATTTAACATCCAATTATAAATAAAGATTTTAATATGTAAATCGTGGAATATAAAAACTTTTGAAACTAACTACGTAAATCCATCCTACGTAACTGAATGTTCACAAATAAACAGTATACAAATTATTAATCAGATTTTAGTGTATTCATATATGCATGTAAATGTTTTTATCAATGAAAATAAACTGTCTCCTAATGATTTAAAATGGATTTTACAACTGAAATTAACTAGATAGTCTCAACTGGAAATTTTGCTTGCTCGTTACAAATATGATATCAGAATCATTCTATCGTCCAAATTATTGTTCACATCTCAATAAAGGTTGAAAGGAATTGACGCATTAAACTTACTCTCACCTGAAAATGAAAAATAATGAAATTTATAGCATATTGTCAATTCTAATTGATAAAGTGAACTTGTTAGTGTACATACTAAAAAAACAACATTTGAATCACTATAACTCAGACATAGTTCTTCTTAGAAAAAAGTGTATTATTGATTTCTATAGATAATTGTATGATCTACAATTTTTGTTAAAACTATTTTTTTATACAAAGTACCGTTTCGCTGAAAATTTCTCTGAAAAGGCAATTATTAACATGTAGAAGACCGATGTTCGAAGATTGATCGGTCTACCGGATTGAGCAGATGCGGTGTTGCCAAGTCTATGTTCATGGCTTGTAAGTAGAGTTAGGCTGTGATTTAATTTTGAGCATCTTATCCAAAGAACAACGACACTATGTTCTGTGATCTTATCTGTCGTTCATAAGTTTGACATAATGTTTGTAGTCATCTGTCACCATGCTTTAGTTGTCACTATGTTTTACTGATTAACGCGGCTTATTTTAAATAAACATTTCAATATCAAGTTAAAATCCGTGATTATAAAAATCTAAGATGGGAGTACCAGCGTTTTTTCGCTGGCTTAGTCGAAAATACCCTTCAGTTATTGTACATTGCGTAGAACAAAAAGTAACCTAAGCTTTTCATTTGTGCAAAGTAGTTTTAAATTGACAATATGCTTGTTTTTAGGCGGTAGATGTAAATGGAGTACGTATACCAAATGATACATCCGAGCCAAATCCAAATGGAATTGAATTTGACAACTTATATCTAGATATGAATGGTATTATACATCCGTGTACACATCCTGAAGATGGAAGCCCAGTTCCAAAGAATGAAGATGAAATGATGGTAGCTATATTCAATTGTATTGATAAACTATTTAATATCGTAAGACCACGAAAATTATTATACATGGCTATTGATGGAGTAGCACCAAGAGCTAAAATGAACCAACAAAGGTCTAGGCGATTCAGGGCTTCTAAAGAAAGTGTTGAGAAAATAAATGAGATTAAGAGAATTAGAGCAGAGTTACTGCTCAAGGGTATTGAATTACCTCCTGAAAAGCCTAAAGAAGAGCATTTTGATTCTAATTGTATTACACCTGGTACTCCTTTTATGGCTAGATTAGCAGAATGTTTACATTATTATATTCATGATAGGTTAAATAATGATCCTGGTTGGAGAAATATTAAAGTTGTTCTATCAGATGCAAATGTTCCAGGAGAAGGAGAACATAAAATTATGGATTTTATTCGTAGACAAAGAGGTAGGAAGTATAAGCATTGATCATTAAAGGCAGTTATGTTTTTTCAAAATAATAAATAAATCTTTATTTCTGACCTTAAAACATCTTACAAAAGAAACTAGCACCAGGTCAATTTAATAAAACAATAGTTTTATTATAAATGATTTAAATGTTACCACTTTATTTGATGACTCTCAAAATTTTCTGAGTAAAAATATTAATTAAAGTTTATTTTCCAAATCAAGTGTAGTTTTGGTATTGTAATGATATTTTATTGTAAAGAACTGTAGCAGTAATTCATTCGATAATTAATTTGTAATTTTACATTTATATTTCTTTTTTTTTTCAGCACAGCCTGATCATGACCCTAATACTCAGCATGTGTTATGCGGTGCAGATGCTGACTTGATTATGTTGGGCTTGGCTACCCATGAACCAAATTTTACCATTATTCGTGAAGAATTTAAACCCAATCAACCAAGACCTTGTGATATTTGTGCACAGATAGGTAAATGGAAGTTCAATAACATTATGTCCACAATATAGTATGAAGGGAAGGTTTTTAGGGATGCAAATTTTATCTAATTCACTTAATATTATCTCTTCTATATTTTCAAGTAGTGAAATATTTTTTGTTACAAGCAGTTATGGAATTTTATTAGAAAGCAATCAAAAAGTTATTAAAATACTAAATTACTAAAATGAAGTGAATATTCTTTATGTACATTCATTTGATTTTTAGGTCATGAGGCAAAGGACTGTGTTGGAGGGATGAAAAGTCAGGATGAAGCGCCTGATGTTAAATTTTACTCAGATGTACAGTACATCTTTGTGAGATTGAATGTATTGAAAGAATATTTACAACGTGAGCTTGAAATGTACAATTTACCATTCAAATATGAATTTGAAAGAGCTGTAGATGATTGGGTATTCATGTGCTTCTTCGTAGGAAATGATTTCTTACCCCATCTTCCCAGTTTGGAGATTAGGGAAGGCGCAATTGACAGATTGGTTAAACTGTATAAGGATTGTGTTTACAAGACAGGGGTGAATAGAATTAAATCATTCTAAATTTTTAATCAAAATTTCTTTTAGTATTCAGAATATAACTTTTTTTTTTCTTAGGGTTGGTTGACAGATAGTGGAGAAGTGAATCTGGAAAGAGTACAACTTATAATGTTAGAGCTTGGTAAGGTTGAAGATGAAATTTTCAAGACCAGACAACAAAGAGAAGTTCAGTTCAAAGCAAGAGAAAAAGCTAAGAAAAGGAGATCTGAAGGTGCTTACAACGAGTGGAAGCCAAACTGGCAATTGGTGAAAAATACTCAGTTTGCACCTAGGGTAAGTCTTCTATTTAGGGTGAATTTTGTACATTCTTGTCCATGTTGTGAAATAAAATTTCAATGAACTTTTCTTCTAAATATGATGCAAAAAGCTTCAAATATAAAATTTTCTATTGTTATAGCTTTCATTTTTTAAAACATAACTCAAATGCATTTGATTGTTCTTTTAAAATTTATCTCTATATTTTTTATGATTGAATGAATTCTCTTGAATGAAAAACTAATTTCCATTAAAATTTGAAAATTTAATTGGTATACCAAAATGTATTAGTAAGGTTTTGAGCTATTTTTCATGATGTGAAGAAAATACATCTGAAATTATTTGAATAGGTGCAAATACTAAATAAGAATAATAAAAATAATAATAACAGATTTTTATTGCATGAAAGCGTACATATATACATACACTTATACATACAAATGGCTATCGACCTTTAAATAAGATTTACCTGCGTGTCTTCATTCTGTTTTTAATATTATCTAGAAAAAATTATGAAAAAGAAAATAAGGTGCTTGTGTTGATAGCAAAAATCATATGAAGAACCTTATGAAGAACTGCATAGTTGAAAAACATTTAAAAACAAAAGGATATATCCCTCAAAAATGTAAATTGAAATATTGAGAACGGAAATGAAAGATAATTCTTCCCAATCAATTTGATTTCAAAATCAAGTTACAAGACCCTATATTGAAAAAAAAACAATACTAGAATACACAAAGAAAAAATTTTATTTCTTATTATTCAATAAAATTAAGGGGAGTTTAAATATAAATGTCTAGATTTCCATATAGGACAACCTGGAAGAAAAAAATCTATAGTACAAACTTCTGAGTATCAGCGAAATATACGGTTGCAATATTCAAAAAAACTATTTTATTATTCTGAATAATGCAGAACTATTATATCGCTTGAACAAGGAAGAAAAACAGACCTCCTAGAAGCTATCGACATCAGGTTTATTATACACAATTAAATTGAGGAGTAAAAAATTATACTTATTGGAATTTCCCTTATAACTAAATCAATAAAATAAATAGTTAACCTCCTTAAGCAGTTATAACTAAATCAATAAAATGTTTCGAATTATATTGTTACATTATTGCTCTAATTCATTTTGTTTAATATATTCCAGACTCTTGGAAACACACCAGCTGTTACGAACGCTAAGAATGAAGCAATGATGATCAGAAAGGCTGGAATGCACACTCAAACCTCCAGCAAACTGGAGTCTGTTTCCGCAAAAAGCGCGCTGGAATCCATGATAAGGCCAGCTGATGATAACGATTCGAACAGAGGTGTAAAAAGACCTCTTGAAACGGATCCAGAGTCTGATGATGAACAAGCTCATGATGAAGTTAGGTTGTGGGAAGATGGATTTAAAGATCGTTATTATGAATCTAAGTTTGATGTTAGTCCAGAAAATTTAGAATTTAGGTGAGTATTGACAAATATTTTACATCATATTTACATTTAAATTATTTAATCTTCAAACAAATATCAAACTAGATAAGTTTATTTCAGTTATTCAACATATGAAAAGATTCAAGATAAAAAAAAACTTCAAAATTTTTTTCAATTTACCAATTTCTTCAATCTTTTTCTTCTCAGAAATATTCTATGTTGTAGATAAATAATAGTGGGATAGTATTTATCTAATATGTCTTTGCCTCAATTGTGAACATCTGGAAATATCCTTCCTGTACTTTTGTATAAAAACTTTTCTTATCCTTTTTATCTACTTTTGCAAATAATTATTCTGAATATTTATTTGGTAATTGATTAGTAAGATTCAATTAAAAGCAGATATATTGCCTTATTATTGTTATAAGGTTGGACATGAATATCCAAAAAAACCTTTTTAAAATTAAAATTCCAAAAACTTAAAATTTTTATTTTTGGAATAAGTTACGCTAAATAATTTATAATGCACTAAAAGAATAATTAAATGAGCGGAAATGTACTATATTTTATAGCATATTTAATTGCAAGAAATTTTTTGCTCTTTGCAAAAACCATGAGAAAAAGGTACCCATGCCCAAAATTTATCATTATATTATAAATCATATTATCATTCTTTCTACAAAATCCATATAAACCATCAGAGATGGTGGTCCCTTTGGACTTTACAAATCATGTGGTTTTATTTTATTCTGATTATGGTTGTCTGGTAGTTTTTATGTTATAAAACTGATGTGATCAGTTTTAAAGTCATGCATTATTTATTAGTTAAAATTTTGATTAATTTTGAAAAACTAACATAGGAATATTTAAAATTGCAGGTATTCAGTGGCCTTACATTATGTCCGAGGGCTTTGCTGGGTTTTAAAATATTATTATCAAGGGTGCGCTTCTTGGTCATGGTATTTTCCTTATCATTATGCCCCTTTCGCTTCGGATTTTGTAAATATATCTGGATTGAGTACAGAGTTTGAAACTGATACTAAACCGGTAAGAAAAAATTGTGAATAAAATTGCGAAAAATATTTTTGATGCTATGAAAATATATTTCTAGTTCAATCCTTTGGAGCAACTCATGGGAGTGTTTCCAGCAGCATCCAGCAAGCATGTGCCTGACTTGTTCGCAGAACTAATGTCTGACCCTGTAAGTTTGAGTGAAAGTATTACACTTATAGTATGAACTGAGAATAATTGCTGAAAATGCCTTGTAGCCACTCTAGTTAGATAAATGTCCATAATATTAAACTCATACAATTTTGATAAAGTACAAAAGAACTGTTTATCAACTAAATAATTGCAATTTAAGTTGAAACAAAATTATTTATTATTACTATTTACAGGATTCACCTATAATTGACTTCTATCCATCAGATTTCAAAATTGATCTCAATGGTAAGAAGTTTGCTTGGCAGGGAGTGGCTTTACTGCCGTTTGTGGATGAAAAACGTCTTTTTAAAGCACTTGCTCCCTTGTATCCGAAGTTATCAATGGCAGAGAAGAAACGAAACTCCCTTGGAGAGGATAGACTCTATGTAGCTAAGCAACATCACGGTCATTGTTTATTGAAGGCTCTATATGCAAATGAAATAAGTGTAGAAATGGAAACTAGCATTTCACTGGATGGAATGGCGGGTACAGTTCTTTTATCGGATATCTGTATCATGGAAGGAGGGTAAGCAGAACTGTCAGTTCACACAGTTATATCTTATATATAGTTATTATTCTGCAATATCTGAAAAATATTGATTGAATTCTATTGATTTATATGGGTCCGTTATAATTTATATTATACTGTCCAAATAAAACTCAAACTTGAAAAATAACATAAATAAAACAGAAGATATTTTTAAGAGAAAGTAGATATTTTACTCAGACAATATTTCTGCTCTCTTTGTGTTAACATTTTTTTTATATGAACATAATTTATCTCATCATACGGATTTTTAATAGTGTTTGTTATAATCCTGCCCTTTTTAAATCCCTTCCACAATTAATTAGATTACAAGCTGATAATTGTATTAGTACTTGAGATAAAGCGTAGTATTTTTTGTTTATAAAAATAGACTAGATTGTCTATTACTATTATATCTTCTACTATCTATACAAATGTTATTAGATAGTAGAAGATATGTTTATGTTTATTACAGTATAATAGAATATATCACACATGTATATAAAAACTTTTTTGTTTTAAAAATTGATTGACCCCCTACAACAATATTTGAGGTTAATCTGAACATTTCAATTCATAAGTAAAAAAAATAATGAGATAATGCACTGAGGTTTAAGTAAATAAATGGCTACCCTATGAATTTTAATATTCTGATTGTTACATTACATTGAAAGACATTCAAAATTAACATGAATGATCAGGAAGATTTCTTACTTTCATTATATAAGAGATAAAATTGCTAATTCAATTCTGTATCGAGTGATACAGACCAAAGCTGTGTAGTGAAAAATGCTACACTTTTTTAAATTATTTAAAATATTCCCCATTAATTGTATTATATGAACATTATTGTTTCTAATCTTTAAAAAGTGACGTAGTGAATGTGGCTAAATGCTTTGCTGAAATAATTTTATTGATCTAGAATTAATTTGAATGCTTTTGACTAAAGAATTTTTTGTTCTTTAATTTTTGAATTTTTTTGTAAAAGAATTTTATTTCTTTCATGTTAGCGCACTGAAGTCACCTGTACAAGGTTTACCAGGATTGACTGGAAATCTGGTTTGTACAGTCGATTTTCGCTACCCTCAGTACGCTAAGGGATATATCTTCCCTGCTAGAAAACTCAAGGGTGCTAAAGATCCCCCCACAGTTCTTAAACCACAAGACCTGACTGGACCACAAGATAGAAATTGGAGGGCGCAGATCGGTATGGTGCCTTCAACACAAAGGTAATTACTTGAATGCGAGTTTTCAAAGCTTCATATTAATAAAATTTTTTTAGAGCTTATTTGGATAAACCTGGTCACAGGATGGTGAATCATCATTTGCCTGGTCAATATAGTAACGTTGCACCGCCTCACAATTTGGACAGAAGACAGAATAATTTTCATCATAATAGTAAGTGAAAATTTTGATAAATTTAATGCAATCATTGTTTTTTATCTAAATTATGAAGATTTATGTCATGAAAAATTGACACCATCCACTTTCCTAAACAAACTCTTCCATTTTAAGTATTCATTGGCTAAAAATATAAGAATTTTTTTGGGAATCAAAAAACTTCTGCAAACTGTGCATTTAAATCATGTAGAGGGAAACAACTGTAACATTTGAATAAAATTCTTCTTGAAAATGTTACTAATGAGTAATGATTAGGATTACTTAATTTTAGTTTAAATATACACTAAAAATATATTCCTCAATAGTTATGAAGAATTGTTATATTAAGAAAAGGTTCTCTTTGTGAATAGAATAGACAGATACAAGTGTGGGAATATGAATTATAGTTTATCCAGGTGACTGATAACCGTCTTCCTCGCAAATCTCCTTTTTTGACGAGAGATGTGTCGTAAAGTTGTAATATTTTTTTTCTTGAAAATGTTTCGAATAAATAGAATGATTATTGAATTATTCGCTGATTTACCGCGTCCGATGTTGTATAACTTCTGTGGCTTCAGAGATTAGATGTCTTGGCGTTTGCGACTCGATATAAGAGTCATAAGGAGATGCTCTGGTTACCTAGCAGACCATGCTAGAAAACTGCTCTATAATGATTTAATCGAACCTTAATTTAGATATATGATTTCCTGTTGGGGAAATGCATCAAAACAACTCATGGGAGGAACTCAGCGACTTCAAACTAAAGCTGTAAAAGCGGTTTACTCCCTACCTTGCTGTACTCCTGCAAGAGGGTATATCTTATATCTATATAAGAAACTAAGGATCTATGAACAACTCAAACTTATATACACGATGAAAAAATTCTAAAAACGTAAATTAAGTTACAAATAGTCAATGAAAACCATGATTATGCTGTTAGAAACCAACACAAACGAATAAATTACCTCATGAGGACAGTTAAATCCCAGAGCACATCAATATATACTAGCGTGAATTCATTTAATCTAATTCCACATGATATAACCAAGGGTGATAATATTAAAAGGATGTACCATAACCTAAGAAGATATTTAGATCTCAATTAACATTTGTATATTGTAATTTTTTTGTTTTTAAATTTGTTTTTTTTAAAAAAAGGATGATTGTCGATTGAATTCTAGAAAATTAATTGTTTTTTCTTGATCTTGTTACTAGTAAAATTTTTTCTACTGCTTAAAGGTCAGAAATAAAGGGATATTATTATTACTATTATTATTATTATTATATGGCCGTAAACCAGAAAGCAATTATTATCGACCGTTTCAGTACAATACTAGTACATTGTATTTTGCAACTCCTATGAAATGCTCTTACTTTATTCAAATAATAAATTTCATTGTCATTATCAGTTTACCATTATTACTACAAAATGTATTGGAAGGTATAAGAAAGTTATATAAGTGTATATTTACAAATTCAACAAGTTGAAATATCTTTTAATTGATTGACTTGGCGTGGCTTTCAATTCATGACATAAATTGGTGAGGTAATTCTATGTATACATATATTTCCAATATTTTTTTATTCTGTGGATCCAACGTCACGCTAGAACCAATAATTAGATACAGTGATTATTTATGTATTGTCATCAGACACGTTTATATTGTGCACATCTGAGAGATTTCACATCCTAAGTAGTTGAATATAAACTAAAATTCAAACACTTGAACTTTTGATTTACACTTTATTGACAACATAGCATGACGCGTTTCGTCGTTACAGACGACTTCTTCAGATGCTAACAGAATATTGACTAGAGTCAGTAAAAAAGTTCAAGTGTTTGAATTTTAATTTATATTCAATTATAATGAATTAACATCCAGTAAACGCCAACATATCAAATATTTTAAGTAGTTTGTGAGAATCTTATGAAATCGTGTGAGAAAGTATCGATATATTTTTACGAAATATCGAACGATTTTGTCGGTGGTTTAAAGAAGTTTCAACATCCTACTTAAAAAAATTTGCACTCTTATTTCCCATAAAGTCTAGGTCAAAGTCTCAAAACGTCTTCGTTTAAAAAGACCGAGTTACAAAGTTTTTACAACTGATTTCCGTGAGCAACATACCAATAATATCTTGAAATCTCCAGGTCCATTTTCTGTAGTTATCGCTTAGTTTTTGGGCCCTATCATTTGCCTTCAACATAATCGGAATCGTCGTAGCCCCGTACTATATTAATTGTTTTATCAGGTAAAGCTCTATCCCTTTTGCATAGACAAAATTAAATCTGACGTAGAAAGTTCGTTTCGTTACGAAGTCAGTTGCTAATCCTCAGAACCGCTTTAATTGCTCCATGACGGACGTGTGTCGACCGTCGCGGCGCGTGTCCTATTAAAATGCATCGATAGCTGGGCCCGTTGTGTAGTCTTACGATTATCGGTCGGATTAGAGATTTGACCGTTTGTGTTTGTCCCGGGGTCTGCGAAGACTGACAGAAGCACTGTGCATTTTTAATAACCGGAGCACGTTTGCTTTATTGAATGGCGATATCTGTCATAACAGGAACGATAAACGTCAAGCTCAGTTTTGTCGAGTATTATTTACTTAACGATATGAAATCATCATTATATTTCTTATTCTGTTATTAATTCGTTAATTAATATTTGTTCAATACTAATGCAGATGGGTTTTGAATTCTTTTTAATTGTCAATGACTAATTTTTTTATTCATTTAATTATACAACATTCATTTTAACAAACCTGTCACAGGATTAAGTTTATTATTTCAGTTATTTTACATGTAAATAAAATATACCGATCATGACAAATTTGGATTGAAATTACTTTCTGCTAGGAAAAAAGTTATTCTAAGTTCGATCTATAATCAAAATAGAATAAATTTTTGTTCGATAATTCAATACAAATTGCCCTTCAAAAAAATTAGTTGGCAAAATCATCTGTTTACTGAAATTTATGACAATTTGGAATTTAATTATTGTTTATAATACTTACTGTTGTTAATGAAACATTGAGAAAAGGCCGATTTTTCATTTTATTGTCCCCTTTTTGTTCTCGGGAATTTTTTCAACATGGATTATTTAAAAATATGAAGGTCTTCTGTTTGTATTCTAATTAATTTGAGTTGCATAAAATCATAATTTCTAATAAATTTTACTAACTTTTGCAAAATCTAAGTTTATTAAATGTCGTTCAATTTATTACTTTGCTATACAAGTACCCCAAAAAATTGAAATGGAGCTATGATATAATCTCAATGAAATATTTATAATCAATTTAAGAAAAAGATTCGAAATTAATTTTGTTCCGCGTAATCTGCGTAATACTTTAGTACAGACTAATGATTGTGTCAGAGTTAAAATCTCAAAAATATAATTATACGGAAACTGCCGTTTTTTCGGGATGCATCGGTAATTCTTGTATGGCGTGTGGCTGTTCATCACTCCAGATGCGACAGTTTTGTTCATTTACATATCCGTTAAGCCAGAAATGAGCCTTATCGCTGAACAAAATTTTTCGATAAAACGGCGGGTTTTCATTAAGCTGTTCTAAGGCCCATTCACCAAATATTAGACGTTCTGGTAGGTCATTCGGCTTCAATTCAAACACGTAAAATTTTCCATGTGGTTGAGTAACATGCCCACTTGCTGAGAACGGCGACGAATTGACATTTCACCATCCTCATTAACACTGTACGCTACGGCTGCAATGTTCTCTTCTGTACGCATGCGAGACAATGGTTTAATATCCAACAAAGTAAACTTGGTGCGAAATTTGGTGATAACAGCACGAATTGTTGATTCACCAGGTCGATTATGACGATCATAATATGGTCGTAACAAACGATACAAATTTTTCACAGATCACGAATTTTGATAGTAAATATCAACAATTTGCAGTCGTTGCTCGTTTTTAGGTGTAGGTATGCGTCTATCGAAAGGAATAGATAATTTACCGGTTCCCCGGCAATTGTTTTCGGAGAAACGCACTACTGCTGAATAATGTACTATTATTGTATATGGGGTCAGCCTTTTAATAGGCGGGGCAAGAAAAAAAAGAAAAAGAAGGGCACTGAAAGAAAAAAAATATATCTAGGATTTTGTGACGTATGCTGCTCGTTTCTTTAACCTTGAAGAATCATCTTTCAATTAACTTCATTCAACATGCATAATCTGTTTAAGTTGCTACAGAAATTTTGAACTTTGGTTAAAAAATTATTAAAAAGTTATTACAAAAAAATATAATTTGTTTAGATTACTTTTTTATGCTACTTGTACCCATAGGTTTGAACCGCTAAATCCTCACAAAAACCACACAGAAATTCAGGTTAAAAAGCTTCTATTATTGATTTTCGTTATTTAAATATATGTAATTTATTTTTATTTACTGTATAAATTTATTTTTCTATGAAATATAAATTAAAATGTAAATGTTTTAAATTCAGTGGTCGAATATTATGTAATAGAATAATGTATTGGGTAACACCTTATCAAGAGAAAGGGGGACCAAATTAACAAATAAATGCCCGACGTAATTTATGAGTTTCCCCTTGATTTAGCAATGGCATTGTAAAGAATGTCGTGTTGATAATCAAAGTGTGCTGGGGAAACGCGTTTCCGTCTTTGGTGCAGTATTTGACGAATCTGTTTTGTAGATGAAAACTGCGAATCTGGCGATTTATCCTCGAAAAGGTGATTGTGAAGTATCAGCAAATTTCGCGTTACCCGGTCGTTTTACGCGTCCAGGATTGATTTTTCGATGAAAACTGGGCGCCCCATAACCCCCGTCGACTACAAAGGATAACTTGAAAGTTCTCGATATGGGATCAATACAGTTCGACAATTCAATTTGCAAACTGTGGAGTTGAAGTGTTTTCGATGGGAATGCTTCGGTCCGGTCAATGTATTCTGTCCGTTCCATTCTCATTTCTTCGAATGGTTTGTGTTCGGATATTCGGACCCGCGCCCTTGACGTGTTCATTATTATGTAAATCCGTTAGGGTATTATATTGGGTAAGATGTTCTGGGATATCACTTATATATATATATATATATATATATATATATATATATATATATATATATATATATATATATATATATATATATATATATATATATATATATATATATATATATATATATATATATATATATATATATATATATATATATATATATATATATATATATATATATATATATATATATATATATATATATATGTATACACTTAGACTCTTAATCGAAATATTTCAAATAAAACTCTCAGGGTGCTGTCTACACACATGTTGTCAACGAGAACAAACCCATCACTTTCGAAAGAGAATATTAAGTGCGCTTCGAAAAATCATCGAACTTGTTGAATGATGTTTTATCATTATTATTAATCATCAGTGTTATTTAATCAATCAATCAACAATCGAAGACTTTTAAAACGCCCCCAGGTGCTATATCCGAATGAGGGGAACTATTCACGTGAGCTCTCTCCATCGAAGAAAAGACGCGTAAACTCTCCCCAGCATTCTAGATTCCTACTGATGCAACATTAGTAAGAGTACGTAAAGGCTTTGTAGACATTTCATTCGAATATAACAAAACTTTGTCTGCAATGTGAAAGAATTGTGCCGTGCCTCGAATCACGTTCGCACTGGTTGGTACTGGCATCCAAACTGTCAAAGTGAAAAGTTTTCAGTATACTCTGCCATTTCATCATGGAAAGACTTACAAACGAGCAACGATTGCCAATTGTTGAAATTTTCTATCAAAATTCGTGCTCTGTGAAAAATGTGTATCGTTTGTTAGGTCATATTATGGTTGTCATAATCGATCTGGTGAATCAACAATTCGTGCTGTAATCACCAAATTTCGCACCAAGTTTACTTTGTTGGACATTAAACCATTGTGTCGCATGCGTACAGTGTGTACTGAAGAGGATTTTGCAGCCGTAGCGTACAGTGTTAATGAGGATAGTGAAATGTCGATTCGTCGCCGTTCTCAGCAATTGGGCATGTGTTACTCAACCACATGGAAAATTTGGGTTTGAAAGCCTATAAAATTCAACTTCTACAAGAATTGGAGCCGAATGACCTACCACAACGTCTAATTTTTGGTGAATGGGCCTTAGAACAGCTTAATGAAAATCCGATGTTTTATCGAAAAATATCAGAAAAATAAAATATTATATAATTTTTCTGTCATTCATTGTCGATATCATCAGTTTCTATATCATTAATAGTTCCTGATAAAACGTCGAGTGCACTTTCAAAAACCTCTATAAAATACCTAAGCAAATTTTCACAAAATGCTCAAGTATCAGATAGAATTTTTCAAGACTCTTAAAACATGAATATACATCAATAGAGTTCACTCATTAGTGTAAAGAACACAATCACGTATGTGAGATTGAATTCTCGTTACATCTTGTGAAACATTATTAATAATTCGAAACATGTCGACTTTACATTGTAATATTTTTTATTGTTAAATATATTTGTGAAACATTAAGCCAAGAGTTCGATTCCAATTTTTATTTAATCACGTATGTAACTGAATTCTAGTCGCTTTCTCAGCGCTTTATTCTCAAAACGGTTCATTGGACAGGAAAATGAAATAGGCATTTTTTGTAGATAATTTCACAGGGAATAATTTTCATAATGACCTCTTTTGTCATCCGAGCAATAATTCACGAAATATTGGCGAAAAACTGATTTTCGTAACCTTTTGATTCTTTAGACGGCACGATATCAATGTCGATTTTTCACATCTTCATAACAAGGCCGTAATAAATTCAGTTCACTAGGAATTTTTCCGCAGATTGTTGTACAAAATTGTGCCTAAAGTTACTAATTAGAGCTAGTTTTTATTTTGATGCATGCAATTGTCATTATCAGTTAAAAATAGCATTAATACGAAATACCAATTGAGCTTATAATCGTGAAACTGACGTATGCAATCACATTTTGCCGCGTTTAATAATCCGCTCTATCTGGACGCTTAATGTCACATCGTATCTCATTGCGAAGTGTCGAAAACTCTCTCTGTCTCTCCGGTCCGTCATTTTTGTCTCGCACGCCTGTCGACCGAACATCAACAACCAATTTGCGGGCCATTGTGGCCCCGTTGTTTGCGGGCGTGACGCGACACAATGACGCGCGTACCGCCGGCGGCGAGGCGCGTAATTGCAGTCTTTGTGCCTCTGTCACCGCCACTGACACGCCTAATTTCACAATCGCGCCCCCTCCCCCGCGGCCGTAGGTAACGGACGTACTCGTCGCCCCTATCGAAATATGTATGTGTTTGTGTGTGTGTGTGTGATTCCTTATCTTCGTCGGTCGCGGAACGATCGGTGACGCAGATAACATTGAAAGGGTTTTTGGTAGAATCTAGACGAATTTCACGCTTGGTTTCCTTCATTTAAAGCTCTATAATACGGTCTTGTGATTAGACTTCTTCGCTAACCCAACGTATACCAACACTTTTCAACTCACGGACGTTCTTATGAATATATTGATATAATGAAGTTCATTTAATACTCGCCGATCTCACCAGCGATATAAATTTAATAAAAATACACTTTTTTTGAATTTGCCGACATTCATTCAGTAAAGTGTTGGCAAACTTAAAAAAAAAACAAATCGACAACTGATAATTTAGGGTTACTAAAAATGGAGCATTAAACGATAGAATAGGGACTTATTATTAGAATAGAAAACTTATTTTGCCTGCTGCCCACTTTGAGAATAAATTATTTTTTAGCGCCCCCATTTTTTCACCTGATTTGAAAACACTATAACTTCAAATTAAATTAATTTTTATCGTGAGCTATATTAGCGAAGATGAAACATTAATTCTAAACGAGACTTTTACTATAACCCGCAAGAGTTAACTTGAGACCTGAGCGCAGAGGTAGTACACAACGGCGCTCAGGTCTGCCAATGAGAATGATTATTGAAACGCAACTTTATAGTATTCAGGCCGAGTATATTTTATTTAAAATAAAACAAACATAATTGATTCTTATATAAAAACTAATGTGAAGGATGAATCTGATGCTGTTTAATGGGTTTGTTGATATCAGGTTCCAAATTACTAAAGAACACTCGCAAGTCGCCACATGACAAATCATGCATAAACTCGTTTATTTCATTCGACGCTCAATCGTTCTCAACAAATAAGAACAAGTTTTCTATGAACAAGCCGATTGATACAGGAATGCACAAATCGGGTTATTCAACAAAATCTTGTTAAAACATGATTGCCCTCAGTCTATTATCTACGAAAATTAGCTATCTAGGAATACTAATAACTATTAAAATCCGAAAGTGTGTCTATTGTCTTTTTATTTGTTCGTTTGCGTCTGATTTCATTTCGAAACGGAGCAACCGATTGACAATATCTTCTTTTATTTATTGAATAAAACAGGACATATACATGAACTACGCAGAGATAAATATCGAACCAAATTTGAACAATCTCTTAATTAATATTAGTTGATGTTCAAAAGTTGTAGTCGAGAGTTCATTCGGCGTCTAAGAGTCTTCCTAGCTAGATGAAATTACAAATCGCCCCCCAAGCCTCTACACAACGCCCCCATTTTTTTCTGGATCGCTTACCGCCTCAGCGCCCACAAGGGGGCCCACTTTGGGAAAGACTGCGATAGAACAACGTGTCTTCATCATTGAACGATATTTCAAAAATAATGAAAACTTCGAAAAATATCGAAGCAGTGCGTGTCAGTGACAATCTGATAAACAGTTTATCATCTACATCTGATGAAGTCACTGTGTTGGCGAAACAATATTGTTATATTTTAACTTCATTATAGTGAAAATCAGAAAACTACTTAGTTTTATTTAAATTACTTATCGTAAAATTTTTTTCAGGCTTGTATAGAATTCGGACCGAATATTATTTATGACAGATTTTTTAAAAAATAATTTTTGTATTTAATAGTGTTGGCGTTTACTTGATGTAAATCCATTATAATTAAGAATATAAACTTAAATTCAAACACTTATCTGAAGCATCTGAAGAAGTCGTTTGTAACGACGAAACGCGTCATGCTAGGTAGTGAATAAAAAGCAAATCATAAGTTCAAGTGTTTGAATTTAAGTTTATATTCAATAATAATTTTTGTTTTTGGCACATAGGGGCTGATTATTACTTTTGCCTTCAATACAGTTATTATACAAAATATGGTAGCACCGAAGATATTTTTTTTTATTCGATAGAGACTATATTAGTTCTATTTTTGACCTTGTGATTAGTTCATTGTAACTTAACGAATTGTTGAAAAAGATCTTTAACTATCACACGAATTGAAATCATAGACATTTGGGACAAACATTTTCTTCTTGTTACGTATTTTAAAATGTACTATACCTAATATTCTGGGTAATAATAAGCTAATATGAACTTTTTAAAAATATTTTTGTTTACAAGATCTTTAACAAAAAAAAATAGTTATTTTAAAATAAAATATTGAAAATTGGTCAGTTCGTAACACGTGCAAGTGGTTTATGCAAATAAACAATTAATACAAATAAAAATATACGTGATTCTGGGGGAGAAGTTTCAGAATACGAAAATATTCGGTTTTTTTTGTAGTTTTCTCAGACTTTCGTTCAATGCAAATCTATGTTCCGTTCGGATCGATTAAAAATTTTTCACAATATGCAACAGTTTCACAATTATTCTCTTTTTTCAGATTATAATTCCAGAGGCAATTACAATTCATACCAGCATTCTGGTAGAGGTAATTCTTATTCGGGACGGGGGGGTAGCTACCAGAACTCAGGTCGAGGACATTCTTATGGATCCCAGCAAGGCTATAGGGGTGGTAACAATTACCAATCAGGAAGTGGACATCAGCCGGACAATTATCAATCAAGACAGGGCGAATATCATTCTTACGATAGAAGTCAGGGTCAAGACAGGAATCAAAGGGGTAGAGGCAGACCACAAGGCCCGTATAATGACGGATACGTGCCAAATAGATACAGCACAAGAAGATGATTACTCAGAGGATGATCCAGCTTTTGAAATTGTAAAAAATATATAAGAATAAAGTAAATATTTTGAAGGGAAAACAGATGAACAATTAAGATTGTTTTTTATTTATTAAATGCAATGATTGGATCAATTTTTGATCTCAGAAGATATGTAGGTACAAACAATATCGATTTATCACGTTGTTCTATGAAATAGATTTCCATGAAATTTTTTAAGGAATAAATTGACTAGTAGAAATGCATTTGCATTTATCTATTTTTTGTTTTAAAGTTTTGGAAAAATCCATAAAAGTGCAATTTTTTATTATATTTATGTGATTTATGGGTTTTTTCTTGAAAAATATCTAGACATATTTTAAAAGAATAAGATTTGAGTTTGCGTTATTTTTATTGTATTGTATTGAAATAAATGATTCCTTTCATAAATATTACTTAGTTTTTTTTATTAAAAACTGCCAATTTGTATTCCTATTTTAACTTCAACAATAACTTCATTGAAAGTTGAATTGTTGACACTACTAAATTAAGTTCAAATATACAATTTTGCTTTAAAGGTTCTCTAATAATAAAATTAAAAGGAACTATAATTTTATTCTCATTTAATTTGTAAGCATTACATATGATCGGAATTTAAGGAACGAAACAATATCAATTAGGAGTTGGTAAAAAATTCAACAATATACCAACTGAATATTATACTCTGGGATAACTGGAGCTACTCTGAGTTATCAGAGCTGACCAAAATGTCATGTTGGACTGGTATCAATTTTTTTATTCATATCTTCATGTAAACAAAAAATATAATATATAACACAGTTATTAACATGAAAAATAGGATAACGCATTTATGCCACGAGTCCCTTTTTACCATGAAGTACCTATTAGTTTTATTCTTTTGTTTTTTTTGTGTTGAGTATTTTTTATATAATCATACATTCTACAGTAAGTTTTTTGTTATGAGCCGAGTATTAAAAATTTTATCCTCTATATATAAAGCTACTTCACTAAATAGAACATTACTTTTTTGTAAGTTGTTTTGTTATTTGTTATACCTACTTGTATTTCTATTTATTCTTGAGATATATGATTTTCATGAAATGTCCCTCAATTTTCTTCAATACATTTACGCAGTCAGCAATGCAGTTTTTTTCCTTTGCAACCAAAAAAAATTTCACTGATTAATTACCAATTATTTTGTGAAATTAGGGAGTTTTCGACTAAAAATGCATTCCCTGAATTTTCTAGTAGAAATCAAATTATTCTAGTGAATTTTCTGAATCACAGTTGGCAAAAGTGTCTGCTCTGTTGCATGAAACTAGGTAAAAATTATGATTTCTTGAATTAATAATGATTATGAAATCTATACTCATATGTTTCTAATGTTGTTAAATTATAATCTATCTTGGAGATTGTACACTGTTGAGATGTTGTGAAGACGCTGCTTATAATTGAACTCATTATTAACTGCCGAAATGAAACCGTGGAATTGTGAAATGACATTCGACGGAATGCACCTCGCGCGCTGATTGGTCGAACGTCATAGGCTTCGCGATGCGCGATGTATTTTTTAATACAGTGCTTATTATATATAGTTATCGTTGAATATAAACGAAGAGTGTTTTGGTAATTAAAAATTGATTTCGTTTAGATAGTAACTAACAACTTCTGTAACTAACCAAAAAGTACAAAATAAATGACATTTAAGTTAGAATTAGTCACCAATGTCCCAAATTTTCCAGATCTATTTTGATATTTTTCATTCTCGCGAACGGATGTTTTCTTATTCCTATTGAGCCGATCCATCCAAAAAACTCTTTGATGTGCAACGGTAAGTGAACATTTTTATTTTTATATATTTTCAGTTTCTATTTAAGAAAAAAATATTGTTATATTTCAATTTTTTCTTAGAATGTGATGTCAGAATCGCCTTCTTAATAATACATCAATATTCGATGTAACAATTCTTGAGATGCATTTTTTTTATTTAGAGAGATATGTTTCATTCCTCATTCTATGGATTCGAAAACGGCCTAGAGTAACAGGGCCATTCTGGAGCCATTCATACCTACTCATAACACAGCGGTAGATATGGATATACAGTTAGTACCTAGTATAAACTTCTATTACCTAGTTTAATTAAAGAATTCCAGAGACAACTCAATTAGTTCCGTAGATTTCGAAGTATTCGTAGTAACGAATATCTAAGTAATCCGAATCTCTTTCATAATTGACTAATATTAAACCTACCTTTTTTTTAAACCTATTTAATATTTAAACTACTTTCAATTCAATTAATTTTGATGAAGATGAATACCTTTCCTAGAAAAAGGTCACAAATATTGTATGACTACATAGAGGGAAATAGTTTAAAACCTTAGGTTCTCCCTTGTTTTCAATATTTAGATATAATTCGAAGAAGAGAAAATTTTTGCTCTCACCCTGTCACTAACTCTGTTACTAACCCCAAAATAATTTCCTATGACGTCTTAAATTTATTTCTTTCAATTCCTACAAAAACTTTAATAACTATTCAATTAACCTCAAAACTACTATTGAATACATCGTTATGAGCGTGAAAATAATAAAATATTAACGTCAATAAAAGTATAGTTAGGAAAGAGTTATTTTAAATTTAGTAACAAATTTTATTTCATTAGATGGTCTAATTATGGGTTCACCTTTATAAGATACCCCTATTAAGTGAAATTTTACCAATAATTTGAAATAGAAGTTTTTCTTCTCTCAAAATACGTTAGTTTGAAATGTGTTCTTTCGTAAAAGATATGTAGACGATATTTTCTGCATTTGGACAGTTAGGGATAGACAAGTAGGTACATTTTAATATTTTAAAAATCTAAAACTCTATACAATTAACAAGTCGCAAATGCAATCCACAATTCATGTTTCAAAAAAAAAATAATGAAAACATAAAAATATCAAATAACAATTTGTTATTTAACATATATAGATATTCTTTATTCTGTATACTATTATCAGTTTCAGCAGTTTTATAAATTTGAACTCAGTGCATTATTCCATGTTTTCAACCTATCTTTCATTCACCCTTTACTTTCAATTCCACTCTCTTGGAAATTCGTAAATATAAATCAATTATTAATAATAATGGTTATTCGGAATCATTGATTGACAAATTAATAAAAAAAAAGCTTCATACACTACTTATAAACGAAGTTTTTTCAATACGTACTTTCAAATACGTACTTTCATGAACGTAGAAACGATGAAAAAATGATAAAAGCGTTCTTGTAACAATAATTTACAAATGTCAGTGATAAAATTGACAATAGGTTAAGAAAGCATATATTAAAACCATTAGCACGGGCAAAATGAATTTATATGAATTTCAGTCAATAATGAAGATGAAAACCGATTTGAAAAAATTGAGAAAATCCACTTGTACTTGTAATCCAAAATGGACTTCCAGTACAGTGTTTAAAATAACCAAGTTATTAGATGCAAACATAGACAAACAGTTTACCAAATTAAAAATTTCTCTTGTCGATCTAACATAGTAAAACATAATGAAAATAATAATAATCTTTATTTATATAAGGTTTTTTTGATAGATTTATTTAGTACATACAATTGTTTCGTAATTTAAAAATTAACATCTTCAATTTTTTCTCTTTTGCCTAAAATAATGATAAAAACATTTTTTCTCACACAAACCGTAGCCTGGGTTGAGTATAAAAAATAATATAAGTATTGACAATTTGAATTATGCAAAATTCACAAACATATATACTCTTACCTACATATATATTTTCACTAATAATAGAGAGAATAGGAAAAAGAAGTTGTTGATCAGTATGAAAAGATGAATATTGGAATTTTTGAAAAAAAAATGTAACAATGTTCACTTTGTGTTCTACCATTTTACAGTTTTAAATATTCACCAGTTGATGAATAATGGGTCTAATCGTAATTTTCATCCAGTTTTTTATCGCAGATTTGTATTTTTTGATGTTAACCAATGTTATCAAGTCCAATGGCAATTCATTATCTATTGTAGGTGCTATGTAGGAGTAACTACAGAGGGTTATGAAGTTACCGTATTTTGGAATTGATTAGAAGTTCCTGCATATGCCTGTTTTTTTTATGACTTAGCAGCGATATAAAAACAGCTGGCGTTTACAGCAAATCGGTTGGATATTTGATATCTTTTTTATGAAGAATTTTCAGTAGGTAGTCATTTTTGTTGGATCTCTAGTTTTTTTATTACTGTACCTATCATACGCAATACCCAACGCAACGATACCATATCACATCAAAGACTTCGCCAGAGCTTTGTAAATTATAGTTAGATATTTTGAGTCCAGATTCTAGAAAGAGAGAAAAGTGGTTTTTTTAAGATAATTTATGAAAATTACAGGAACTTGTTCATATATACACCGATGCATCTAAAATCAATGATAATGTAGGAATTGCAGTTTACAGCAAAGAAGTTTTAAACGTCAACATAGCGCACTCGTTGGATTGTAGGTACTCCACATATTCAGCTGAGTTAACGACCATAGCAGAAGCAAAAGTGCCCCTTAAAAATTCACTTAATTCACTTAAAAACGTAAAATATGATTCTACGTTCTCGTTCATTCATTGCCGAATCCTAAACAAATTATATTATGTATTTGAACTATCGTAACATTAGTGTGAGCTTCCTTTGGTGTAAAGCTCATGTCGGTATAAATGGTAATGAAATAGTGGATAGTAACGCAAAAGGGCAGCTATGTTGGCCCCAAAGCTTAAACAGGGTTTAGTATACTCAGATTTATTTCTATTATGTGAAGAAAAGTGTCGACAGGAATGGATTAATACATATGGTTAGACTTGCCATACGTCCCGGTTTCGCCGGGAAAGTCCCGTATATACTTGGTTGTCCCGGTGTCCCGCCACGTTGTTGAAATTGTCCCGGTTTAGATTCAGGGCACAGTTTCTTGGAAATAATTGAGCAAAATTATCAGATCAAAGAATGATTAATCTGCTCTTGTGTGATCAGTAACATTTTGGTAAGTAACACAGTAATATCAATTTACAGAAGTCGACTGCAGAGAAGTGCATCATTGTACACAACTATTAAGTCGAATTTCGACTATTACTGAATATAAGCAGCCATATAATCTATGTTTTCTACTATCACTTAAGAATATGGAAGTTTATAGAGCTGTATACAATCATATCAGATAAATGAAGTTGGAGATTTGATATTGACATGGCGTTTTTGAGGATTGCTAGCTTTTTGCAGTTGAGGTGAATTGGATACTGCAGACCACTGGACCATGTGAAAACTCTCGTAATAAGATTGATTCAAACTCCACAAAGCTACTTCATATTGTAAAATTTCATCTACCTTTCAATTTATATTTTCACTCTATCATTAAATAATAATGAAATTTTTAATGTATTATAGCAGCATACTATTCATATTTGAGTTCAGAAATTGTTAAATTATTGAGTTATTGAAGAGTTATTGTATATTTTTAGATATTTGTTTATAGGTATAATTAATATATCATGTATCCCAATATTTAATAGTGTTGGCGTTTACTTGATGTAAATCCATTATAATTGAATATAAACTCAAATTCAAACACTTGAACTTATGATTTACACTTTATTGACTACATAGATGACGCGTTTCGTCGTTACAAACGACTTCTTCAGATGCTTACAGAATAATTACGGAGTATTCTGTAAGCATCTGAAGAAGTCGTTTGTAACGACGAAACGCGTCATGCTATGTAGTCAATAAAGTGTAAATCATAAGTTCAAGTGTTTGAATTTAAGTTTATATTCAATCATGTATCCTATTGGCTAATGTTATTTGTCAAGGCTAAATTCTTTTAAATAAAAAAAGGCCAGATTAATTGAAAGATATTTAAATTTGGCGTTTCATTTGGGGTGCGAATCCAGCATAATTCCTGAATATTTACAATCATATGTGGAAGGAATGGTAATTATATTATACGCTGTCTTCATTATGAGTGATTTTAAGCGCTTATCCACAGCCTAACTCTACTTACAAGCCATGAACTAGGAAATCTGGCAACATCCAAGCTAGACCCACAGAAAGAGATGCTGTAATGGCGTTGTAATGGTTTCTTGTCATTGCTGCTGAATAAATCGCTATTTAACGAGAGAAATAACATTCAAATCCAAAAATAAGTTGTTAAAAGTGCTATTGTTTGAAGTTGTGAAGAACAAGCAAAAGAGATTTCTCGCAAATGTCTTATATAAACAGCAATATCTGTTGTGTTTTAAGTTGTGCTTTTTTTGGTTATACCTGTAGAGGTAGAAATAATACCTAACTTTTATCATCTCATAATTGTGTAAAAACAAAAATCCGCGTTCTAGTTGTTGTGCTATTATGTGATGTATAGCGTGTAGAAAGTGTTTTTTTCAGCTACAGACTAAGGAATACCTTTGAAATTTGTATGTAAATAGCTACCGATTACTGATGTTTTGACTGAGTAGTTCAGACATTAACAAAAGCGTTATTTGCTAGAATTGTTCCTTTTTTGTGATTAGTAGAGTTACTTACCCTTTGTTAGATTTAGTAGTTATTTAGAACTAATCTCTTATAGGTCTTGTTCTTGATATTAGCACAAAAATTAACATGCCAAGTCATTGCTGTGTGCTTGGATGCAAGTTGAACACAAAAGTTACCTCGAGGCCGGCGAACCACCAGTTTCTGTATTTCGTTTTCCATATGATGGAAATCTAATGAATCAATGGCTAAAAAATATTCCTAGGGCATTATGGACCCCCACAAAATATTCTGTAGTTTGTGCCAAACATTTTCCAGAAGGAGCACTTACTCGAGGAGGTATTCATCGTTTGCTAGATTGATCAACAGAAGGCTAGATGGATAAAGTTAAACTCAATTTAAATGCAGTGCCAAGTATTTTTCTTTATTTACCCCTACTTATCAAAAACAGTACACTCTCAAAGAGAATATCCAGCTGAAATAACCAGCATTGAAGGAACATTGTGAGAAATTGAATGAAGCCTTTGAAAACTCAGATTAAATTTGTAATTTTGTTGATTTAACATCCAATTATAAATAAAGATTTTAATATGTAAATCGTGGAATATAAAAACTTTTGAAACTAACAGCATTTTTTTACACTCTAGTTTTTCCATCCAACGTAACTGAATGTTCACAAATAAACAGTATACAAATTATTAAATAGATTTTATTAAAATAAATTAAACTCTTGGCTTAATGTTTCACGATTTATTTAACAATATGTATAGTCAACATGTTTCGAGCGTTAGCTCATTTTCAAGACTAAACTACTATAAGAGATGTACAACAAATTTATATCTACAAAATGGATTTGAGTAGGGAGGATAGTTGAAAATCTAATTGTTCATTTACAATTTCTTCTTTTCTCTTCCAAGAACTGCTAATTTCAATTGCTTCCAGAAGGTCTAAACGTTTACCTTTATTACCTGAGTGTAGGCATTTAGTTTTATCATAATCTATGAAGTGATTAGAGCTAATACAATGTTCTGAGAATCCAGTTTTATTAACATTGTACAAAATCGACCTTTTATGTTCATCAACCCGAGTTTTTATTCTTCTACCTGTTTGGCCGATATAAAATGCTGGACATTCATTACAAAAAATCTTATAAATACCGCTTTTGTCTTCAACATTTGTCTTTTCTTTATTATTCACTAAAAGTGACTTAATATTCCTTTTGTTTGTACAAATGGTTTTAATTTCTCTCTTCTTTAATCTTTCGCAAATTTTTTCACTCAGATGAGGTATGAAATTAATAAAATGATATTTTTGTTCGTTTATAATAATTTTAGATGGATAAATTGAATCTAAAAGAATTTTTTGTTGTTTTTTTCTTATAAGATTATCTATTATATTTTCGTCGTAACCGTTATTTTTCGCTAATAGTTTCAAAGTTTTCACTTCTTTGTTGAAATTTTCTTCGGAAAGCGGGATAGTCGTGAGTCTATGTATAAAAGAATAAAAAGTGCTGAGTTTAATGTTGAGCGGTTGACTGCTATCTTTAGGAATTAGGGTATCTGTGCATGTAGGTTTTCTGTATATATCAAATGTTAGAGAATCATCTTTCCTAGTAATGGTCAAATCTAAAAAGTTTAATGTTTTTTGGTCATTTTCTATTTCTTTTGTGAATTTGATGGATGTATAAAATGAGTTGATATATTTTAAAAAGTTATCCAATTGTCTGTCGGACCCACTCCAGATACAGAAAACATCATCCACATACCGTCTCCAAAGAAAAACGTTTTTTGTTAGCGTGATGTTAGAGCTGAAAATTTTTTCTCTAAACTATTCATAAAAATTTCACTTAGTAGGGGTGATAAAGGTGAACCCATAGGTAGCCCGTCTAACTGTTGATAAACCGTGTTATTGAATTTGAAATAACTTTGCTTCAAACACAAGGACAATGCTGACATTGTTTCTTTTTTAATTACTTGTGAAAGATCATTGTTGAGATCTAAAGTGCTATTAATAATATTTTTTATTTCTGCATTGGGTATAGAAGGAAACAAATTTGTTACGTCAAAAGAGATCAATTTTGCTTTAATGGGAATTTTTAAAGTTTTCAATTGATTGATAAGTTCGATGGAGTTTTTTATACTGTGAACCGGGTTGAATTTAATTAATGATGGTAATTTTGAGTTGAGATATTTACAAATTTTATAAGCTGGTGCATTGATATATGAAACAATTGGACGCATTGGGCAATCGTTTTTGTGTATTTTAGGTAGAGTGTATAAGCTGGGTATGTGCGGATTCATAATTGACAGAAATGATTTATTAGTGTCTTGGAAGATACTATTGCAGTTATTTATAAGTGATTTTACTTCTACCTGAAATTTATTTGTGGGGTCAGTTTTGAGTATTTCAAAATTTGTGGAATCAAACAAATTTTCCGATTTTTCTATATATAACTGTTTGTTCATAATGGTTACAGTGTTTCCTTTGTCCGCTTTACATATTATTAACTCTTTATCTGAAATTTTCGATTTAAGTTTTTTGATGGTATTAAATTCATTAAATTGTTTTTTAATTAGAGGTTTTGATATGATATTAGCGCAAATAGTTTTTTCTAAGTTTAAATTGTTCATAGATGTTGAATTTAAAGCCAATTCGGTGTTGACCGCTAAAAGTTTTCTATCATTATTACTACAGTTCGATTTAGGGCAATATTTAAGGCCTTTATTTAGTAATTTTAATTCATCTTCCTCAAAAATGGAGTGGGTCCGACAGACAATTGGATAACTTTTTAAAATATATCAACTCATTTTATACATCCATCAAATTCACAAAAGAAATAGAAAATGACCAAAAAACATTAAACTTTTTAGATTTGACCATTACTAGGAAAGATGATTCTCTAACATTTGATATATACAGAAAACCTACATGCACAGATACCCTAATTCCTAAAGATAGCAGTCAACCGCTCAACATTAAACTCAGCACTTTTTATTCTTTTATACATAGACTCACGACTATCCCGCTTTCCGAAGAAAATTTCAACAAAGAAGTGAAAACTTTGAAACTATTAGCGAAAAATAACGGTTACGACGAAAATATAATAGTTAATCTTATAAGAAAAAAACAACAAAAAATTCTTTTAGATTCAATTTATCCATCTAAAATTATTATAAACGAACAAAAATATCATTTTATTAATTTCATACCTCATCTGAGTGAAAAAATTTGCGAAAGATTAAAGAAGAGAGAAATTAAAACCATTTGTACAAACAAAAGGAATATTAAGTCACTTTTAGTGAATAATAAAGAAAAGACAAATGTTGAAGACAAAAGCGGTATTTATAAGATTTTTTGTAATGAATGTCCAGCATTTTATATCGGCCAAACAGGTAGAAGAATAAAAACTCGGGTTGATGAACATAAAAGGTCGATTTTGTACAATGTTAATAAAACTGGATTCTCAGAACATTGTATTAGCTCTAATCACTTCATAGATTATGATAAAACTAAATGCCTACACTCAGGTAATAAAGGTAAACGTTTAGACCTTCTGGAAGCAATTGAAATTAGCAGTTCTTGGAAGAGAAAAGAAGAAATTGTAAATGAACAATTAGATTTTCAACTATCCTCCCTACTCAAATCCATTTTGTAGATATAAATTTGTTGTACATCTCTTATAGTAGTTTAGTCTTGAAAATGAGCTAACGCTCGAAACATGTTGACTATACATATTGTTAAATAAATCGTGAAACATTAAGCCAAGAGTTTAATTTATTTTAATATTCAATTATGTTTCACCAAGAGTTAAGCGAGAATTCAATCTCATTAAATAGATTTTAGTATTTTCATATATGCATGTAAATGTTTTTATCAATGAAAATAAACTGTCTCCTAATGATTTAAAATGGATTTTACAACTGAAATTAACTAGATAGTCTCAACTGGAAATTTTGCTTGCTCGTTTCAAATATGATATCAGAATCATTCTATCGTCCAAATTATTGTACATATCTCAATAAAGGTTTAAAGGAATTGACGCATTAAACTTACTCTCACCTGAGAATGAAAAATAATGAAAATATATTGTCATATTGTCAATTCTAATTGATAAAGTGAACTTGTTAATGTACATACTAAAAAAAAAAATATGAGTCGCTATAACTCAGACATAGTTCTTCTTAGAAAAAAAGTGTATAATTGATTTCTATAGATAATTGTATGATCTACAATTTTTGTTAAAACCATATTTTTATACAAAGTACCGTTTCGCTGAAAATTTCTCTGAAAAGGCAATTATTAACATGTAGTAGACCGATGTTCGAAGATCGATCGGTCTACCGGATTTAGCAGATGCGGCGTTCATGGCTTGTAAGTAGAGTTAGGCTGTGGCTTATCTATAGCAAAAGGGATAAACATTTTTGAATGAAATTAAGTGTTCAACTAAACACTAAAATCAAAAACCCAATGCATTATCATTTAACCGTTATTTTATGCAGTTGTCGTTACAAAACAATTGTTCTCAACTTCAATCAAAAAACTACCCTTGTCCCAATATTCTGCAAATTAAACATTTCTCAATGATTTTTCGAGTACATACTTGGAGTCTCATTGAAATCACCATGGGAATGTAGGTACATACCTCATCTAATGACATTTGCAGATTCGCACCTCAGTGCTTCGTGTGGGAGCGAAGGACCACAGAGTCGGGGCCGTCGGGAGTCGATGCTCCCCGTTGGGGACTTCCCGCTTCGCTTATTGTCGATGTTCATCCGCATAGAGTTGTACAACGGCATCGAACATCGACCACCGCGGTGGGGACATTCGGGTGCGTTCAGCTATTTGACTTTTTCACTCTGTCCCGTCACCTGAATTAGTTTAATTGACGTTCGACTTGACTTTGAAGGAATTCCCATATCATTCTCGCAAAATTTCTGGATATGAAACGTATAAAGTGGCCGTAACTCAAGTGGAAAGTATTCACGTCTTATTACGTTTGCAGAATAATCTTGAAATTTTCCCAGGATTTTAGATACATTATTGTTAACGGTGCATTATTATTTGTTGGATTCAGAAATGATTGAAAGAAATTGGCACGAAATATTAAAAATCTCAACATGATATATAATAATAAAAATGATAATAATATTTATTTAGCTGAAGCTATACAAATAATCTACATATTTTGAACTCTCAATTTTTAATTACATACCTATCTCATTATTTGAAATATACTTTCTAAGATCACGCTTAAATATCTTAATACTAGTACTAGTTTTCAATATATTTGGTAAATTATTGAAAGCCTTAAATCCGTCATAGTATATGCTATTTTTAGATTTAGAGAGCTTACAACTTTGGATATAAAAACTATCAGTATTATACCCATTCATATCTCTGACATATGTTTTAAATATGAAATTTATATACGAAGCAAAAAGTATTCTTTGTTTAACAGATATTAGTTTCAAAGAGTTCAGCATAATTTTAACAGGGGTATACCTATTGCACTTTAAAATTGTTCGCATGGATATATTCTGTAACTTTTGTAATTTTAGAATTTTTTTTAATCAAACCAAATAACGATGTGGAGCAATATTCAAAATGTGGCATTATTATTGATTTGAACAACAATAATTTCACATATGTCGACAGGTTTTTTCCTATTCTTCTCAAAAAATTTATTTTTTTTAGAGATTTTAGATGAACAAACGCATCTGAAGAAGTCGTTTGTAACGACGAAACGCGTCATGCTATGTTGTCATCAAAAGTTCAAATGTTTGAATTTTAGTTCATATTCATGGAAAAAATGCTGGAAATTTACACATTTTTTAAGATATCTGGAAATAGAAAAAAGATATTGACATTCGGTTTTCGATCGGTTTTCGATGTTTGACCTTCGTTTATATCTCATAATTAAAGATGCATTTCATTTGATATTTTCCAAGGATAAATAGATTTGAAAAAATAACAAATAGCGCTCTCTAGCGTATAGGTTACTCATTTCGTTGTTTTTAAATTAAAATTCCTACATTGGTGAAAAAAAGAAATTTCTAAAAAAGACTATGTTCGCCCAAATCGGTTGAGCAGAACCTGAGTTACAGAGGTTTTTTCATGTTAATGTTCCAACTTTCTCCTTCCTCTTATTTGAAAAGATATACTCAAATTTAATGCGATAACCGTAGTTTAAATGCATCTTAAGAAGGCAAAATTTGTGAAAAATTAATTTTTCAATTTTTGGTATTCAATTACTGCCTCTAGCGGTGGACCTACAACTCTGTAAATAATTTCCAGGTCTTTCTCGAGGTCACTTTGTTGTAATTTTTTTCCCCAAGCTGTACTATAAACGGTTTTCGAAATATGGCTGAGAGCTATTCTTATTGGGACACCCGGTACATTGACTACAACCCCATTGGCCGTTCGGAAACGGCGTTAAACAGTAGGCAAAAAAAATGTGTTTGTTATTTGGGACTAAAATATGCCTTTTTAATTTTTACATAATTATTGGATTATATCACTTTATTGCTCTGAATATTTTGCAGATTTTATATTGTGTTTTATGCTTTTTATTTCATACTTTCATAATATTTATATATGCTTGTAAATATTTTATGCTTTTTTATTTTTCACAGATTCTATATAAATATATGGATCTTATTGAGAATTAATAAACATATATTTATATATTTATTAAAACATTCGAATTAAGTGCACATAGATGCATGAAATAGAAACATCATCGACATTTCCATGTTTTACGGCAACGGATAATACACGATATGCACATTTTCTTTCCTTCCACGCTTCCTGCGATACAAAAAATTTGCCCTCGGTGCAAAATCCACCTTCGTTAGCGTGTCGCGAAGATGAGAAGTTAAAAGTGAAAGAAGTGCTTATAGCTGCAATATTTAGTGGCGTACAAAGCGTATTACCATAAGGGCACAATGGACGAGCGCCCTTGGCGATGAGCTCTTCCGAGCTGAGACAAGGACCCTAGACGCTCCGTCAGTGGTCCTCTCGACACGACTGCTTCTTCTTAAGGCCCCCAGAACGGAAATTCCGCCATTGTTCCACACCGTGTGATTAATTTTTAAGGTTTGAGGAATTAGGTCTCGGAGATATGTTTGATTGGTGAGAGATGAAAGAAACACTTCCGAGTATCATCCTTAGACACAGTTTGATGTAGAAAGAGCTTTGACACTGTATTATTTTCGATGCAGTAGTTAGTGACCAATGCTGAGATAAACTCTGATGATATTTCAAAGAAATATTTCCAGGACAATTGTAAGAGTATATTTGTCTTTTGATTATTATGTGATGAAAATTCAAATGTTTATTTCGAAGAATGTTTTTTCTTTGATAATTTTATATATTAATTGTAGAATAGAAGAATTTTATATTCAATAATTATTCTTACTAACTGAACAATAAAATCTTATTGAAAATTTCAAGAATGTTGCTAAAAACATTACCTACAATCATTTTTATTATTGATTTATTTTATTAATTATTGCGGTAATGTTTTTTGCGGTAAAAGTACGAAGAATTCTACTTTTGCTTGAAGACTGAAAATATTAGAAATATCTCGATTTTACTGTCAGACATATCGCGTTAACTCTTCAACAGAATTAATGAATTTATTAGTTATAAAAAGGACTGAAAAGTTAGTTGAAAGAATGAAAAATTTACATAAATGGAATAGAAACAATAAAAATTTCAATAAATTTTGAAATTCAATGATGGACATATCACATTAAATCTTCGGCATAATTATTGAATATAATATTATTTATAAAAAGGAATAAAAATTAATTGAGATAATTAAAAATTTAACTAAAAGAAAAATAAAGACTGAAAATGTTTTTAGACATCAATTGAGAAAACAATTCAGTAAATAGTATTAGACATATCACATTAACTCTTCGACATAATTAATGAATATACTGCATATAAAATATGGGAAAAAAAATTAATTAATAAAAAATTTATAATTACTCGAAAATTAATCTCTGAATAAACATGTATCTTTAGCTTTCTAAATATTTCTTCATATTCTCGTTAATTTTTGAGAATTTTCTGATGAAAACTCCAATTACATTACCTATTACATTGCGCAACAAAAAAATTGAACGTTTCCTTTACTTCATAAGAGAGTTCTTACTAATGTTAGGTTAAGAAAAACGAATATGATAGAGAAAAAAATTTATTAGCTCCACATGTTTGGATATGTAAATGATGAGAATTATTGTTTCTAAGAAACAGGTAAATATGAATTATATATGCTAACAATATTGAAAGTGGGATTCTTCAAAAAACATTTGCCAGGTGTTTATATCTATAAAAAATCAACTGATTTCTTTGATCTTGATCTTTTAGCTTCCTCTTTTGTTTCTTCTGGAGTTCCTCTACATTTAAACCAAGAGTAATCTGCAAACATTGCTTCATTCCAGAGGCCGTTGCATCACAGAAATATCTTGATGGTACTATTGTCCATGCTAATCACTGCCATCTCCGCAATTAGGTGGAAAAAATCAATATGTGAGTGGAGAAAATGGATATTTAGGGACATATTTAAGCCGTGTTGGTGGTATTTCTGTAGAAGTTCGGTAGCCAACTGAGGATAGCTATCATCTCTTTTGTTTCCCTTGTAACTCCCATGAGAACTCCCCAAACTTCCTTTTCTTTCCCTTCCAAAACTAAATGGAATGAAATGTCCTTTACAAGTTTACGTATTTGAGGCTCAACAAAAATTCCTTCCTTGACATATGCATCACTTAATTTAGGAAATTTGTGTCTTAAGTGTTTAAAGCCTAGCCTTCTCGGTTCATAGCTTTGACGAAATTCTTCATCAAGCCGAAATGGATATGTAAGGGTGGAAGAAAAACATTTTTTTTGGATCTACGAGTGGCTCGACAACTACACTGTTCTTACTAGGGTTGAGATTTTTTGCAGACTAATATACTTGAATTTAATGTGATTTTCTGTTCCTACTATACTCCACATACAGAAAAAGCAACATTATTTTGTATGCCCTAATTGCACCCCTAAGAGTATAGCTATGATTTTTAAATCACCGCAGATTTTCCACTTATATTCCAGGTTATTAACAGAAATTATTAACTCAATTTGCACTTTTACGAGGCATGTTGATCTATTTTTGAAAAATTTCAAAAAAGATGATATGCACGAAATACTATGAATTTCACCGTTACCGCAATAGTTTCATACTTAATAATCTTCTGGCAATCAAATTATAAATTGACAAATAAAATTTATGTGTATTTTGACAATTAACAATGTTGCTAATTTCGAAAATTTTCCGCAAATTGAAAAAGAAGAAATTATCTATAATATAAAAATGAATCGCAAAATGTGTTGGTAAGCGCATAACTCAACGACGCGACGCCTGGACCAATTTTGGCAATTTAAAATGTTCGTTGAAGTCCAAGGATGGTTATTACAGCGAGAAAAATTCGAATAATTGCCGGGAAAACCCCAAAAAGAGCCCATTTCTTTTTCCCATACAAACATATTCTAACTAAAATGTAGATTGTCGGCTGGACCGATTTCACTATTTTTTGTTTGTTATTGTCACGGAAAAAATTACGTGTAAAAACAGAAAATTTAAGAATACTTAATTAATAATGTAAGTAAGAAATAATTATTAATTCTCAAAAAGAGGATGTAAAAATAATGAATATCTTATCACACATTTCGGTTAGCTCAGAGCTATCACGACTAATATTAAAACTTCAATTCAATATAAAAGTTTGGTAAGTTTAAATAGACTATCATACACGTTATTAACACGGTACGTGGTAAATTCGATTATAAAGAGGAATAAATACAAAGTTTTCTTTAATTTACAGTTGAAATTTTTTTTTAAATTATAGCTATTAGATGTACGAACTTAAGTCGCAAAACTCGCAAAGCAGCAAGTCAAAGATATAAAAGAGCAAGTCAAACTGACAAGCAACGCGAAGCTCGGTGTGAAGTTGAACGGAATCGAAATTAACAATATGAAAAGGTTGCAGTTAACTCCTATCGACATGCGTTCAATTGTAATTATAACGTTGAAATAGATTACAGTTCACAGCAAATCGTTGCTATTGGACCAATGAACGTTGTGTGTCAATATTGCAAGGCAAAGTTTAATTCTTATTGATAAGAAAATACTACCAATGATGCGACAACATATTGCTCGAAGAGTCAATTCAAATAGACGCTATTGGTACAGTCCCCAGAGGCACTATATTCATTGGTTTCCGGGAATTGGCTAAATTCTGAACATTTTTTGACTTACATCCATCAAATATCTCAGACAATTAATGATGAGATATATGGAACAAGTACTTGGTACGAAATTAGGAAAATGCCGTTTAACGATAGAACGGACAGGTTAATAACTTTCAATACATCAAACGTGTTAATATAGGAATTTTTTGATAATTCGATTGATTTTAAACAACAGGAAGTATTGTAGTCCCTTCGTAAGTAAGTCCCTGGCTCCACACGGGATATATATTGAAGACAAGATAGTGTAGCACAAATAGTAGAACATGTCTTCCGGCTTTTTGAAAAATATTCAGATAAAAATAAATGGGCGTACAAAGTTCGTCGAGTCAGCTAGTAAAATATAAAAAGTAGCTTGTATCTCTGAAAATAGAGCTAATCGGTTCTTTCGAAGGTGATTTTTGCACTCAGTAAAGGAGAATAAATAGAATAGGACTAATTTTTATTATTATTAGTTATTTTTAGATAGTGGATTATGAATGCTTTTGAATATCATGTTATAAGTTACCTAATGATGTGTAATATCTGAAACTGAAGCTTTAACAGGTCTATTTGGATAACAGCGATTGATAAGTGTTCAATTCTATGATTTCATATAAAAAATGACATGTGTACCTGGTTAATTCTTATGCTGCTTACCGTGAACAGAAGTATAATATGCTGACGACCTAATGAATACTTTTTCATCTTCATGCAGTCTTGAATGATTAAATAATTCGTGTCATATGACACAATAAACCCTCTCTTCATAAGCGTTAAAAAGTATGTAAGTTCACCGGAAAAATATTCAGTGTGATCTTAGCAACCACTTCAATCTTTCAACTAACGGTTGAAGTGACATAAGCCGAAAACAATCCGTTTTTTAAAACATTGAAAGCACTTCAAGGGCCAGGTGAGAGGAATTATTGACGCAGAATATTATCCTTAATAGTGCATTGGGGCCTTTATCTTGATCGAGTACCGTATTTTTCGTTGCGGACAGACCACAGACAAAGAGCACAGAGAGCTGGAAGGGATTCTGGAATCGAAAGAGCTGGTACAATGACTACTTGAGCTTACGTGTTTGAATGTAGCGGTAGGTAGCAGAGGGAGCACCCACTTCAAAAAATACGGGGACCCATTCATCGAGGAATGTAGTTATGTCGGGCAGTTTTTTGTTTTTTTTTAAGATGCAGTGGAGAAAGAACGAGCAAATATCTGAAATTGTATGGGGCTCTGAGTTCGACTGTTCGTAGCTTTCCACGCTTTTGATTGACGAAAAACTTCTTGAAATTACCTACAAGAGAACTTGAAATGAATGTTGAGTATTAAAATGAAGGTTTAAAAAACTGAAATATTAATTTCTGTTCATTTGGTCCATTGATGCTGCTGAAGAGTTGCTACAAATGAAATCTTTTAGAGATTATTTTAATCTGGAGGATGAAGCAGCATGAGAGTGCTTTGGTTTATTAATTTGAAATATTTTCCTCAATTTATTTTGAATTGTTTTGGACTTAGAAAAAGTAGTGTAGAGTTGAGTCGGAAATTAATCAGAAGTTATCAAACTAATCTACTACCTATTTTATGTATACTGCTCAAAATTTATACCTTTTTTTTAAATACGCAATCTTGCAAAACGCAGTCTTGAATATGAGCTCACGCTCGAAATATGTTGACTAATTGATGTTAAATATAATCGTGAAACATTAAGCCAAGAGTTTAATTTAATTTAATAAATACACAATCATTGTTTTTAATTCAACTATATCTAGCGATCCTTATAAGACTTCTCTCTTTATTTTTGTTAAACTGGTGGTAATTGTTTATTTATATTTGATTTTTTCCATAAAGATTCTTGTTACTATCAAGAAGTACATATATTATTTATTTCTTTATTTTATATACATAGTGTGGAATAGATTTTTCATTTGTGAATTCATTTATAAAAAGAGATTATAATATCGAGTAGAGAAGCAATAGATGCTATTGTTTTAATTCTCACCAGTTGGCGCCACTATCGCGTAAGGTCTAGAAGTACAGCTGTCAAATATTGTTATTGTTGTATCTTTTGTAGCTTATAAAATTTCTTTGAATGTGTGAGCTCATTTTTTACTGTTAAAGTACAGTTAAATTAAATGCCGAGAACGTCACAGTATTGTGCAGTCTCATTTTGTTTGTAAAAGAGGGATTCAAAAGTTTTGGAAAGACAAAACTCTCTTAAAAGCAGCGGTCAATTGCGATTCGTATTGACAATTATATCCCTTCAAAATATGCGTGTGTTTGTAAAAACATTTCAATGCTAACGATTATACGTTACCTTAAGATTTAACTACAACAAATCGTAAATAATAAACCTTTTTATCAGCAAAGAATTTTCAGTCATGCCTCAAAGACTTACTTTGGCTGTGATAACTTAACTGAGCAAGTTTTTCTGTGGTATCCTGCAATCTTTTTATGTTTATTAGCGACTACTATCTGAAACGAAAGCATAGTCAATTTTCCTGATATATTGAATGTGAAGAAAGAATGGATCTCGACCAGACTCTGCAACCTTCATATACGTATAGAAGAAAATAATGTGCAGAATACTTTGTAAGTAAATAATAGTCCGTTCTTACAATTTTCAATCTTTGCTAACTAGCATTATTAGTCTCATTATTGTGCTCATAATAATAGTACTTCCAGTGTATTTCGTTTTGTGATCTAACTGACATATCTACATTTTTTTTTCTTTCAGAAAATGTTATTAAAGAAACCATACATTAACACATCTAATCAATAAACGTCTCAATAAAGCTGCATCAATACAATACTCATTCACTTGGAGTAGAGTGAAAAACTTTACTATAAATATGTTGAGAATTGAAAATCTGAAAAATAAGCCTGATCAAGTAGAATTTCGCACTGGATTTAAAAATTACAAGAATTTTCTGTTTGTTTTTAAACTTTTCAGGGATGAGGTAAACAGTCTGAAATACTACATCATTGTAGTTAGTTAGAGGAAAATATGCTTTGTATTGTATTATTTTTAATTTTAATGAAGGAAATATCACATCACTTTTTCGACAAATTGATGAATATCATATTAACTATAAACAGGACTGAAAATTCAATTGAGAGAATGAAAAACTTGAGTGAGAGTAAAATACTGAAAATTTTTCAATTTCGATGGCAGACATATCATATCAACTTTTCGATATAATTAATGAATACCTATCGTATTAACTATAAAAAAGGACTGAACACTCTGAAAAGACTGAAAATTTTAGAAATACCTCAATTTTCAATTCACGTTAAGAGTTAATTCACGTTAACTCTTCGATATAATTAATGATTATCATATTAATTACAAAAATGACTGAAAAGTCAGTTCAAAGAATGAAAAATTTACATTAAATGGAGTGAAACACTAAAATTTCAAATTCTGAAATTGAATGACAGATATATCACATTAATTATTCGGCATGATTATTGAGTATTATATTTTTTATTGAGTATTATATTATTTGAAGGAATGGAATATTAATGGAGAGAATGAAAATCTTACCTAAATGAAAGATTAAGACTGAAAACTTATGTAGACATCAATTTAGAAAATAATTCAGTAAATAGTATTATACATTTCACATTAACTGTTCGACATAATTAATAAATGTTATTTTAACTAAGAGAAAAAAAAGAAATATTAATTGACACAACAACTGCACAACACGAACATTATTTTCTCTGAATAAATTTGGCTCGATTGATAATATAAAAGGATCATAATACAATATTTACAGCAAGTCAAAATATATTATTTTAAAAGAACTATTAACTAATTAGAAAACAATATAATTTTTTCTGCTTATATACAAATATTTCACAAAACTTAAACGAAAATTAGGTATGAATAATATTTATAAAAGGCTCTAATATTCATAAAACAATATGACAAAATAACAGGAATAGTCAATAAAATTAATCAACTACAACAAATGGCAACATTTTAAAAGTATTTTCGTTGTAAGATTGTGCATAACTGCAATCGTACCATTCAGAAAAACCGGCTAACTGACGATTTCCACCTGAATTTTCCGTCGTTATTTTCATCATGTACTCTGTATATCTTGGCACGACATTTTCAAACAGATTATGTTTGTCGTTTCACTACCGCCTCATTGGCCGCAAAGGTTTCGTTGCCATTTATTTTGGGTAGAGGTTCACATCCTAAACGATGCACGAAAGATTCATCCAGATAATTCCTTCGATGTTTATTTTCGTAGAATTTTTTCGCGGGGCAATTCAAGTCGATTTAAAACTCAAACGTCTTTGAGTTCATGCATTGTTGTAGTGAGCATCTACATTTAGGTTCCTCGTTGTTATCATCTGAAACAGAATAGTCAAATAGGAGGAAGTTGTGCCAGGATTTCTTCTACAGTCATATCAGCGATTCTTTTTGAGAGCTTCCTCCATCGACTTCTCTTTCAGCTCAACGTTTTTTGTATTCATAGGTTTTTCGCCTTTTTCTCGTACTTCTGAATTTTTTATTATTTATTACAAAACCAGTTGTGATGTTTTTTGTATTTTCTTCCTCAAAACACAGATTTTTGATGGAATTTTCGATTCCGTGTTCAGCCTTCGACTTTGTTGATAAGCTCTTGTTTATCTGACATATTTTTTTCTTTAATTTTTCAGCTTCGTCGTTGAGTTCATCTCTCCGTTTATAAATTGCGGGAAGGAAATTATGATTTCGCCTTTTTATGTTTTTTTCAAAGATAGTCAATTTGAGACCATCTTCAGATAAGTCAAGCTTCGAATTAAAAGACTTTACTGCAACCGGTTCATTCACGGGAAGAGGAACTTGACAATTCTACTTATGATCCACAATATTTAAAACCACACTTTCCTTCCATGATTAAGTTTAAGTTTTTTTTTAAGATTTCGTTCTTTGTTCTTTTTCTCATTTCATTGATGTGTTTTGCTAATTTGGTAGTGCTCAAAAATTCTTTGGTAATTTCTAATCTTTCTAGAAGAGTTATACAATGAATAACTGTACATATCTTTTATGTTATGATCCTTGTCCAAAGCGCCTAACAATCTTCGACTTAAATCCATTATGTTACTCTGCAATTAATGTCGGTTTTCAATGAAAAATAAGGAATATATTTGTTAAAGACAATTCACTTACCATTTTTCAACATGTTGATGAGTGATAAATGGGAGAGAAAAACTAAAAATTTCAATTAATCCTGAAATTAAATGACAGACATATCATTAACTCTTCACCATTATTATTGAATATTATATTTTTTATGAAAAGGAATGTAAAATTAACTGAGAGAATGAAAAACTTACCTAAAAAAGATAAATACTGTGAATTTTTGTAGACATCAATTTAGAAAACAATTCAGTAAATAGTATTAGACATATCACATTAACTCTTCGACATAATTAATGAATGTTATATTAACTATGAAGAAAAACCGAAAAATTAATTGTCACAATGAAAAATTTATAAATAGGTACGTGAAAATTAATCTCTAAATGAACATGTATTTTTAGATTTCTTAGTAATTCTTGTAAACTTTTGAAACACTTCTAATGAAAAATCCAATTACACTGCACAACAAAAAAAAAGTTGAACATTTCCTTCACTTCATGAGTTAATTTGTAGTAATGTTAGTTCAAAGAAGAACGAATAAAATAAAAAATATTTATTAGCTCTACATGTTTTGATATGTAAATGAAGAGAATTATTGTTTCTAATAAATAAGTAAATATGAATTACATATGCTAACAACATTTAAAGTGTGATTCTTAAAAAAAAACACTTGACAGGTGTTTGGATCTACAAAGAATCAAATGATTTCTTTGATCGCGATCTTTTAGCTTTCCTCTTTTAAGTGTCTCCTCTGGAGTATCTCTACATTTACACCAGCAGTAATCTGCAAACATTGCTTTATTCCAGCGGCCCTGATATTTTCGTTCCATCACAAAATATCTTGATGGAAGCGTCCTCTTTACTCCTCTTAAAACATTGACTCCTCTTAAAACAGTGACATTCTATTATTAATCATATTTAATCACACTATTATAAATATTCAACATATTAATAACTAAATACTCTAATCTTGAGTTAAAAGTCAGCTCTGACATTAGTAATTTTGTTTGTTGCCATTTTATCGACTTCACGCTACACCAGCGCCTCTAGCGGCGGAATCATACGTGGTAGCTCCCATTGCTATCGGTTATTCTGACTAAAACTCGATTACCACTCGACAAATTTCAGTTCTGAAATTATCCAGATTGAGAGATGTGTTCTTTGCATCACCGTGAAGATTTGTTGAGCGAAGAATTATAACGTAAACTAAAAAGTTATCGCCATAAAAAACATTTTTATAGCATCCATTAATAGGAGCTCTATGGGGTCTACTTATACGAGGGTTATATCGATTACTTCATCAGATCTAATTCATCATATTTTTTTATTATATATATATATATATATATATATATATATATATATATATATATATATATATATATAAGGAAATGAAAATATGTATGAGTATATACACAAATATATATGAATGCATATTTGTGCGCACACATACATATAGGTTTAATATAGTATATAGGTTTTATATAGGTCTTATAGGCACACACATAAATATTTGCAATATTTAAGAATATGATATTTAACTCAAATATTTTAATATTTCAGGATATTTAAGAAAATGAGAATGAGAACAGAATGAATGTAGAACATTCATTCCGAAAATTCAAATTAATCAAAAGAATGAAATAAAACAATATAAATTTTTCTACTTATATATAAATATATCCGAAATAAAAAAAATTTATTAACAAAAATCGAATAAATTATATTTATAACAGACAAAGCATGTGAATTTATTAAACATAAATATTTAGTATATTTTAATTCTACAGAACAATATGGGAAAAAGACTAAAAATATTCGAATTCTCCTAAAAAAAATTAGGTATAAATAATATTATAAAAGGCTCTAATAGGTACTTATAAAACAATATATCATAATAAGAGGAATAGTCTATTAATCAATTACAACGAATGGCAACATTTTTAAAGTATTTTCATTGTACGATTGTGCATAACTGCAATCGTACCATTCAGCAAAACCGGTTAACTGACGATTTCCACCTGAATTTTCCGTCGTTATGTTCATCATGCACTCTGTATATCTTGGCACGACATTTTCAAACAGATTATGTTTGTCTAGTTTCACTACCGCCCCATTGGCCACGAAGGTTTCGTTGCCATTTATTTTCGGTAGAGGTTCACATCCTAAACGATGCACGAAAGATTCATCGAGATAATTTCTTCGATGTTTATCTTCGTAGAATGCTTTCGCGGGACAGTTCACGTCGATTGCAAACTCAAATGTATTTAAGTTCGCGCATTTTTGTAGAGTGCATGTACATTTAGGTTCCTCGTCGTTATCATCTGAAACAGAATAGTCGATAGGAGGAAGTTGTGCCAGGATTTCTTCTACAGTCATATCGGCTATTCCCTTCTTCAGATCTTCATCCAACGACTTCACTTTCACAGGTTTTGTGTCCCTTTTCTCCTCATTTATAATTTTTTTATTATTCATAACAAAACCAGTTGTGATGTTTTCTGTTTTTTCTTCCTCAACACACAGTTTTGTGACGGAGTTTTCGATCCCGTGTCCAGCCTTCGACTTTGTAGATAAGCTCTTGTTTATCTGACATATTTTTTTCTTTAATTTTTCGGCTTTATCGTTGAGTTCATCTCTTCGTTTATAAATTGCGGGGAGGAAATTTTGTCTTTTAATGTTTTTTCAAAGATTAATTTGGGACCAACTTCAGACAAGTCAAGCTTTGAATTAAAAGATCTTTCTACTACCGGTACATTGCCGGGAAGAGGAACTTGACAAGTCTGCTTATGATCCACAATATTTGAAACCACTTTTTCCCTCCATGATTTTAGGAGACTTTTAGCTCTTTTTGCTAAGCTTTCCTTCTTTGTTCTTTTTCTCATTTCATTTATATGTTTTGCTAATTTGGTAGTGCTCAAAAATTCTTTGGTAATTTCTAATCTTTCTAGAAGAGCTATACAATTAATAATTGTACTCATATCTTTTATGTTATGGTCCTTGTCCAAAGCGCCTAACAATCTTCGACTTAAATCCATTATGTTACTCTGCAATTAATGTCAGTTTTCAATGAAAAATAAGGAATATTTGTTAAAGGCAATTCACTTACCATTTTTCAATAATCCAGTAAATATTCTCACTTTTTAAAATTAAAAATTTTCAACACTGACTTTGACTAACCCTTGTATAACTTGTACAATGTATATATAAAGGCGAGTCTAATATCGATGTGCACACTTTTAATAACTAATTGATACTGACTGTATTTGAAATATACAATAGAATGGAGAATACCTAGATTTTGAACATAGAAACGAAAGAAGAAGATTACTAAGTGGCCAGTGAGAATTGAATAGTGACTGTCTGACTCTTCTGTGATTAAAAACGATGTTCTTAATATTTACAATTGAATTATCATTTTGTTACTCAGTAATTTCACGATACCAATTTTATTGATTATTACGGTTATTACGGTTTTCCCTTACGGATCCTACTTATATTAATTTCTTTTCGATTCTTAGGTAGGATTGAAATAAATTGAGAATTCGTCCTCGTTATGTTTCATTTTACACCATTGTGCACCATTCTACAGAGTGCGAGGTAGTTTATACTTGAAATCTCTTTGATGTGTTTCAGGGCAATTCTAATTGATATCGAACTATTCATTCTATTTTGAATGAGTTAATAATTGTACTCTTTAAAGTCCAAGCTCATAGCTCCATTATGTTAGTCAGTTTGAATTAAAAAATAAAAACATATTCACGAAAACACGGTACTTTGAATAAAACATAATCGGTGGTGTGAAAGGAATTTGAACTGAATATTTCTAAGTGCAACATAATGTCTTTTTCTCGTGAAAAAAAGTATAGTTCACTTCGATTACAATGTGAATAGTAATAAAATCAATAGATGTACCGAATTTGGAGATTTAAGAGTAACTTTCGATCCTTGTAACTTTCGAAACAATATCATTAATGTGATGCAAAATTAAGTGATATTGTTAATTAATGATATTGTTTCAAGTGGTTACGGAACATTAAGTCTTGTAATAGAAATTCTGAATGACTCACTCAATCCTGATGAACTATGCTCCTATACAATCTCTTAATACGTTCAAAACAAGAATATGCTAGTGTCGTTTGGAATCTAGGATACGTGTGTTATATAAGGAATCTTGAATCCGTGCAAAGACGATTTTTGAAATATTTATTGTTTTGCTCCGACGGTGTGTATCCAGAACGAGGTATAAATCATGAGTAACTTACTACAAGATATAATGTTCCATCACTTGAAACACATATTTGAGAATAATGTTCCTATACAATCTGATAAGATTTTTGAAGTGAAAACTTCTTTAGCGGCGCTGTGTATTTTTTTTTTTTTTGAGTAGGTAAAAATTTCTAGACTCGCGTCAGGACACGTGACCTGATCGAGAATTCGTAAGACGGTTGAAGAGGGCAGCCGGCGCAAGGCGCTTGCGTGAATGTTCCTGTGTATTTTTCATTCAATTGTCAAAGTTTACGTGCGCATGTAAATGATCTAGCAATTAACGCTCTTGTTAAAAAGATGAATGTGTTAATTTTATCAGAAACTCATATGGATAACGATGAAATAATTGACATTCCGAATTTCAACTTTGTTGCGAGTTTCAGAAGAAATAATCGTCCAGCGGGAGGAGTAGCTATTTATCAAAATATGAACACAGTTCATTATTGTACAAATTATATGGATGTGCATGTGAAATACAACAGCTAAGTTTAATGCTACTGTTTCAGATATCGGTAATATTTGTATAAGTTGTTGCCACTCTGGTGATAATCAGTTTATTATTATGGGTGCCGTTTACATCTCTCCAGATAAGTCATTGCGTGCTATACGAGACTTCTTGTACGAAAATTTATTCATTTATTCTCATGACGCATCTGCATTGCTTCAAAAAAAAAATTGGAAAAAGCTTTGATGAATTGCCAATCTTACTTCAGCTGTCATAAACCTATCGTATCAGTTTTAGAGATTAGCGATGATGGTTCTGGTAAAGATGATGATGAAAAAGTCGTTGAAATTATGGATGGAAGTTGATTTTCCTAAGAAATAAACTTTTTTATGTAAAATAATTGTAATAGTTCTGAAGTGTTAAATTTTTAATGTAATATGAATTGTCATGTTTGTGTACTTGTGTTTGTGTATTCCACCACATAAATAATAATACTTTTATACTGATAATGAAAGCAATTCCTACAAAATTATTCTCTAACCATTCAAAAATATCAAAAATGCACAACATTAATAGTCAAGTTTTCACTTCTGCCGGCACTTCCGGAGTGCAACCCGTCGTTTTTTTGTTGATTGTTCTTTTTTCTTTCCCTCATAAATTCCCGTGTTCCGAGAATAATGTGTAGAAATATGAACATTTTTTGTCCACTTCTGGCTCGTAATAATGTTCTGGCTTTTTCACCACTTCATAAAATTTGTGGCAACTTTGAGCCTTTTAATGATGTCATCGACATATTTGCATGCGTGCCTGGTGATATCAGACGAGCTCTCGCCTGACTGTTTTTGAGTTATAAATTTTTTAGATATTAGTTTGTCCTGTATCTTGTGAGTTTTAATGTCAGCTTGTCCACAGAGTTATCGTTTATGTGTATTGTTTGTACATTATTGTTATTATTTTTAGTTTTATTTTATATAAGTTGTAAACTATATTGTATCTTTCCCACTCAGTAATTGGCCCAAGCCGTTGAGTGGTGTATTTGCAAATAAATAAATGAACATAAATCATCATACATTAAATCTACAGTCCATTAATACCAACACAACATATTCGTCTTTCAGGATAGATATACAGAAAGTCTGAGCGAAGAAAGACATGGTGAAATATAAAAGCACGTCATTATAATTAATGTTAATTATTAAGTAGCACATCATTGTTCATAATCACGCTGACTAAAAGTCAATAATCAAAAAGCGATAATTTTTCCCAAAGATTTATTTACAACTCAAGCTATCTGTTTGCATTTAATCATTTTATTCAGTTATTTTCAAACGTCAAAATGAATACGGATACACTCCAAATCACATTACTCGACATACATGTTGATTTAATGTGGAATCACAGGTCTTCAAGCAATTTTTACCTATAGATGCAATTCAATTAAAAGACGAACTTATTGAATATAACTTAAATTCAAACACTTGAACTTATGATTTATACTTTATTGACTACATAGCATGACGCGTTTCGTCGTTACAAACGACTTCTTCAGATGCTTACAGAATAATAATACATATTATTCTGTAATCGTAATAATCGGTAATAACATACCGATCAGAATATTAAATATCAAACGGCACAGTTAATCAAGAATCAGTCGAACAAGAATAAGAAGTTGTCAAACGTTGAGACTAAATTAATAAAATCAATCAGAATGAAATCTCAGGATAATGAAATTATTTTCACGAAAGCGGATAAAGGAAATACAGTTATTGCTATAAATATAACATTATTATTCTGTAAGCATCTGAAGAAGTCGTTTGTAACGACGAAACGCGTCATGCTATGTAGTCAATAAAATGTAAATCATAAGTTCAAGTGTTTGAATTTAAGTCATATTCAATTATAATGGATTTACATCAAGTAAACGCCAACACTATTAAATATGACGAACTTATTGATATTAGGTTATCATTTGATAATACTTTCCGTCGGATATAGTATAATATTAAAGATCTCGATTACAGTGAGTTTCAACAAGAGTAGGTAAGTAAGTAAGTTTATTGGGACAATACATCATGAATAAATGTTTTCCCACAGATCTTAATAAAAAATACAATTATTAAAAATTTAAATATTGAGGAAAAGCCTTTGAGTTTGAACAACAAAACTAGGGATACGAAATCGAAAATCTTTATTACCAGTTCGTTAGATGCTAAGAGAAAAATTGATAGTTTAATTGAACGAACATCTAAAAATGAGCCAAATTCAAATTATAAAGATATGCAAATACCAAATTATCAAATAATCAAAATTTTCAGGTAATAATTATTCAAACTCGTTTTTGCTGTATTAATCTTTCAAATTGCTGCTTCATAACAATATAAAGTTCAAGAATTTACATTCACTTCTTCCAGACACTAATAAAAATATAATCCAAAATACCAAAGTTTCAGCAGGCATTTAAGAAGTAACAATGGATATTTGTAAAAGATACAACAGAAGGGTCGATTCTTGAAAATCGGTTTTAGAAAACAAATATAGATCCGTTTCAAGAAAGCAGGTACCCAAACCTAATGAGACCTCGCCTCATTAGTCGAAAGTACAGAAAACCCATGTATCTTTTGCGAAAGAAATCATGACTTATATATTTGTACAGCATTTTTCAATTTAAAGTATTCAGATATTAGTCCAGGCAATCACGAAACTGAATGTTTATTGGGAGGTATCTAAAGATTAAAATTTGGGCATGCTTAGAATCTTCATAAAAACAGATTAAGAAGAAAAGGCATTAAATAACGAAACATCAGGTAGTGTTATTTTATCAAATTTTGAAAATCATTTGCAAGGTACAAACAATTAAAAGAGAAATAGTTTATTTATTTAACATACACTGTTTTAAAGGACAGGTCCTAATTACAAAACAGGAAAGACAACAGACACAAAAACAAAATTGGAAGTACAAAGTTCCAAAAGTTTCAGTTTTGTACTTTCAAATTTAAAAGTTCAATTTTAGAAGAAGGAGTTTGTGATATGGAATCACAACTGACAAAATGAACTACAATTATAGGAATAAAAAAAACTTAAATATTGTTTAAACTTATACATACATATACACATAAACACACACATACATAAACATTAACATGTTATCACATATACACAAAGACAAGTATATTCATATGCGTGAATATGAATCCTGTTCGTGAATACACATAAAGGATTGTTCTAGCAGAGATTATGTACATCAAGGAAACTTGCCTTAATATCAGTAACTTAACTGTTGAAAATATCCACCTTGGCTGCCAAAATATTACACTGTTGACATATTATTGTGTGCAATGGAGATAATTTTAGAACATTAGTTCTAACTGCTGGAAGATAGAACGTGAATTCCTTTCTGGAAGAAACTCTTGAAATAATGAAGTTAAGCTTATGCAATAATTCATGCGATTTCACTTTATTGTTAACTAGCTGACCCGGCCAACGTTGTTTTGCCATATAAATTATTATAATTATATATATATATATATATATATATATATATATATATATATATATATATATATATATAAGTACTTATTATATAAGACTTATATAATATATATAAGTCGCTTTCTCTGTAAATCTGTAATATCTTCGAAAATATTCATTTAAATCATATGCTGTTAAGGGCCATATAAACACAACCCCGCCAAAAATCTATATAAAATCTAAAATGTATTTAAGGTATTTAATTGGATAAGGATTAATGTTGTATTGGTTAAATTCGTAATGTTAAATTCGCTTCGAAAATTAGCCATTATTTGTAAAAAGTAAATGAGAAAAAAATTTTATTGTGGTATATCCATAAGAGATAGGCATATACCATAGCGGAGTTCTCTGTAGACCTTTTCAATGTGTATAATACTTAGTACATTATTTTGATCAATCTCGTAGGGTTCAGCCTTCGTTTGCAATGTTAGCGAAAAAATGTAATTATTTACGACATCACATTAGAAACCTCAAAAATAACATTATTTGTCCACTATTTCATGGATGCTCTTATACATATAAACCTTCCTCTTCAATCACTGTATCTACTAAAGAACACCACATCAAAATCCTTTGCGTAGTTTTAAAGATTTAAGCATACATGGGGATATAGGGACAGAGAAAGCAACTTTGTTTTATACTATGTAGTGAAGTATTGCTATTCCTCGCTGGAGAGCTCCGATATAATAAACGCGTCCGTTCGCTGCTAAATTCAAAGTGCTACAGGGAAAACCGCGGCCTCAGACGCGCTATTTATAGGCACGCACGCTTTTGCCGCACCGGGCGGCCGGCCGGTACCGCCGCAAACGCTACGCCCCGCAATTTTTAAATCTGTAATATCTTCGAAAATATTCACTTAAATCATACGGTGTAAAGGGCCATATATATCTATATTAAATGAACAATGTATTCAAGGTATTTAATTGGTTAAGGATTAATGCTGTATGGGTTAAAATCGCTTCGAAAATTAGCCATTATTTGTCGCAAAAAGTAAATGACAAAAACAAGTTATTGTGGGTTATCCATAAGAGATAGACATATACCATCACGGACTTTTCTGTAGACCTTTTCAATGTGTACAATACTTAGTACATTATTTTGATAAAACTCGTAGGGTTCAGCCTGCGTTTACAATGTAAGCGGAAAAAATGTAATTATTTACGACATCACATTAGAAACCTCAAAAATAACAGTACTTCTCCACTATTTAGTGGATGTTATTATACATATAAACCTTCCTCTTGAATCACTCTATCTATTAAAAAAACCGCATCAAAATCCGTTGCGTAGTTTCAAAGATTAAAGCGTACAAAGGTACAAAGGGACAGAAAAAGCGACTTTGCTTTATACTATGTAGTGATTATTTTCTGCAAGAAGTTTATTGCATGGCATTTCCTTCTCATTCACACGATTTTAAGCCTATTGGCTGTTCGGAAACGGCGTTAAACTGTATATACACTGAAGTGAAAAAATTTTTATTTTGGACTGACTTAGAAATATGGATTTAGAGGCGTTGCACTGTGCATGATTCAGAGTTATCTACCCTTTTTGAGCCCTTCATAAACTGTTAATAATAACGTGCATTAAACAATGGATATCTTGAGGGGATGGCGATCTGAGATCGATTAATCGAAATATCGATTTTTCGAGCCAAAAAAATCTATTTTTTAAATCGATATGAAGTACTGGATCGATACATCACCCATTAAAATCGACATTCGATTTCTTTTGTTTTGGTATAAACCATACAATTAGTTCATAGTTCATGGTCTGTATTACAAGAGTGCTGCCGGTTAATAACTTAAAAACTCGCGAAATGGCTGTGTGTTTAGTCTCCTTCGCCTCACTTCTCTTCAATAAAAAAACTCAAGGCTTAAGTGAAGAATTTATATCGATAGTTTACTGGCAAGATAGCTTTTTCGAAAGCCGGAAAGTTTCCAGCAGTCGAAAAAAGCTATCTTGCGATGTTTCCGGCTGACATAAAGTGATGAGCGGAACCGCTTGGATCCCAGTAGACTTGACAAACTGTTGTTCTTTTTAAAAAGATTAGATATTAACCAATGAAACTATAATCAAAATTATCTATTTGCTTTGTAACTAATACATTTTGAAAATAATGTCTTGTTTTGTACCTGATATAATATTTTGATATGGTGATAAAAATAATTGTTATTATCGGATTCCTGATTTTACTGATTATAAGATCTTTAATTATAAAATTTGACTTGTTTTTAATAAAATTGATTTATACTTACATTGTAAAGCAAATTTGAAAAAAGATCGATTTTTTGGAAATCGATCTTTTAGACCTCTATTTTTTTGTGGATCGATTCATCAGATCACGATTCGAATCGATTTAAAAATCGATTTTTTCGGAAACAATCGCCATCCCTAATATCTTGCTTGCGGAGTAATCTTGCATCTCTCTTCGTACTCAAATAATTACCTACTTATTTGATGGCTATGCGCAAGACGACGCTATAAGAACAACTCGTTATGATGTGCACCTGATACGAAGATTGATACCATTAAAAGAATTTATCTTATCGTTTGTGATTCTTGAATTTAAAAATTGTGTCCGTTGAGAGACAAAAATGGGTTTTGGTAAGTTATTTCTTCATATGAAAAAAGATAATTCAATGGCCTTTCGCATCTATTTATTTCATTATTATATTATGCTGCTTTGAGTCTTTTAATCATTTCTTTGTGGACCTGTTAAATTTTTTTTATATAATTCAACGCCATTGCCATTTTGTATAACTTCTTATCTGTTCATTCTAATTTTCAAATTAATCATAATGCTTATTCTGCCCCACTTGCTTAATGGTAGTTTTGATTGCATTTTAAAATTTAGAATATTTTCTTCAAGATTATTTGACCACATACATTCTTTTGTTAGCATATGTTTCATCTTAACACATTGCGAATTAGGGAAAAAATTTTTGTTTTGAAGTTACCTTAGTAGAGTTATTGATTTTTGTATTTTCATAGTAATTTATTGTGTTTTAACGAACAATTTGTAAATTCTGGCAATGAGGCGTTGGCACATATTTGACCTTGAACTCCTTCATTGATGTAGATCCTGTTCTATAGGTCCCCACTACTTAATAACGGATTTTTGGATCACTACCTACTGCCGGATTTTTCTTCACCACCCACTATCGGATTTTTGCTAAGCACTACGTATTACCTGATTTGTAGAAAAAAAAATACAGACCAAAGAACATTGAGCTCATCCACAAGGCCCCCAAATTCAAGGACAACGCTAAATCGCTGCAGTAGAATCCACCTCAAGTCTACTGATATCAGACGAATAATCCAAGATATTAGTTTATAGTCTCGATAGAATTTTCCATGTTAATTTTGCTTCTTCGAGATTATCTGCACATTATTCCTGTTTAGTCTCATGGCGGCCAACTAACAACTCATATTTTACATTATTAAACAAACCTTGATTCTACAACTTTTCTAAGACCTTTTTAAGAGCTGGTCGATGTTTAAGTAAACTTGCATTATTATCTCTCCTGGGTAATCTGATCTGTGGAAAGGGGAACGGGACAATATATATAAATCTATATTATCTAATATATAGTCTGGTAGTTCATGAAGTTTCATGAAAAATTTTCAGTTTCTGAGTAAAATTTCAGATCGAACATTTATAAAATTGTCTGGTGTATTTAAACTTTTGAATTATCTCTCAAACTATGCAACCAAAATTATACTTTATATTTTATATTTTAATTACTCTACTTAAAAAATTATACTTTAAATTTATCTAAAACTATAAAATATTAAATTTCCGGTGATAAAGCAATAGAAAAATCGTCTCATGGTCGTGTCACTCAATAGATTATGACATGGTTGCGGGTCCATACCAATGTCGTATTATCTCTTCAACCATTCCTCCAGATTATGTACAATAAAGGGAACAGTCTCTTGTTTAAAACATTCAAATATCCATCGATTCACATATCTTACAAACTTTCGCGTTTATAATATTAGTGGGATTTTGTTTAGATACGCATGGTGAAGATTATTATAGATTTTGTAATGTTCTTTAATATAGTAACCCATTTTTTAGTTCCATCATTCATAATTTCCGCAGCACATGCGATGAAAAACATTTTATGGCAAGTTTTTTCATACCCTGGTTTACATATTTGTAGTTTCAGTGGAGATCTGTGCTTTTTTCTGATAAAATATAGTATATGTCAATCACAAAGAAGGTTGCCCTCTGTTGGTAAAAGAATTCCCACAATTGGTTTAGTAGATCCAGAGATTACCCCTTACAATCTCACAAATTTTAATTTAGTATTACTCTCGAATTCGAAATTAGCACATATCGTATATCGAAATTTCATTTGAAGAATCTATTTCTTGAAATTTTACGAAAATAACGAAATTGGAAATTTCGGAATATTTCAATTAAATACAATATTTTAATAGATAAAAGCATTCAATTAATTATTTTTTCGAAAATTAAATTGAAACTGTTTGTATTTAAAACATTCAATAAGAAATATTTCGGCACGGGTTGACAATATAAAAGGGTCAAATTACAATATTTACAGCGAGTTAAAATAGAAACATTCAAATAAGCTATTGAGTATTAGAAAACTCCATAATATGTTCTACGTATATACAAATATATTACAATACAATTTTCAAAAATCTAATAACTAACACAGAATAAATTATATTTATAACAGGCGAAGAATGTCAATATATTTAATATTGTATTAAATATAAATATTTATAATATATTTATTCTATAGTATAACAATACAGGAGAAATACTGAAAATTATGGAATTCTCCCAGAAAAAATTTAGGTATAGATAATATTTATAAAATGCTCTAGTATTCATAAAACAATATAATATAATAACAGGAATAGTCAATAAAATTAATCAATTATAACAAATGGCAACATTTTAAAAGTATCTCTTTGGTGCATACTTATTGTCATAATTGCAATCGTACCATTCCGCAAAAACGGATAAATTTCGATAACCACAGGAATTTTATGTCGTTATTTTCAACTTACTCTGTGTATATTTAGGCACTACATTTTCAAACAGATTACGTTTGTCAAGTTTCACTACCGCCTCATTGGCCACAGCAGTTTTGTTGCCATTTATTTTGGGCGAAGTTCACATCCTAAACGATGCACGAAATTTACATGCAGATAATTCCTTCGATGTTTATTTTCCTAGAATTCTTTCGCGGGGCAATCCAAGTCGATTGCAAACTCAAACTCCTATAACCTTTGAGTTCGTGAATTCTTGTAGTGAGCATGTACATTAAGGTTCCTCGTCGTTATCATCTAAAACAGAATAGTCGATAGGAGGAAGTTGTGCCAGGATTTCTTCCACATTCATATCGACGATTCCCTTTTTCAGATCTTCCTTCAACGGAAGAACCTTCTATTTCACAGGTTTTTCGTCCTTTTTCTCGTCACTTATGAATTTTTCAACAAAACCAGTTGTAATGTTTTTTGTTTTTTCTGCCTCAACACACAGTTTTTTGACGGAATTTTGGATCGCGTGTTCAGCCTTCGAATTTGTTCTTTTGAAACGAAGCTCTTGTTGATCAGACTTATTTTTTTTGTTAATTTTTTGGCTTTATCGTTGAGTTCATCTTTTATTTTATAAATTGCGGGAGGGAAATTATGATTTCGCCTTTGTATGTTCTTTTTTAAGATAGTTAATTTAGGAGCAACTTCAGAAAAGTCAAGCTTTGACATGGAAGGCTTTGCTACTACCGGTACATTGACGGGAAGAGGAACTTGACAATTCTGCTTATGATCCGTAATATTTAAAACCACACTTTCCATCCATAATTTTATGAGACTTTTAGTTCTTTTTGCTAAGCTTTGGTTCTTTGTTTTTCTCCTTATGTCATTGATGTGTTTTGCTAATCTGGTAGTGCCTCAGAAATTCTTTGTTGATTTCTAATTTTTCTAGGAGTGCAATTAACAACTGTACGCATATCTCTGATATTATGATCCTTGCCCAAAGCACTTGACAAACTGCGACTTAAATCCATGATGTTACTCTGCAATTAATTTCGGTTTTCAATGTAAAATAAGGTATATTTGTTAACGGCAATTCACCGGTCTATTGACTGAAAAAATTGGAAATTTCGTTAACTCTTGATTACTCTGCAATTAGTTTCGGTTTTTAATGAAAGAGAACGAATCTCTCATCGGTTAAGTTGAGTTAAATCGTTTTTCAAAATCACGATTATAAACTGATAGATAGAAATAGGGATAGAAACTCAAATATGTTTCAGTTTTTCTATTTTTGAAGTGCATTTACAACTTTGGTCCTGGACATCATCATCGAGTACCTACTGACTAGACGATGGAAGGAAGTTGTGCCAGGATTTCCTCCACAGTAATAGCAGCAACTCTCTTTACACATTTTTCCCCTTCAAATTCACGTTTGTCTTAACGCTATTGGAAGCATCAGTTTTTTCGGCTTCACTCTGGATACTTCTGAATTTTTTGTAATTAATCACTAAACCAGATTTAATGGTTTTAAAATATTCAACATAAGTTGATCTTGTGTATTGTTTTTGACTATGAAAATAATGTTTGGTTTATTTCAGATATTTTTCCAGTTCTCTTATTGAGATCCAATTTCCGTTTAGAAATTGCGGGGAGTAAATAAGGGTGGTTTCTTCTTTGTACGTTCTCTTCAATAATGGTTAACGATGAAGTATTTTCTAAGATACATTTCGAAATTTCAAACATGTTGAATTCTGAAATTTTGTTTTTCGAATTCTTTATTTTGATAATGCGCAGTTTGTCTCACAATTCCATTTCTCTATTATTTTCTGTTACCGGTCTATTGACAGAAAAAAAATTGTAATTTTCCTTAGCTCAAGCACTATCTGTTATTTTGTTCTTTCTGTTCGAATTTGTTTCGAATTTGATTTCGAAATTGTGGAAGATTTTGAATTCCGAAATTTTATTTTTCGAATTCTTTCTTTCTTTTTATAATGCGCAGCTTGTCTCGCAATTCCATTTCACTATAATTCTGTTACCGGTTTATTGATAGAAAAAAAATTGTAATTTTCCTTAGATCCAGCACTATCTGTTACTTTATTCTTTGTGTTGGAATTTACAAATTCTTCATTAATCATATTTACAAATTTACTTTGCAAATTCATAATTTTCGTTAACTACATCTCTGTCTGTTACTTTGTTTTTTTCTGTTAATTTTTGTTTGAGTAACGTTTTCCAAAGAACAGCTCGCATTATGGAAGATGTTGAATTCCGACATTTTACAACTCACATTCATTGTTTTGCTTTTGATACCGTCAAGCGTATGTTGCTCTGCTGTCTTCCTATTTTTTCTTTCTTCTATTTCCGGTCTATTGCCGGAGAAGAAGATTGGTAATTTTCGTTAACTTCAGCGCTATTTGTTGCTTCATTCATGGACAGAAAGAGGAACTTAGTTATGATCGGAATTATTGGAAACAAACTTACACTCCTTGAGTTTATTAGCTTTCTACTCTCTTTAGTTGGTCCTTCTGTTCAATTCTTCCAGATTTATTGAGACGATAGTAGAGTATAACAAGTATAACTCATCTCCAGAGACAAAACATTTAAAATTACTTGTAGGTATTGTTTTCAGATAGACCGAAAGACACACTTAGTGAAAAATTTTTACTTATAAATGAATGAATTTAATTATAAATATAGTATAAATGTAAGGCATAAGTTTACTGGATACCTTCTACAGTTGTATTGTCGTTAATTAACATTCTAATGTATGAAGTTAATTGAACACCATCATATTTCGTTCGTGCTTTGACAAAGGCTTTCCTGGTTCTCGTTCAAGGTATCTTCAGGTCAATGGTAAATTCTTACTAGCTTTTTGTTTGGCAATTCGAAGCATGGCTGCATCAGTACTGTTGGTGGGAGTGGGAGGTTACAGAATGGGACTACCACCAGGTACAGTCAAACGGGATGAGGATCCAGCACGAACAGATTGTCTGCAATCTGTTGTGGCTATGCTGGCTGCAGCTCTAGAAGGCGCAACTATCCGGTTCAGGTTGAATTTGCTCTGAGAATGACGTTCTAGGGCCTTATACGTTTTGAGCAAACGTCTGCTAATGTAGTGCTTCCTAAAACTATATATGATGAAACTTCTTTTATGTTTGTTCTATGCGATAATGGCACCGACGAAACCTAAATTTTTTTTGCGGAGAAACTTTTTTCCGACTTCCAGTGGAAAAAAAGAATAGATAGATAGAAATAGAAATAGAAACTCAAATCTGTTCGAGTTTTTCCTTTTTTAAATGTCCATTTATACCTTGAGTCCTGGACATCATCATCGAGTACTGAATAGAAGATAGGAGGAAGTTGTACTAGGATTTCCTCCACATTAATAGCGCCGACACCCTTTTCCGATTTTTCCCCTTCAAATTCGCGTTTGTCTCAACGCTATTTGAAACAACAGTTTTTTCGTCTTCACTCTGGATACTTCTCAATTTTTGTGATTAATCAGTAATCCAGATTCAATGATTTTGAATTATTCAACACAAGTTGATCTTATGTGTTGTTTTTGACTATAAAGATAATGTTTGGTTTATTTCAGATATTGATTTTCCAGTTCTCTTATTTTTCCTATTTCCGTTTATAAATTGCAGGGAGTAAATGAGGGTTTTTTCTTCTTTGTACTTTCTCTTCAAGGAAGGTCATCAACATCAACAAAACTTTCAGAAATACATTTCGATGGTTCGAATATGTTGAATTCTGACATCTAATAGTTGATGTTCGTTGTCTTGTTAATTATAACGTCCGGTTTGACTTGCTCTGCTCTCTTTTTAATTTTTATATTCACGGTCTTTTGACAAGAGAAGAAAATTGTCAATTCTCCAGCGCTATCTGTTACTTTGTTTCTTCTGTTAATTTTTTTTGAGTAGCCGTTTCCAGAAAACAGCTCGAATTATGGAAGATGTTGAATTCTGGCATTTTACAACTGATATTCTTTGGTTTGTTTTTGATACCGTCACAGAGTATATTGCTCTGCTGTCTTCCTATTTTTTTCTTTCTTCTATCTCCGGTCTATTGGCGGAGAAGAAGATTGGCATTTTTCGTTAATCCAGCGCTATTTGTTGCTTCATTCGGACTGTTAATTTTTGTTTGAGTAACGTTTTCCGAAAGACAGCTCGAAATGTGGAACAGGGTGAATTTCGAAATTTTATCTGTAATCTTCCTTCTCTGTTTATTGTTATTGTGGATCATATCTTCTGCAGATCTGTCTGTAATTATTCTTATTTCCGATAAGTCGACAGAAAGAGGTACTCGGTTGTGATCAGAATTATTGTAAACAAACTTACACTTTTGAGTTTATTAGCTTTCTACTTTCTTTGCAGACCCCACGTGTACCGTTTTTTTCCCAATATGTTGATATGTTTTACCAGTCTGGTAGTCCCTAATAAGTCTGTGGTGATTTTTATTCTTTCCAGAATAATTATAATATTACCAACTCTAGGTATATCGATGACATAATAATCGATATCCAATGCTACACTCCTTGAGTTTATTAGCTTTCTACTCTCTTTGCTGACCCCACGTTTACCTTTTTTTTCTCAATGTAATGATATGTTTTTCCAATCTGGTAGTCTCTATTAAGTTTTAGGTGATTTTTATTCTGTCTAGAATGATTATAACATCAACAACTCTAGGCATATCGATGACATTATAATTAGTATCCAATGCTCTTAAAAACCTTCGAGTCAAATCCATTATAACACTCTGCAATTCATTTAGGTTTTTGATGAGAAAGAACGAATACTACTGAGAATTAGGAATGTACAAAATTATGAAGGTGAATAGCTACGACAAAAATATTGTCCAAACCATCAGTTTCTCATTCCTTTCATGAATGAAAGGAAACGGAAACTGAAACTTTCATGATGAAATGTAGTAATATTACCATTAATCTCATGTGAGATATTCAATTTATTGAATTTAACATTAATAATTCCGAGCAACAAAAATTATAATCCCTTCTTATCATTCTGACACAATCATTCAAAATCATTTCATGATTTTATTAGATTTATAGCTTTTTTGCTGAGGTTCCCTTCATTTCCATTGCGTTATGTTTTCCTAATTTAGTTGTCTCTAACAAATTCTTTGGTATTTTTCTTTCTAGAATAGTTATAACATAAACAACTGTAGGTATATCGATGATATTTAAATCATCGTCCCTTGCTCTTGATAATCGGTTGAGTTAAATCTGTTTAATCACGATTATAAACTGATAAATAGAAATAGAGATAGAAACTCAAACCTATTTTAGTTTTTCGTTTTTTTAAAGTGCACACCTTGGATCCTGGAAATTATCATCGAGTACTGAATAGACGATAGGAGGAGGTTGTGCCAGGATTTTCTTCACAGTAATAGTGGCGATCCCCATTTTTTAGTTGGTCCTTCTGTTCACTTCCTTCAGATTTATTGAGATGATAGTTTATTGAGATGATAGTAGAGTATAACAAGTATAACTCATCTCCAGAGGAGTAACAGTGACAATTACTTTTATCGTTTTCAGATCGTCCGAAAGACACACTTAAAGAAAAAAATTTACTTATAAATGCATATAGTATACATGTTAGGCATAAGTTCACTGGTTACCTTCTACAGTGTAGGTATTGTCGTCTAATGTATGTACTTTGACAAAGGCTTTTCTCGTTATCGTTCAACGTCTCTTATGATCAATGGTAAATTCTTACTAGCTTTTTGTTTGGCAATTCGAAGCATGGCTGCATCAACACTGTTGGTGGAGGTGGGAGGTTTCAGAATGGGACTAGCATCAGCTACAGTCAAACGGGATGAGGATCTAGCATGAACAGATTGACTGCAATCTGTTGTGGCTATGCTGGCTGCAGCTATAGAAGCCGCATCTTCTATTCGGTCGAGACAGAAAATATTTCTTGACTCTTTCTTTGGTCATTTATTTTGACATCGTTCTTGAGCAAATTCCACTGTGTTAACCGTGAAGCTAATATTTCTGCTTTCAGTTGAGGTAGATTGAAATGTCATACTAAGTCATTAAACTCTTTTGAATTAATAAGATGTGGTTCAACTGAGGGTGAAGCGATCACGAATTCGCTGCGTCCGCTATCACTATATGTTTGTGATAGCAGTGGCTGCTCTTGTGCCTTCAGCTGTGGCCTAAAAGGCACTGGAAATTTTTCACTATGGGGGACTAGAGAAGATATTGATGGTAGATTTGGATACTGAATCTTTTTGGCATTTTTACCAGCGAGACGCTTACGTGGATCAACTAGACAGAAGTAGCAATCATTGATGTGATTAGTTGGTTCCCTCCATGTTCTTGGCACTGCAAACTTCATACTTTTGTTTTATCCTCGGTACTAGGCTGGAAAAAATTAAAATAATTAAATAAAGATATATTTAATGCATGTGTTAAAAATCTTTATATCGGTATATAATTTTTTTTCAAAATGAAATTTTCAAATTTATGTAATATATACATAAATTATGCATTATATATATTTATATATATATATATATATATATATATATATATATATATATATATATATATATATATATAATGTATTAATACTTTTATAGTGAAAATTGAGAATTGAAATAATATTTCAAAAGTTTTAACTCGACTGTCAAGTAACAACTTTTGTCTTCAGCTTATTTAAGGTTAGTGATTTCCGATTTGAAAACCTCAAGCATTTTTTAATATATGATTCGACTTTCCTTAAAACTTTTTATCCTGTTTCTCTTCCACCCATTGATATAGTTTATATTTATATAATATAATTTCAAAAATTTTTGTGATGTGGACTACAGAATCATACCAATATAAACAAATTTCTCTGTGGAAAATATTGACTATGTTTATGTTACATGTACATGAAATTAATTTGTTAAGAAAAAAACTTTATATACATGTTGAAAAGAAACGACATTGAATGTTTTTAATGTCGTTTCATGTCCCTTCCTAAATCACCATGTGAATATTAATTTCTCTGTTGTCTTCTCTCTCCATCACGATGAGACGCTAATACAGTGTTTACCAACGTGGTGCCCAGGCTTCTCAGGGGGCAATTTGATTGTTAAGGGGGGCAATTCGAAAATGGACTCGACTCGAGTTTAAATCGTTCCTATTTCTCAATTTTAACTTGTTCACCGTTTTCCGCGGGCATAAGAATTTTGGAAAGGCTAAGATGGGACATGGCACAAAAAACGTTGGGAAACACTGGGTTAATAGGTTGTATTTTCATCATAGATATGGAGCGCTGTATATTTCTATATCGCTCCGTAACCACAGATTACCAAATTCAAGAACATGATATTTTTCTTTACATATTCATATAGATACATATATTGTAATATTATAAATAACTCCTAACATACATATATATTGTTATATCATTTATTATGATATTTAATAATTATTGAGATATTTGTTCGTAACTTTTGATGTATGAGGTAATTCTGAATTACTCATAAATTTGATAAATATATTGTATTCAATTTTGAGTTTCTCTTTCCCAGAATGAGTTCTAATTAGATTCAATTAAAATAATATATCTGATAAATTCAAACATATATTTTTTTTTATTATTTTTTGAAGTAAAATATAATTCTAAGTAAAAATTGAAATATAATTGAACTCACCTCACACACAAGTTTCATACTTTTTGTGAGTGAACTATGTTTATTTATTTATTTATTTGTATTATTCACTTATTGTCAAATTTCCTTTTAAGTTGAAGTTATGTATTTCTAAATAAATATTATTATTATTATTATTATTATTATTATTATTGTAGGAATTCAATTCTCAAATCATTCTCGAAATTGAAAAATCTAAAAAAACTCTCATAACTATTTATTTCTTAAATCTAAATTCCTATCAAAACTAATTATAATTGAGGTGAATTGTTTTTGTCGAATTTATTGTTTCCAATTTGGTTTAATTGAATCTTGAGCTACCTCTCTTATTCCTTTTCTCACTTCCCAATTCCAATTTGTTTCTATTATCTTTTATTTTACAATATATGCCTGAGGGGTGTCCTAATCCCAATTGAGTTCAATTATTGCTACTTCAAAATTATTCGAAAATTAACTTGCGTCTTTGAACGAAGAATTATTCTTTCCACCTCCATCTTTAGATGTTCTTGTTTTTATCTGATTTGTTCCATCGTTATTTCTGATATAAAATTTTGAATTTCGTGTTAAGATGCACAAAAGACTAGATAACTTGTCATCTGTGACCCTTCATTGAATATCCCATTCTCAGCTCTGTATCATCTATGTGCTTTTTGTGATGGTTTTCTGTGATCGACCCAAAGTTTACAGATTAGTTTGAATCATAAATTTTTACAAATATTGTAAATATATTCAATGGACGATGAATCAACTCTGTGATAGTTCATATTTAAATGAGAGGTAATAAGAAATACTTGTCTAAAAATCACTGACTGAATAACTCTTTGTTTTAGAATTGTTCATTCAGTGATTTTTAGACAAGTATTTCTTATTACCTCTCATTTAAATATTGTGAATCTATATGAATTTAAACTAAAATAATATGAATTTTTACATAAATACAAAATTTGGTAATACATTAATATGAACTTGAAATGATATTTGTCTGAATTTTTGGTTCATTTATGCATTTTACAAATTGAGTTTGACATACTAGAAAATGTTTTTACAAGGGAATTATATGAATTATATTGAAATTGATAGATAAAATGGACAATAACATAACTATTTGATATTGAGAAAAACATTGGTTGATATTATATAATGAATAAATAAATAATATATAATATAAAAATATAAATATAAAATATAAAAAGTAGACCATATAAAATTCTGAAGAAATCTGAAATGGTTCGTGTAATTATGAGAAGCATTCATTCTTCCAAATAAACAAAACTGTATGTATACCTATTTAAACTTAATGACGAAAATGTTGTATGTAACTTGACTTATCGAAATGTTCAACTTCGGAACATCACCTTCAATTTCCATAAAGTTTAAAATGTAATTAGTGTTATGAAAATATGGAATAAAAGAAATATTGATTAATAGTATATATTGATCAATAGAATATTATATTATAGCAGAGAACATTATAGCAGAGCTGACTCAAGCATAATTTGAGAGATATAATACTGATCGGGCGAAGTAAGCGGTTTGGTAGGTAAAATTCAGCGTTGTCTACGGCCTGAAGCTAATGGCGAACTGTGCATGCGCAGGGAAGATACATCAAGTCACTCCTGAAAGTGATATAACCTCGGCCATTTAGTTCTGTTTATCGACACTATTCTTTATTCGAATTTGGTTGTAAGAAATACTGTGTAGTATACCGTTTACGTGTTTTATCACTGTATTATGGTTTTGTAAACTGTACGCATAATGAAGTGACACCCTTCAATTCAAAATATTATCGCAAAAAACAAAGAGTACATAAGTCTGTTGTAGGTGGCCAGGAAGTTATTGATAAATTTTGAAGTACCTACACCTAGAGACTTGGACTTTGTTGTGTACCTAATCTCTGTAAATATTTTTAACCTCAATAAGTCTTTATAATATAGAATTTTTTTGATCCATTTTTTTTGCCTTCACTTATTTACCTTGTTTCACTTTATACAAACAATATTTATAATATTCGTTTGCAGCCTACGATTACGAGATATTAATGATGAATCGATGACCTCACCGTGGGAATGTCACGCCATAGATGACACATATTATTTTTATGCCACTACTGGGTCCCAAAATTCATGACACAATCGAGTCATTCTGTGTTGTAGCCTTGAATTAGACGGTACTAATTGAATTGGATATAACATCAATATATAATTTATATTAAAATGTAAAAAGACGTATTTAATTAATTATATTCAGGACCTATTAAAATAACGTATAGAACAGGGTCGATAATTTTGAAAATGGTAAAAAGTGAAAAAAAAAATGATAGTAGGACGAAACCCGTTAAAAAAAGACGAGAATATAACACAAATGAAAGGAAAAATAATTTACGGGTGATCTGAGGTCGGGAAGTGGAAGGGGGTGAGTTTTTAAGAGTAAACAACGGTGTACCTCGATTTCCGGCAAAACTGCAAGTCCTATGGAAAAAAATTGAATGACAAAGTTAATAAAGGTAATAAAGAGACCTACAACTCTTGTAATCACACTTTTTTCACATAACCTCAAAATTTATGTGAAAAATTCAAATAATCAAGTTTTTGGTTTTAATTTTTTTCTTATGCAAAAAAAATTTTTTCAACACGAAATTTGGTAAAAATTTACCTTTCTATGTTCTATAAACACACATTTTTTTGATTTGAAATATTTGTTTTTTCAACTCATTTGGACTTAATATCCAAAAAATACCCTAATTTTCAATCGAAAATTCTCGCGTCAAAATATCAGCCTTTTAAAAAAAGTCGGGAAGTTTTTTGTTCATTGAAATCTCTTCTCTCTGATAATGTAACAGATATATACAGTACTATGATCAATGTGCTTGATCAAAATCCATTTAAATCCATTTTACATCCACATTGCCTACCGTACTGGAAATAACTTAGGAAAACATATCAAAAATAACAAATCTAAGGTCAACAAAAAAAAATCAGATGTATATAAAATTAACTGTGGTAGTTGTGATAAGTTTTATATTGGTAGAACGTTTAGAAGTTTTCAAATAAGAATTTCTGAACATAAACGTAGCTTTGATAATCAAAAGACAGATTCTCATTATGCAAATCATTTGATTAATGAAAATCATATATTGAATTCCGATTTTGAAATTTTGAATACCGCAAACAAGGGAATGAAGCTTAATTTGTTAGAATCACTTCAAATTAATAAATACAAATATTCTGGCAACCTTTTGAACAGCCAAATCGATCATACCTCAAGCCCCCTTCTCAATCCTTTCAAAATTACGTAGTTTACTATATAGTAGTTCAGCATGAATTGATCCCTTCTACCTGTTATCTACCTGTTTTCTCTGTATTTAAGTTTATATATTGTATGTATTCGAGAAATTGTCATTAGTCTGCACGTATCATTTGAAAAAGGTGGATCTCATCGAAACGTACGTCATGCAGTATTCTTTTTAATATATGTGTAAATCAGTTTAACAATTGTTTTATTACGTTTAGATTACACCTATACATCGCCAAATTTTCGGTAGAAATGTTTTTTCGAATCAGTTTTTGGTCGAGCGTGGCACCCATCTTGCACACAGTTTTTCCATGCTCAAATGGTTGTGCAAAATATTTCGCACACGTTCAGCTGACATCTCGCAGGTCTCAGCTATCTCATGCACTTTCAATCTGCAGTCATCCAATAGTATTTGATGGCTTTTCTCAATCATTTTTGAAGTTGTGGCCTTAACAAGCCGTCCTGAGCAGGCTCGTCCGAGGTGATCACACGACCCATTTTGAATTCAGAAACCCACTGCAATAGTTGAATATTATGGGAAGGGGTCTCCTAGTGTTGAATCCATCTCTTCTTTTATTTGGTTCAGTGTGAAAACTTTCAAATAAAAGTATTTGCTTTCAAAATTAAACTTTCAGATAAAAGCACAATTTTCGAATTTATCCATTTTCACGAAAACAACAGAAGCGTCTCGCGCATTGTGCGTTAAAACAAAAACTAACGTAGCGATTTTGCTGGAACTTCACATACAAGCTCAGTATGGATGGTACTTTAGGACGCCTTCCAAAAATAGACCTACTGGCGCTATCTCTTGGTCAGGCTGGAAGCTTTTCTCCCACCCTCGTATATTTAAGAATGTTTCTTGTTTAAATTTACGAACCCATCTACACGAAATTGATATGAACCCATATCCTTAACATCTCAAATTTTCAGATACCTTCAAAATCAGTGGTATTCGTGCGAAAACTGATCAGCATATTTTGACAGATATTGCTGATTTCTCATTGGATTAAAGTCATTCGTGAGGTCCATGATCATTTCTAAGCAAGCTTGATCACCTGATGATAATATTTATCATCCGGTTGCTAACGCACAGTATTCGCTTTAAAAAATGAAAAAGCGTTTTTATTCAAGTTCATAATGATAATTAATTTATTTCTGTTTATTTTATTTTTATTTATTCGATGATGAATTATGAATATGAATAGATGAATGATTTATTCATTAACCTTCACCTGAGGTTTGAGAGCTTTACGACAGAAGTTCTCAAAAAGTTTTCTTTTTAAAAATGAAGCCAAATTCACTTTTTTAAATATTGACATTCAATTAGATAATAGCATAAACTTTAAAAAAAAATATGCAAGTTCTAAAATTATATAGACAAATATGCCACGTCAAATATTTAGTATCAATAACATATACCTAATGACAAACAATATTTATTTGAAAACAATACATTAAACTTAACACACTTGACTTAAGTTTCACTGAATATATTAAAAACTCTATGTTTCGGGTGGTTAACCCATTAACAAGGGTATTCAACGTACACTCTTGATATTGGGTTAACCACCCGAAGCATGTGTAGATTTATAATATTCAGTGAATATTAAATTGAATTAAACTCTTGGCTTAATTTTTCACGATTATATTTAACAATATGAATTTTTCAACATGTTTGCAGTCTTGAAATGAGCTCGAAACATGTTGACAAATTCATATTGTTAAATATAATCGTGAAACATCAAGCCAAGAGTTTGATTTAATTTAATATTCAATTATGTTTCATCAAGAGTTAAGCGAGAATTCAATCTCAGTCATATTCAGTGAAACTTAAGTCAAGTGTGTTTATTTCAATTTATTGTTTTTAACCTAATGTTTCACTAAGAGATAAGCGAAACCTCCATATCATTAAACTTTATTTGAATAAATTCTCAATGAATAATTCTATTCTCGATCTTATTTCATTCATTCATCATCTCACGATCTGGTGTCATTAACCCCGATTCCCTTCATCTAATAATCATTATCGTTGCACCAACAATTTCGACGCAGCATCCATCTATCGAATTAACAACTTCCAAGACATCATAATGAACCTCTCCCTCGTTAACTTCGTACAGGCCCAAGTTGGATTGAGGAGGCGCAAAGGACAAACACCAATTTAAATTTATTTAAAAGGAAAATGCAAGCGACAGAGTATGTTGTTAATGTAATATTCATGCGGAATCTTCCCCTGGCATTTTCTCAAGACACAGCCGAGAGATCGACAATCTGGAAGTGAGAAACAGGAAAAGGGGTGCATTTGAATGCGCCCTCAGCATTACTTCCCTAGTAGAACGTGCCGATATGCTTCCTAGCTTCTATTATTGCCGGAAGATCGGAAACCATTGTTTCCCTATTCGGTATTCTTTTGTTCCATAATGTTCGGCTTTACTGGAATGAGTTGTTAATATACCTTTATACCTAAACTAAAGTTTGAGACGTGAGTACTTTGATATGTTTTTCCTACAAATTACTTGATGACTTAATTGATTCTGCTGCATGTATGAGCCTTATAAACTTCAATTGTTCTCCACATATAGTAAGAAATCATACAATAATGGTTGTTGGGCAGAGCAAAACAACTTAAATGTTGAATTCGCCCATCCTTAGATAATAATGTATTTATTTAGCAGAATTGCTACATCATATTACAAAATATAGTAATAACAAGTTAATTAAAAATTAAAATAATGAAAAGTAAAATACTGTGAATTAAGTAAAGTGCCAATATATGTAAATAACATAATATAGTAGAAAAACAAAAACGTGATTTGTACGATAGGTAGGAACAATCAGTTCCCAGTGGAAATAATCAATACACTAATTATAAAGAAAGAGAAACGCTTCATCAATAGACTTTTATATAGGCCACACTACATCAATAGTAATAATGACAGAAATGAATGAAGGTATTTGAGCATCCCTTATACACACGTTCCCTCTTCAGAAATCATTAAGTTCTTCAAAAATAATAATTTAAATAGGTATAGCATTTTCAAGTCACAGTAGATTGGATAGAATGATCTTTAATAACAAATTGTCCAGATCCGACTAATGAAGAAGTCTAGAATTTATAGATTGAAATGTGAAGAATCTAAGTGATCATATGTAGGCCAGACCGGAAGATGTTTTGAAACTAGGCTAAAAGAACACGTAAAAAACGCACAATCTGCTTTTCGGGAACATCTAGAGTCGACAGGACATAAGATCTCAAGTTGTTTTAAACCTAAGATACTTCATTACTGTGAAAAAGGGGTTAAAATGAACTACCTGGAAGCCATGGAAATAAATAAACTTCAAAAATCCGATAAGTACGATCTTCTTAATGACCAGTTAGACCTAAACCATTCCCCGCTGTTAAATCTCTGATAATTTGGAAACCCCCACCTCTATGACGTAATTCAAGGTGGTCCGAACAGGTTTGCGAAAATATTTATAGGTTGTCTTTGTAATATGTATTCATTCTTGATAATGCTGTAAAAGGCGAAACTAGTCGAATAAAGAATTGTTCAGTCAGTGATTTTTAGACAAGTTTTTATTATTACCTCTCATTTAAATATGAACTATCACAGAGTAGATTCATCGTCCATTGACTTTAAAAACAAAAACGTTATACTTATCACCTAATATTACATGATAAACATCAATTAGAGTACAAGCAGAAACAAAGCCCAATTGAATTAGAGTGACTTTAAACTAACTGTATTGCATTTGTTTGAGATGAACGTTCTCAAAAGTCTTTTGAATACTTTTAAACTTTTACAGTTTTTTATATGTGCAGGAAGTCCATTAAATTCAATTAAACCTTTATACAAAATAGTCTGTTTTGAATCTCGTATTATAATTATGTAGGTACATCTTTGAATAACCTACTCTATCACTAATGTAGGTTGGTAACATATTTATTTTCAGTTTAAAAATGAACACTTGTACATTAAACACAACTGTTTGGCTAACAGATAACATATTTAACACATTAAGCATGGATTTGACAGGTGTATATCTATTACATTTTTATATAGATCTCATAGCCCTGTTTTGTATTTTTCTAATCGACTTATTTGATATTGAGGACAGTTAAACAATAAGGAACAACAGAATTGTAAATGAGGAAGTGGCTTCAATAGATCTTTCAATAGGCTAAAGTATAGAGACCAACTTGGATATTTTCTCTCCGAATTTCAAAACTTCTAAGAGACATTTGCAAAAGAGATTATTCAAACGTCGATAATAGAATAATTATCAATTTTTATAGAGTTATCCTTACATGATGTATTTATCTAATCGTTTTTAGTAGAATTAGGTATTTTGTTTGTAAATGAAAAGATTTAACTCAATGCATCGAAAATTTTATTTCGATGATTTAGTTTATAGGTAATTAACATTTGTAATATGTGCTCCTCTATTATAAGACAGTTTTAAACTGTTTAAATGTATTTACCAGAGCGAGAAATGAAATGTAGCAGCACGCAATGACGAATGGATATATTTTTTCAAAAAAATACTATTGAATCCAATTTTTTTAGGCTATTAGTCTATATACATTACCCATCTGCTCTATTGCATTTCAAAATTGTTCTCATAGCTCCATTCTGTAACTTTTGTAGCTGTTGAGCTTTTTCTTTATTCAATTCTAATAACAGAGTGGAACAATATTCATAGTGTGGCATTATTATTGACTTAAATAGCAATAACTTCATATATGTCGTCCAATATTTTCCAATTCTCTTGAGAAAGTTGATTTTCTTTCAGAAAGAGATTTTAGACGATATGAAGTCGACATGATCATTGAAACTAAATTTCTCATCTAAGATAACGCTTAAGTATTTAATAAGTTTTACGCTTTCAATGTTTTGGTTTTGATTTTAAAAACTTATATTTTCGTTACTATTTATCTTAAGAATTTTACTTGTAAACAAAACTATAAATTTAGACTTTGTTACATTCAGCGATAATTATTGAATCATTCGATCAGCGACAATATATTGAAATGGATGATGAAAAGAAATGCCAAATTTATTGAGAAGTAACCATAATATTTATGTATGTTACATATTATATTATTATTTATTATAATTAAGTTTATAGGTATGCAATTAGGTATGTCACGTACATATAATTTTCATGACAATCTAATCTTTGTGAAATATGTTTATTTATGCTTATACTTGAATGAACTTCATTATTATTAGTGTTATTATTATTGATTGAAACATATGCAACCTGTAATAATATCCAAGAAAATATTTTAGAAACACAATAAAGCCATTTAATTCATTGCAATTCGTCTATTATTACCATCTTCAGTCGATCAATTTTCATACCGCATTATCATCCTCATAATACCGAAATTAATATACAATTGGAAATGCATTGTTATGGTTATTAAACATCACAGTTTTGTATCCGTAATCTTCTAGAATGACTCCTCCTTTGGACGGCTATAGCTATAACTTCGTCCCAACTACTCGAAATCAGCTCTGAACTTTGAATGTTCTGCGAATTCCCCACGAAATGCAATTACGGCCAATGTAACCGACGAGAAGCGAGACAGTTGAGGGTTGGGGATTCGAATTTTCCTCCGTGCCACTTGATCTAAGCTCGGAGCGGTAACCAAGCAACAATTAATCGCTCTGTGTCGTTAACAGCGGATTATAGGGTAATCATCGGAGGCCAGGTGATTCAGTGAGGCCCACTGAAATTTCGTTTTATTCGACAATTCCTGGATCGATTTCTTCATTGACCATTTATATTTGTTTCATTTAATAATTCCGTGTTGAAAATAATAAAGCTTTTCTACACGGAATAACTAAACAGACAAAGGCTGTCAAATTGACATTGAACTGTTCAGCCAATTTGACACTCAAACTATTACATTATATGTGGTATATGGAAATTGATAGTGAGTTAAGATGGTGTAGGCTGTTGATTTATTCTGCGGCGAGCTGAATCCAGTCTGTTACGCCATATATAGAATTACTGCCTATCCATGCTGTTATGAACATATAACGGGTGTTTTTTTACAGGTATAGAACTTTAAGTTGGCATTACTGTTGAAGATGGTGACCGATTTAACAGCTGAGAAGTGATATATTTTCAGTTTGGTTTGGCAATTCATCATGAATAGACTCACGCCTGAACAACGCTCGCAAATAGTGCAATTTCATTTCGAAAATAATGGTTCTGTGCGGAATACGTATCGCGCACAACGTCCATTTTATCGTCGACAAAATTGTCCATCGGAGCAGTTAATTCGATTAACCATGGAACGTTTTCTCACCACGTTTACTCTTATTGATAACTCGCATCCCCAGAGACGCAGTATGGTGTGTACAGAAGAAGCTATTGCTACTGTAGAGCGGTAGCATTGAGGAAGACCCGAATGAGTCCATCCGCCATCGAACACAGGAATTGGATCTGTGTCCATCCACTTTATCGAAGATTTTGCGGAGGGATCCTAATCAGTACCTAATCTTAGCGATTGTTAATGTAAATTGAACTAAAAATATAATTTTTTTTAAAGAATAACTATCTGCTTCTATGTTTCATTACGTATGGGGTTTAGCTTCACGTAACCTCATTATTTTTATATTTACATTGTATTGAAGGATTTTCTTACATAGAATTAGTAACATAGAAAACTGCTTCTATGGTTTAATTCCGTTTTTACTTTTTCAAATCGTTATTATATTTATATTACTGTAGTAGGTATTTAATTCTTCAAGTAGGAGTTAAATAAATCAAGGATTTAGCTTTGCATTGTTTCATTGTGAGGAGTGCTGGGTAGTATCAACGTGAAACTCTATGAGGTCACTCAGGGTAATTCTTTGGACGTAAAATTTATCTGGACAATTTTCTTGGATATCTATAACCTAAAAGAAGTATTGAGAGCTCTGACACTGTCAAAGAAGAGATTGTAGGTAATTGTCATTCGATGATAGAAAACATATGACAGAATTTTGTGATCACATGGTGGGACGCTCCACCTTCAACTGTCAACATATAAAAAGGGCTACCAACATCCATTCTCCCTGACGGAGCTGTCTCTGACAGTTACTTCTATGTTCAACAATTTGTCATTCTAACTTCCATCGAGTAACAACAACAACCACTTCGTATAGTACGTTTCTTGTGAATAATCATAAATATATATTGTCAGTACAAGTGTCGTTTAGTATTTCCACACATAGAATAATATATCACCCACGCTATAAAATAAATCACTGTCAATTCTATGCTCAACATTCTAGTTTCAATACTAGTGCCGTTTAGTATTTCCATTATTAGAATATTAAAGCATAAGCGCTATAAAAAAAACCGATCAGCATTTATGACTGTGAGAAAATTCAAATCTGTTTTCTTTCAGATAACTGAAATATGAGGGTGTCTTCATCTTAAATTCGACACACTGTATATCAAATATATTCAATTCTACCATATAAAGTAGCTAACGTAATGAAAAAATCAATAATACTAACAGTACCTACATTTATTTAATATATTCAATAAAAATCATTTGACCTAGTTTCATCTAATTGATTATGAAGAAAATGGTAATTGATATAACCATTGATTAGAAATGTTAGTTTAGAGAACAAGTGTTCATTTTTACATTTGAGAATGGGGTTACCCGAAACAATTTTCAAGCAACTGAAATGAATTTTGTGAACCTAAGTCAAGCGTTTTTCATTCAATATAATTAAATCATGTTTCACCAAGACATAAGCGAAAACTCAATTTATTTTATTGAATTAATTATCAACAATACAATACTTGCATGTTGATAAACCCAATTTCAAGTAATAAATGAGTTGACAATTGCAGTTACAACTTTAAATTATAAGTTAATATATTCTAGATGAATAAATGTGCACCAAATTGTCATCCTACATCCTTTTTTCTATTTCCTGTTGAATTTTCAACAATATCTCCATAATGTTTGCAAAACCAGCAGCGTAACATCAATATTACACAAAAGTGATCGATTATGACGGTGTAATACTATTATTCCAGTAAATATCAGGAACTGGATGCCTAACAGGGCTTAGCAAATTTGAGCCCTGATATTAAAACATTCCCCTCATGCCAGAGCGTCAGATAGGGCCCGGGACATAATCTCCCTTCAATAATCTCAGGTTATTTATATTTACCTGCCATATTAGGGTTCCACCTGACGTAGGGTGATTGTTTGATTACAAATCTCTTTTTATTGTTTTTCAAATTGAGACGGAAAAGATTAACGTAACTGAAGCTTTACTTTTGTCGTTCCACCCCGCCTCTCATATTTCTCCAGAAAAATCAATCGACTAAACCCTTGAAGTTTGCTGGAACGTATTTCAAAAATATTTTCTATTAATGTCAATTGATTTTTCGCGAAACACTGAATGGAATAGTGTTGAAAACTATTTGTGAAGTGAAATTTCGAATTCTACACAAATTGTTTTATAGAGATGTGTTAAGAAATGTGGTCATTTTTCAGTCGGTGTAGATGTTTGTGACGATGGAAAACTATTTATAATGAATCAATATTCAGACTTTCCTCATAATTTAATAAATACGCATGACGTGTTGAATGCAATAAAGAAATGGTACTTCTTTATCTCATTGTTAATGCTGAATTAACAATTTATTTATTCATTTATTTATTTATTTACAAATACACCACTCAACAGCTTGGGGCAATTACTGAGAGGGAAAATACAATAGAGTTTACAACTTAGGAAAAAAAAATGAACTAGAAATAATATTAATAATGTACAAACAATCTACCTGAATGAAAGCTCTGTAGGCAAGCTGACATTGAAGCTCGCCCTCAAAATATAGGAAAAATTTATATTTGAAAAACTTATAACTAAAACTAAAAAAACAGTCAGGCGAGAGCTCGTCTGATATCGCCAGGACGCATGCAAATATGTCGATGACGTCATGAAAAGGCTCAAAGTCAACACAAATTTTATGAAGTGGTGAAAAAGCCAGAACATTATTACGAGCCAGAGGTGGATAAAAAATGTTCATATTTCTACAACACATTCTCGAAACACGGAAATTTATGAGGGAAAGAAGAAAAGAACAATCAACAGAAAACCTTATCAGCTTGTATAGGAACATTATTCCCAAATATTTCCTACGCGTTTCAAGTGATGAGACATTAAATCTTGGAAAAAGTAACTCGTGATTTATACCTCGTTCTGGATACACACCATCGCAGCAAAACCATAAATATTTCAAAAATCGTCTTTGCACGGATTCAAGATTCCTTATATTATACAAGTATCCTGGATTCCAAACGACACTATCATATTCTAGTTTTGAACGTATTAAGGTATTGTATAGGAGTTAACAATGATTAATTGTTAATCCAGCATTTGATAAATAAGTAGTACCTCGAAACGTGTCATGCGTATTATTTATTAAATTATGAGATGTTAATTCAGCATTTGATGAAGAAGTAATACTTCGAAAAGCGTCATCCGTATTTATTAAATCATGAAAAAATTCTAAATATTATTTCATTATGGATATTAATTTTCTCCAAGTATCGGCCTCATCAATCATCAATTTGGAAAATTATTTAGCGAAGTGAACATTTGGGTAAATTCTACAAAAATTGTTGTGAAGAGATTTTTAAGAAATATGGTTTTTTTCAGTCAATGTAAATGTTTGCAACAATTGAAACTATTTAGCAAAGTAAACATTAAGTAAGACTAACTTTTGTCGATTTTCGGTCAGTGTAAATGTTTGAAACAATGTAAAAGTATTTAGCGAAGTGAATATTTGACTCAATCTCACAAAAAAGATTTTATAAAGATGTGTTATATAATGTGGTCGTATTTCAGACAGTGTAAATGTTTTAAACAATGGAAAAGTATTTAACGAACTAAATAGTTGACTCAATCTCATTTATCAAACAGTTATTACAAATAAATGTTTGTAACGAAGGAAAACTATATAACGAATGGAACATTCCACTGATTTCTACAAAAATGGTTTTAAAGAGGCGTATAGAAAAATGTGGTCTTCTTCAGCCAGTGTAAATATTTGTAACAATACAAAACTATTTAGCGAATTAAATATTTGACTCAATTCTATAAAAAATATTTTATAGAGATGTGTTGAGAATTGTGATCATTTTCAGTCAGTGTAAATGTTTGAAACACTTTTTTCTCTAGAAAAATATTCTAAAATGTTCACATTTGAACAAATGAAGTTTAAAATGTCGCTCAAACTGAATCTATTTATGAAATTGGATTTTCTTTCGGCAAAATATTGTATTTCATTCAAAGAGTGTACTTTAAAAATTAAAAAGTTAAATAATTCACCTCAAAAATGTAGACTTTCTTTCTATGTGCTGAATTTTCTTCAAATAAAGAGAAATATAGGAATATACTGCAAAATCTATATTGAATTCGTTGTTCTTCCATGTCCGTATTCTTTTTTTGACTTCAATAGACACTATTATGAGTTGAAGACTATAATGCAGTATTATCCAATAAGTATTAATTTAAATTAAATAACTGACTTAATGTTTCACGTATATATAGAAAAATAGTACAATAAAATTTGTCCAAGAGAGAATTTAATCTGAGTTACTTAAACTAATATATCGGGAATATATAAGCGAAATTATACTGTAATACGAATGGATATCGTGCAATGATAATATTAACTGGTTGAAGACTGCCTCATAATTCTCTCTAGCCAATATCTATAAGATCATCTGTTTAGCACGTCTTGGAAAAAATGCAATCATTGGGTACAAACAAATAAAAAAAGATAAAAAAATAATAATAAAAGAAAGTAAACATCATTTAGTTTCATTTTGACTTAATTCAACTGGAAGAATTACGATGAAAAATATAAATATGAAAAACTGATTGAATATAAATTAAAGTAGATACTTATTCATATTCATTTGTTAATATGCTTGTGTTACTAACAAGTAAAGTATTCCTAATAGCTTAATTTATTAAGCTTTGAAGAATATTACGTGTAATTATTTCTGTGGTTAATTAATAATTAATTAACTAGTTGAGTGTTTCTAATTAGAAAAATATATCAAAATAATTGAAAAAAAATTATAAAATACGTATAACGACGTTTCGAAGTACTACTTCTTTATCAAATGCTGGATTAATACTAGGTGTAATTTTACAAAGTCAGTACTATTTTCACAGAACATACCAGGTATGTTTTATGACTAACTTGGAATGAGGAGCATAGAATACACTGATCTTCAACAAAAGAATCTTATACCTGGAGATGACCACAGAAAATCAATTTCTTAAGTCAAGTATTCCAACTAAATGTAGGAAGGATACAAATCTTGTATCCTTGTAACAAAGTCTTGTATCTTACAACTAAGATATCTAAGAACGTAATTTCTATGGTCCTCATTCCAAGTTAGTCATAGAACACACCTGGTATGTTCTGTGAAAATGGCTCTAAGTACTGACTTGGTAAAATTACACATAGTATAAATCCAGCATTTGATAAAGAAGAAGTACTTCGAAACGTCGTTATGCGTTTTTTATAATAAATTATGAGAAAATTTTGAATATTGTTTTATTATGGATATTAATTTTCTCCAAGTATCGGTCTCATCAATTATCAACTAAGATAAGACTTGATTCATATTTTTAGCATCATCTGATAGCGAGATATTCCAAAATATTTCCAGAAAAGAACGAAAATGTATGTTCTAAATCCCTTAAAACCTTCCATATCATGAAATGGTAATCAAAATATCGCGCTGGTTAAATCAATCGAGTTCAATCACTGTCTTGTACATAATTTGAATAAAAGTAGGTAGTTTTGTAATTTGCACTATAATTAAGTCAAACATGGCAATATTATTTTACATAATAATATACCTTTATTAGCAAAAGCAACTCAATACAATTAGATTCGTTACAACCATAAACTATATTATCGAATATAGCATTATATGCATAAGTATATGCAACTAATAGTTTCCTAAAATTTTAATAGTTTGTACAGTATTTCAATTCTGGAGGTTATCCGTTAAATAACTTGGCTAAAATGTAGACTACCTATTCATTAAAGTTGTATGGAACGTATTTAGATAAAAATCGTTTCGATGCCGCGTTTCATGATTATGTATATCACAATTAAACTGTTTTTGTTCAAATACAAAGGCAGCATTTCATTTTTAATTTTATGAATAAAATCCAAGGTTTTCATTAGTCTACAAACATCAAGCATTTTTTTGACAAAGGTTCGTTTTTTGCATTTAAGAAAAATTCTCAGGCCCCCATTTCGATTTTTTTGTAAGCGTTCAACTGAATTTTTTTGTAAATAAAACAACATTGAGGCGTAATATTCGATATGAGGCAATACAATAGTCTTAAAAAGCTAGAGCCTAGTATTCATATTTCATTTGTAATTAAATCTACCCGAATAACCAACTTTTTTCGACATTTTATTGGCGATATATTGATCATGGGATTTCAAGTTCAGACATTCGTCTATCATTATACCCAAATATTTCATTTCATGAATATGTTCCAATGTGTTATTTTCAAGTTTAAGTTCTAAGATTTCAATATCAGTATTACCCAATTTCTATTTTGTTGATAATAACATGTATTTTGATTTTTTAATATTCACTTTCGCATTATTGTCACAGAGACAAATATAAAGTCTGTTCAGATCCTGATTAACTTGCATGAACATTGCATCAAAATCCGAGCCAGAAATATAAATCAAAATATCGTTCAAAAATAATGAAATTTTTCTATTCTTAATGTATTTTACAATATTATTGATATATAAAATGAAAAGGAACGGCCCAAGGACCGTCCCTTGGGGAACACAATATACAATTTTAATAGCTGACGATAAAGTATTACCGAATGTGACTTTTTGATATCTATCAGATAACTATGATGTAAGCCACTCATGAAAGCTGTCCTCAAATCTTTTTTTCTTCAGATTATCTAAAAAAAATTGTCTATCAATGGTTTTAAACGCCCTTTGGATGTCCCGAAAAATAATTGAAACTAGTTTACCTTTATCAATTTCATTTATCCATTTGTCGCTTATATTTAAGATACTACTTTCACATGAATGCGTAAGGCGAAATCCAGATTGATTTTCAACAAGAATACCATTGGAATCACAAAACCTAACCAACTGATGCTTAACCAAAAGCTCTAAGATTTTTTCATACACTGGCAAAGTATGTATCCCTCGGAATTCTTCACACATAATTGAGTTTTCCAACATTGGAACCGGTACTACAACGGACATCTTCCAAAATTTGGGAAACACGCCACAAGCGAAAGAAGCATTGATGACGTCAATAGTTTATTTCCTATCATTCTGAAAATATCCTTGTAGGTAGTAAAATGTTTGTCACTTACACCTGATGAAGCCACTGTGTCGACAGAACAATATTGCCATGTTTGACTAAATTATAGTGAAAATTACAATAGTAATCAATATAAATACTTTGTTAAATTTTCATGAAGTATCGGACCAATCGACATTCGATTGGTGATTGTCTTTTACAATCCGTTTGGAGCTATTTGTGCAAATCGAAACGTAATGTATCCACAACAAAAAATTCATATATTCTTCGTAACTAAGTCAGAAAACCTCGGCTTTGAACGTTGCTGATGTTTTCGGACGAAGACATAAGCAACTTCGTTTTTCTTTTCAATAACGTCAACCTTCCAAATGAAATTACGTTCAAGCCAAACAACGGCAAGACAATTTAATCGATAAGATGCAAAATTACAAGTTCATTTCTAATAAATAACTTCACAGACATCAAAAGTTGAGTAGCGATATACATGTCTTTTAATATCTATCATGAACCTCAAATTTAAAAAATAATTTCAAAACTTCATTAAAAGACAAAAACACATCAAATGCTTTCTGACTTTATCTTTGGCATAGACGTGTGGTTAGAACAAAAAGTTTACAAATGGGAGCATTTATGGATATAAACGATTCATGAATGCCTAAAACCTCAAAAAAGAACACCATATTATGATTTTGATTCGGAAAAATGTTTGTACAAAAATCCCAGAGAAACATACACACATAAACAAGACCAATAATTTCTCAATTATTCATTCCCAGCCACCCATCCGTTTAAGAAATGGGTCTATTTCATTCCGTTTCGCCAAGCCATCGCAGACTGTTATTCGATCCATCACGTTGATTAGTGTGACACCTGCTGTGGTAAACATGGAGCTTTTTTTGAATCCAACATTGCGCAAATGGTTCAAAACTGTTTCATGGTGGATCTTAAGCTTCTTGATGATCCTATGACTATTAACATGTCAGTTTGCTTTATTTCTGTGATTTTATTGACACGTTCTACGACGGACCTGCTTGCGTGAGGTGCATATTTGACATCAAATATGCCTGAACGGAATCGACGAAACCAAAATTGTTCGTAAACAACTGTTACAGTATTGGCAACATAAACACTTTACTCTTTGTTGACTTCCATTGTCAATACTCTATAACGCACAACTGAATGAACCAAACAAAAAACGGCAAAAGGTTTGAACTCGACAACGAGCTTAAATTTTGAATTGTTCGATCGATACTTTACGACATATCGATCACTATGGTCATGTACAAAAAAATAATACATTTCCTTTTCCACAACCTACCATATTGATACAGATTTGTCCCCAATGTTTGATGGATGTTTGAAGAAATGATGAGGCTGTTGAGAACCGTCGTAGGCACGACCACAGAGCCCATCTAGAGTTGCAGTGTCGAGGTTCAGGACATCGAACTGCCTCGGACTCCCGTTTGAGATCGCTAGAGAAGAACAAGGGTAGCAACCACGTGTCGGCATAGTAGAGTTCTTTGCAAAGTTTAGACATAAGTGATATTGACATTTGTTGTGCTTATTTTCAGTTGTTAATAAAGGATATTTATTGTTTGTTAAAAGTTATTGGAATTTATCCGTCGAAACCCATAATTCGTAACAATATCCTCAAGAAGTCGCCCAGCGTTCTGGATGAAAGACTATTTTGTCTAGAGATGAAAGAGGACTGATGACTCATCACTGACACTCGGGACACAGTGGCAGAGGTAATCTCTTCTCTTTCAAATTATATCCGAATATTAAAAACGAAAGCGTAATATTTATACCAATTTTATGATTGCAAGTTTGTATTCATTCCATTACGTTGAGTAAAATCATCAATTAAGTTTAGCTACAAGGTTTCACTTCGTTCATGGACTGGTTGTTGGCTCTTGGGCGTTACGAAGTTCACCAGATCAGCTGGTATTTAGTAATAATATAAATAACAAGTATACGAATGAAAACAAGTTAAATTTTCATTTTCTTTCATTATTGATATGTAATAAGTCCACAGAGAATATAATAATTAAAGCCTGTAGACAAAAATGGATCTATAGTTCTATAATAAAACAATATTTAGAATTTTCTCATAATTTAATATAAAATACGCATGACGATGTTTCGAAGTACTACTTCTTTATCAAATGCTGGATTAATACTTTTTTGACGTATTAATCCAGCATTTGATAAAGAAATAGTACTTCGAAACGTCGTCATGCGTATTTTATATTAAATTATGAGAAAATTCTGAATATTGTTTCATTATGGATATTAATTTTCTCCAAGTATCGGCCTCATCAATTATCAATTCTATAGCTTTACCATAGAATAAGGTATCTATGATGTGCGTATGTTGTGTGTTCATTGCACTTTATATAAATCTCATGTCTTCATATAAACTTCAAGTTTTTCAAATTTCATGTTTATCCATTTCTTCCAATTTTTTCAAGAAGGGGCACAAAGTTTTCGCTACATGGACTGATATATACAGTGAAAAAATTATATGAGTAACACACAGTATACATAATTTTAAAATTCTACGTTTGTTTTTGATCATCTATGTTTAATTTGAAATTTTTACCAACCCGATAGATGAATGATAACAAATTAAGCCCACCATATTATACAAGTTCATTTATAATACTATTATTGAGTTATTATTAAGCACTTTATACTTCTGGTAAATTCGGTAATCGTCGGTCGATCCAAAAATCCAAAGATAATAGGCACTAATCCCCGAAAATAACAACAGTGGGCCGGAAGGGAAAACAGTGCATGTCATATCGACATCACGAGCACCCTGTGAACGAGGGGAGTAACAGCGCGCCTGGGGGTGAACACCAGCCCCGGGCGAGTTCATACGTGACCTAACAAAAGCCAACTCGCCACCACCGCTGATTTAATGATGTCTTGTTTTAATTGCTGACAAATTGCCAATTGCCCTCGCCGCCCCCAAATAACTTATGCCACGTTCCCTAGAATTACGTTCGAATTTTAGTCCCTCCGGTTATTATGCCGAAATGGGTGATAGAATTCAAGTGGTGCGTGGTAGGATTTTTTAACCCTATTCAACGAATTTGGAATTTGGGAATTATTGGAATATTTGTTTGAACACTGGTTTATTCGTGAGCGTCAAAATTTCTTGTGGTCAAATTGAAGTGACATACCAACTATTGTGACAAATATAGTAGATGTAATAATAATAATAATAAAAGGCTTACTTTCCAATACTCGGTGAAGTCCAGCATTGCTGATCTACTTAACCTCGTTAAAATTACATCAATTCAACATAAATTGACTAGAAGTTGAATACTAATATTATAAAAAGCAAATTAAACAGAAAATTATCATTGAAACAGAAAATTGTATAATTAAAGCATTAGAATTACAAATAATAATTCTGATGATTTACAATTAATTACAGTAATTACTAATGGTTTGAATAACAAAAAGGCAGTCGATAACGTAGAAAGGATTTTTCAAAAATTTTTTGAAACTGTAGATTCACGTCTGATATCAGGGTGAATATAATTGTAAACATTTGATGAGCTATACAAGAAGCATCTCTCATTTTTCGTATGTTTAGGTATAATGGAGGATCTGTGTTTCTGGAACCTGTGAAAACAACATAAACATATCGAATATATAAGCAGAGATTTTTCGGTTCAAACCGTCTACGTCTGTTGAACATATTTAGCTAATTCAATTCCTTCAATTGAGGGTACACATGATCCCTATTATTAGAAAAGAAAATGAATCTTGTATAAGTTTGAATTCTTTGAATGCTTGCTGAGGAGGCCGAATCTTTCAAAATCACTCAAAATGTCAATAATAATCTAGAGGTATTATATATATATATATATATATATATATATATATATATATATATATATATATATATATATATATATATATTTATATAAATGAATCCTTCTTGTCCTTGGTCACGACTTCACTCTTGAACCTTTTTGTTTGCTATTGTCATATTGTGATAGGAAAAGTGTCCTATCAAGAAAAAATCTAGAAAATTACTGGAAAAATTGAAAAATTATGTATACTCAACCATCGTATTCAATTTTCTAATAATAGTCTCATGTAACATTAGAGCTTTTGACAATATAAACTGTTTTTATGTACCATATGGCGTATGGCATAACATTGGAATTATGCGTACTGCATAAATTGTCGAAGAGTTTGTAAAAGAACTGAATATCGTTTAAAACACATGCTTTTGTCGGGGATATATTAATGAATGTAGTTTTCCGGAAATTGACCAGATTATAAACATTTTTTGACTCGTATCTAACAATACGATACTTCCTTGGAAATTACGTCATTTGGCGCAACAAAAGTTATTCAAGAAAATTTTATGTTCAAAGGAATTCCATTCAATCAAGTCATTTTTGCGGGATAGAAAATATAAAAGGAAATGTTATATCTTTCATAAATTGACCTTGAATTTGTGAAGAAAGTTATAATCAATTGGAATGTTCAACTTCATCGGTTTTGATTTCATAACATATTTTCTTCTCGAGATGAATCATGAGCTGATTTTACCAAGCTGAATTCGAAATTTTGATTTGAAAATTCTTATTATTGAAAAAATATTTCAATAAATATTCTTATAGATTTCGTCAGAAATTTACCATCGAATAACTTTACTCGTAGCTTCTATAGGACAATGAAATGGTGGTTTGACAGAAGCAATGATTACCACTTGAAGATTTTCTTCACGTGGAAACCATTCACGGTATTTCTCGTGACAACATCAGTGAGAGTACGTAGAGGTTTTGTAGGCATTTCATTGAAACACCTCAAACCTTTGTCTGTAGATGTGTAACAATGGTATAATGAGGAAGAGATCTAAAATGCTCGAGAGAGTTAATACGTCATTTCTTTTTTAGATGGAGCTCACGTGAAAGTAGTGCTCCCCTCACTATGAAGGTAGGATCTAGGATTGAAAGTCATCGATTCTTGATTGATTGAATAAATATCACTGAGGATTCCTAAGGAGGACGAAACAATTGTATGGCATTTTCATTCAACAAGTTCAATGATATTTCGAAACGCACTTAAAATTCACTCTCGACAGTGATAGGTTACGTTCTCGTTGACAACATTCGTGAAAACACCTCCCTGAGAGTTTTATTTGAAGTTTTTCGATTAAGAATCTCTGGACTGCGTCCAAAATATAAATGAAGGTTAGATTATTGTGTCATGCTTTAAATAACTTAAGGGATCACAGAATTTCTGCTATGGACTCTACTGTAACATAATACGATACGATAATATATATATATATATATATATATATATATATATATATAATTCGTTTAGATTTCTTGTGCTTTGCTTAATAACATAAGTGTGGAGGTTTCTTGGGAATGAGCACAGTTTAAACTTGATGCAGTAATTATTTATTCGACATATGTTTCGGCTCTAGGCCTTTTTCAAGAATATTATAGGTTCATTGTTGGTTGGAAATTGACTTCAATTTCACAAATCTTTCGTAAAGCTCGAGTTAGCTTGACAATTGTTTCAGAATGTTACCCCAATCTCAAAAGTTAGACTTTTCTATGTAGGAACATTCTATATTAGACAAAATTTATTGTATGAAAAAAATATACAAAATAATATTTAAAGCATTATGTGATATAAAAATTAGGTCGAAAAGTTGAAATATTTTGTAGGTACCTATAACCAAAATTGTATTTCTTTTAATTGTAAACATGGTTTCTCATACATTAATACATATATAGGTCTGATTATGGGAAATAAGTAGGTATATAGTTCCACTTGAAGGAAACTCTTGAAGTCATAGCTATTCGAATTCTCCTTTTACTGAAAACTTCATTGAATGTGTAAGTACAACCATGGAATGCTTATAGGTTGATCATTCTTCGGATGACAACCTGGAAGCCAGCTTGTCCTTCCAACATGTTAGATATATTGAAAAAAAGTTGAAAAAATTTTGTTCAAATGCTGTTTTAATTGTGTTTTACTTATTGGTAATTGTATATAATACAATTTGTATTGTTTTCATTGTACTAAAATGAAAGGACTATATTTCAATCCTCATAAAAGGGTAATAATTGGAATCACGATGCATGTAAAATTTGTTGTTGTCCTTCGAGGTACTTTTTCAATCAATTATTTATTCAGCTTATTGTCATGTAATCGAGATTCATGGTTTTATTTCCCTTTATTTTATATTGAATTATTGCAGTATTCCTTTCACGAATTAATAATATAATGCATGTCCAGTTCCATTCATTTCATCAAATAAACTGTGAAATTATGAACTATGACACACGACCTGATCCCACAACAAATTATTACAAGTCACCGAAAATTATAATATCCATGAAATTATCTCAATAAACTCAAATTATCATATCCATCACAGGGACAGACGAACAAAGCTGCGGTAATAAGAGTGCAGAGGAATTTTCAACATGGGCATTCTTTATAAATGACACCTTATTTTCAATAGCGCCACCTATACGCATGAAAAGAATTCATTCAATGGTTCACATTAACAGTGCCACCCAGTATTTCACAAGAACCACCCACTGTGAAACAGTGACTTAACACTTTTCAACACGAGATACCTGAGAAGATAATGACATGACGTCTTAAGCCTTGTTAGATTTGACAATTTGAAGATAGGTATTTAGTGTAAATTTGGTGAGATAGGACGTAGATAGACAAGCTGGGAATATGATCGTTTCTAACATATTTGAATCAGAAATATGGCACTAATGAGGAAGGAGTTACCATAAATATAATGATGTTTTCTATATGATCAAGGATTCAAGAAGAGATAAGAGCTGTAGTCAATAATTATTCACATATTTCTATGTATATTTATTGTCCATTTTTTGAAGTTATGGTCAGCTGTTGGACATATTTTTTTTAATTGGATGAAAATATCTATCTTAATATTCCATTCAATTCATCAAAAATAGATTTTAAAACATTTTTTCAGCAACCATAAATCATTTTCAAGATAATAAATTAAGTAATTATATAATAAATTATCGATAACGCCAATACTTTGAGAAAAATATTATCCATGCACAAGGATTATGCTTCTACTGTTTTTCATTCATAATTCTGCAAGAAAGTGAAGTAATAACAATAGCTCCTGAAATATATTAATATATTTTAAGAGCAATGACCATAATATTTTTTATATCTTCTGACGTATAATATACTTGCTTTTTTGCACTCTTTTGTGCTACTTCGTAACAAATTTGTATTTTTTATATCTTCTGATCCGAATATAATAATTATACTTGCTTTTTTGCACTCTTTTGTGCTACTTCGTAACAAATTTGTATTTTTTATTTTGTATATTTGTTTATTTCATTAATTATTATTATTAAATCAAATATATTATAATAATAATAATAATAGTAAAAATAATAATTATATTGAGTTTATTCATAGAATTATTTTCAATGCAGTACAATAAACTCTAAAATCCACTGAGAAAATCAATTCTTTATAGAGAATAGTTTTCTGTGTGTGGTTTACAGTAGGTACACTAACATATTTTCATTTACAGAATAATATAATTGAAAGACACAATCGGGTTATTACATAGTCATAGCCGGTAATATCGTCCGTTTGAGAAATGTCACATCGGGTAGTTTTCGTCAGGTAAGTAACAATTCCATTTAAATCAGTTTGTTACGTTTCATCATATCAAAAAAGTCACTTCCAAAAGGTTTGCAAAAGGTTTCAATTCAGAATTTTCTCAAAGGTCTCACTTTCATATTTCACCCACACTTCAATTTTTTTTAACGTCTTATAATTTTTTTTAGCTCTATTGGCAAAAAGGGAAACAGTCGAGGGGCTATATAAGATGAAGAACGTTGGCCAATTCTTTTCTTACATCTTGATGTTTGTAGCTGTTTATCTTTTTGTCTTGTTCCATATTGATGATCTACTATGATCTTATATTATATTATATTGACGTAATTATCCTAATATGTAAAACCCTGTACATTTGAAGTAAATAAAATTATCATTATCATAATAATGAACCACTAATTTAAATTTTCTAATATATATTGAATAATACGCATGACGCGCGTCTCGAAGAACAGCTTAATGCTAAATTAACTGTAGTACAATTTCACGAATACAGATGTTTTACATAATCTAGAGTGCCACAATATCGAATAACAAAAAAAAAAGAATAGAATCTAAGAATTAAAATTAAAACAAAGAAACCGAGTGATGATGGGCAAGTAAAAACAATCAAAATTTCATAAGAATGTCAAATAAAAACTTATGAAAATTATGTTGGGGAATAATCCATCTGATCTCCTACTTGCATTTCTAACTTTGAAAAATATCACCATTAAGGGCTGTTATTAACATCTAATTGGTTATTAAGTTAAAGTCCTGAAAGTTTTAATTAATTTATTTCTAACGATTCTATAAAAATCAATTCGAAACCTTCGTTCTATCTGCTCAATATTTTGAACTCTGAACTTAATCTTCTATCAAGTGGTTAGAAAAATGAGAATCGCTTTCATTTTTTCCAAACTCATTTGTTTTGAAAAGAACGGAATAAGCAAATAAATTGTTGAACAGAATCGTAAATACGGCTGAATTTATCTAAACTTAATGTGTGACTTTCTTCTATCGAGTGGTTAGCATAATGATAATCGATTTAATTTTTTTTCGCTACTCATTTGTTTTGAAAAGAATGGAATAAGGAAATAAATTGTTGGAACAGAAAGACAGAAATGTACGAGAATTCAGTAGTGGGTGATTTTTTAAGAGTGAAGTTCTTCAGTTTGGCGACACTGGTTGGTAATGGCATCCAAACGTCATCTGTCAAAGTGAAAAGTTTTCAGTATACTCTGCCATTTCATCATGGAAAGACTTAAAAACGAGCACGATTGCAAACTGTTGAAATTTACTATCAAAATTCGTGCTCTAAGAAAAATGTTTAACGTTTGTTACGGCCATATTATGGTCATCATAATCGACCTGGTGAATCAACAATTCGTTTACTTTTTGTACATTAAACAATTGTCTCGCATGCGTACAGTTGCGTACTGAAGAGAATATTGCAGCCGTAGTGCATAGTGTTAATGAGGATCTTGAAATGTCAATTCATCGCCGTTCTCAGCAATTGGGCATGTGTTACTCAATCACATGGAAAATTTTACGTGTTGATTTGGGTTTGAAAGCCAATAATATTCAACTTCTATAAGAATTGAAGCCGAATGACCTACCACAACGTCTAATTTTTGTGTGAATTGGCCTTAGAACAGCTTAATGAAAATCCGCTATTTTATCGAAAAATTGTGTTCAGCGATGAAGCTCATTTCTGGCTTAACGGATATGTAAATAAACAAAACTATCGCATCTGGAGTGATGAACAGCCACATGCCATACAAGAATTACCGATGCATCCCGAAAAAACGACAGTTTGGTGTGGTTTATGGGCTGGTGGCATCATCGGTGGCGAACGCTATCGAGCCATGATACACAACTTTTTTTTGCTCCAGTTGGCTGAGTTGAACTTGGTTGACATGTGGTTTCATCAAGACGGTGCCAAATGCCACACAGCTCGTGAAACAATGGACATGTAGAAGGATGTGAGCAGCTTATCTGTGGAAATAGCCCTGTGAATTGGCCGCCAAGATCATGCGATTTGACGCCTCTGGATTATTTCTTGTGAGGTTATGTAAAGACTTTAGTGCATGTGGACAAGCCGGACGCGATTGAAGCCTTACAGGATAAAATAACTCGCGTAATTCGTGGAATACAAGCCGAAATACTCGAAAAAGTGACGCAAAATTGGACCTTCCGAATGGACCATTTGATACGGAACCGCGGACTACATTTACATGAAGTTATCTTTAAAATGTAAAGGCAAAAGCCAAGTTATCAATAAAAATTTTGAATATATGATGCAAATTGAGTGTTTTATCTGATTTGAAAAAAACTACGCTTGAAAAATCACGCTTTAGGTATTTAATTAAAAATTGACACTTCAGAATATGTAGATTTTTGTATGGCTTTAGCTAAATAAATATTATCATTATTATTAATATATTCAATGGACGATGAATCAACTCTATGATAGTTCATATTTAAATGAGAGGTAATAATAAATACTTGTCCAAAAATCGCTGACTGAACAATTCTTTATTCGACTAGTTTCTCCATTTACGGCATTATCAAGAATGAATATAGAACATAGAAGAACATAGTCAGTGATTTTTAGACAAGTATCTGTTATTATCTCTCATTAATATCATTATTATTATCATTGCAGTTACAATATCATTGATATTGTAACCATATGTACCAAGGCCTGGTCTGAGGCGGAATTATACATTTTATGTTACAGCAGATCAAATGTTATGTCACGTTCTCCTATCAATTTTATATGTAATCTTTATGATGTTTGTTGCGGTCGATGTGATATCTATTTTGATCGGCTATCAGTTATCTTGGCATGCCACTCAGAACAGCGCATTGGGATGTCGTGATATTTTCCTGAACTTCTGTTGTCCACATATGTCTTAGTTATAGATATTATTTCAAATATTATTTTAATTTTAGTTATTTTATTTGTTTACTAGATAATACTAACGCAATCGATTTTAATTTTATTTTTATTTATCAAACATATTTCGTTACTAAATGGTCAACTTCTGCTGACCATACGTAACTTTGTAATAGACAATATTTCATTTTTGTTTTTAGTTATCTGGTTATTGTTCAATACTATTTCAATTTATTTTGAATTAATTTTTCATTATATATATTAGCTTATACTCCTTATTTTTGTTTTTTTTCTTGTTAATTTCTTTTCTTATTTATTATTATTTGTGTACAATTTTGCTATTTTTTTTGAATTTTTAATTTTTTTTGCAATTTTTTCTCTGTAATTGGATGTATATCTGTTGGGAATAAATATCTTATTATTATTATATATATAATATGAAAATGAAAGGTCCAAGGGCAGTTGAAAACTTAAAGTTTTTATTCTATTGACAAAATAACAGCATTTAACATTGTTGATGCTAAGCGATTCCTATACAGGGTCCATATTCCCTTAATTTCGTCCAGATATGATATTAACGACTTCGGATCCCGGACGCGTGCCTTTTTGTGGGCGGTCATTGTAGCCTCCGCAGTGGAAAAGCTGTAAATCTGGTGTGTCAAAAGCAGCAGGACTGGACAGCATTTTATGGAGCTATCAATACGCATCCGACACAGTGTCGCTAACAGTTCGATACTTTTATTATAGATATCTGGACGTGTCGCTATTAAAGGGAGCGGCCCTATTCGTTCACACAGGCAATGTAAGGGAGAATATAAATGCAGAATGTATGAAATGATAAGGATCACTATGAAATTAAAACCTTTTTGACTGTTAACAATTGAATTATAATTGGAAATTGCAAATTCTTTATCGCGTTATTTAGAACGCTAATTGAATGATACCTACTGCAAAATCTGTGTCACTTATTAATATTATTATTGTTATAGCGATTATTCACCATTAGAAGAGCGATTGAACTTGAATTCGCAATTTTTGGGGATTTTAATTCAGCTTTTTTGAAAAACGCTTCATTCTCTGAATGTTCTTTCTTCCGTTCATTGTGCATTTTATTAAGTCCAAGGTATTTAAGTCTAGATGAGATGATTTTTGCTCAAACTTGATATATGTGCCATTTTATAACGACACTCCGTGAAATCTTTGAAGATTTTTGTATTGATCTGTTGTAGATCCTTTTGGGCTTCTTTTAGCCACCCTGTGCCGCATTCACTCTCTGTTATTATATCGAGTAGGGTCTTCGGTATTTAGGACTGTTTCATCCTGTAAATTTTTTCTGTTAATATATTTGTCTTTTGATAGAGTTCATTCTGGGGTATTACGATACAAATGCCGTTTCTATTGATTGACCCGTAAATCTTTCTGGGAATTTTTCGCTTAAGTTTATTACAGAATATATTTACAGAATTAAGGTCTACCTATGGGTTCTCCCCTAAGCCCGTTATTAGCGGACATATTCATGGACAACATGGAAACCACAATTTTAGAATCGGAGATTTCAAAAAAACATATAAATTTTTGGTACCGCTATGTGGATGACATCATAGTTGGGTTTAGTGGAACAGACCATATCAGTTCATACCTGACATATCTTAATTCATTACATGAGAAGATCAAATTCAGGGTTGAAAAGGAACAGAATAATTCGTTGAATTTTCTTGACCTTACAATTTCCAAACAACAAGATAAATTTTCGTACAAAACATTCAGGAAACCTACCTTTTCTTACGCCATCATAAATTTAAATTCGTTCAGTCCAATAAGCCATCGAATCTCAGCTCTCAATTCAATGATCCATAGGACTTTTTCGATTTCCTTATCAAAACAAGACCTCAGGGAAGAACTTAATGTGATTCGTACGATAGGTAGGAACAATCAGTTCCCACTGAAAATAATCAATACACTAATTATAAAGAAAGAGAAACGCTTCATCAATAGACTTTTATATAGGCCACACTACATCAATAGTAATAATGACAGAAATGAATTAAGATATGTGAGCATCCCTTATACACACGTTCCCTCTTCAAAAATCATTAAGTTCTTCAAAAATAATAATTTAAATATAGCATTTTCAAGTCACAGCAGATTGGATAGAATGATCTTTAATAACAAATTGTCCGAATCCGAGCCAATGAAGAAGTCTGGAATTTATAGATTGGACCGTGAAGAATGTAAGTCGTCATATGTTGGCCAGACCGGAAGATGTTTTGAAACTAGGCTAAAAGAACACGTAAAAAACGGACAATCTGGTTTTCGGGAACATCTAGAGTCGACAGGACATAAGATCTCACGTTGTTTTAAACCTAAGATTCTTCATTACTGTGAAAAAGGAATTAAAAAGAACTACCTGGAAGCCATGGAAATAAATAAACTTGAAAAATCCGATAAATTCAATCTTCTTAATTACCAGTTAGACCTAAACCACTCCCCGCTGTTAAATCTCTGATAATTTGGAATCCCCCACCTCTATGACGGAATTTAAGGTAGTCCGAACAGATCTGCAAAATATTTATAGGTTGTCTTTGTAATATGTATTCATTCTTGATAACGCTGTAAAAGGCGAAACTAGTCGAATAAATAATTGTTCAGTCAGAAGTTTTTATTATTACCTCTCATTTTAATAATAATTTAAATATAGCTTTTTCAAGTCACAGCAGATTGGATAGAATGATCTTTAATAAATTTCGAATATATCAATAATGATATTTTTATCTATTTTAGGAATAGTTATTACAAAATTTTTATACACTCTTACTTTCAAAACTTATAATTAACAGTAATTCGTTTTTTTCAATTCAGTAGACCTACACGTTAAAGGCGGTTCCAAACGTCCAATGGGCTTATTATAATCAATGGAGGTACTACATAACCCAACAATCATCATCATTATCATTAAATTACTCAACAGGGAACAACAGGGAACGAACTTAGCAAATTTACGCCTAAACACCTTGAGGTCACTAATTTTTGTTATGTATCTAGGTAATTCATTAAATGCATCCTTCATAAAATATACTATATCTAGATTTATAAAGCTTACAAACCTGCATGTAAAAACTGTCGGCATTTTTTTATTATAAGCGTGCACATCACTGACACATGTTAGATTTTTCATAACCTTATATGAGAACAATTTGTTTTTAATTCTGAATATGAATGAAGACCACAGGCAAAGAACATTCTAAGTAACTTTTTTCTTACTTTTGAGTAAAATGAAAATTAGTCTTTGAATCGTCATATGAAAATTGAGAATTGATATTTATTGAACAAGAAATGTTTTTTGTACTGATCAAATAAATTTAAATTCGAAATAAAACTGCTTAATCTGCATTTTTGGTTATATTTATTTAAAGAAAATCATTCAAACATGTCATGAAAAACAGTGAAAAAACAGTCTAAGTCAGTTCAAACATGGAAATAACATTCTATGTTCATACATAGGTTATTGGGAATTTATGAACTTTACATAAGAACACATTAAAACAGTCAAAGAATATAAGTAAATATTTAATATTATAAAAGAATAAGTGAATATTTAAGACTATTCAATACAAATTTTCATTACTGTGCGCAACGAATTGTCATTTTAATCAATTGAAAAAAAATCAAATGTCCATGTAAGGAGAGAGTTTGAAAGATACTGAAATACGGAAAAGTTTTAAAGATACTGAAATACATTTTATGAATTATCTATTCAAATGTAATATTCTTGATCAGAAAACAATAAAAATCGTTTTCAAACTGCCAAAATTACAAGCTAATGTTTCAAATTTGTCAAATATGTTTGTATTTCATCTCGATAGAACCTCTTTAAAACCTGAAGATCATTGTATTTTTCATTTGATATAATTTTCAGAGTAGGCATTTGATGGAAATGAAGTTGGTATTCTTGATCTGCCCCTCTTGTCTTTGATGATAAACGAGCTCCAAATACCATTGTAGGTGGTTCGCAGATTAATTGTTTTGGAATGGCGTGATTCAAACTTAATCCCTGCTATTGGACGAGTTGGGAATCCTGATTTTTTTCTATATCCAAATTCAGAAAGAAACAATCCCCACTGCGTAAACAAGGATTGTTCACACAAAAATACTTTGAATGATGACGGTTTAGATCTAGATGATGCGATATGCGCGGCCCAGTGTTTTGGCAGTTCAATGGAACAATTTTATATGTTGATTATTCCCATGTCCTTATCCGGTTCCATGTAGGAATGACCACGAGTTGGAAATGTTAACATTACACTGTCAAGTCGCTCGATGTGAGTACATACGTACATAGGTAATATTCGCTGAGGGCTAAATCTAAAGGATGCGGCATCAATTCAAAACATCAATTCGTGGATTTTGGACATGGCACCAATCGACAAATTCTCTGGTACGTTAATCTGATGAAACAAAATTTTTTTCTTCTCGAAATGAGGTCGTTTAATTTGCACCTCGTCTTTGAAACGTTGCAATAAGTCTGCGTAGTATTGACCAGTTATATGCTTGCCCTTTTCAAGATAATCAATGTATATCATTCCTCTCGCATCCCAAAAAACAGTAGCCATAACCTTGTTTTCCGATAAAATTGTTTTTGCCTTCTCAGGAGTTGGTTCCGCCTCTCCAACACTCTGTTATGACTGTTCTTTATTTTCAGGAGTGTGATGGTGAACCCAAGTCTCATCAACAGCCATCGACGCAAAAATTCATTTGGATTACGCCTATACAGCGCCAAATTTTCGGTAGAAACGTTTTTTCGAATAAGTTTTTGTTTGAGCGTTAACAAACGCGACACCCATCTTGCACACAGCTTTTCCATGCTCAAATGGTTGTGCAAAATATTTCACACACGTTCAGCTGATATCCTACAAGTCTCAGCTATCTCATGCACTTTCAATCGGCGGTCTTCTTCGGTCGATCTGAGTAATATCTATTATATTACATTTAAAAAATTTTCGAATAGCTCTATTCTGCAATTTTTTTAGCTGCTGAGTTTATTCTTTGCTCAATCCGAAACACAAAGAGGAACAATATTCAAAGTGTGGGCATTATTATTGACTTAAAGAGCAATTACTACATATATGTCGTAAGATTTTTTCAATTCTTCTCAAAATATCTATTTTCTTGGAGAATTTAGACGATATGAAGTCGACGGGGATCATTGAGACTGAATTTCTCTTGTAACATAATGCCTAAATATTTAACAAATTTCACCCTTTCAATGTTCTGGTTTTCAATTTCAGTAGTTATGTTTTCGTTACTGTTTACCTTCAGATATTTACTTGTATTCAAAACTATAAATTCTTTTTTCTATAAAGACTTTCTTACATTCATCGATAAACTGTTACCGCTTAGCCATTCATTTTTTGCTGCTAAGTCGTTATTGGTCCATTCTATCATAGTTAAATGAGTGATAACTGTAAGTGGCTTGAAAATTATGAATTGAATCTACACAACAAGCCATATAAATTATGTCTTTCGCACTGATTCAAAACTCATCAGAAAACTTTTAACGAAATTTAAAAAAAATACGACAAATAAGACTGAAGATTTTATTAAATGGCATTTATAAACACACACATGACATGGTACAGTGCGACTTATTTTCTAAAATACTGTACAATGTGGGTGATTCACTGAATACATTCATTAACTACTATATACATATAAGAGAATTTTTTTGTACAGGGTAAAATCAATATAATAAACTACAATAATTAATGCATAAAAATCATATTACATACATTGGCTATAATTGAAAAATTTATTCGTACTAGATTTGCAAGAAAATTTCTAATTATTTTCTATTCATTGCACTTCTTAGTCTCTGAATTCACAGTGTATTTTGAGACATCATTTCATTAATTTTGAATGCTCTGAATATCTAATAGGTAAATTTTCTAGGTAACATTCAAATATTTTAAACTCTCTCATTCATCCATTTTCGATTCCCTGATGATGGTAATTTATACCGACACAATATTGAAGAAATATTTTCATAATTCTTGATTGTGTTTTTTTCACACACACATTTTTTTTCGATAATACGTAGATATCATTACGTATTTTAACCTATGTTTGGTATATTTTTTTGTTGACAATTCGAAACAAAATGTTGAACATCATAAAATATCTTTTGATAAGTACTACGCGTACATCAATTTTCATTGTAATATCTAGAACACTATTACTGATGTGATTAAAAATAAAAATTTTTCGAAGAGCTTACCACCCAGTATCTCAACATTTAAGACGTTGGGGACTTTATTTCATATGAAGTTTTCTTCCAGAAATTGACCTGAAAATCATACCTTGAAATATTGACATCGAATCAAAAAACACCCTGTCATGAGAGTATTCAAGAATAAAATTAAATTCAGAAACTCTAGCGAATCTGAGTTTGTTTGAAAAATTATGGAAAATTTTTCAGTTTTTACAGTTTAACTTGACATTTTTCCAGAGTCTTTCAACTATTTCAGACTTCCTCCTCCTCCTTCAAGATTACGAGTTGGAACCAATTTTGAGTGCAAGTTGATCTTTTCATTCATGTTGTTTTTCAAAAGTTAAGTTGTTCCTATCAGGTATTGTTTCCACCATATATTACCCATAGAAAATTTAATAACTTCTAGGAAAATGCTAAAATCCTTTTGAAATCAGTAAAGTGAATAGAAATGTTCAGTACGTATGGATTCTAGTGAACCTATTAGACTATCAGAGGTCAAACATTAAAAACTAAGCACGAAATATGCGTCAGTTCATTTCTTTTTACAAGGGTAACCAAGAGATCGTCCACCTAAGTCACTAATGTAGTCATCACACGTCATCACTACTGTAAACTATGCCAAACTGCTCGTGTCACTACCAAGCACGTGTCTGTAAAGGTAGATAAGTACCACCGCACTGCTGCTGGTAATTGCCCTGTTGCCGGTAAGCCATGGCAAGACTGCCGTTCGACATGCACTGGGACTGCTGCTGAGCCTGACATGCTGGAGACTGCTGAGTCCTCGTGCTGTCAGTCACCGACGCCGAAGACGTCTGATTGCTACCGGAACCAGCTGAACATGGTTTTCCGTCTTTGACTAGTACTGGAACTGCTACCCGTCGAGGGGAACTCGATGACTGAAACAAACAATGTTTTAATTTCCATTACCTTCTTTCAAACGAATTTCAGCTATAAATAATGATAAAATGTATGCCCAAACAATTCAACATAAAAATATACATATGAATAAATATAAACATACGAGACAACCAGAACCCAAAATACCAATTCATTATGGCGTCATATTCTATATTTACGTCTTCATAAATTCACCAGTCTACAGCTTAAGCCAATTACTTAGTGGAAATTAGAAGAGAGTGGAAACTTCACAATAAAATCCATAACTTATTTAGAATTTAACTAGAAACAGTAAAAAAAACTCAAAAATAATACATGTTAAAGATGATACTCTGTGTGTCAACTGAAATGAAAGCTCACCAAGAACTACGAAAATGTAGAATATCAAAAACGTATATTTAAACTTTCAAATAGAAAACAGCAAATAGACAAACTCAACACTGAAAGCAATAAAGCAGGTCTCAAAATGAACCTGGCGAAAACTAAGATTATGTATAATGGTAAATAAACAAGACATGAGGATAAACGACATCACACTGGAAACAGTGGACCAATACATGTATCTGGGCGAACCTATATAAAGGGTGTTTTTTTTAAAGGTATAGAACTTTAAATTGCAAAAAATAACGATGGATTATTCGATTGATGAGAATTTTTTTTACTCGAAAGATAATCTTGTGGCATTACATTTTAAATATGATTTCTGGCATATGACACCACGGCTGGCTCGGATGTAGTCCAATCTGGACGTCCAATTTTCGATGACTTTTTCCAACATTTGTGGTCGTATATCAGCAATAACACGGCAAATATTGTCTTCCAAATGGTCAAGCGTTTGTGGCTTATCCGCATAGACCAATGACTTTACATAGCCCCACAGAAAGTAGTCTAGCGGTGTTAAATCACAAGATCTTGGAGGACAATTCACAGGTCCTAAACGTGAAATTAGGCGGTCACCAAGCGTCTTCTTCAATAAATCGATTGTAGCACGAGATGTGTGACATGTTGCGCCGTCTTGTTGAAACCACAGTTCCTGGACATCATGGTTTTTCAATTCAGGAGTGAAAAAGTTAGTATTCATGGCTCCATACCGATCATCCTAGACTGCAACGTTTTGGCCATCATCGTTTTTGAAGAAGTACGGACCAATGATCCACCAGCCCATAAAGTGCACCAATCAGTTTTTCTGGATGTAACGGTGTTTTGACATACACTTGAGGATTATCTTCACTCCAAATGCGGCAGTTTTGTTTGTTGACGTAGCCATTCAACCAGAAGTGCGCTTCATCGCTAAACAAAATTCGCTTATGAAAATCGGGAACAACGGCAATCTGGTTTTGGACCCATTCGAATCTACGCCTTGCTTGATGATCTTTTGGCTTCAATTCTTGCACGAGTTGGATTTTGTAGGCACGCAAACCAAGATCCTTCCGCAAAATCTTCCATAAAGTGCATGGACACAGATCCAATTCCTGTGCTCGATGGCGGATGGACTCATTCGGGTCTTCCTCAATGCTACGCTCTACAGTAGCAATAGCTTCTTCTGTACGCACCGTACGGCGTCTCTGGCGATGCGAGTTATCAATAAGAGTAAACGTGGTGAAAGGGAGGCCACACCATGCAAAATTGGTTGAATTTGGCTGCAAATGATGATGATGATGATGACATAGAAAACAGTAAGAGGAGAACTTGCCTGATACCACAAGCCCCACATGCAAATGGCTCAAAGTCACCACAAATTTTATGAAGTGGCGGAAAAGCCTTAACAATAATACGAACCAGAGATGGAGAGAAAATTTCGTATTTAAACAAGATAATCTCGAAACATTGACAATTGAAAGGAAATGATGAAAAATACAACTAACGACAAACCTACAAGAAAATGATTCCCAAATATTTCCCACGTGTTTCAAGTGGTGAAACATTAAGTCTGGTAGTGAATTACTCATGATATATAACTCGTTCTGGATGAACTCCTTCAGAACAAACCATAAATATTTCATAAAAAATTCTCTGAACGAATTCAAGATTTTTTTATATAAGATACATATCCTGGATTTCAAACGACACTTGCTGATCCTATTAAGGATTTGATAAGAAGCATAGTTGATTCAGATTGAGACAGCCATTTGCAATTTTCAATTATAAAACGTAATATTTTGTAAGAACTCGAAATAATATTATTTAAGTGAGAAGTGTACAAATTTTGTTTCCAAAATTACTTCTTATTGTCTGAATTCGGTACACTTGTTGAATTTATTACCATTCACATTATAATCAACATGAGCTGAATTATTTTTACTAGCAAAAGACATTATGTTGCCCTTGGAGAAATTGTTTGCCAGAAGAAGTCTTTCGCACCACCAATTCCATTTGAAATATCTTCTTGAAGAATCTAGCAATCCATTGCTGTTGAAATTTTGCGAAATTTCTTACAGTCACAACGGAATTGCATCATTTCATATTGCAACAAATTCCATTCACAGAAATATTGAAAAATAGCGAACCTGAAACAGGAACCTGTGGAACATCCGAATCCGCATAAATTTCCATAAATCGAAACCATTGTACTGAAAAATAATTGTCTTGATGATGAACAGGTTGGAGAAAAGGTAACAAATTTGTTTGGTAGTCTAAAAAATAGTTTTTGGAGAAAGATGGTATAATTTAAACTATCCAATACTTTAGGAAAATTTGTATAGATCACGTCTACTGATGAGTTTATGCACGTTTTTGACATATCTTTTTCCATTGTGAATTTTTACTGAAGAAATTATGTAAACTGTACTTCCAACGAAAAATAACAGAGGTTTATGTTAAGTCAAAGTATATACATCAAACAAACGGAAAGTCTGATGAAATGTTGAAAAATTAAAAGAGCATTTTCACCACTTCGCCTGTGAGTATTGAGAGAATTTGCCAAAGAGTGCCAAAAAAACTGTTAGCTGTTGTGATGAAGGGTGACCGAAATAGATTTGTATCAGTTGGAAACATCATCAGAAACTGAATAAAGTGTATACACTGAAAGAGTTTCTAGTCACCAGTAGTCAGTGGAAATAAACAATATTTCAATTCCAAATTAGAAACAATGAATCAAATTCAGAACAAGATTTTGTTATTTATAATTTGATATCACTTTATAATATTTATTTAACATAACATAGTTATATAGATAGTCAATATATTTGGATCAACAATTTTAAAAATCTCAAGTTATAATTCAAAGTTAGCATGCGAAATAGTTTGCTCCGCAGAGAAACATTAAGAGTGGAGAATGCGAGGTTTTCAGCCGATGTTCGTTGTTCCAAATCAACCCCGACTGGAGCGAAACTGGGGGAGGACCTGCAGACCTCTTGAAAACACACGCCGTTTGAAGTGGCCACGTCACGACCCTAGCAGCAACCCCCCAACAAACACAAAGTTGACGGTCCTGCGAAATTTCCACGATCCCAGTCGGCGATCGAATATTATTGCGTTTTTTTCAGGTAACATACAACTCAGAAAAACTTTCAGAAAAATATGAAATACTTTCTTTGTGATCTAGAATTTTGGAATATCTTTTTTTTAGTATGAATCAATTTGGGATACTGTATTCTTCAATCTGAATTTAAAATTTGATGTTGAGAAATATTTTTTCCAATAACGTGGTTCTAACATCAGCAATTTTTTATACATATCTCAAATCATTCATTTAAAATTATATAAAAATTCCTTATTTTTTTAAATGAAATGTATAACAGAATTTCAAAAACAGGTATAATAAAATTCAATGTTTCAAGGGCCTTATATTACTCGAAATATCATTGAATAGTTGAAAATTGTAGAATTGAAAGAAAAAGTATCATAATATTTATAAGTATATTCAGGTATCATCAATTGTCGAGCAACAATTTAGAATGGAAGCTCCTAGAGAAATTACATCATTAATTACAAAAACAAATTTTTAATGAACAAGTTCGTCAATAATTTTTTTACGTCAGTTCATAGTAATTTTCCTTGTTTACATTAGAAAATGTATAGAAAGGAAAAAGAATTTCAAGTAGAATCTATAGATTAGATACTGAATTATTTTAAATTGATGATTGTTAAGGCCGATACTTGGAGAAAATAAATATCCATAAAAAAACAATATTTAGAGTTTTCTCATAATTTTGATACAAATACGCATGACGATGTTTCGAAGTACTACTTCTTTATCAAATGCTGGATTAATACTAAGTGATATTGAGTATTAATACAGCATTTGATAAAAAAATAGTACTTCGAAACTTTAGTAGTACTTTAAAATTATTAGAAAATTCTAAATATTGTTTCATTATGAATTATTTTACTTTATTTCATACAATTGAATTCTAAATTATTGCTGATGTCTTTTACATGCTTCAATAATTTTTGTGTTTTATATTACAATGTTAATTTTAATATTTATTAAAATTTGATATTATTTAAATTAATTTTTCATAAATCAGTTCTTCGTTCTATCCGTGAATAGAAAGGAAATGGTCCCTCAGCAAGAGGGTTGATATGTCTTTCAGTGCTAGGTATGGTATAAAAAATTTAAACCCTTATCTGGTATTCAATGACAATAAAGATTAAATGCAAGTTAATACATTATACATCGCAAATTAATTGCTTAACTAAAACCTAACGAAAGAAAATAAACGTACCTATTCGAAACCAAATCCTCGTTTTCTCATAAGTAAAGATTGTGTATATTCTACTTCAAGTGATCAAATAAATATTTCTATAGATAGATATGTCTAAGCATCAATTACGTATTGAGAAAGATATCTCATGAGAAAAAATATAAGGCATAAAATATTGTATAACCAAAACAAACACCCAAAGAATTAACATAAAGAAGATGTAAACAATGAATTCGTCTAGTCTGCAAATAAAAGTCTAGAAACCCCAATGACGATATTCTTTTCAATTGCCGTGGCACAAAATTTGGTCAAGGTACATTCCTCTACTAAACGAACTGGGAATGAAATAAAACTTCCTTTCAATTTGGTGGGGTTCAAGGTTGCATAGTTAAGTGATTTACGAAACAACAAACACAAATTCCGTTGAAACAATAAACCTGATGAGGTTACGGTAGTCTAAAATACCGAATTTCTCTATGTTTATCTGTGGTGCCGTCTATGTACCAGGACATCAGGTGCTCTCTGTCAATATTTATACAGCAGCCATGTTTGGATTGTTCTCGACCTTCTATGATTATATCTGATTGTTCTGATGAATAGTTGTCATCTATATTTCAACATCAAAAAACATCGCAAATCGTTTGCTAGTGACATTCTTTGGCGAGTTTGAACTTTTACGGCCGTTACTTGATGTAATTCCATTTCAAAATTGGAATGGTTACTAGATTTACACTTTCATTAAACAATGTCACGTAGCATTACGATGACTTCTTGAAAAAGTGTATGAATCTAGAAGATTACATTACAACTTTCAATTCTTTGAAACTACATTTCATCATCTATAATCCTATTATTTAACAAAAGATAGGACTATTTTTGAAACCACTTTTTTCATTACATATGATATAATCTTGTTAGTTATAATACAAATTGAACTTTGGAAAGAAATAAAAATCTCAAATTGAGTTTTAATCATACAAAACCGAATAATTGCAAATAAACTGTTTTCTATGTGAAAACATTTCATAATAATTTCATATTGTCATCAGAGAACTGTCAATCAAATGGATAAGAATTCATTTTCAACAAATAATAATCTTAATATTAAATTAAATCAAACTCTTGGCTTAATGTTTCACGATTTATTCAACAATATGTATAGTCAACATGTTTCGAGCGCTAGCTCATTTTCAAGAGTTAAGCGAAAATTCAATCTCAAATAATAATCTACTTAAAATTTCGAAGTTTTATCGACAATCAAGCTTCGAAATTCATGAATAAGTTAATCTGTTCAGAGATGTTCAATCCATATATTTCAAATTATAACTTTCAGGGAATTGTCTGCACAAATATATCCAAATAATCGAGTTAACCACGCCAGAGCCCTATCCCTTGAAGAGGCAAAATAATGGCAATGGCATAATCATGTGAACTCCCTGTATCGAAGAAACAATATAAACTCTCTCGAGTATGATAGATTGCTTTCGTGATAAGTTCTAGTTCGTACTTCCATACAAAGATGGCAGGCTTTATGGATATTGTAGTTTGTACGAATGGTGCCTTGCCTAATCGCTTCGGTTCACACCCTAGCAGACAATATGACAAAATGAAAATTAGTTACAAAATTCATAAATCCTTTAAATTAAGTCTTATAGAGTCTACAGTGCTTGTAATTTAATATGAACTTTATTGAATAGCAATAAAATTCAAATTGACTCTACATTCTAGTTGGAAAACGTCTGCATGGGAAAAAGAAGAGGACCGTTTTTGGAGTTTTCCTGGCTATTATTCGAATGTTTCTCGCCGTAGAAACCATCCTTGGACCTCAACGAACATTAAAAAAAAAAAGAATTGGCTAAATTGGTCCAGGCGTTGTTGAGTTATGCGCTTACCAACACATTTTGCGATTCATTTTTATATTATAGACTAGCTGACCGGGCGAACTTCGTACGCCCATTTATTTTTATCTGAATATTTTTCAAAAGGCCGGAAAGACATGTTCTACTATTAGTGCTACACTCTCTTGTTTTTAATATTTATCCCGTGTGGAGCCAGGGACTTACTTACAAAAGGACTGCAAAACTTCCTGTTATTTCAAATCAGTCGAATTATGAAAAAATTCCTGTATTAACACGTTTGATGTATTGAAAGTTATTAACCTGGCCGTTTTATATGGCATGTTTCTAATTTCGTATCAAGTACTTGTCCCATATATCTCATTAATAATATGAGATATCTGCTGGATATAAGTCAAAAAATGTTCAGAATTTAGTCCATTCCCGGAAACCAATGAATATTGTGGCTCTGGTGGTTGTAGCGTCTTTTTAAATTGACTCTACGCGAAATATTTTGTCGGTTCATTGGTAGTATCTTCTTATTAATAACGATTAAACTTTGCCTTGCAATATTGTCACACAACGTTCATTAGTCCAATAGCAACGATGTGCTGTGAACGGTAATATCTTCAATGTTATAATTGCAGGTCGATAGCGATAGGAGTTAAACGCAACCTTTTTATATTGTTAATTTTGATTCCATCGATTGCGTTCAACTTCATTTCGAGCTTTGCGTTGCTCGTCAATTTGACTTGCTCTTTTATATCTCTGACTTGCTGCATTGCAAGTTCTGCGACTTAAGTTTGTACATCTAATAGCTATCATTTTTGAAAACGAAATTTCAACTGTAAATTAAAAAATCTATGTATTCTTGTTCATAATCACGTGCTATTTTAGTAACGGGTATGTTAGTCTATTTAAACTTACCAAAATTTTATATTCAATAGAAGTTTTGATATTAGTCGTGATAGCTCAAAACTAACCGAAATGTGTGATAAGATATTCACTTTTTTTACATACTCGTTTTGCGTACTTATATTATTAAGTAAGTATTCTTAGATTTTATAATTTAATACGCAATTTTTAAAACTTTTTCTGATAATAACAAACACAACAAAAAAAAATTGTGAAATTGGTCGATCCGTTGACTCCACATTTGAGTTAGGAAACGTTAGTATGGAAAAAACAAATGGCCTGTTCTCAGTTTTTCCCGGTCATCATTCGAAGTTTTCCTCCATGAAAACCATCCTTCGACTTCAACGAACATTTTAAAAAAAGAATTTTCTAAATAGGTCCAGGCGCTGACCCTACATTTCAGTTAGAAAACTGAACGTTTGTATGGGAAAAAGAAATGGTCTGTTTTAAGTTTTTCCAGGCCATAATTCGAAATTTCCGCCGTAAAACCGACGTAAAACTTCAACGAACATTTTAAAAAAAGAATATTCTAAATTGGTCCAGGCGTTGACTCTACATTTCACTTAGAACACTGAACGTTTGTATGGGAAAAAGAAATGGGCTGTTTTCAAGGTTTTCCCGGCGATTATTTGAATTTTTCCGTCGTAAAAATCATCCTTGGATTTCAACGAACATTTTAAAAAAAGAATTGGCAAAATTCTTACCAACTTATGCGCTTACCAACACATTTTGCGATTCATTTTTATATTATAGATGGTTGTTGGAGAGAATATTGAACAAACACATTTATTATTCAGCTATATTTGCATTTAGCATCATTCAATCTTGTTATTCATTTTGGACATTATCACTAATAATACTGCAGATAATTGGAAACCCCATTTCCTCAACCCTCGTAATGTCAAGGTAACATCACTGAAAATTGCTGGGAATCAGATCTGGCCCTGTCATCCCTATATCGTCCAGCACTGGACAAACAGAACGTCCACGTCACCTACACGTCCGAGCTTCTGCTTGCTTTAACCGGGCCTTCGGTAAATACCATCCTTAAGTAAATAAAGCCATTTCAAAGGATCGTCTCCTCCTGTCCACCGTCTTCGTTGACGGCCCGTTTCTTCGGGGAATTTCGAAATCGACGTGCCTGACAACCGGCTTGATTGCGATCTTTTTTTCGAATTCTTTCTCTTTTATCCAATTTGGGCTCATTCAACGGTGCGTAGCCAGTCGATGTTTTTCTAACGGACTTTAATTGGACGTGAATGGATGAATTGGGTTAGTTCATTCGATTTGGGATCGAATAATCATAGAAATGGACGAGCATTAAGAGACGTGTTAATGATATCAACTCACCTGACGTTCTAACAGTAACGTGAGTTTTTTAACAATGTTTGAATATGTGCAACATTTTACTATGTTTATTGTATTGGAAATTTTTATATTGTACCTCTTCAAAAATGATAATGGAGAGATTATACTGTCTATATAGGATGGTTCTTCAGAAAATGTAATAATAATTCACAGCTATAACTCACTAAATATACGTATAATTTGGACAAATTGTTCCTTAAACATAATTAACTAGGTATAAAAATTCTTCAAATTCTCCAAAGATTAGCTGGACAAATTGAAATTACAAATACGAAATATATTCAATTTACAAATACAATGACTGAGATTGAATTCTCGCTTAACTCTTGATGAAACATAATTAAAAATATTAAATTAAGCTCTTGGCTTAATGTTTCACGATTATATTCAACAATATGAATTTGTCAACATGTTTCGCGCGTGAGCTTATTTTCAAGACCTGTCAGCCAGTTGTCAGTTGTCAGTCTTGAAAATGAGCTCACACTCGAAACATGTTGACAAATTCATGTTGTTAAATATAATCGTGAAAAATTAAGCCAAGAGTTTAATTTAATACAATATAACATATAATATATATATATATATATATATATATATATATATATATATATATATATATATATATATAATAATAACAATCTATAAAATATACTGAAAAACAAGGTTGATAAATATTATGATAGCACACGATAAATATTGAATGAACATTTAATGATATATCAAAAAATATAATGACTTAGGTACACCAATTTTCCGAATGTGTATAAAAAGCTTTTCAAAAGCAATTTGTTACGATAAATATCCAATATTTTTAAAAGTATCACGTTGTTATGTGTTTTGAAATGCATTGAAATTATTGAAAATTTTTTCATTATTATACTGACAGTATTTTAAGTTACTTCTTCGAATTTATATCATATATTTAAATATGAGCGAAGGACTTTTAATAAATCATGACTTTTATGTTATAATTGTAACAGAATATGAAAAGAAATCTGAATAGGACCTGAAAGTTTGATCCGTTTTAGGTTAAATTGGTACACCATAACATAAAACCAACTTAACATAAAGCTTGTCTGCTTTTGAAGAATTTCGATAGATATCTAAATTTCATGCGGATTTGATGAAGAATGAGCTGTGCGTAATAACCGAGATTTAATTTCAAAACATTCAGATGAATCAATTAATTGTTTATGGATTACTCTTAGATACGATTATTCTACAATATCTACAATAAGAAAGTGTATTATCACAATTTTCTACATCTGAATTACGATTGTCTGTTTTGACGAATATAAAAACGAAAAAAGATCCAGACTTTTAAATCTGGAGTTTTTTTAAATGAGAGTACCGTTATTGTTTTTGCGACCAAATATAAATGGAGTTATCAAAAAACACGAACCTCAAATTGTACTTTATCAAATGTACTTTATGTTCAATTAAATTTATCATTGAATAAACATATTCTTCATTTCGTTATGCAATTTTCTTTATATTCCATTGGAAATTATTATAGCCTGCTATTTTTAAAAAATCGTATTATAGGTATAACAGTTAACTTACTATGTTTTTCACTATATCTAATTGTTCCTGTGCTCCCAAGTTTTTGAACTGTTAGGTAAGTGTGACGTGGCGAAAAAATGGTTGAGACTAACTGATTTTGAAATTAGTTTTTGAGTGGATAATGCGAAATTGCTACTGTTCATTTCACTAGAAAGTATTACGAAATTTTTCTCCTCTAGTTTCTCATCAAGAGGGCTAATAAGGAAGGAGCATCTAGCAATCAGCTCGCGACAGCCATCTTATGAAATCACCCGTCCATGTCTAATTTAATCGAATCAGAGTTTTGTCCACATCACATACATCATCTTGATATGACATTTCCGTCGGATGTAAGTGGTTTACATCATCAGACATTTATGAGTTACATCTTATTGGCATTTCTTGTGGACCAGCAGATGAACAAACAACGATTTTTCTCGATAATATCGATATGAACACCAAAAAGACAGGGGTGATTTGACCAATTTTGAAGTTTTAGCGTTCGATAATTTCGGAACTATTCGTTTCTGTACTATATCTGCTCGTGACTTTTATTTAAATAGCTCAAATGTCAGTATACAAATGACTTCATTCTCATCATGGATGGAATAAAAATAGCCCATGCAAGATTTATTGATATGAACAATATGAAATTGCAGGTATTTCATAATATTGATATAAATCTTTTAATCTGTGCTTGGTATTTGAATATTTATTTTGAAGGTTCATTTCAACTGCAGATTTCGTGATGCAAATGGTGTCATTTCGCTATTTTAGACGTATCTACTTTGTCGACAATTAGTGATTATCAAATATTTGGCTTGACCATTTCTACCTGAAGATGAATCTGATGATCTGCAGATGTGTAAAATTGAATTCGTTTGAAAAACGAGGCAAAACTTTCACAACCAAGCTCATCGAGTAGTGATGCCTAAATTAATAACATGCCATCAGGTAATTATACACTCTTTGTCTCTCTATGTCGATAAATTGAAGATTTAACGTTGAAAGTGTTTTTCTTTTTCCTAAATTAGCAGAATGTCGACAACAAAGGGTTAGAGGGTTTAGGTGACAAATCCGTAATGCAAGCAGTTTGCAATATTGATGAATATAATATGACATGAAAATAATGAAAAATAATTTTCGAGTGGAGTATTGTGGAAAAGCAGTTCTAATAAAGAATCTACAAAAACTGTTAGACGAACATTATTATGACATGAAAAATGTACAAAATACGTAGAAGGGATTTCATGGTCCGTCTAGCTATAGAACTCGGTAACATGTCGGTGGAACATGCTATCACAACATTAGTACATCCACAAATACTGATGTAGTCTTCAGCAACAGGTAGAAGAAAAAACTTCACCTTTCCACTACTGTTACTGTTACTGTTTCAGTTACTATTTCCTGTTACAAAAACAAATTTAAAAAAGTTTTTCATGCGTGCAAAAAACCATTATGTGCATATTGTTATCAATCAAATTTACATATTTCACAACATTGCAGTAGATTTGAATAAGTATTAGTCATTGGAAACACAATTAAAATGATAGTTGAACCGATATTATGACATCCAAAAGAAGTGTCAAAGAAGAAAGTACGTAAACAGGATTTTAAATCCTGCTTTTATCACGAATTTAGTAGGTACAACCACAAATACTGCTGAAAAATTCGCTTTTCCACTTGTGGTTGCAAAAATAATTCTAATAAATTGTGTGATAATTACTTGAAAAAAATATTATGTGCATATTGTTATCAATCAAAATTATATATTTGCCAAAACTTTGAGTTTTTTTGATCAATAAGTTTTAGTTATTAGAAACACAACCAATCAATATTAATACAAATCAATCTTTTCCTACTTCTTGAGGACTTGAAACTCATATTTTTTGCTTAGGGTCAAAATGACCTGCCACCACTTTTTTTTAAGTGTTTAACTTTTCCCTGAAACGAATAACTATATCATTAAAATCTGACGAAAGTAGGAGAAGATAAGTAACAGTATTTTTCAATTGCTTGGGAACTAGTAAAATGAGATTTTTGAGCTATGACTGTAAATAAATATAGGTATGGCTTATGTGTGAACCAAAATATATTCTTGAAATATTTGTTTTGGTAAGATGTTCTATCAGCAAGCGAAAATATAATGAATTATGTTAACCACCGTGGTCCTCTAACACCTACGAAGCCTTCTCGATTTCTGCACTTTCCGGCAGAATTCGCTAATAAGCAAAAAGTTGTAATTTTGAAAATTTGTTCAATATTAAGAAATATTACACGTAGTCCTCAGAGATAAAATGCCATAATCGAAGCTTAAGTCGGAAATCTCATCTCTAAATATTTTACAGTATATTTTTGTTTTAATTCATCATTGTTAATTAACATTTAGTGAATAATGCATAAATTCAATATTCAAACATATGTTTTTTTCAATTGGTGCTAAGAGGAAGAGTTTATCACACAAAAGGTCATGGTTCAAATCCCGTAAAAGCTACATACATTTGTTGAATCCTCTGGTGTTAGTTAGGTATTTAAGTTTTACTTAGTAGTCTAGTTTTTCATTTTATTTTTGAGAGAAACACCTGTGAAAGCAATCGTTTCAATAAAATTGATTAAATATAACCCCTTGATGAAAAATCGTTTAATATTTTGAATACAAAGCACTTTACGTAGTTTCGCAAAATTATATTAAAAAAATTGACGATTGTTTCGGGTTTTTACCCCATTTTCAAAAGTTAAACTGATCACTTACAGTTACATCTTGGTGTAACATGATTAAATATAAATTCAAATTTAACACTTGGCCAAATGTTTCACGAATATATTGATTTAAATTAAAATCTTGGCTGAATGTTTCACGATTGTATACAAATGTTGCTTGTTATTAATGCTTCACGAATTCATTATATTAAAACTAAAATCTTGGCTAATTATTTCAAGATTGTGTTCAAATGTTGCTTGTAAATAATGTTTCACAAATTCATTAATTCAAATTAAAATCTTGGCTGAATGTTTCACGATTGTATACAAATGTTGCTTATTATTAATGCTTCACGAATTCATTATATTAAAACTAAAATCTTGGCTAATTATTTCAAGATTGTGTTCAAATGTTGCTTGTAAATAATGTTTCACAAATTCATTAATTCAAATTAAAATCTTGGCTGAATGTTTCACGATTGTATACAAATGTTGATTGTTATTGATGTTCCACGAATTCATTAATTTAAATTAAAATATTGGCTAAATGTTTCAAGATTATATACAAATGTTGCTTGTCAATAATGTTTCACGAATTCATTAATTCAAATTAAAATCTTGGCTAAATTTCAAGATTGTATACAAATGTTGTTTGTAAATAACTTTCACGAATCTATAGCTTAAATTAAAATCTCTGCTAAATGTTTCAAGATTATACCTACTTATACAAATGTTGCTTGTAAATATTGTTTCACAAATTAATTGATTCAAATTAAAATCTTGGCTGAATGTTTCAAGATTTTATACAAATGTTGCTTTTAAATAATGTTTCATGAATATATTTATTTCAATTAAACACTCGGCTTAATGTTCCTCAAATATAAATATTTGTATATCAATTTAATAATAATTTAAATTGAACAATTATGTTCCACATTTTCAAGTTCTAGTTTTCAGTTTGTATTAATGGTTAAACTAATTTGTTCAATTTTTAATTAGATTGTCAAAATCAGAATACAAATACTTTTTTTAACAACATGATAGCAGGTTTTAATCGAGTAAATACCAAATAATACAAAATTTTATAAGAATGTTTGAATTTAAAAACCCTTTTTGAACCGTTTACAACTCACTGGGCAGTTTCAGAAAGTCCATAAAAGTGTCAAATCCTTTTATGAATGAAACTGGGCACAATGATGAAAATAAGATTACGGAATTATGTCGAGTACGAATATTTTGCTACAGTAACTCTATTGTGGCACAATGAATGGGCCTTTGTTATTAGAGGATCAATAGCGGGTGGTAAATGTGATCAGACTGAAAGTGTCTATAATTTCTTACCTGGTTGTGTTGGTTTTGTTCCGCCATCGCCTTTTCTTTGGCCTGTCTTTTGCACTTGTACCTGTGGTTTTGAAACCATATTTTCACCTGCAACAACAGAGGGGTTAATTGGACGGGTGAAAGAACTCGAAAGAGTATATTTCGATATTTTCAACTCAAAAAAACGAATGGAATAATTAAGAATGAGAGATATGAAGAATGGTTGACTTCGAATGAGTTTCAATGGGAAAAAATTTAATTCATTAGAATTGATTACAATTTTAATTGATTTAGGTGTAAACCTATTTGAAATGAAATATGAAATATGTGCAAGAAATTCGAAATATTATAACTTATTTTATGGTCAGTAAAGGTTTCGATGAGAGGTCAATTGTAATTGTACCTACTCAGTAATTTTCTTGTACTGTTTTATGATCGTAGAATATTTTTTCATTATTATTATTTCTATTCTTAAAAATGCAGAAGAAAAATAAACACTTATACAATAAGGACAGGTAGGAAAAATGAAACAAATGAAAGTACAAGAAATAAAGGAAAGTATATAATTACTAAATATTTCATAGTTGTACGAAAATCAGATACAAAATAAAATATTAATGAACAAGATTTTTAGAATAACCTAAGCTATTTAAATTTAATTTTTAAAAGTAGGATAGTAATTATTTTTTCCAATTTAATTTCCGCAAGTTGTTTGATGCCACTTTCCCAATTCATTTTTGCAAGAAATGAGTGCTGGAATACCTATTAAAAGAAGTCGGGATATATATTCAAAATTTATAATTACTATGAGTAATGTTTTATATCCAGAAACTCGAGTAACTGATTATTTCAACAAATTGAACAATTTATTGATAATAAATTGTTCAATTAAAAATAAGTGATATGATACACTTATCATATCATTTATTTTCGATAGATTCAAAACCCAGCCATTATGTCTTTATTTATAAATATTATATAAATACGTTTCGAATGCGTATCACGACGTTTCGTCATGCGTATTTTTATATTAAATTATGAGAAAATTTTAAATATTGTTTTATTATGGATATTAATTTTCTCCAAGTATCTGCCTCATCAATTATCCATTATCAATTATAATATTTATTATTATTAAATATTATTATAAATTGACTCAATGAAAAAAAATCACCTAAACGATGAAGTTGTCATTGCTTAGGAATATGAAAACCTCATATTTTAAAGAGAATACTGAACACAGAAAAAGACAAATTATGAGTTCTTTCACATCTCAATGAATTCAACTTTTTTTTAGCAATATAAGTGTTTATTTAGGTAAATTGTCATAAAATAGAGTGGAATGAATGTGTTTCTGAGAAAGATTTATTACTGGTTATTAACGGTAAAGAACCGTTAATCGAATAACAATATAAACATCACAAATGAAAATATAGGTAATACATATAAATACATATAAGACAAATGTATAGAAATATACGAGGAACGTAAATGTTTCAACGAAAATATGTAACAAATGTATAGACGTGACAAGAAATACTAAAAGAAATACCAATTCTGAATTTGAATGGTTGCAAACGATAACTGATTTAAATCCATTTCGAAATTAAAATGCTAACGGAAAATACTGTTTTCTAGATTAACATATATATTTTACTCAAAAAGCCATTTATTTTCCATACAACCCTCGTATAATCAAAATTCAATGACATTCCAAAATATTTTCCTGAATATGGGCACAAAAATGGACGTCAGTTTTTTGGTAGTCAGCCCAATTTTTATTGCTCAATTTCTCAAAAGAATTTTTCCAACTATGAGTTGCTTATATTTTCCATTGGAATTTTGAAATATGGGCTCAAAAAGGGACGTAGCTCATCCTAGCAATTGTTACAGTTTTTACTGAAATTCTGACCTAACTGAAGCTTTCAACATGGTGTCCATTTGTTGTAAACACTGACTGCATTATGTTATACTGTCGTTTAATAAGTCAGCCAAATTTTTATTGCTCAAAAAGAAAAAGTTTTCTAACGATAAGTTCCCTATATTTTTCATAGTGATTTTGTGCCCATATTGGGGGATTATCTGGAAGACTTTGTGGTTGAAAACTACAAAAAACTGAGAATAATCACTTCGAATACTTGAACAATTTGTTATGAAGGTAAAAATAGTCTTTCATGTTTTTTCATAATTATGTTGCCAAAATACAATGAATAAAAATTCATGAAAATTCCAATGTCTCGACACAAAATACCAGAAAGAGATATGGCCAATTTTTGAGGTTGCTAACTAAATTACCCTCAAATAAGCAAGTGGTATCGCTTAACTTGCCTGGAAATTTACCAGACCCCAACCCAAATGGAAATTACAGAAAATTGGTAAAAAAACTTATTTAATCTAATTTCAAGATCGAACAGTTGATACAAGTATTAAACAGAAACGAATCGAGCAGAGAAAACTGCCTCCATAGAAAGCATAGTTCCAGGCAGTCATATTTTTATGTTATTGTGTTAATGTAGTAACATTCTCCATATGTTTCATTTTAAACTCAAAAGCCAACCTATAAAAGTTGCCCCAAAAGGGTTTTTTAGAAAAATCGATACACAGGTACCTAAATTGAATGTTTAGGAAAAACCTACTTATTTCATCCTCCGTAAACCAAAAATGTAAATTTTGCGTAGCAATAATGATCAATAATAACGTCTTAATAAAATGATCAACCATTGTATGTTTAATCATTAAGAATACACATAAATAAATATCTTTTCAAGGCGAAATAACTTAGATTTTCAGGTTTTGTGAGATCTTGTGAAGTTTCGTAAGCACCACACGACTAAAAAATTAAAACATTCCCTAAACTCAGACGTATTCGATCACAAAGTTCTATAAAAACAGCGTGTTCGCTTCATAACCCACTAATCATACACCTACGATCTCATTGAAATCCGGTTTACGAATCGAAAATAGGGGAATGCGGGAGCGATGTGCATACGCTTCGCTGAACCAATTCACGGAGAAACCGACGACGTTTCGTGCCGACAAGTGTTCGGCGAGAAAGAGGATGCTGGTCGGATTCATTCTGCGTTCAACGTTATTGGTATATAATTGGGGAAGAATTCGAACCTCTTTATTTTCAGCTCGTAAGGGGTTCGCAATTATTGTGCCTCCTTAGGATTTATGCCCGTTGAGTACAGTGAATGGATTTGCGGTCGGATATGAATTATGATTTTCTGTAATTGTGGGAGTTTTGGCGAAAGAAGGGAAATGGGAACTCGATGGTGCCTATGGAGTTAGGTTTGGTGGTGTACGGATGTTTCTGGTTGAAAAATCTGGGGATTTATTATTACTGAGAAAGCGAGAGAAAAGGGATGTTATAATCGGTAATGAGGGTTGAGAGGAACACAATATATGAATGAAACGAAATATGAAAGTATTATCACCTGAAAACTCTTGTCATAAGGTTTTAATTAATATGAAAATGCATATATAATTATTAAGAAAACGAAACAAAAGTGAGGGTTGAAAGGAATGACAGATATTTTTCGAAAAAACAAATTTAATGGGGCTGATTCTTATATGTGCACTGTAACAGCAAGATTTACATAAACCAATTATTCATTATCAAATTAAACATATTTCGAATTACTGTTCAATTTACATGATATTGTATATACTATACTGTACATTATATTGTACTACCTGATCCGGACAACGTTGTTTTGCCACATAAATTAATTATATTATATATATATATATATATATATATATATATATATATATATATATATATATATATATATATATATGTGTGTGTGTGTGTGTGTGTGTGTGTAAAATGATAAGAGACTCCTCATATCATTTGTATATAGTTATATCGTAGTTGTATATAGTTACTGTTAAGGAGAATAAGAATTATATCTGTGATCTTTCAAGAAGAAAGGGGAAACTTCATTTCAACAGACAGAATTGAAGAGATTCCTTTACAAACTGAGAGAGATATAGATAAGACGTATTTGTAAAATAATAGAAATAGATAGTGTTAATAGAAGATAGAGTTAAGATTGTATAGGATATTAGAACTTTAAATTGATTTTAGAGATTGTACACAAGGTATATCTCAAACGATTGATTTATTCTAAAAGAAATATAACTTTTATTCACAATATTCAATAACATTATCAAGTTCAACTTACCTAAAAGAAGCATCAATTTAAAGTTCTTATATCCTTTACAATCTTAACACTATCTATTTTTATTATTTTACAAATATGCCTTATCTATATCTCTCTTAGTTTGAAAAGGAATCTCTTCAATTCTGTCTCTTGAAATGAAGTTTCTTCCTTCCTCTTGAAAGATACCCATTACAGATATAATTCTTCTTATAACTATAATATAACTATATTCAAATGATATATATATATATATATATATATATATATATATATATATATATATATTTATATTTATATATATTACCTCAGTAGAAATCAGCCTTATATATATATAAATAAGGAAATGAAATGTTTTGTGCTTATGGCACTGAATGGAATATTTAAGAAAATGAACACTAGAACATTCATTTGAATTAATTAATAAATTGATTCATTTATTTTACTATAACATTCTCTTGATTAATTTCAATTTTTCAAATGAATGTTCTAGTGTTCATTTTCATATTATATATATATATATATATATATATATATATATATATATATATATCTATATCACTACATAGTAATAAAACAAAGTCGCTTTCTATGTAAATCTGTAATATCTTCGAAAATATTCATTCAAATCATATGGTGTAAAGGTCCATATAGATCTATATTAAATCAACAATGTATTTAAAGTATTTAATTCGATAAGGATTAATGTTGTATTGGTTAAAATCGCTTCAAAAATTAGCCATTATTTGTCATAAAAAGTAAATCTGTAGACCTTTTCAATGTGTACAATATATTTTGATAAATCTCGTAGGGCTCAGTCTGCGTTTGTAAGCGGAAAATTATTTACGGCATCACATTAGAAACCTCAAAAATAACAGTATTTCTCCACTATTTAATGGATGTTATTATACATATAAACCTTCTACTTTAATTACTCTATTTATTAAAAAAAACCGCATCAAAATCCGTTGCGTAGTTTTAAAGATTTAAGCATACATACAGGGACAGAGAAAGCGACTTTGTTTTATACTACGAATATGTAGTGATATTGAGGCCATTCAGAGGGAGTTCTTGAAATTTTGAGTTTGGAGGGAGGATAAAGTTTATCCACAGAGACGAGTAAATCATAACGAATTATTGAGTCATTTACTTTAATATCATTGCAGAGCAGGAGGGAATCTTTATCACTAAAATTTTTGTACAAATTACTGCAGAACAGTGTTGATTGTCCTCTTCTCTTATCTGCTTTGAAATTTCGTGTTTCTATGCAAAATTCTCGTACTACAGAATTATTCCACCTAGAGACTCCAAGTACCAACTCTCTTATACAATCCCCCATTTGGTTTATGGAGTCTACATTCAATAGAGTTGCAAATAAATGTGACATTCACTTTGACTCCATAGCAGAAATTATTAGAATTTTTGTGCAAAAGTGGTATTGACTAAAATGAATTGAATTAGATTGAGTTCTTTGTAATATGTCATTCAATCATTTAGTGATTAGTTACGTTTTTAGTTTTTTAGATTAGATTGAACTTTTTGTTATATTTCTTTGAATTTCATTTATTTAGTTATTATTCAACATTATATAATTATTTTCTGTAATTGGATATTATATCTATTGAGAATAGAGAACCTGAAAAGAAATAGTAAGTATAACTGAAAAGTAAAAAACACTTATAAAGGAAAAATCGTTTTTACAGTGTTTTAATACGAATATAAATATATTTAAATGAAAGGAGAGAGAAAATGATGTCTTAATATTCAAATTATTAATGTGAGTTGAGAGGATATTATGAAGATGCATATATTATTATTGAGGCAACGAAAGAAAAGGAATGTTTTAACTTTCACATCGGGAGTGAGAGTTGAAAGGAATGAAAGATATTTATTAAACAAACAACATTTTAAGGGGCTGTTACCTGAATTATTTCCAGAATAGTTTGTCCCTGAGTAGATAATTCGTATTTACATTGACGCATTGTAAGAGCAAATTTTAGGTAAACCTCTTCATAACTAAGGCTGTACGCTTGCTTGATCTTCATTAAAAATTTTTTCGTTTAGATTCAGAATTTCCACTGAAAAATGTAAATTCTTGTTACAGTGTTTCATGTATTTATTTAGAAATACACCACTCTAAATACAAAAACATAAAAAACCTAATCAACTTGTACAAGAACTGTTAATGTTTTTATACAAGTTTATGTTCATTCACAAATATTTTCTACGTATTGCAAGTGGTGGGACATTGAATCCGGTGGTGAGTACCACATGAGATATACCACTTTCTGAATAACAACGTCAGAGCAAAACCATAAATATTTCAAATAAGGTCTTTGAACGGATTCAAAATGAGGTCAGAAAGTCTGATTTTAATATGAAAATAGATTTTTTCTTATTGAGGAAGCGACAAAACTCATGATGTAACGTTCAAATCGGTAATGAGAGTTAGAAGGAATAATGGATATTCATTTATTGAACAATGCCAAGTTTAGAGGAGTTCTTACTCCTCTAAGAGTTCATTTAAATACAAAAACATAAAAAAACCTAATCAACTTGTACAAGAACTGTCAATGTCCTTGTACAAGTTTATGTTCATTTGCAAATATTTCCTACGTATAGCAAGTGGTGGGACATTGAATCCGGTGGTGAGTACCACATGAGATAAACCACTTTCTGAATAACAACGTCAGAGCAAAACCATAAATATTTCAAATAAGGTCTTCGAACGGATTCAAAATGAGGTAGGAGGGTCTGATTTTGATATGAAAATAGATTTTTTTTTAGTGAGGAAGCGACAAAACTCATGATGTAACGTTCAAATCGGTAATGAGAGTTAGAAGGAATAATGGATATTCATTCATTGAGCAATGCCAAGTTTAGAGGAGTTCTTACTCCTCTAAGAGTTCATTTAAATACAAAAACATAAAACAAATATTTCCTACGTATAGCAAGTAGTGAGACATTGAATCTGGTGGTGAATACCTCATGAGATATACCACTTTCTGAATAACACCGTCAGAGCAAAACCATAAATATTTCAAATAAGGTCTTTGAACGGATTCAAAATGAGGTCGGAGGGTCTGATTTTAATATGAAAATAGATTTTTTCTTATTGAGGAAGCGACAAAACTCATGATGTAACGTTCAAATCGGTAATGAGAGTTAGAAGGAATAATGGATATTCATTTATTGAACAATGCCAAGTTTAGAGGAGTTCTTACTCCTCTAAGAGTTTATTTAAAAAATTTTTATCTGTAATAGAAATGCAAGATCGATATATAGTTATAGTTTATAACGTGACCTACGTTCAGAAAATTATTGTTTTATGTTCAGATGTTAGATGTTAATTATCAAGTAAGAACAGTAGTTATTTCATTTCAATATGAAAACGGATAACTAATTGTTCCAATCCATATCAAAGTTATGATTCTTTACCATTATTTCGAATATATTATGTTATCTGTAATATTTTGTCCGTTGATGATTTTTCTAAAGTAGTTTTTCCGTTAATGAAGTTCGTTTTTCCATGAAATTACCTATACATGAATATTGTGGACACTTAATGTGTCCTTAATTACACTTAATGGAAGAAATGCCCCTTTTTTGGGTGATATAATTAGTGAAGCAACTGATCTTTCAAATCTCCCAAACTCATTCGTAATCCATGAATGGTCACAGCCTTTGCAGAAGTTCTGTTCGTTTCTTCCATCTCCAAGTTCGTAAACTTTGAACTTAGCCGTTCTGAGGAGAGCTAACAAGCTCGAAACACGCACCAACGTTTGCTGCCAAGTTACGGATTCTGGGTAGATTTGATTCATATTTCTTGACGTATTTCTAATACGTTCTGTACACCTCAAGATTATTCAATTAGTTTTCAATTCAATTCAATTCTTTTATTCGATTCAAGAAAATGTGTGCCTTTAGTTGAGTAGTTGCTTCAGAAATGATATCTATTGAGTGTTTGGTGATTTATTTTAATTACTGCTTTTGTTTGTTTAAGTAGCAGGTTTTTTAACTTCACTTTGAGCTTCACATCCGGAAAAGCTGAAGTTTTCAGCTAAATGTCAAATAACGTAAAACTTGTTTTATTTATGTTGATATCATCAATCTATTTCTCGAGTATCACTAAATACTAATGAAATAATGAATAAATGAAAAAGTACTAATAAAAGTGTAAATCCAAAGTATTAGAATTTACTTCATATTTTATTTTTATATTAACAACTGATTTTCATCGAGTTACTGCCACAACAATTCAGATATGATATTACCTATCAGTTATTTTCAGTATTACAAAATTCAATAATTATATTTCAGAGTACCTATTTCTCTACCTACTCCTCATTCCTTTTTTTTTCAACGGGTGTTCTCAGTTTATTATCTGTTCATTTGATTATATGCCTCTATATCATTCCTTTTACATTTAAATTTGAAAAAACAACTATCGAAAAAAATATTTTCCTTGAGAGTCAGGGTTTTCATTTATGTGGTTTGAAAATTGACGCAATAAAATGTAATTATTCAATGATTAACAAAAAAATTTCAACAATCTATGGTGTAGACTACAAAATTGCTACGAAATTCAACTTGAAAATCTTTGAAGCCTCATTTTTATTTCAATGCATTAAAATCAGTCCAATAGGCCATTCTGACAATTCAAATGATTCAAGCATATCAATTTTATAATTAACCTTAGGTATATTTGAATTCGATCGGTTTAAATAGAATGTTTTTAAGATTCCTGGAACTTCCACTTTCACCTTATGAGGAAAAGTAGATTCAATTAGATAACTCATATATACTTCACAAATTTTTGAAGTATTTTAAATTATTGACTTTGAATTTAGCCATTTATTTATCAGTTAAATATTCTCGGTTCCGTTTATAGCCAGTTACAACTAGCGACATCTATCCAGGTAATTAGGTATCGCGCTTTTCTCTCTCTGACACAATAACTATTTTTCCCAGTTTACTGATTACTGTGAAAACACTCATACACGAGTATGTACTACGCATAAGCCGAACGGTAGTTAGTTAGCGGAGAGTATGTCAACATATGCAACATGGAAGCCCTATTATATGCCTCGATGATGTGTTTGCACATTCTTGACCGGCCTGTCCGGCGAATTACGGCGATTTTAATTACCAAGTATGAATCCTCTCCAGATGATTGAATGGTACTGAGATAGGAGGCGCTCGAGGACTTGCAGTTTCTTCTTTGGCTTTCAACTGGTCTAGGAGAGACATATAAAAAGGATGGAAATGGACAACTATTTCCGCAGCTCGTCTGTATACTCCATTCATTTTTGATTATTCCTCAACAAAAACGAACTAATCTTCAGCAGAAAACAATAGATGGCTGAGCTATTAATATTTGATGTTGCTTTATTTATGTATATCTTTATATCTTTATAAGATATTTTAGCAATAACAGACTTTTTATTGAAAAAATCTTTATATTAATTGGAATCGCTTTGTCAGAAATAATTAATAATTTAATTTTATGAATAGCTATGGATATCAAACGTCAGAATATAATTTTGAAAATGAACTTGGCTCTTTTGTCTTTTTAATATTCAGATGATATTTCTGGCCAAGCATTCGATTTCTATGAGTTTTTCAAAGGTTTCCTCATGGTGAAGAAGATTAAACACTTCCAAAACGAATACTGAGCCAGAAACATCCCTTTAAATATTTATTAAATTGGCAGAAGAGACGAGATAATTTTTGAAATTTTTACAATTTGACGTTTGATATTCAAAGTAAACATCAGATGAAAGTTCGGAGAAATTTCCTTGTGAGAAATTAGACTTCACAATTCTATACAGAATAATTTATAAAATTCAATCATTCAATAGTTTTCACAAAGGTGTGATTCGCAACCAAACGTCAACTGAATTGAAGATTTTTCAATCAAAAGAGCCTGTTATTGATAAAAATATCTCAAAAACTAAATGAAACTAAATCCAAATAAAACTTTATAATACATATCATCATAAAACCATCATAAAACTTAGCAAAGAACCAACATAACAAACCTCAATCAGAGGAACCTAAAATTCTAAATAAAAACTGGAAGTTTGTAGCATTAGGTAATATCTATAAATTATAATATTCTTCTTCAGCACCTCTCATGATGACATAATTGGTCTCCAAATATCGGCCTATTGCTTTTGCATTGATGAATATTCGAAGTATTGAAGGAGCTATTTAACTGATTAAAATTTCTGTCAACTAGAACAAGAAACACGTAAATTGCAATTAGTTTTTCAAATCAGAAATTAAAGCATTAAAAAAGTTCAAGAATGTGGTAGTAAACTATTGAGTAAAAATCACATTATATTTTTGATTAGTGCAGTATTGAAATTATATGAAAAAAATATAAATAAACTTAAGATATGACATACGATTATTTCAAAGTCGAATGACTTTAGGTACGTTGCATCTATGTCTTATGTTTTTTGACGTCTGTTATTGCTTCTGCAAATATATGTGCACCTTGTTCTGCGTTTTTTCTTTTGTCATTTCACTGCTTTTTGTTTGTTATCTAACTTTAGCATCAACTTTATAGGTTTCAATTTTACAAAAGTATGTAACAACTTTTCATTATTTCAGTTTACAATTTTAGTTTATAGGTATGTACATGCACTTCATCTCATAGTCCAACTAGTCTTCTATGGAACCATGTTAGAGAGAAGTCAGGTAGGTATTTAACATTGTTTTATAGATGACTTTGTAACGCTGTTATATTTATAGAGTACTGTGGAACGATATAATTTACCACCGAAATAAAGTCAACATTAACGAATTGGCTGAGTCTCTGAATTGATTTGTTTTTTGAGAGATTTATGAACATTTTCTTTTTAGATTTTTTGTAACGGGTGTTTTTTCAGAGGTATAGAACTTTAAGTTGGCATTACTGTTGAAGATGGCGACCGATTTAACAGGTGAGAAGTGATTAACTCTCAGTTTGGGTTTGGCAATTCATCATGAATAGATTCACGCCTGAACAACGATTGCAAATAGTGTTGAATGGGCCCAAAACGAGATTGCCGTTGTTGACGATTTTCATAAGCGAATTTTGTTTAGCGATGACGAACACTTCTGGTTGAATGGCTACATCAACAAACAAAACTGCCGCATTCGGAGTGAAGATAATCCTCAAGTGTATGTCAAAACACCGTTACATCCAGAAAAACTGTCTGTTTGGTGCGCTTTACGGGCTGGTGGAATCATTGGTCCGTACTTCTTCAAAAACGATGATGACCAGAACGTTACAGTCAATGGTGATCGGTATAGAGCCATGATTACTAACTTTTTCATTCCTGAATTGAACGAACATGATGTCCAGGAGCTGTGGTTTCAACAAGACGACGCAACATGTCACACAGCTCGTGCCACAATCGATTTATTGAAAGATACGTTTGGTGACCGCCTTATTTCACGTTTTGGACCTGTGAATTGGCCTCCAAGATCTTGTGATTTAACACCGTTAGATTACTTTCTGTGGGGCTATGTAAAGTCATTGGTCTACGCGGATAAGCCACAAACGCTTGACCATTTGGAAGACAATATTCGCCGTGTTATTGCCGATATACGGCCACAAATGTTGGAAAAAGTCATCGAAAATTCGACGTCCAGATTGGACTACATCCAAACCAGCCGTCGCGGTCATATGCCAGAAGTCATATTCAAAATGTAATGCCACAAGATTGTCTTTCGAATAAAAAAAACTACTTGTCAATCGAATGATCCATCGTTGTTTTATTGCAATTTAAAGTTCTATACCTCTAAAAACCCCTTTACTAACAGCACAAAACAGTAATTCACTATATTTTTTGGAATATTACTGTTAAGACCTCTAAAAAAAACACCCTTCACCTACCCAGAAGTATATGAACCCCTTTCCGCCATTTGTGCCGCATCTACTCTTTGTTATTATATCGAGTAGTCTCTTTGCTGTTCTGCACTTTTTCATCCTATATTAGATATTGGTAGATTCCTATTAGTAGGCATAAAATTTTGATCTGTCTTCTCTAAATACTTCTGCTATTGTATTTGTCTTAATTAGTGTTCGAGGTCTCTCCCATCTAAATATTCTGTTTCTATTGATTGTTTTTTCGTTCTCGTTTTTCTCATTTCCTATTACTCTTCCTATTTTGAATGACATCCAATCATTATGGTCGTTTGCGAAGAATTCTTCTAGAAGAATAGTTGTGTTGATATATATTCTGGAAAACCAGTTAAATCATCGACAAGTTGGTGCACCCACTCTTAAAATATTTACCATCTCCAAAATAGAAGGAGCAGATAATTTGGTTTCCAACGGTTGGTTTAATTTTATCTGATTAATTTTAAGTAGGCTGAAGAATCAGCAAGTTAGAAAGACAGCCAGAATAGGACGAGATGAGATGGGCAAAGAGCGGCTTGCTACATTTAATTGCAATTTAATTACTACACCCTGTTAGTAACGCAGCGGCAACGTTGTTGGAAATCATGGGGTGGAAGAAATTCAACCAATTGAACCCTTGAGAACGTTAAAGTCGCATGAGAAAGTTGCTAGTTCACTAAAGTGATATGAAATTTAACTACGCCTTATTGACAGTTGGAGTTTGTAGTTCATTGTAATAAGGAGTAATTGTTATAATTTGAATCTGTCATCCCTATAAGTAGAATAGTGACGTTGGCCGTGTTAAAGGGTAGGAACACGCATTCTGCTTTAGATCCCGAAAATCATCGATCTCAAAATCAATACCTATGAGGTATATTTTAAATACAACCCTCTTTTTTCCATTAAATCATAATATTAAAACACTTATCCTTCCTAAAGAATGAGGGGGTGCTATTTCTAGTTCAGGTATTAGAGTTTTTATGCAATTTTAATTTTTTTCAATTTAAAGTACTTATTCAAGGGAAATGTAGAAGATTCTTTCATTATACATATTTCGATATAACAGTTTCATATGATGTCCCCCTTTTAATTCAAAGAAATGTAGTTAAAGTTACATACTTTAACTTGAGGAACAACTGAATCAAAAAAGAAATGTGCTATAGGTACCTATTTGAAATTAAAGGGATGAATTCCAAAAACGACATATATTTAATAATTATTTCAAAATTAAATATGTAAACTCGTTCATCTAACTGAAATTTGGATAAAAATATAATTGAAGATACATTCATTTCACCAATTATTTCTCATATCCTGCAGTTTTTGTGCTTTACTTTCTTATAATAAAAGAAAACTAACGAAAACGAAAAAGAATACAGTTAAAAGTCGCCTTATGTTGCGTTAAAAACTAATTCTTTCATTTTCAAACAAAGTATCAAATAACCTTATTGAATCTCGGTAAAAAAAATATCAGAAATTGAAGAAACACAAGTTTTCTGTAAAAATTATGAATTATTCCTCGAACTAATCCCGTTCTGTTACTTTTTACAGGCACACCATAAATAGAATTTTAAAACAGCAAGTCTGCCAGCTGCTACGGGTTAATAGCTTCCCCTTCCGATGCGTTGAAATTACAAAAAAGATCTGTATCGAGCCTACCCTATTTTGAAAACATAACACATATTCTCTTCACGCACATCGCGATTAGCCGTGATAACCCCGCCGCCATTTTGTTCACGACTCATTTAACACGAAGGAGACAACTGGCCCTCTTTTCAAATTGTATCAAATCCGGGATGGTAACAAAAGAGGGTATTTTGTTAGGCAAACTGCGTGCTCGTCGTGGAACGAACGAGTGCACACAGAAGTGGATATATAGTGTCTCTTTGTTCGATGGTCATGGTGGGTGACACTATTTAGGGGTGACACTGTATAAATTTCGATAATTAACTGTAGTTTCAACTTCGATGATCGTATTTTCAAAGATGACGATAAAATAAGTTCTAAAATTGAATATGGGAGATATTATAGTGCGTATCTAGTGTGTTCACTCCAACTTCTGTTAACTTTCAAATCGATATTGTTCACGGCTATCTGCAAAATTAAACGTCAGAAGCGGTAAAGCTTGAAACATCTACTAGCAATATCGTATTTTCCCTTTATTTTGTTTGAGTGACTTCGTAATTTCTCTTTTGTACATCCATAGAAAAATATTATTACACGGTATTGCACTAGTGCAATAAAATATTCTTTGAGCTCATTCGTGACTGAAATGACAACTTGATTATATTCTGACGAGCACTGAAGAGCTTTTTTATACTTACTTACTTTTTAGGAACTTTTTTATTTAGTAATATTAATTTTAAATGAGTAATTCTTACTTATTTTTTAGTAATTTAGGAATTCACTTTTTTCTACTATAATTTACTGAAAGAAACGTCAACTTTACTCTCAAATCAATCTATCAAACGTACCTAGATACTTAAGTTTTTTCTTCTTGTGCTCTTTATCTCCTCTTATGGAGGAAATCAAGAGAAAAAGAAGAACTATATTCCTTATTTTAGGAGCTTTCAATTCTATGACGTATCAGCTCGATTAGATAGATATAGTTATTCATAGAGAGAAAATAACATAGAACCTAATTCAATTCGAGAATTCTATGACATGTTTTTTAATATGACACATAAAAACATATAGCATGTTGTTTCAGTTCAGTAATACCTACCTACATTTAGCAGAGTAACAAATCGAAAAAAACGAGTTGAATATACCTACCTATTTATTGAATCTGTTAAACTTGAAAATTCAAAAATTTCCAAAATATAATGATGAATTATATTGATGATTGTGGAAATCAAGTAAGTGTTATATTATTCTTAAATTAAGAATATTCGAATAACTTCTTTTCTGTATTCAGATCTTATGAATAGAACAATTGTTAAACTGATTTACACATATATTAAAAAGAATAATGCATGACGTACGTTTCGATGAGATTCACCTTTTTCAAATGCTACGTGCAGACTAAAGACAATTTCTCGAATACTTCTTATGAATCTTATAATTGATTTCAGATTTTGTTGCCTATGTTTGATTCTTTGTTTTGTTAGGTAGATTTTGTCGCTTATCTCATCTTATCTTCTGATAAAGTAAGTACCAACCTTAGAAAACTCAAAACTAATAAAAATTCAATTTTATCCTAAGACAATTGGTCTCTTGTAACCGTCTGTTCATATTGCCTGCCTCTTAGTCTCGTCTCTGAATGTGCACATTTTTTACGATTGTAAAATATTTTTCTGCATGTGTGAAAAATTATTTTATTCGATTAATATTTTGCATTAAATTGTCAAAGATCCTTCCTATTATAAACATCTGTCTCGAAACTATGAATAAGTATATAAATTCAAAGAAATATTCCAAAATACGATGTTTTTAAAAAATCTAAAAGGTAAATAAATGATAATTATGGTGTCAACTCTGAAATGAATAACGTTATTACGGCACTGTGTTTCTGGGTCAGTTTTAGCACATACATCAGCATCACACAGTTACGTCAAATGCAGTTAACTGAGGAGGGTTCACTTCTTTTTGTGATCGAACAGATTTTCAAGTAGGCATTGTCATCGCTTAGAAACACCAGCTGTCACTTATGTTCGCCATCAGAGAGTGAGGTCAAAAAAGCGTACCGCCGCCATTACATTTTACACCGTGAATTTGAACCATCGAATAATAAAAGCGCACATGCAAATTATAATTCAGTCAGTTGTCGAATTTTAAGTTTTCAAGTTGGCCAAATATGGATGAAGAAAAAACAATTTTCTAATCAGGCAATTAGGTATTCAATACTGGTGATATATTCGGGAACTGTGATAGCTATGAGATATAAGTATCAAGTTAACCTCGATTCAATTCTTGAAACACAAATAAAAACATTAGAATTTGTTTTGTCAGAATAAATTTGTAATAGATATCTGAAAATACTGAGTTTTGTGAACAGTAAGAAGGTAATTATACAAGCAATGTCAATATAATGTCAAAATATGTCGAACATACCTAATCATATTCTCAATGTAGAGATATTTTGTTGACCAATCAAAAATAAATGGAAATTCAAACATACAAATAACAGAAATAGGGATATCGATTATTCAAAGAACTAATTCATTATAGAAATGTACCTAGTTGTGTATATATTTTATCTTAATTAGGTATTAAATATTTTTCTTCGTGAGAAACTAAGAAATTAATCAACTTCATATCTACTTAAATCGACGATTTTGACAGCTAAGTTACATTTATAGGTTATAGGTAGATTTTCATTCAACTATTGAATTCTCCAGTGAAATTTTACAAATACATATTTCTAATCGAATTCGACGGTTCCTTTTCTCAACTTCGAGAATCCAAAATAAATAAACTAACCCTCGGTTCCATTTCTCAACTTCGAGAATACAAAATAAATAAACTAATATCCTGTTTCATTGATCGATTTATCTTCTTTTTTGATGTACTTAGACCAGGCAATATCCATTTAAAATGACTGACATGTCTCCTGATTTTACATTAACAGTGGACATTATGTTTTTAGGACTTTTAATATTTTTGGTACTGTCGTGTAGTACAGATTGTATATTTGTTGTCTCGTCTTGTTCAATATTATTTTTAATTGGATCAAGTTAACAATCTGTCTTAATGCCTTTCACATTATCCATAATTATTTTTTTCTGGGAGAGCATAGTAAGTGTGTATTTCTTGTCCAACATCTTCATTTTCTTTATCAATTCTTGGTTAGTATTTATTTCTAGATCAATATCTTCATTTGTCATATATTCTTCAAAAATTGATTTTGGTGTATGATTAGTGTTTCTTGAATTTTAACATTTTCGTGAATCACTTCAAAGTCGATTATGATTTCGAATTCCTTCAAGAATATCTCTTCTTCTGTAATGGTACTTAAATTATTTTTCAATGTGTGATCACCTATTATCCGCAAGCTTATCACAAAAATTTCATTCGATTCTGATACCTATTTTGGTCGGTTTGCATCAGTATCACAAGCAGAACTACAATGTGCACTCAAAACATTAACTTAACGTTGTGAAATTTCTCAAGATTATTCTAAATACATTTTGAGTAGCCAAAGCGGTCGTATTGCATGGGTTCAATTCACATTTGCTAAAACTGTTGCTGATTGTTATAGACAAATTTTCTCTCGCAACCTTGAAAACTCGACTAGCTTCTCTAATTATCCTAATCGCCACAATAGCTTCTGTCAATTGTTCTTTTTTTTATTGGTGAATAGGTTCTCTTTGACTTGATGAAAGTTTAAAAACAGTGATTTTCAGTCTAAAATAACTGTGCATAAACTCAATTCTGATTAAAAAGGCTTTAAGGTGCAATTTAGTATAATAGGACTGACGGCTGGTTACTAGATTCGTAGATCCATTACAACATCCAATTACATTCGTACATATTTGATTATAGCAAAATCAATAAAAACTTCCAAAGCACCCGTTGATGATTTTAACACTCAAAACTAACTTTCACTTTCACCGCTTTCTTCGTGAAACTCTACTGAACCGAAAGCTAATAGGAAGGTAACAACAATTTGTGAGATGTGTGTCGGATCTGCAAACAACGAGATGTTTACAAACGATTACCTAAATGGATCCTACTAAACGGTATGTTCTATCAATAATATCAATGAGGAAGTGTCTCCAAGCGGAAAGAGAATGTGCTGCTGCATTATTTTATTTGTTGATTCTTAGAGATTTGGGGACATAAAAGAAAGTTTTGGATTGGATTTGTTTGAATGAACCAAATATGTGGTAAGTACTCGTATTTGATTATTTAACACAAACCATTTGAATTATTCGTTTTTTCACTGAAACATAAGTATTCTAAAATAATTTAGGTCACACAGACATTCAATCATTTTCCGATTAAATACTTTTATGTTATAATTTCGTTTATCTTCTCGTCCTCTTAGTAAAATTATTGAAGTATCGTAGAACCTAACTTCTTTTTTACGTAAGATAACCAATATAAATTGAAATTATATTTCTATATGGATATAGGTAGGTAGGAACCTAATATTAGGTACCTCTTGATAATTACATATTTTTAAGCACTTTAGTGGGTTGAAAATTATAAACGTTGAAAAATTGCAATTTTTCAATAAAATAAATTAGAAAAATTAAATCAAATTTAATTTTGTTCAATACAAAAGGAATTTTAAATTAAATTTCTACTTAGGGAATTTTACCTTGAAAAAAAATAAGTAACAAAAATCTTCATTATTATTGCAATCGCTTATAATGTACACAATAAGAAAAAACGGTTTCAGAAAGTATTATTTGTACTTAATACCCATTAAATAATGAAATAATACTTAACTATTAAGTTATAATTGTGTTCCAAATTCTATAAAGGGATCCAGTAAAATTTTATTCAAACTGAGGAGTTCAAATCAAAATTGCACGCAAATTTTCTTAAAGAATGTCTGTTCTATATGTAATGCTTCTTTATCGCCAAAAATCGAGGATATTTTATCATATTCTTAAAATAGAAAAAGTACACAAAAACCATAATGGGAATGAGAATTGGGGAAAGTGATTCATTTTTAGCTATGATTATTTTTTTTTTTGGTGGTAAATTCAGTGCTTCAATAAATATATATTTTGGGCATTGATACCTATTTAACATTTTCAAGGTCCATGGCAAATTTCGGAAAAATATTTTCCGTCGGTCACAAATTTAATTTTTTCAAACTAATAATTAGATGTACGTATTCAAAATAAAAGTTGATAACATAAACATAAAACTTCACATGAAAAAACTGAGTGGTCACAATTTCACACAGATGGGCCGTTTGTTAAACAACCCTGATCTGGACTACTCGCACCTACATATCACGTCACAAAGAAGAAAATGTGTCTTAAGAAATTCTCAAATTAAATTAAACACCGCTTAGGAATGTAACCTACAAATATATTGCTAATGACTGAATTCAATAAAATTTCATAATTTTTAAAAATGTCTCTTCCATTGATTATACCTATATAACGTATTCTTGTAATATATAGCGTAACTCGGTGTATTCTTTCATAACAATTTTCAACATTTCGCAATTTCACAGAATCCAGACAGCACCACCTATGTTTTTACGTAAATATAAGTGGTTTATCATTCAATTTTCTATTTTTCTGCACCCCCTCCCTCTTTACGTATGATTCAACAATATCAGGGTTCTTAACACTATTCATATATAGTGTTAAGAACCCTGAATTGTGTGACAATTTATGGAAACAATAATGTTTCCATAAATTGTCACACGAATGTCATGATTTTTTGACTAGTCCCCCGTCCTTGCCTCACCTGATCACATTTGTGGGACTCCTGTTCTCATATTTTGCCATTTTACATCTAGAAATTATTAAATGAAACAGTATTTGGAATTATATTATTTCCATTCAAATTATATTTCAATGAAATTGAAATCAAGTCAAACATTTTAAAAAATCGAAAAAAGGAAGAACGATTATTTATATTAATTGAAGAAAACTTAGCCATCTTGAATCCATGGACTTTAAACCCACTCCTTTTAATTATTAATAACTGGCTAGCAGTCACTTGGTTCTGGTTTTGGGTTGTAAATGTCAGGAATACTCATTGTGTCAACATCTATTTCAGCCAACCATAGACCACCATCGTCATCGTCCAAACAAAGAATTTCTCTGGCACCTCTAGCAGCAATTCTTCAAGCACTAATCTTGGCGATGGGCAAAACTCCTTGTTGACTTTTATGTGATTGCTTTTGTGGATTAGTGGGTTTGTATGATGCGAAATATGCCACGAACTATGAAGCATAAATTTCACATGATGTTTTCAACAAGTATGCCTTGACACTCTGTCAATAGCTATCATATGGAGCTTGCTTTACATGTGATGACGTCCGGAGATCCAAAGCTAGCTGAAGCAGCAGTGGAGCAAATTTAACTTTGGGATTCATTTTAGAGTTGCAATTGATTTTAAATTTTTCGTTAATAATCCAAAGTGTACGTATTTCAACACGTAGATTCTGAAATGTGACATTTTGAAATTTAGAACCCCTCACCTTTTTGTCACATAATGTCACACTTTGTCTACCCCCTGTCTCCAACTTATTTTGTGACGTAATTTATGTATGGCCCCACAGGTATGCCCCAGTTAGCAGCATGTAAATTCTGAACTTCATCAATCCTGTTTAAAACATTGTTTCAATAAATAATTTCGTTAGATATGTTCAAAGAGTGACCCCTCTGTACTTTCAACGTGAAATTTTCGAATCCCATCATGATTCCCATCCAATAATACTTGCTGCTAAATAAATATTATCAAAACGCTGGGGGAAACGTTATCCAAACAGTACCCTGTATACCGTGCGTATTGAGTTTGGGTAAACATATTTTCCGCTACGAACTGTATATAGAGCGTTATAATCCCCTGGGATTAACACTGGGTAGTCCATTAAAGTCCCACAAAATGCAGCTATTAAAGTTGGATTATTCCGGATTATGATAATTGACCAAAGTTGGTGAAACAATAATTCTCATGAGATTGATACACCGTGGCCTCGCTTATTGAAAATTAACCGTCATTATTTGACAGCTTATGACGGGTGGATTTTAATACCAAGCTGGAAGCTGATCATTTCAAAATTTTCCCATACTCCTTCTTTGTCTTCTTCTATGTAGGTAATAAATGTGTAATTAAATTCGAATTATTCAATTATTCTTCAATATTATGATTTATTTGTTGAATATGTACCTATGACAGAAAAGGCCTTAAAAGCGTTGAAAATTTATAATTTACAACTAGATTCGCCTATTAGGGCTTTATGCAGTATGAATATATAAGTTTTCAATGGTTTTGAGACGTGTTTCCTTATATTCAAAATTTATTTATATTGGACATCTGAATCGATTTCGCTAATTATTTTATCTTGTATTTGCTATTGTCAGGAGAAGGTTTTTATGAAGAAAGAAATTTAAAAAATTGCGCGGAAAATTAGAGAATTTAAGATTATTCAATCACCTCAATGAATTGTCTATAAAAAATATCTATTCAATGTTCTTATGATTTTTTAATGTAACCTCGACGCTTTGATAATATAAACTTTTTCAATGTTATCTTATGGCATTTGATTTAAAATGGACAGAATGCGTGCTGCAAAAATCGCCAAAAAGTATAAAAAAACTGGGAAACGTTTAAAACAGATGCTTAAGCCGAAGTTATGAAATAATTAATTAATTATTTCTCACAAAGATGATTCAAACAAATTAATTTCTCAATGCACTTCACGGTCGTAGCTGTAACGCCTAATATTAGAAGTTCAGATTGATATGAAGTTTTGAGTTATATTGGATGGACTAACATACACGTTAGGTATTGAAGAATGTGAACTCATTTTGTCAAATGTCAGAGGTATGCTAAAAAAACTAATAAGTAGATATATGATTTAATATCTCTTATTCCAATAGTTGTTACCTATTACAAAAATTTAGGTATACCTACTATGCTGTTCGAATTAATTGGGACAAATATTTTTTTTCTTCGTTTGAGTTACTGTAGTAAGGAGTACCAGGGTGGCCCAAACACCCTCACACATGCTTGTTTACTACCTGAGGTGACGTGAGGGTTCGACCTTGACCATCATTTACGTTCTGGCCGGTTTTACCTCGCCAGCAATTCAGTTGTGAGCCTACCGGTGCGACAGTTGGTGGTTTCAATTTTGATACGTGCTGTATTGTCTTGTCCAAAGATGGATATCACTCCGAGGAAGCGTTCCAAAATTATCGCGCTTAATAAACACACATCAATGACTATAAGAGATATAGCGGAAGCTGTTGGTGTGGAAAGTTCAGCGTTTCGAGAATTTTAAAAGCGTTTGAAGAAAGTGGCTCATCGTCTCCAAAAAAAAGGAAACTGTGACAGAAAACGCAAAACTACTCCAAGAACAGACAAATTGTTGATAAGAAATAGCAAAATTAATCCGAGACAGACAAGCACTGATCTTCGAAGGGATTTAATGGTTTCTGGTGTGGATGTGGGCACCTCAACTGTGCGAAAACGACTGCTGGAGGTTGGTCGTAAGGCAAGAAGACAAAGAAGAAAGCAACTGCTTACCCAGAAAATGATGAAGAAACGTATGAAAAAAATGCGTGGACTGTGGACAAATGAGTTACATTTGTTTGTTCAAGGGTACAAATCAAGTGTTGTTAGACGAAGTGATGGGGAAACTTTGCGGCCTAATCACATCCAGCAAACAGTAAACATCCTTCGAAACAAATGTTTTTGGGTTTTTTCACAACCAATGGCACTGGACGATTAGCTCCCATAACATCTATGAATTCAGTGAAATCTATGGAAATATTGGATTTTCATATTCATGGAAACGTTTGATGAAACATTTCAGCACGACCTGGCTCCCTGCCACAATTCCAAACAAGTGCAGACCTTTATGCGTGAGAATGAAATAAAAGTACTCGATTGGCAGGGGAATTCACCTGATCTCAATCCCATCGAGAATTTATGGAATATTTCAAAGAAACGACTGGTAAAAATGGATTGCACTACAAAAGAAAAAATGATTATAAGTGCAATTCAGGTTTGAATTTGAATGATGACGAATTGAAGAAAATCTGCGCTACGCTATCGACCTATAATCGATACCTAAACGAGTTCAAGAAGATTTTACGAAAACATTGTTGTCTATTCTTTGTCCCAATTAATTCGAACATCCTAGTTGACCCTTAAAACATAGTGCTTACCTAGGTTATGATTTATGAATCACTTGAACTTTGCTACTCGCTATTTGTGAGCATGTGATCTTTTGAAAATGACTAAATTAGGTAGGTTCCTACCTACCTATAAAAATAAATATTTCTCAAATCTCAAGTGCATTACTGAAGCCCTGCGAAAAACAAAAAGAAAATATGTCCGCAAGGCAATGTACATTTTCAGGATAGATTACGTAGGTAGTAGATTTTATTCATTTTCCTACAGCCGTTCTGCATTATTCAGTGCATAACTATCATCCAGCCAAACATCTAAATTTTTATGTTGAGTGTAGTATTGAGAATATTTATAAAAAATATATAATAGGTACGTAAATATAGTAATGTAAAAAGTTTACGTAGGTAATTTGTTCATCTCTCTATTTGAGTGTTTATATTTGCGACGGCTGTTTCATAGTAAGAATATAGACTTTAGTAATCCTATATTACTGCAGTTTCGTCAAGCACATAAGTAATAATGATGAAAACTAGCAGTCGCCCTGTAGTTAAAATTCGGTCATAATTCACTTATTTTTAGAGTTTAACTTTATTATGGTTCCTTAGTCAAGGACTATAGCTCTATATCACTTTTCCTTTATGATTTCCTTTTTGCTTTCGTGTAAGTTGTACCTATACTGATACCAAATTATAGATAAATAAATGAACATATCTACCTCAAAATTAAAACAATTCCGGCTTCATTTCTTCTTTATTTTCACTAACCATTCATTAGCACCAGAGAGAATATCTAAGTAAAATTAAGAGGATATCTAAGAATAATTGAATATAAAGTTTGAACAAAGATTAATCCTGACTTTGGCCATACAATAAGTAGATATGATCTGTATGTTTATTTCAATTAATCAATGTATTTTTCATGCAATATATGTGAAAAATAGGTTTAGCTATGCACTTCCCCTTAATATATAAACTTCAACAACCTTTTTTTCTTAAAATTGCATAATTAATTCAATGTATTTTTCATGAAATAAATAAGAAAATAGCTTTAGCTATGCACTTTTCCTAAATATATAAACTTCAACAACTTTTTTTCTTAAAAGTGCGTAATTAATTCAATGTATCTTTCATGCAATAAATATGAAAAATAGCTTTAGCTATGCTCTTTTCCTGAATATATAAACTTCAACGACCTGTTTTTCGTAAAAGCGCGTAATTAATTCAATGTATTTTTCATGCAATAAATATGAAAAATAGCTTCAGCTATGCACTTTTCCTAAATATTTAAAGTTCAAAAACCTTTTTCTCTTGAAAGTGCGTAAGTAGGTATATATCTAAAGAAAATACCTACGAAGTTTTCGCTTCAGTATAGAAGGTATAAGTATAATATAGGAATGAGATTAATGATAATGAACAATGACTTGATTTTTATCATAGAAATAAACATTCCTACCTAATATCAATATAGATAGGTACATAGATTATCAAAACCGTAACTATTAAGTATGTGAGTAGATATCTCATATCAAATTAAAATAAAATAATATCTATACCTAAACTTTTCATTCAATTGAATTAAAATTAATTTTATATAGTTGACAATTGGTAAAACAATTTGCTTTGAAATTCATTTGGTTATAAATTCAGAAAAATATAAATAGTAGTTAGGTAAATTGCTGCATTACAATAAAATAATAAATGGATTTGGTTTCCTCAATTTTTTTTTACTAATAGTCAATTCTACCTAAATACCTACTACTTTTAAAAGAACTCTTATTATACAAGTCGTCTATAGAAAACGAACCCTGCCTTTTAATATATTTTTAGGGGATATACAATTTAGGTTGGTATTGGTAGGTACTTTCAATATTCATGTAGGAAAACTCACCTGCGTAGGTGTCAGATGTATCAAGGAAGCTAAATGTTCTCTTTCCGGCGCAGACAAGTATTTCTGCTGCTTGAACCTCCGCTCCAGCTCATATACCTACAAGCAATTTGTTACAATCAAAAACAAAGAAATTCATTACGGGTAAGGTACACTTAAAAGCTAATGACCTACATAAGATGACAATTACACACGCAAGCTACTCAACGCAAAAACCAGAGACGGCCCTAATCACTTTCAACGCAAAAACATTAAATCCGACAAGAAAATTCCGTCGGCACGCGGCCAGAAATATGCGAGGGAAAACATTTTGCCCATTCTGTGAATTCTATCGTATTCTATGCCCGCTAACGAGATGGGCTGAACCGGCTGATGAGTTTCGGGTGGGGGAGACCGCTAGATTAAACTTTGTCCTACCTGTGCCTGCGTGAAGAGGACACGCCTTTTCCGCCTCTGGGCGAGGGGAAACTGCATCGGCTTGGAATCGGTAACGGCGCAAGCGCCTAAACCGGGCATACCCGCGTTCAGACCGTGACCCATGTTTGCTGAAGCCGCCGTCGTGCCCATTAATCTTGATACTGAAACAGAAACTGGGATATTGACTTTTTTCTGTATTGTATTATTGTGGAAGTGCACTGATTGAATTTTACGCCTTTTACATTATTGGCCATTTCGGCATATAATGTGTAATTTTCGAATCAATTGTTTAAAATTACGTGAAAACTTTTCAGTTTAAATGCATTTAACTTTCACAAATTGTGACAGTTTATGTACACCTACCTATTTATTTATTTGATTATAGATTATCATTTTTCCAGGTTAGTTACCTACCCACGTCGGTAGTAGATAGGTAGTAGTTAGTACCTAATACCTACCTAGTGTTCTGATGGTTTAGTGTTACTTATGGAGTAGGTAGATATTTCCAAATGAATGGAAATGCTCATTGATAATACATGTGCCTGAAATTTGTAATACTGTCAAATTACACGATTTTCTAGCAATAAATTTACTAGTACCCTATGGAAAAATTCTAGAACTAGGTACTTAGTTGTTAAAAATCAGGTTCTAAAATTATATGAAAATTCTGCTTTTTACGAGTTAGAATCAGGATTCAAGAGAAGTTGCTCCTGTGGGACTGCACTAGTGAGCAATCTATATGTGAGGAATGGTTTTAATTTGTGGATAACAGGGAAATAGTGAAAAATTTGAAAAGCTGAATCAAATTGGTTTTGAAGTTGCATAGTTATTGAATGGTTCAGTTACTTACTCACAATCACGAAAAGTTAGGTTCAATTGTGTCCATTCAGTCAGCAGTGGAGTTAATTTTAGGTAGATATCTACCTCAAGGAAATGTTTCAATGTTTCAGGTCCTATATTACGATATTGTTGAAAAATGCTCTATCATTATCATATTAGCGATATTGTTTCTCGAAACATGTGACAAAAATATATAGGTATACAATTATTCGTAACTAATGAAGGTGTCCTATAATTAATTAACACAATATTTGAATTGAATGGAAAGCACAGTTTTCGGACTTTTGATGACGAAATCTAATGGTAATAAATCACACAATCTAAGGTAATTCTGATAACTGAGACGAGACAGTACACGACAGTGAAATGTATCGTGCAGTAATTGAAAAGTTTATGGCATCATCCAAATCAATATCATCCAATTTTAGCGAAAAGAACTGTGCTCGATACCATGTCGCGATATCGAGCACCAGTAACAGTTACTTCTTGACCAGCCTCATTTTCAAAAACTTATGGTCCAATTATGGCTTAAGCCCAAAATCCACATCAAACAGTGATACGTTGTGGATGCATTCGTTTTAGACAAGCACATGCGGGTGAAACCCAAAAGCAGCAGTTTTGACAGTTTTTATAAGGTTGACAATACTGTACTGCATAAATCACACTCGAATCATTCGTTAATTTTAGGACAGAATAATGCTTCAAATCAATGGTAAAAATATTAAGACTCTAGCAATATCCATCAATAGAGACCTGACAGCAATAAATGAAATGCTCTGCGATAACAGTTTATCGTTGAATGTGCTAAAGTCTAAGTTTATAGTTTTGGTTACAACTCTCAAGAAAAGGTACCTAGGTACCAAATGAGGATATAAATATTAAAATTGAAAACGAAATATATACAAATGAGGTTTATATGTAAATATTGAAATTGAGAACGAAATCACTTTATTGACTACATAGCATGACAAACGACTTCTTCAGATGCTTACAGAATAATATTATTCTGTAGTCAAGTGTAAATCATAAGTTCAAGTGTTTGAATTTAAGTTTATATTCAAATATGGACATTATGTTAGACGAAAAATTGAGTTTCAATTATCACGTTGACTTTATATCGTTTAAAATCTCCTGAAAAATATTTCTGAAACGAATTTGAGAAAATCGTTTTTGATCACTCTTTGAATATTGCTGCACTATGTTATTCAGTTTGTTCAAACAATAAACTCAACAACTACAGAAGTTGCTGAATAGGGATATGCGAACAAGATGAAAAATGTATTAGTCCCATGTAAAGTAATGAAAAATTTAACATTTGCACGCTTATAATACTACCACTGGCCCTGACTTCATGGGCCTAAGAGAGCATGGCCCCCTCAGAAATGTGTTTGGTGGAACTCAGCCCACCAATAATTTGAGGAAATTATTTGTATAATTATGCTCTGTAAAATATGGTCTACGATCCCTTTTCCCAACTCGATGGACAACGGAACTTCTTGCTTCTTGGGAATATTGAAAAACTTTGAAGATCTTCTACTCTTTTCTAAAACATTTTCTGCAGAGGACAAAACAGAGGCAGGCTATAAATGTGCAGGCTACCTTTAGTCAATGTTACAATTCGAGACATATTTCTTTTTACGTCTTTATATCCATACAATGAACCCAATAGAAGACGTATACAACTAAGAAAGAACTATAATAACTAAGACATTGAAAGACTGGGCTTGCACTGAAATATGTACGGCGATATACCGAATGAAAACAACAGATCTTAAAAAACATGTTTGTTGTACTAAAGCACATAGAAGAGCACTGCAGACGAACCATTTAGGTATTTCGCTTATTATTCAAAGTGCTGTTACTCTGATACTTTGATAATAGTTACGGTTTATCAAGAATAAATCAATTTTTTTTACCTTCAGATTTTTTGCTCTGCAAAAGTATATAAGCGTAAATATGACTGCAAATTGAATTATATTTTTTAGAATGAAACATATATATCACATGTATATCTTATGACTCTAAAATGCATAAGAAAAACATTAAAAGTCGCTATTCTTCATCTAAAATTTAGGAAGTTTCACAAGACAACCGGTCCGAGACCACCAGTTGGACCTCTATGATATTTTGCATAAGTCGTCACGACTAAACACTACTAGAAATGCTGACAAATTTTACATGCAAATGAATAGTGTCACATTCACTAAAAACAAACGGCCTATACAATTTGACTACACAATTAACGAAACCGTTCTGAACAGTGTCTTCGAATTTCGAGACCTCCGTATAATATTTGATCAGAAATTCACTTTTGTACCTCATATAAATCAAACAATTTCAACAGCATTCAAATCTTATGAATTTATTGTGCGTAATGCTGGACACTTTTCGAATACAAAAACATTTACCTACCTATACAATTATTTAATGCGCTTGTAAAGAGCAAATTAGATTTCGGATGTATGATTTGGCGTCTCATTCAAAATTCTCATAAAAATCATTTAGAGTCGATACAACGAAAATTCCTGAAATATCTAATTTGGAGGGAAGGTGACGTTTATCGGCCAGACGATATAGCCAAACTGATCTGTTAAACATGTTTGGAGCTAAATAACTCGAAGTTGGCAGGGACTTGTTGTCTCTGAAGTTTCTGCATAACCTCTTACATGGTTATATAGACTGTCCTACCCTTATTGGCTCTATTGATTTTCATGGTCCTAGAAAATGTTCACGTTCAAGTCAATTTTTTTCATTGGGTACTCCGAAAACTAATTCCTCGTACAATCACCCATTAGATATATGTGTTCGATATTCGAGGATGTGTCTGACAAATGCGATATCAACAGTGACTCATTTGCTGTCACAAATCGGGTTTACTTGGACTCTTTTCATGTATAGTGAATTCTGAAGTAAGCTATAATCTCATTGTGTACCTATTATTTATTATAATTACTTTTTTTATTGATAATCATTTTTTAAACATTTGTATTATATCACTAGGTGTTAGTAGGTACTATACATATTTTTTTGAATATTTCCTATAACTGGTTGTTTTTACCTGTAGGAAAATAAAGACATTATTATTATTATTATATGCTTTCTAAATCAAGAAGCATTACCTAATAGGAATATTTTAATGAATACCTAAGTATATATGGAACGTAAATTTCGACTTTTATCATATATGATTTCGTAATAGCTATTACTAAATAAACATTACCTATTATTATTTTCATTTATGTATAATAGAAACAATAGGATAGGATATTTTATGGCTAACGAATTTTCAACGAATAGGTAGGTACATTTAACGAATTGTGCAATCTTCCAAGGAGGCTCCTTATAATACTAAGTATTACCCACTAAAATAAACACTAATATCATTTCATTTTATTCTAGACAATGTTACACAATTATAAAAGCTTTCATTCCAACATGTTTTCATACCCGATAGTAATTAATTAAATTGCAGCTTGCAACGAATGCAAGTAACAGGTATCTATCTATACAAATATCAATCAATTTTATTATAGAGCTATAACGTTTGATCCACACGTCAGTAACAAAAATACTGATGATTATCGCTGCGTCACTCAGGCTGGAGCCATTCACAGAATATTCTATTCGAAAAACTTTGACGTTTCTTCCGATGCGCGATTGCCTGTATTTTGTTGTGCGTGCCATCTCTCGGTGGACATCTGTCGATCAAATTACGGCGTTGAATGCCTTCGCTATTATCTGGATATTTATATAGGGGGTCCCCATTCGTACACGGACTTTAGATGGACCGAGGGACATTTTCAAAATAAATATTTGTTCAAGCGACATATATTCTCGAATAGAATGGATATGGGAAGAGGAAATGTTGAGTTGGTTATTGTAGGTATATTGTCATCGATACCAGGAATGTAAGTATCAAGTCGTTGATTCGAACACACCAAATCATATACCTTTATTTCTAGAGATGATGCCTAGTCCATTAATGAGAGTACTCGTTTATAAGCCTACATTTCTGTAAGGCCAATGAAGGACACTAAGCACTTCAAAAAGATAAATTAAAGAACCCTATTTTATGTAGGCGTTAAATATCTTAGGTTGCACATTTCTGATTCTAATTTGATTCTTGAATTTCTAATTCAATTAAAAAAATGTCTTGGAAGTTTAAACGAAAAATATTTTATTAAAATTTAATTTAAATTAAATTTTACAATGTAATTTTTAACAATGTAAAGCTTACTTATGGTCATTTTACAAACAATTATTTCGGAACAAACTGTAAAATGAACGATACCTAACTTTTGAATGAATATAATTTGCCGAAACATTGAATTATAAGAACTTGGCTTAGTTTCCCAGAATTAGGTAGGTAGATACATAAATACGTGGAATTGTCAAGCAGAACTACAGTTCTGTGAAATAAAGCCGTGTATTTTTTTTTCAGCAGTTAGGTAAAGCACCTATGACTATATTTCAATCTAATTCAATAACTCTTGTAGGTAGATAACAGTTTGTAATTTTACTACCTAATTACTTTTTTATATAAGACCAAATGTGAACATTCATCCTATTATGTAGGTACCTATAGATAGTATGAATATCTAATATTATATACCTACCAAAAACTGCTTTATTTTCTACTAGGTATATTACAATATGTATCTAGTTTTCCTTTGATTCCAAGATTTTTAATACCACTTGTTATAATATCTACAAAATTGCATTGCAATTATGAAATAAATAACACTGACTAGGTCTATGAAGTTAGTAACTAATTTTATATAAGTACTTAATTTTACATTTACTTGTTGATATTTCACAGTGCTTGCTTACATTATTGTGCATAAATAATGTTATATTACACTTAGGTAGCTAACCCTTTCTATAATGAGTACAGAATATATTCGAAAGGTTAATGCTTTGGTATATTATTAGCTGACATCAGGTGCTATTATATAAAGACATTTCAAAACAAATTATCTACTTGGATTATTTGTGCAGCACAATTCTTCATCATCACACATCATAGTATCGATTAAAGTACCTAATTATAAAATTGTGTTACTCTTCCAAATAATGCTGAGTAGAATGTCCCAATAAAACAATTTAATTTTTTTGATATAGATACGAGTATATCATTTGATATAATACCCTGTAAATGTTCATAAGGTAAGATGGGGCATGATTAAAATTAGACAATCAAACTCAATATTTGAATTTAAATTCAAAAACAGTGATAACCTATAAACTTATAAGAATAATAATCCTTAAGAAACATATAGCTCCGTTTTTACTACCTATTAACTACTTTGAAAGTTTACAACTATTCTAAAAAATTCAACTTCCTTCATAAGAATACTTTGTTCATTTTGGTTTTGTACATTTACTTTGTACAATTTTAAATTGTACAAAGTTTAATTTTAAATGTTTATAGGTTAAACACCTATAAACACCAAAGCTATAGCTTTGAAACTTAGACAGCAACAAAGACCAGTAGATATCTCATTGATTTCAGTCTTCATTTTCTTGAATTTTGTAGAATATTTTCTGTATTTTGTGTCTACCTACGCTGTTTCCGATTCATAGTTAAAAAAAAAACAATTTGAAAAAATAAATGAAGTTATCATTCATCTTCGAATCTTCTTGAAGTTTTAGTTTAATTTTCATTTATAGATGTTAATAGTCTAATTATTAAACTACGCGTTCCGTAACGAAATATTTTATTATATGTCCTTGGTGTAACTACAATGAAGAAACACTAGTTTAAAGTTATTTTCTATCGACCAGTTGCAATGGCAAGGACCAAAGATTCCAAATTTTCAAATGGGCACCTACCCATTGTTTTAGCGAACATTCCTATCTAAAAACGAGATCTTGGGATAAGTCCTTGAACACATGCCACGTCATTCGGGCCTCGTACGCAGCATACGCATCGATAAAACGATAGCAGTACAAGCTATTAAGAGAAAACCGGTATGTAGGCTGACATCAGGGCCCCGTAAATATACGCCGAACCTCACGTCTGTTGACAGAGCACTCGAAATGCAATGACAATACAGTAGCTGAAAAGCAGAGCTGTTTCTCTGCGTAGTGCAGACCCGAAGGCAAACATTCCACGTCGCGTAATTACTTTCAGATAAAACGGGACGATCGAGCAGAGTTATTAATTAATGAAATTGTTTTGTGAGTGCTGCACTTCAGATAGAACGTAATCTAAAATATTGTTTATGATGATAGTTTTTGTTTGAAGAGAGATACTCCATTTTGTGAATAACACAAAGCTGGCATGTTGAAGAAATAAACGAAGATAAATACCGATGATTAAATTACACCAGAGGAATCATTTTCGTGTAGTTTCTATCATAGAAGTTCCTTAAAAGAAGTTGAATCAGTTTGTTAACTGGATGATCTGACTTGACATATAGATGGCGATAGTTGTAAGCGAACCTATTGTGTCAGTGTAAATTTTATACACCTGAAGTTTGACGACCAAAATCAGAGTGGCCAACTTTTCAAACTTTTTCGTACAAATTGAAATTTGTTGTTATTCGTAGGAGGTTCAAATACACTGACAACCTCTTACAATTATCATTTACTAGATGTTCACTAAGAAAATTTTATAACCCTAGTTATATTATACCTATGTTTAAAGACATATGATCACCTTTGTTAGTTTTAGAAGTCTTCTTCAACGCTGAAAATTAACTCTTTTTGAAGTATCTATATAGATATGTACTTCAGAAGCTGTTTAATATTGTTAGAAAATATCAAACCAAAAACTGAAGGAGAAAATTGCCGTAATTTCATATTGTTCACCATAGTTGAAATTTTGTCAAGTTCACTCATTTTGCGTTATCTATATAAAACATATTTTTTTACGAGAGACCAAAAACAAACTTCTAAATGCTAAAATTTCTTTAGGTAGGTAGGTGCTGTAATATCCGTGAGATTCCAGCTTTCTACATTATATTCTAAAGTTGACAATATGTAGAATGTTCCGACAATGAAAAAAATGTTGGTAAAACCTGCAAAAAATGAAAATTTAACAGAAAGTTTTGTTTACGGAGTGGCTCTTAAATTTATGATGATAGTAAAGTCGGTATAGCTAAAAATTGAAAGAATACTTTCAAGAATTGGATTACTTAAAATACTAAAAGAGATGCAGATACTCTTTCCGTATTATAAAATATATAAAAACTTTTTAAGACTTAGCAGAACATGAAACTTAAAGAGGTGTTAAAACATTGATTAGGTCTTGTTTGCATAAGTTAGAAAACTGTTTCTACCTTAAACAAATGGTTTAGGTAGACTATGAATGCTCAATATACGCAAATGGTCAATATACGTATAATAAAATGGTAAATTTATCATTTGATTATAAGTATATTGACCATTTATGTATTTTCCATAAATAAAAGCCATAGTATTTACGGCTAAAAATGAACATTTCCGAAACTTAGGCATTAATTAAATATAATTAGTTGAAGCAGTAAAATAATAAAAAACTAGAGTTAACTCTGTGATGTTTTACACTTAACTAGAGTTAACACTGTTTTGCTCGACAATAGTTTTAGTTTGTTATCTTTTGTAGGAAGTATAAATTTGCAATAAAAAAAATTGATTGAGATATTGAACTACATTTTATTTTCATTTAATCTCTAAGAAAAATCATTTCCTCACTGTGCTATCATTCCTCATTTTTCAATTTAAGTTACAAGCCCCATAACCCCCTTGAAAGTAATAAATGTTGGGGATCAGCATAATCCTTAAAACAATTGCGCAATACTCTTCTAAAATTCCAGAAGATATTGTGTAATAATAATAAAAATATACTGTGATATCAACAATATCTTTTTTCTGATTTTTTTGAGAATTAGCCAAATAAGAACTTAAAATCTATCACAAGACCTATCAAGGCATAAATTCACACGTCTTTGAGAATAACCTTGACCTAATATTTTTAAAATTAAAAAAAATGATTCAACATAAAAACTTTCGTAATTTTCTTTCCTCAAGAAATTTCCAATAAACTCAACGCCAATCAAATCAAAGTGAAAGAAACTTAGGTATATTTATTTACAGTTATCACAAATGATGCTCGAAAAATGGAATGAGAAAGCATCGCACAATGAGGGCCAATAAAACATCTGAATAAAAAGTCTTTGTTATTCAATTGAATAGAAAATAAAACGAGTACAAAGAAATACTTGCTTTGTTCAGTTTTATTCCATTCATAAAGACTTATTTACATGTAGAAATCGAAGGTTCGTTCACGGTTGATTTGTTATGTATTTTGACACCTTTTGAAAATTAATTCCAAATATCAATTATAGATTTATGCTATACAACGAGTGAAGTATTTATAACACAATGATTGACAAATAGCTATATACTAAATGAGATCATAGTTATCGTCAAAACAGATTTTCACTCTGTTAAATAACTTTGAAAACATTTTTTATTGCCTAATAAGAATGAAATAATCCATCAAAATCGAATAGTTTTTGATCAATTTTTTTATTTCAGACATTTATGATAAAACTAGAAGCTTCAGTACTCACTTGATAGAAAATATAATATGTACGAGGAATAATTCAAAAGTTCTGGGAATTTAGCTATAATTTAAACCTATTATTTTGTTAATGTTCGTCAGTATTACAATATATTTCTGCATTCAGCTACATACATTTAGTATAACATAGTAATAATATAAGAACATTACTCTTCAATCTACCTATTTATAGCACGTTTTAAGTCAGTTACTTTCAAATTCTGGATGGCTTCTTCAAAGCCATAAAAATATGGTGGTAATACTCCAAATCTACCTAAAACTTTCTACATTAGTTGAAGTAGTTAACGTAACAGTTTTTAAACCAAAAGTTCAGGTTTCGAATAGTTATTAGTTGTTCAATGACATTAGGTTATATAAAAGTGAAAATGGCGAAGAAAACATTGTTTTCTATTAGATTCACACGTTTTATTCAACAATCCTGACATAACGTTTCAACATCACGATGTCTTCTTCAGTCTGACGTCAACTTTTTCGGAGTCGGTAATATGAATAGGTATATAAATAGGTAATGTGTATAGATAAGTATTGAAAACAATATTTTCTTCAACATTTAAGTTATCAATATTATGTGAGGAATGTAACCATTTCAATAGTATAAACCTTATTGAAATTAAAATATTAGGGATGAAATCCTACTGAATTTTCACCATTGATATCCACACTTTCTTCAATGAAGAAACATTTTCCCTTCAAATAGAATGTTATAATATTAAATTCATTCTTGAGCTCATTCTCGAGACCCAGTCTTGAAAATGAGCTCACGCTCGAAACATGTTGACAAATTCATGTTGTTAAATATAATCGTGAAATATTAAGCCAAGAGTTTAATTTTATTTAATATTTAATTATATTTCATCAAGAGTTAAGCGAGTTTTCAATGTCAGAATGTTAAAATATTGTTCGCAGTGATTATTAGAACCTCATTCGACTTCTGAACCGTTAAGGTATATACGAGGTTTGTTCAAAAGAAAAGAATTTTGAATTTTTTCGAAAAGTATTTTTTTTCGGAAAAACATTATTCTTCCGGCACATCGTGAAAAACTACAAATTGCAATGGAATTACAAATTAAAACAAGTAAATATTTATTCATTAATATCTACTTTGTCTCCTTCAACGTAATCCTCTTCAGATATAATGCACTTATATCAGCAACTTCAGCGTTTCTTCCAATTCTGGAAGCACTTCTGAAATGCGCTTTTTTATCTCATCAATTTTGTCAAAACGCTTTCCTTTCATTGATCTCTTCAGTTTTGGGAATAGGAAAAAGTCGAAGGAGCCAAATCTGGTGAATACGATAGTTGAGGCATGATTACGGTGTTGTTTTTGGCCAAAAAATCCCGAACAAGCATTGGTGTGTGAGCTGGTGCATTATCGATGCAGAATCCATTTGTTTTTCCACAATTCCGATCGTTTGAGCCGTTTTGCTTCACGCAAACGTTGCATAACTTCCTTGTAGTGTTCATTGTTAACCGTACGACCTGTTGCCAAGAACTCATGGTGCACCACACCGTTGTAATCGAAGGAAACAGTAAGCGAAACCTTCACATTTGATAGAACTTGGCGTGCCTTCTTCTTTGGCTCTTCTGGTCGCTTCTATTGGGATGATTGGGCCTTGGTTTCGACGTCATAATCATATACCCACGTTTCGTCACCAGTTATGACCATTTCGAGCAAATCTGGATCGTCGTTGACGTCATTCAACAACTCCTGAGCGATACTGATGCGAAGATTGCTCAAAATTTAGCAATTTTGGAACAAACTTCGCTGCCACACGCTTCATGCAAAAAAACATCCGAGAAAATTGCATGGCATGAGCCAATTATAATGCCAACGTCCTCTACAATTTCCCTTATAGTGATTGAACGATTTTCCAAAACCGTCTTCACTGTTTCGATGTTTGCTTCGCTCGTTGACGTGGTTCCAAGTCAAGTACGCTCATCGTCATCAACATCTTCTCGGCGTACTGTAAAGCGCTTGTACCACTTATAAACACTTTTATGAGACAAAGTAGACTCGCCGAATGCCACAGTCAACATTTTAAGTGCGTTGAAGCACTTTATTCCAGTTTTAACGCAAAATTTAATACAGATTTCTTGATTCGTTCTTTTCAAAAATAAGAAATCGAAGAGCACATAAAAACGTGTCTAACCTTTTTACTTTTCAAAAAAACAACTACTCATCCAAAATGGCTGATAATTTCAACATATAAGAAAGGTATGTGTACCGATATAACGAAAAAAAAAGTCTCGAATGTGCACAACAAGCGAAAATTTAAAATTCACCTTTTCTTTTGAACAGACCTCGTAATTAGGTAGGTATTTCAATGGAACTTCATTTCCACACGAAAATTCAAATTTAACACTTCGAAAAAATCAGTATTAATTGTATTATTCAGACCGGCTGGAACCATAAAAACCTATGACGAAATCAGGGGTGTACTTTTCCCATCGATTTCAAAACATATTTTATTCAGAAAAATAATTTTATTCAGATGAAGAATCAGCCATTTGTACCGGATTAGATGAGGGTGCGTACAATTTTATTAGCATTCCCGACGTTTACAATCAACATTGATTAAATTATATACAAATTAATAATACACTTTTGTTACCACATTCTGTATAACTAAATGAACCTAATTTTGTAAAAATCTAACTAACTCTTATCAATGTCAAGTATTCGTGAATATGTGAATATTTCTGCAGGGCATTTCCTGCCCGTGCGCAGATAAAATAGTTCGTAGTCAGTGTATTTTTCGGGCACTTCATTCTGTGGAAGTAGATCTTGACTCCTCAATAATTTCTCTATTCTGTGTATGTAATCGTGCTTTTGGTGAAGCGTTCGCTTCAATATATCAATCCCTTATTTACCTACTAGGTATATATGTTTATGTATATATTCAAGAACTTGGTTTTAAAATAGATCTTTTTTTAATTTGAAATAGATTTTTTTGATCTGACTTCGCTCTAGTAGGTACAAAAAATATATATGTATAAATATTATATGTATACCTAATAAATAAAATTTTTAAAAAGCTATAAATAGAATCTAAATGTACAATAGGTATACATATAATGGAAATAAAATGAGAATTTTTTTTCCGTTAATTTAAATTTAAACTTTTTTTAATTTAAAATAAATTTTTTTTGATCTGACTTCGCTCTAGTAGGTACAAAAAATATATATGTATGAATATTATATGTATACCCAATAAATAATTTTTTCAAAAAGCTATAAATAGAATCTATATGCACAATACATATTATGGAAATAAAATGAGAAAAAAAATTCTAAATCAAAATTTTCTTCAAATATAAAATACCGAATGAGTAATAAAAATTTCCCAACTGTAAGATTTTCTGGGAGAATTTGAAACGATTTTGTTCAGATGACAAGGCAATTTTTAATATGTGTATAACGTCGTCCCTTGTTGAAACCCCATCAATCAAATTTGTGGGGTCTGAATAGTCTCGTATACCTTGTTTGCATTTCGACTGCATCTACATAATGTTATTTATGCGTGTAAGGGCACATTATGGCCCACCCCATCTCTTGTGTAAACACACTTGAATTCGACAGAAACTCCATTTCTCAAACCTGTCTTGAACTTGAGCATTTGCCTATAAATATCACATATTTTATTACTGGATCGGATTGGCTGTTTTAGAAATGATTATGACAGAAACATATTTCATGAATAATAATAAGACAATTGTTAAACTGATTTACACATATATTAAAAAGAATACTGCATGACGTACGTTTCGATGAGATTCACCTTTTTCAAATGCTACGTGCAGACTAATGACAATTTCTCGAATACATACAATAGGTAAACTTAAATTATGAATACAGAGAAAACAGGTAGATAACAGGTAGAAGGGATCAATTCATACTGAACTACTATATAGTAAACTAAGTAATTTTGAAAAGATTGAGAAGGGGGCTTGAGGTATGATCGATTTGGCTGTTCAAAAGGTTGCCAGAATATTTGTATTTATTAATTTGAAGTGATTCTAACAAATTAAGCTTCATTCCCTTGTTTGCGGTATTCAAAATTTCAAAATCGGAATTTAATATATGATTTTCATTAATCAAATGATTTGCATAATGTGAATCTGTCTTCTGATTATCAAAGCTACGTTTATGTTCCGAAATTCTTATTTGAAAACTTTTGAAAAGAGAATCTATCTATGTTTTAAATAAAATAAAAACGAAGGCTTCTATTTCTACCGGAAACTACCCGATCAATATTTTACGAACCTACCAAGTTATTTTTTCGATGTAATAAGTTATTCTATAGCAACCAGCATTTAGTATCTGGGTGTCATACCCTCCTTTCACTTTATGTGTTCCTAATATCGGAAATTTCACGTTTGCATGGACCGTGACTTTACAAGCGTGACATTGGACCCGTGACTTTACGAGCATGAATGACATAATGTTACCGATCAGACTAATTTCACATATTGTTTTTATACACGGCTTACCTGAAGAGTTTCAACTTCATGGAAGTTTTTTCACTTCAGAAACTTATTTTGTTTAGGCTGTGAGAATATTTTTGTGACATGTTGACGATTCGAAAAACAATCCTCATCATTAATTTCAAATTTTTTAAGTGATCATAAACAGTAAATATGTAGCTATCGGGAAAATATTGGAATGTATCTACCTACTAGTATTTATGAAATATTAATCTCATTTTGTCTCCTAAGTTGGAAACTAAGAGTCAAGTAATAGGTATATCCCCTTTATAAGAGTTCCTTTCTAATCAAAAAGAACTCAAACACTTGAACTTATGATTTACACTTTATTGACTACATTGCATGACGCGTTTCGTCGTTACAAACGACTTCTTCAGATGCTTACAGAATAAGCCTATTCAGAATAAGCTTATTCTGTAAGCATCTGAAGAAGTCGTTTGTAACGACGAACAAAGGTATACTATTTACAGATACTTATATCGCCTCATGCAATGTAGTCAATAAAGTGTAAATCATAAGTTCAAGTGTTTGAATTTAAGTTATATTCAATTATAATGGATTTACATCAAGTAAACGCCAACACTATTAAATATTTAAAAAGAACTATGTCGAATATATTTTCTGTTTCAAAAACTCAATAGTATTCACGATTTCACCGCCAGATGGGACTAGTTCACAAGTCAATAGGTACAAATTGTGCAAATTTGAACTAGTTTTGTGAATATATCTATGAGAAATATTCAAATTCTCTCTTATATTCGATGTAGTAGGTATAATAACTAAACGGACAAATAACAAAACCTGTAACTATAGTTAAAAATCTCGGTCTGTTAATGGATCAACAATTAAAATTCGAAAAACATATAAAACTACAATAGGCCAAGCAACAGGGAATTTGTAGTGACATTATTTATTTCAACAAACCGACTGTGCCATTAGAAGAAAGGTACTTCATACTTTATTTTATTACTATATATACTTTCCTCTCGTTCTCTCTAAGTTCCCGCACTACTGCGTCCTTTACGAGCTCTTGGCGATTCAGAGTCATGTTTGCACCTTTTTCTCGTGTATTTTACAATATTTTTTCGAAAATTGAAGATATACATTTTGTTGTACTTTGCTCATATTTTCGAAATCCGTTTTAACGAACCCAATTGGACAACTCGTGTGGCATCCAGACATTTTGCAATTAAGCGCATTGATTTATTGAAACCGGCAATTACGCGAAAAATTATTATGCCACAGTGTCCATTTTTTTCCACCTTGAAGAGCGCCAAGATCGCTATTTTTCTAACAAATCGCAGCCAGATAAGATAAAAATTAACGAAGTAATTAATTAGTTGAATAAACACTAAAAAGAGTTGAAATAATGCTTGAAAGTTTGGGAACAACCGACTAGGAGAGTATACCACTCAAAACAATTTGGCAACACCGCCGGTCTACGCTCTTCATGACCTGTAGTAAAGTTGGCCGTAGCTGTGTACTTCGTGGACATAGTAAAGTCACAAAATGAATCCAAAATTGACGTTTCAGCCCAATAGACGTTTTTCTAACACAGAAATCACACCATTTGTATATATTCTCAATGAAATTTCCATGCCTTTCGATATTTAATATAAGATAGCACCTAAGCAAAGCGAAATAACGTAGGGTTTCGCTTCGGCTCACCCACCCCGTGGTTCGCAGTTTCATCAATGGATCAACCGCATCAATAGCCTCCGGCATCGAGTTTCAAAATAGGTGAAGTGGCTGTATCAGATCTAATTTCTAATACACTCCAAATTCGGGGTGTCACGCCGCCGGCTTCGCGTTACCAAAAGCGGTCCGGAACTTCCGCGTTAGGGGGTTCACACGTCCTTCCCACTCCTCCAAGACAAACCGACATCGGCGAAAGTAAAATGCCACTATCGGTTACACCTCGTGGAAACAACGATTCTGTTTGACGTTCTGTCAATCAGAGCGAACAACTGTGCGGTATTCATTTCAAGTGTTAACGATAATAAAACAGTTTTTGCTCAATTTTTCAACTAAATATAAATAACGTACCTATTTATCGAATGATAATTTGATTTATTCTGTTTATGCAAATTGTTAATCATAATTGTGAATTATAATAACTTGAAAACTGTTAAAAATGATATATTAATATATCATTTTTATTTATTCATTTGATATATATTAATATATCAAATGACCATATGAATACTTACCATGGTAAGTATTCTATGGTCATCCTCCACAATTCAGAACAAATATGTTCTATAGTCATTCCCCTACAAAAGAAGAACAGTGTTCTATGCTCATTCCCACGCACTTCAGGATAAATAAAAGCAGTCCACAATGTAGAAGCTCACTTTATCATCAATTATGAATCATCTGAAGAATGTCATGTTTTTTAATTGATTATAGTGAAAATCGAAAAACTACTTAATTTTATTTGAATTAAATTTTGAGAATAATAATTAGTATGTCATCTAAATAATCGTGCAAGAGAAATTCGAAGGTGCAATATTCTCATTCTACCTGCGAAATATATTTATGAGTTATTTATTTCTGCAAACATAGTTAACACAAGGCGTATGATTATGTTTATTCAAAGCTACATTCTTATTTTATGAAAATAGTCCACTTATAGTAAGAAAAGGAAAAAATCTGTCCGCATATGTGGAATTATTGTTCTTCAAACCAATAATAATGCCACACTTTGAATATTGGCTCCACTTTGTTATTTGGTTTGACTAAAGAAATAATTCAACAATTGAATCGTTTATTTCAGAAACCACCTAACTGCGCTTTCTTTCAACTTTCGGAAAACTAAAAAAAACTGTTTTGCAGCTTAAGTATAGGTCAAGTCTCCTTCAAATATTTTTTTCCAAATCAAGAACATGCTATTGGAATAATCTATTTTTTAAAATTTTTTTTTCCTTCAAGTTTTTGAGTTATAAATTTTTAAAAATTTGTAATTATTACAAAAATTACAGAATGCGAACAATTTTAAAGTGCAATATGTATACCTCTGTTAAAATTATGCTGAACTCTTTGGAACTAACGTCTGTTAAACATAGAATACTCTTTGCTTCATATACAAATTTCATATTTAAAACAAATGTCAGTGATGTGAATGGGTATAATACTAGAAATACTGATAGTTTTTATATCCAAAGTTGCAAGCTCTCTAAATCTAAAAATAGCATACTACGACGGATTTAAGGCTTTCAATAATTTACCACGTATATTGAAAACTAGTACTAGTATTAAGATATTTCAGCGTGATCTAAGAAAGTATATTTTAAATAATGAGATAGGTATGTAATGCAAAATTGACAGTTCAAAATATGTAAATTTTTTGTATAGCTTCAGCTGAATAAATATTATTATTATATGTGAGTATTCATACTCCAGAAATTACTTACATTGGAAAAAACATGCAATTTTTTATTCTTTATCCTTCAATAATTTAAATTTTCATTCTTATCTCTCTAAATGGTTTCAATGGCACATACTATAGCTTGTTAAATAAAATGTATCTATTATTCTTATTAAACACATCGAAGTTTATAGATATCGGTCAATAAGTCCTACTATCTAGAAGTGGACTTTCTTTCATTTAAAAATCATAATCATAAAATACTACAAAAAGAACAAATTATTGGCTACTATCGGTTTAAATCATTAAAATAAGGCAACCGTAATAATTTCCTCAAATTCCTGTACCTGGTTTCACATCCCAATAATTCAGCTAGGATTTAGAATCGTTGGGCCAGTCGGAATAATTACCCCCTGCGTCAAAATCGAAGGGATGACAAAATTACTACAAATTACTTCGGCGGCAAAATTTTGGGTAAATTCAAGTTGTAAGGACAGCAAAATCCACAAATATATCTCGTCGGCAAAATAATTTCAGCTATGTGAAACTAGAATATAAACTTTGCCGAAGAAAATTAACCTGACATTCAAAAATAATGAGTTACAATTATTTATGTGTACAATAATTACATCATGATTTCTCAGTTTTACTAAAGATTCCTCAATTTCGTTATATTTGTAGATGTCTAGGTTGATTTAATTTCTAGAGCGTATTTATCAATAAAACACTTCCACATTTCACAATTAAAAACATAATTAATAGAATATAATCACTCACTCGCAAATCTAGGATCAGCCGCAGATGTCTGATACCATCCTGAAGAATAATGTGACCCCAAACCCAAATTTTCGGATACAGGGCAGTACTGGCCACCGCCAAACTGCCCCATAACTGGATAACCTCCGTTCATGCTGCAACCACTTGAACTCAAGGTGCCTCCCCCAATACCAGGGGAATTGATACTACTACCACTAGATGTGGACCTAGAATAAATATGAAAATTCGAATAAAATTATGATTTTAAATGGATTTTTAATCATAATAAAACAATATTTAGAATTTTTTCATAATTCAATATAAATACGCATGACGACGTTTCGAGTACTACTTCTTTATCAAATGCTGGATCAATACTGATTTAATACTTATTTATATTAAATTATGAGAAAATTCTAAATATTGTTTTATTATGGATATTAATTTTCTCCAAGTATCGGCCTCATCATTTATCGATTTTTAATCAATTGAAATATCTTCAAGATTTTTCAGCTTTTTTGTGATCATATCCTTCTATACTTATTCACTTTTTGTTTATAGGACGTAGGGTTTGTTCAAAAATTTGAATAAGATATTGAAATTTCAATAGCAAAGGAATAGAAAATTTTATGCAGTTTAAAAGTTAAGTAACAATTACCGACACTCTATTTCTACTTACAGAAATAATTTTCACTTATATAAACTTTTATAATAATATTATAAATACCATAATACTGGTATCTAATACTGCTTAGTAAATTTCAACAAATAATTAGCAATTCTATGAAAAAATTTTCGTGAATTGTTTAGTATAATTAAGCTAATATATCTAGTAATAAAGTTACAACACTGCATATGAAAATTTACTAAGCATACTTATGAACCTGTGAATAAAATTACAAAAAAACAATCGTAAAAATACTAATCAAGTTTAATTAATCACAGTTTAGAGTTCAAGTGAAATGAGTAGTAAAGTTACATTGCTACGTAGTAAATTTACCAAGTACCTTTGTGATAAATCTTTCAATAAAATTTCAAAAGCATATAGCGAAATTACTAATCAAGTTTAGTAGTACAGTTTAGTAAATTTCAAAACATATTTTGTAGTTTTCTCAAACTGATTTCGAGTAAATTGAGTAGTAAAGTTCCAAAACTGCATGTTAAATGTACTAAGCATTCTTATAATAAATCTTTGAATAAAATTACATAACTATATAGTAAATTTACAGAACAAATTTTTTATTATAACTTTGTGAATTTCATAAAATGTTTTGTAATTTTATCGAAGTTAATTGAAAATTTGAATTATTTTGTTGATCAAATACTAAATTGTTTTGCGTTAAAACTTCCTAAACATTTTTGGTAAAATTTTCAGAGAAATTTTCAACATTGATACTAAAATTATTCTGCAAATTGAATAAATGTCTTAAAATCCATAACAGTAATTGCAACCTACATAGGTACAGTTGACTATGTATGTTTCAAATAGGTACAACATTTGACGCATATTGAACAAGAAATAGAGATCGAAAAACCATCTACAAGACCTTAGAAACAAATTTGAAACTGGTACGAACAATTGTGCAGAAACTATAACAGAACATGCTGAAACGATTTTAAAACCTACAAAAACAACGAACAAAACTTTCTGTATTTTCATAAACGACTGTGCAAACTAACAATGAAATAAAACCTCTAACCTAATATAACCTATTTCAATTCTAACAGATGAAACACTTCAACCTACAGAAAGATCGTCTGAAACCCAAAACACCAAAAGTGAATGTATAAGTATAATTTTGCGGTACAGAAACAATTTCAGAACCTACATAAACAAATGTGCAATCTAGAGAAACCATTTCGCAACCTATAGAAATAATTTTGCATACCTATATGGTGAAGGTGGATTCGTTGCCAATTCCAATTTCCTATAACTTTCCTCAATGGGACTTAAAATGTCGGTAACGCTGAAAGGAGTCGAATGATGTAACTGTTGCAGATGGCTCAATACCTGATGGCTGCCGTGATGATGTTTGGGGCTCAAGCTCATTGCCAACTCGACGCCATTGAGCTCGGGCAGGAGGCCGTGCAAGTCGGTACGGTCCGGCGTCGCTAGGGGACCTTCCCCGTAGCCACCTGCGGACATGGACTCCAGGGCCCTGCAAAAACAAGATATCAAAATGAAAAAACCTTCTTATGATGAGAGAACTAACTGATTACTGATGAGCTTATTGGTGGTTTAACGATCTTAGACCCAAATCAAATTGCTGTGTATATTTCTGGTGTTTCCCAATCTGGCATTCCGCATGGGTGGCATCTGTGAGTATATTTTTTGCATAAAAGGTTTGCGTTTAAATGTCAACGAAAGTGTACTATAGAAATATAGTGTACTATACTAAAAAAACTATAGAAATTTACAGAAATTTCCGTCAATATATCTACTAATATATTCATAGGCAAGATAAAAACTACAGGTCATGGCTAATTCAAATGATTGAGTGATAATAACAAGTACCACTAACTGACCTCTCCCATTTTCCAGATATTCTTCATCAAACTTCATAAGTCAATCAGTGTCATGTTCATATATTTGCCTAACCAAAATATAAAAGAAAATCCAGAAATTATCCATAAAAAGAGAAATTTTACATAATTTGTATTTGGATCGCAGATATTATACATAATTCATACAATTTCGATAATATGTCATAATTTATTACAGATAGAAGATTTTTGTAATTTCGCCAGCGCATTCGCCATTTTACACCTCGATAGGAATAGAAATATTCGAATTATGATCTCTAAATTCCTGGTCCACTCATCCTTATATTTCTTTAGAATTTTAATTCGTAAAATAAGAGATATTATATGCGATAATATGTACGTTCATAAAAGTATATAATATAGAAAGTATACCTACAATAAAAATACCTATATATTTATATAGAAATAACAAAAATTCTAAAAGAAATACAGACATTTTAAAAAAGGTTTGTAGTTCAAATAACTGTAAAACCTGAGTATTTATCAAAATTTTCAAAATTTTTCTGCATGAAACTGTCCATCGAAACAACTATAAATATGAATAAGTACCTCGATAAATAATCCTGGGCCACTTTTATTATTAAATGAAAACTTATTTGGTTTGAAAATTATTCAAAATTAGAAGAATTTAACTATAGAAGGTAGGTACTTCATAATTCATATTCAATTTATTGAATTTATTAACTTAATTCAAAAAGATTCAATATGTTGATTGAATATTTGCTGATATCTTGGTGAAACATTGTTTGATATATTGAGTAAAAAACATTTGGCACACTTTCGCAAAATTACATTAATTACTTCATTATAGATTACATTATTTTGCTTTATAATAATTTTTTATATTAAAATTATATTAATTGCTTGAGTAATTAATGTAATTTTGTCAAACAAAGTCAAGTGTTTTTCATTCAATATCCTATAAAAATGGTTTAATTATTATTAATGGAATTAAAAACACTTAGCTAAGTTTCACAGTATCTATCTACCAAGTCTGTTAAACTCAACCAAGTATTTTTTTATTAAATTGAATTAAACTCTTGGCTTAATGTTTCACGATTATATTTAACAACATGAATTTGTCAACATGTTTCGAGCTTGAGCTCATTTTCAAGCATTTGAGAAATTAATGAAAGTAGTTGAGAAGTTATTTCAAGCACTTGAAAATGAGCTCACGCTCGAAACATGTTGACAAATTCATGTTCTTAAAGTTAAGCGAGAATTCAATCTCAGTCAAGTATTTTTTTATTCAATTTAAATCATCAATTGATAATTTTTCTCTAGATTATTCGTTGATTTTTGCTAATTTGTTTGTTTGAATTCATTTATTTTATATGTCATCTGAAAATTTCTTTCCATCAAGTTAACTTGATTATTTTATTTTTTATATTTTTATTTTCAACGATACACAATTTTTATCGTGTTGGGTTCACTATTCACTACTCAATTATCTGATTTGAGTAAGTAGGTACAACAATTTTTTTAGATTCTAAATAGCTACATAATCAATTGCCTTTATTTCGTGTGTTTTTCCTTGATATCCTCTTGAAATACAAATTGAATGTTTCTTCAATGTAAAGGGCACTTGATTGTGCTGCCCTTATCTATTCATCTACTTATCTAATTGTGCAATTTTATGTTGATTAAAAGAGGCGAGATACAGAAAAGTGGACGAAATCAATGAATTAGTTAGCTATGCAATCAATGATAAGTAAATTAGAATATATAAAAGCTGTAGGTAAAAATTGAATGTTAGAGGAATATTGACTTTACGTACATATTGTACCTACCAAATAATAGATATGTTGAATAATAATATAAATAGGTATAGGTAGGTGATTCTTTTTCAGAAAACTGAAGAAATGAACATACTAAATAAAAACCTACATCAATGTTATAAGCATCATATAAGTAAGTATATAGGTATCTTATGTAACAGAGTCACGCCTAATTATACTAAATGATAAATAAAAATTGTTACAATTTCTATCAATTAGTAGGTAGGTATAAATAATTTGATTTTATCATTGTAAGCTGTATCTTCATGTAGAAACTATATTTGAAACTTTCACAATTGGTTTATAAAACTGCAATTAATAGATACCTATAGTTAGCATCCATCATTAATCGATAATATAGTTTCATCCTAAGTTTCCAATCATTTTCATAAAAACATTTAGCTATTTTCTATTCATCAAATGAGACAGATAATTCCTTGAAAAAGCTTTGTAAACTCATAAAACTACGTAATGAGTTTGTCTTTTGAATATTTTAACTTATTGTAAGTATGTTGTTGCATTGTTTCATTTGTTTACTAGATAGTACTATTGCAATCGATTTTAATTCCATTTTTATTCATCAATAATATATTTCGTTACTATATGGTCAACTTCTGCTGACCGTAGGTAGGTAGGTACGTGACTTTGTAATAGACAATATTTCATTTTATTTTTAGTTATCTGGTTATTGTTCAATACTATTTCAATTTATTTTTTCGTTTTATATATTCGCTTAGGTATACTCTTTTTTAGTTTTTTTTTCTCGTTCATTTTTTCTTATTTATTATTATTTGTGTACAATTTGTTATTTTTCCTCTGAAATTGGATGTATATTGGGAATAAATGTATTATTACTAGTATTATTATTATTTTGGCCTGTACCTATCACATATTTTTATTCTTCACTTTCTGAAATTTTACTAGGAAGGTAGCAGACGACATATCTAATTAAATATATGAACTAAGTACCTACTTAGGTAACTACTTCTTTCCATTCGAACTTTGCCAAAAGTAGATATTCATTCATTATTTCACCTAGATATTATTGATATGAGCAATAGTAGCTGCCAAAGGTTCTGTCATTATGCATATTATAAAAATTGTGATCCTACAATCTCTAGATAAGTGCAAAATATCATTTCCTGGGACGATAAATCTATCCGAAACTTATCCTAAATAAAAGATGAATAAACTCCTACCACTGCAAAAAAATCGTCCTCGGAATCCCAAAATCCGAAAAACTCACAAAATCACCCGAAATCGCTCAAACTGCCACATTAATCACTGGACGCGGTCATACACCGGAAATACTATTATAAAGTACAAGAGCCCGTCGCGTTCTTTCACTCTAACTTCCGGTCGAATTCGATCGCCCGATTCAATAAACAAACTGACTAACTATATAAATAAATCAGTGATCGAGCTATAGTACTCTTCAGAGCACTCTTGATGTAAGACTCTTTACCGGCGAAGAGCGCTTAACTCGCCTAAGCGTACTCCTAGAGTGCCCTCAAAGTGTACATGGCACTTCTGAATCGGCCCAGATGAAATTCAGGTACTTTGGTTGGCATATGGGCGGAGCCTAGCGATTTTACACCAACCGCTCCTCTCCATCTCCGTCGATACGTAACGGCCCATTGTTATCGATCGTGTGGCGCAAATTACTTCCTAACTGAGCTTGCCGTAAGGATCATTTTCTCCATGAATTTCGCTGTTTTTCAACCTTGTCCACTATACGCTCAAGCTTGATATAGCATACATAATCCTCATATCTCCTTTATGAAATTCTCCGCCTGTTCTGTGGACCTATTGAAGGAGCCCTTGAAATACTAGAGGGAGCTCTCTTCAATCTGATATTGTATATTTATATAATTTTATTGGGTGTATTGATTTAAAGGCTGGAGGACACTTTTTCATGTCGTTTAGTGGATTTTAATGTAAATGTGGATTGATTTAGTGAATCCTGTAGATGCTAAACGATCCTGCTCAGAGATTTGCGGTGTTTGAATTGCATATTCATATTATAAGAGCGACAGAGAAAAAATACCTACATGTTGAATCGCATATTTTAGACGTAACGATGGTTGATTTTGGTTGATCAGGATCGATATCTCTGTTCAGTTGATGGAGTAAATATAGGTAATTGTTCAATTCTAGGTAGGTAAGTAGGTATCATTCCAAATTGAAATACGTAGGGAGACCGGGCAAGGTTGACTAACTTTTGATTCCAGCTCGAATATATTTGATCTTTGAATTAGTATAATAGTTGGCACATATAGAGTAACTATCCACTTAGCTAAAAACTAAGTTTTACTTATCAATACTTGGTCAACATACCCCATATCCTACTTGGGCTTGTCACGGAAAATGCCTTTAAAGTTCGAATTATTAATTACCTAATCTTTTCGTTAGCCGTCGCTGACTTCGTTTATCAAGATTTCATTTGTCCCTAATTACTTTAGGTATAACTATTTTTATTTTCGTGTAATGCTTCTAATTTTTAACAAATGACACGGAGGTTTTGCTTATCTCTTGGTGAAACATTATCTAAGTTATTAACACACGGAGCTAAAGTTTCACTAAATATATTAAAAACTAATATTGAAAATGGGTTAAACACCCGAAACATATGTAGAGTTTTTAATATATTAGTGAAACTTGAGTCAAGTGTGTTAATTTTAATTTATTAATTTTTAACATGTTCATCTCACATACTTTTTTATACCTTCGCTTCTTTTGTTTAATATAAATTGATGCAATTTCTTTTCATGATGGATTAATGATTATAATGATTAATCAGGTAGGCTTTAATTAATATAATTAGGTAACGTTTGTACAAAATCTCGTTTATTTTAGTCAAGATATGCCCTTAGATCATGAAAGTTTGTGAGAGATCCTGAATGAATGGACCTTCAGACACAATGGACTAAGTACCTACCTACCTACCCAAGTCTTGACGTCATAGAAAGAGGCGGTGTCGTTAATTGGATCAAAACAAAAAAGTTTATAACGATAAAGTCACATAACAAATATTTTATTGAATGTTTTCTCATTTTCAGCAAAACAGTGAAACTTCTCTTTATAAATTTTGTTTGGGAACCTGTGTTTTAAAGGAAAGGTTTTCAATCGAATAGTCATGATAAAAGTAATTATAAATCACTAAAATACTATATTTATTGATAAAACTTGAAGCTTAGGATATAAAACACGCATTGTTTTTTATATTAAGAGTGTGATTAATATTTATTTGTATAAATAAAACTACACAGTAAGGCAATCCGCCATGATATCTTGAACACCAATCAGAGCGCATGACGTCACCTTTGAGTAAACACGCACCAACGTCACATCTCGTATTGTTAACTTCCACTACGACTGTGTTTTTATTTATTAATTGTGGTACCTATTAAATTCCACTATTTGAGGATGAATGTTATTAAAATCGAATATAAAATAACACGAGACATGGATCAAGGATTTACTAAGGCAAACAGCGCTAATTTGCCTAGAAACCCTATAATAATGTTGGGAGAGTTATTGGCATCAAATAAAGACTTTTGTTCAGCAGAATTTAGAAATGTTAAAACTTCCATGTAAGTATGTAAATAAAAATCAAAAACATTATAATTACAGTTATAAAATTATTCTCTAAAATTTATTTTTGAGAATGTATTTGGTATGTAATCTAATGTACCAGGTTATATTATTAGGGTTATGTTAATGAAATCTAATTTTATAATGCTTCTACTCTTAATTTATAGATTGATTTTTCTTTTAGGCTCTCCAGTCCATCCTATGGCGTGACGCTATTATATTCCATATAGGTAAGTAATTATTCATGACATTTGGTAACTGAAATTTTAATAAAATACGTAATATAGTAGCAATGAGATGAAATTTCGAGGTTTACTGTACCTACTAGAATCTACAAGACAATGTAAAAACTCACATCAAAGTGATCTTCACAAAAATAAAGGTGAGCACTGGACAATATTGCATTTGAATCTCGCATTGCAAGTTTAAGCCATTTGTTTCGTGTTGTTTTATTTTGAGGAACGAACACAAATAACTTATTAGGAGTTTTTATGAATGTGTTCTCACTCTGGGGGAGTTAGAACACATTCCACACCACTTATACACTTTCGAATTCATATTTCATAACACAAAATAATTAAATTATTGCACGAGCTCCGGGACTAGTGTTTAGTTTACTCAAACGTGACGTCACAAGCAACGCCATGACACTGACAAGCGTTTAGGTAAACAAGTAAATTTATATTTTAAAATTGTATTTTTTCCTACTAAACTCTTAATTTCAGCAGAAATATCTTATGTATTGTAAATACTATATATTTGTGGACATTATAGGTCCGTTTTTCAAAAACTGTGATCATGCATATCATTTAGGGTGGTTTTTTAAGCGTATTTTTTTTTAAAATCGAATAAAACACTCAATTTGCATAATATATTCAAAATTTTCATTTAAATTTATAACTTTTCCATTCACATTTTAAAGGTAACTTCATGTAGATAAATGTTATCCGCGGCTCCGTATCAAATGATCCATTCGGAATGTCCAATTTGACACATTGCTGAGAACGGCGACGAATTGACATTTCACGATCCTCATTAACACTGTACGCTACGGCTGCAATATTCTCTTCAGTACGCATGCGAGACAATGGTTTAATGTCCAACAAAGTAAACTTGGTGCGAAATTTGGTGATAACAGCACGAATTGTTGATTCACCAGGTCGATTATGACGACCATAATATGGTCGTAACAAACTATACACATTTTTCACATAGTAGGCACGAATTTTGATAATGAATGTAGACAATTAAATTACAACAATTTGCAATCGTTGCTCGTTTGTAGGTAAGTCTATTCATGATGAAACGGCAGAGAATATACTGAAAACTTTTCACTTTGACAGATGACGTTTAGATGCCATTACCAACCAGTGCCGCCAACCTGAAAAACTTAACTCTTAAAAAATCACCCTTTATAATCAAATTATCTCACTTGGGTAAAAACGGATAGATAGGTATTATTTGTTTGAAAGGCAGACTCTTTAAACAAATTACACAAATTGTAGTTCTAACTTGGGTGATATTCTGTCACCAAAAACGAGAAAACTTTATATGAAAATATTTTTAGGAATCGTACATTAATAAACTTATTTGTTTTTAGTCATTATAAGCACTTCAGACATTGCAATGGCGTCAGACTTGAGCAATACCTACCTACGTTGCATACCTACATAGTTGATATTTCTCGTTACCTAAGAGTGAAAGTTCACAAATAAATTCCTCAAACCGACAAATTATGGCGGAGTTGTAGGTATGCTTTCATTTTCGAAGACTGATTGGCGTCGAATGGTGAAGAGTTCATTGATGTTAACTGGGCCCTTCTGGTCTCTCGAGATTCATTCGATTTTATTATGATAATACGAGTGCCAAAGCACTCGCGGCTTCGGTCTGAGGGACCCTCAACTAGTGTGAAAGGGTACTCGGCTAGGTGTTTCGATGACCGATAAGAGCCAGCAATGACCAAGAACAGCAGAACTTGATTGCACAATTTTAAAAAAGAGTTGTCTGTTACACTTTTTAACCATACTTAGAAATGAAGCCTCTCTGATGTCTTTGTGAATTAATCAATAGAATATGATACTGATTTGAATTCTTCATTGCAAGTATAACCTAAAATTAAACAAAACTCTTTTAAACTTACCTACCTAAAGTATAAGTACTTCATCTAAATCTAAATGGTGTATAATTTAGAATGAACTTAGAATGCAAATGGACTATTTTTAGAAGAGGAAAACTTTAAATTGAAATGAAATACATGAAATTATTTTCAATAAGAGTTTAGGATAATTTTTCACAGAATTTTTCTATTTTTCCACAATTTTATCGGGGTGTTACTATATTTTCAAAAGTTAAACTGAACACCTACCTACTCAAGAGTAACATTTCCATATTTTACATCTTCATTTGATAGAAGAATGGTTATGGTTAAGGTTAATTAAATTTCAAAAAGGGTTTCGATCGAAAGAACTTATAATTAAAAAATTGGGACAAACAAAGTATTAATGAGGACAAAATGAAAATAAGTTGATCATTTTTTTGTGGTTTTCCGTCGGTGCTAATTAGAAATATAACATTGTTCAAGAAGATCCAGAGTTTTTCCTTCCATCTTTGTTCGCAGCAATTTCGCTAACTTTGAATCTAAGAAATTATTAGGTATTTCGATATATAATATGTTGAAAGTCCAGTGAATATTTTATTATGTAATATGGAAGTTTATATTATTTTATTCTGGTTTCGAGAGGTTTTTTTTTCGTCCATTTTGCTCTATGTATATATAGGTATACCTAGTGTGCCTAAACCACAAGTAGGACAATTAATTTGATATATCCACCCGTTCCTTTCATCAGCAGTTTCTCTTTATTATTGACTGATAATGAGCATTGATTTCTTTTGTTCTTGTGCTATCTTATTCTATTGTCAATTTTATCAGCGAGATTTGTAATTGATAACATCAAATTTTTATCGTTTACTTTTACATTTGCGATTGGAAAAATCGATTACTACACAATTGTTGTTTTCCGGTTATAATAGTTCATAAGTTTTTGAGGGAATGGAAGAAAATCTTTCATTCAGAAAAGGTTTTTTATTAAATACTTATAAAAACTGCACAATGTTTTTCCAACAGATCAGCGAATATTCAATCTATTTCAATATGAAAAATATTGTTTTATTACAGAGAATTACCTGTCTAATGTTTAGGTGAATATATTCGCACATGTGGCTTGATTTTGAGGCTATATTGTCGCACACAATAGAGCCTCAATTGCTATACAAACAAGTTGATAGAAATTGGCTTTGAACATTCAATGCATAGATACCAGATATTTGTAACACTTTCATCGATGAAGGTACCGCTCATATACAATTTGTAAAGCAAGTTAATAACTAAAGTCAAAAGGAATCGCAATAGATGGAATAAAAAATTAAAAAACATATGTGAATCTTCGCAATTCATAACAATATTACATAGGTTTATATCTTATTACTTTATATCCTTAGTTTATATCCTATACCTACTTCGATTGTTGCAGAGGTTTCAAAATATAGCCTTTTATAATGCGATAGCATTTTATACATTTTTAACATTTCATAATGCGATAGTAAAACACGTCCATTTTGAAAAGGTTGAATGTTTTGCACCTTTTATCGGTTAAACAAAAAGTTATGTACACTTGGGATTATATTAAAAATCAAGTAAAAGCTTGTTTCTTCATACTTACATGAAAAATTGTGAAATGTTATTTATGTTAAATATGTGAATGCAGTGCATACTTATTCATAGTACCTACCTACAAGAAATTTGAATAATTTTTACGTAGATCATTTCCAGAGATTCACCCAACAAAGCAGGAACTATGAGAAGTTTATTTTATATAAGTACCTACCTAGATGTTTGTTGATATATAATTCAGACCAAAACAAATCAAAAATTGTGAGAAATTAAAATGCTTCAGAAAAATGTGTTTACATAAAATTTAATTTTAATATTTTCAATATAGGTAAATATATTAATAATTTAGTATCAAAATTAATATTATGATAATATGTCATATTATATGAATGAAGATGTAAACAACAATTGCTAAATAACTATTAGGTAATAATAATAATACCCTACACTTTTGTTAACATTTATTTCTATTCAAACAAGAAATATATCCTCTAATAATTATTTCAGCAAAAGTTTATTGTCATATGTATGAGACTTCACGGTAACTCTAGAGAAAATAATATGATTTCGTGAAGTCACAGTAACGAGGTGGCCGATTAACAGGTCTATGTCGTGAAATTATTTGTTCTCCACATGTTTCTTTCAGTAAATGAATTGTGTTGCAGACTATGTATCATGTAGTGCACTCCGAATGCTGAAAAACATGTCTTCAACAATAAGCACCTAAGTTACCCAAACTCCTATTCCACAGATGTGTTTGAAAAAATTTTTAAAACATTTATTTAACCTCAAAGTTATGTATTCGTGTCGTAGTCACGAATAAGGTCGACTAAGGTACGGTAGGATTCGGTTTCGAGTTCCGGTAAAGACATGAGTGTTTGTTTAATGTAATAGAAGACCTTTTTTGACACCTATGCCAGAAATTGAAGAGACGCGAATGATAATGTATCAGGAATGTCTGCCACATTTGCCATTGTGCAGACTGTCAATATATTTGTTGATGGGGCGTAAACAGTTTAAAAGTGGATGAGAAAAGTATGAAAATAATGAGTCTTTGTTGGAATTACCACAAACTTATTGAGAGGTTTATTGATATAGGTATTCTATACGGTAAGTAGTAGTAAACTTTATTTAGCACAGCTAATACACTTTACAAAAAAAAACAAATTTTATATAAAACATCAAACAACATATTTCACCCTAATATTTTTTACAAAATGATACAATAATTTTTTGAACTCATTATGGTTCTCACATAATTTTAGGTTCGGATCTAGACTATGAAATAAATCATTCTTTCGCACATAAATTATTTAGGCATTTAGATGTACTGCACTTATCAATATAGAAATCATTTTGTTCCCTAAACCTTGTTTGGTAACCATGTACATTTTCAACGTATTTTACACTGTCAATGATATAGTTAGGAACCTTGAAGAAACAATAAATTTACATCTAAGACATACCATTCCGCCCCTGGTTCCCTTACAGCAGGGGTTCCTAACCAGTGGGGCACGCCCTTCACTTGGGGGGCCTACGGTGATTCAAGAGGGGGGTGTCCAACGAGCGATTTAAGTATCTTTTGTCCATTGAGTGGTCATTTCGGCCCATTAAAGTTTTCATTTGTTGTTTTTTTATCGTAGTTAATTTGGAACAAGGGTGGAATTTTAGCGTAAAATTGAGAGAAATATATAGGGTAATAAATATATTGGAAACTCTTGCCCTACATAGATTACAAGCCCGTCAAGACTATTTGCCGTTAATGACCTGCGTTAAAAAAAACTTCAATTCCATTAGAATTTATTTGAAATAAAATCATTATCACTATACTACGAAGAAAAAATAAACTTACAATTAATAGGTGTAGATACAAATCAATTTATTTTCAGCTTCGATCAAATTAAATTGAAATGACTTCGTTGAAAACTCCAACACCAATTTTCGCTGCAATGGATAACAATCTCCGTTGGAAAATATAATTTTCTCGAAAAATAAAGTATATTGAATTTCAACGGGAGAATTAAGAAAAGTTTTCGAGTCAATATTGACGTTGAGATTCGCAATAAAGCTTCGAAAACAAAAGCGAGAGCTCTGTAAATACTGAAATTGCTGAAACTTCGAATCCCCTTTCAGTGTGTATGCACTGTATTTCCTACCTCCCTCATATAGCAGAGTAGTGAATTTTCAGTACGATATTATGCTTTACCTTGTAAGCTTTTGAACATTTCGTATTGTGAACTCATCACATGAATGAGGGGTTTTATTACAAACGTAATACATACGTTCTCAAATTTATTCTGTCTAGTGCCTCTCAAAAAAAAATCATTTCCATTTATAAACAATAATAAAACTTAGTACCTAGGGGGAGTCCGGGAGAGTTTACCCGCCTTCGACTAAAATGCTCATAAATCGCTTTATATTTACAAAAAACTATTTTCTGCAAATTGAACCCTAAAATGCATTATTAAACTTTATTTTTCCTTAGGAAAATTTTATAAATCATTCATCCTTTATGAGTAATTGACGATTTCTGCCGAAGTGAGATTTGGCTAATATATCCCGCCTGGGTGGGAGAGTTGACCACCCAAGAAGGGAGACTTTACCCGAGTTTTAAACTAGGCGAAAAAATAACAAATTATAATTAAATAAAGAAATTTAATCGAAAAAACATGGCACATAATAATAAGTAGCAAATGAGATAACTTCCATAACTGTGTTTTCTCCACAGATGAAACACTACCAATTATCAATAACATCTGGTTCTTCATTCCATGGACTATCGGAGCTATCATCATACTTGGGTTTGTCTTCAGGGTCTGTCTGACTATCACTTGACTGTAAAACTTATCTTTTTACTGTCTTTTTCTTTGCTTGCGCAACAGCCGGTCACAACACTGCCACGTTCAGGTGGAGTAACTTGACCTAATTGACGCACATGCTTCCTCGCTAAAAAAAACTTTAGGACACTCTTGGTTCGTCGTACACTCTGTTTCATCACAATTGTACATAATATGAGCTTCAAATTGATATTTTCTCTAACTACCATGAGGTTTTCGAAGAAATCAGTAGGTAACATTTTTTCTGTTGAAGCTGGTGGATCTGTATGAAGTGGTTGCTTTTGGGGATCTCAAACTCAGTTCAGGGTTTCTTTTCATAAATACTCTGAACAAATCTTTCCCTGCGCAGTTGTTAGAAGTCCATGAATCTGGAACCTTTTTGGAATTAATAGTTGCATATTCATACGCCTGCTTCATAACCGCCTGTCTGGTTAGGCTCTAATTCATTTTGCTGCAAGTTAGAACATATTCAGCTTTCTCATACTCTATCATAAATTACAAACCTGTCTTAAACTGACTTCACTGTTCACTTATTGTTCACAATTCAGTCCTGTTTCTTAAATAATTTCGTAAAGTGTTTCGATCTATTCCATACTCCAAAACAGTAGCTCTAATAGACTTGCCATTTACAGCCATTGTCAATGTCATTTACAGCATTTCTTGATACTGACAGATCTAAATGGCTTCTGTTTCTTGTCGTTTCTTTTTTTTATATTTGAAAGACATTGTGTGTATCGGAAATAAAACAAAAAATATTATTGGAAGAGAAACAGAGGGAGAGATTACCCTGGGTAAAGTCTCCTCTAGTTATACTAATTCAAATCAAACTCTGGGCTTACATAATGTTTCACAAATATATTGAAAAATAATACAATGAAATTATAACTTTGAACTGAATATAAACTTAAATTCAAACACTTGAACTTATGATTTACACTTTATTCACTACTTAGCATGACGCGTTTCGCCGTTACAAACGACTTCTTCAGGTGCTAACAGAATAAAGATAAAAATAACATTGAGTTATAATTTGTAGTTAGTCTTGATAATTGAGCCTTCATACAACATTAAACCATGAGTTTTTCACCAAGAGGTAGCGAGAATTCAATTTCAGTTGTTATTAATTATGATAAAAATTGATTAATATAAGCGATATAGTTTATTGTTTAGATAGTATGTTCAATAGCACTCATAATTGATATGTTGTATGTTCTTTATATAGGTATATTCAGTTTAAATTTCGGTTTTAATTTAAAATTTTCAAGGTGCGATGGTGGTGTAATGGTCAGCATAGTTGCCTTCCAAGCAGTTGATCCGGGTTCGATTCCCGGCCATCGCATGACTTTTTAGAGGCTTAGTGGTCGAGCAGTATGGTGACACTATAACGGTTTCGGCTTACTTGAGGTGGGTGGTTCGATTACCTCTGTAATCTTGAGCAGTTCGGAATAGGCCAAAAACTATAGGCCCAATGAAGCTATATAGACTTCTGACCTCTGACCCGCTGTTAAAACAATATTAATATTAACAATAATAAGCGATTAAGGTAAAATTTTTAGGCGAAATATCAGATCCCTTTGAAATCAAAACCGGTGTGAGGCAGGGGGATGGACTTTTCAATTCTTTTCAATATTGTTTTAGAATATGGAATCATAAGAAAATGGGAACTTCACGTAAAGGGCATACAAGTGGGTATAAAAAAAGAAAATAGAATAAATGTCAAATGTCTCGCCTTTGCAGACGATATTGCTATCATCACAGAGAACAGAACTGAAGCCATTCTCGCCGTAGAAAAACTACATGAAATTGCGCAGAAAACCGGGTTACAAATTTCTTATGATAAAACCAAATACATGGAAAGAAAACCAAAAAATAAATCTTCTCTTATCACAAAACATGGTGAAATTCTGCAAGTAGGCCAATTTAAATACCTCGGGGAAGTTATACCTACAGTTCTCAGGTTTAAACCGAATCGCTAATGAACAGAGAATTACCAAGCTCGAAAGGGCCTAACAAACTAACATGGGCTCACTATAACAAAAAGAGCATTTCGAGAGGCGCCAAATTGAGGCATTTATAACACAACGATTCTTCCAGAAGCAATATACGCAGCTGAAACAATGGTTATTGACGGCCATTCAAGAATTAGAGAAATAGAAAAACAAGAACGAAAAATTCTCAGAAAGATTTACGGGCCAATCAATAGAAACGGCATTTGGATGAAAAGACCTCAGTATGAACTGTATCAAAAAACAAATACGATAACGGAAGAAATCAGAAAACAACGAGCAAAGTTCTATGCACATGTCTACAGAATGAAACAGTCCAGAATACCGAACAAATTACTCGATATAATTATGAGTGAGTGGCTAAAAGAGGTCCAAAAGGATCTACAACAGATCAATATAAACAATCTCGAAGATCGCACTGATTAAAAGTAAAATGAACAGATGAACGGAAGAAACAGAGAGGATGAAGCGTTTTTGGTAGGCAAAAAAGATGAAGCAAAATTCCTAATGATTGCGAATTCAAGTTCAGTAGATCTCCTCATGGGGAACAATCGTAATAATAATAATAAGCGTTTGAACTTGAATTCGAAGTGTTCAGTGCTTTTGCTTCAGCTTTTTTGCCTCCCTAAAATGCTTCATCCTCTCAGAATGTTCTTTCTTCCGTTCATCTGTCCATTTACATCTGCCCAAACTACACATGTGCGATTTTATAGCGACACTGCGTGCGATCTTCGAAATTTTGTAAATTGATCTGCTGTCAAGGGCGTATATATGGACGGGGCATGGGGCCGAGGACCCCCGAAATCAAACCATGTAATACAAAATTAACTTCTGTGTCCAGCATAATGTGGAATATTGATGAATAAACAAATGTGATAAGAGGAAAAGAATCTTTATTTTTTCATTTAGAACTTATGTGAGTTGTTAAAATGGATAATTCAAAAGATCTAATAGATGATCGGGTCACCAGTGAGAGGTAAGTGGTTCGTTTAGTAAAATTTAACGTCGTTTATGGCCTCCTCCTACGGCAAGAAGGAAGAGGCCGTAGTGTTATTGGATCTCCCGTAAATTGTGATAGGGCTTTCTCCCTTAACATTTATATACTTTTGAAACTTATAGCAGTTCTTCAAGTTTTTGTTGCCAGCGTGAGATCTTTCTTCAACCTGAGAAGACTGGAAACATACTTAAGAAACAGCACGTCCGAAAGTAGGTTGAACAGACTAGCTTTAATTTCAATCCACAGGCAGTGGCGGATTAAGTGTTAAGCCTGTTAGGCCCTCTATTACTTAAATAGAAGATTCTAAACGCAACTTCTATATTTGGGAATACGCACTTTACTTTATCTTTAATAATCATTTCATATAGATCGGAATGGGTGACTTTTATTTCTGAAGATTCATATTTTATTCGAACATATTTGTGAAAATGATTAAATTCGCCGAGGAAGTTTTCATTGTAGTCTTCTGGGTAAAATTCTCAGAGCAATTGGATATCTTTTTCATATTCTGAACATGACTTATTTGGATCCGCAAGAAATGAAAACTTTTGTGAAACTTCGTGGTATACATCACCTCTTCTTTGCATTTGAGCATTAAGTGTGTCAATTATTACATTGAAAGTCTCAATGCGGAATTTGTCTCTAGGATTCAAATCAAGTTCCTCTGCATTTCCATCATTTACTTGTTTCTTCCTAATTCGTCTTGGAGTTTCCTTATATTCCCATTAGGAAAAATTTTGATTTCTCATTTCAACGAGATGACTCGATAAAGAATGATACAAATTGGAACACGTTTTGAGATCTAATCCTTCTTCTTGAAAAACTTGTAGAATATCATTCCACGAGTTGAGCATAAATATAAACTCAAACTCTTGCATTTTGTTTGAAATATTTTGTGATTCTAACCTGGTCTCACCTTTTTGGTTTGTGTCCTCAGCTATTTCATCTAAAGCATCCAAAATTTTCGGATAGGATTGAAATATTGCATTCGTAGCTACAGCGTGAGCTTCCCAACGAGTGTCCGACAGCGACTTCAGAACGCTATCGTTTCCTATTAATTCTTTTAAAACTGCCCAACGAGAGTAGAACCCGAAAAAAAATTGTATGACAACTGCACATTCGAAAAAAAAATTCACTGCGCTCGTACAACAATCAACAGCACTGCGACCAATCAAGTTTAGAGTATGTGCAGCGCATCGTATAAATACAGCATATTTGTTGTGCTCTAAAATTTTTTGCTGCATCCCTTTGTATCGTCCTGACATATTAGCAGCATTGTCATATGATTGTCCTCTGCACTTTGCAATATCTATTTTGCAACCCTCTAGATAACTGAGTACTATATTTGCCATCTCTTCTCCGGTATGACTTTTCAAATTTGAAAACCTCAGAAATCGTTCCACGGGCATACCATCAGACGGCGATACGTATCTCAAAATAATACTTAGTTGATCCGTATGTGAAAGGTCTGGCGTGGAGTCCACTGAGAGGCTGAAGTACCCAGCTGATTGTATTTCTTCGACAATCACTTTCTGAACTTTATCACTCATTAAATCGCTAAGTTCGTCGCATACTGTTTTCGATAGATATGATGGGTTGCCTTTCCCTTTATTTCCATATCTTGCAATATGGCTTACTGAAAATGGATCAAATTGAGCCACAAGTTCAAGTAAACCCAAAAAATCCCCATTATTTATAGATCCAAAAGACTCATCATGTCCCCTAAAGGCCAAACCACTTTCTGCAAGCGTTTGTATAACTGCAATAACTCGTTGCAATACATTTTGCCAATATTTTCTTTCCACAGGGATATTATTGTAAGTGACCAGGAAGTTATTGATAAATTCCCTAATATACTTACTAGAAACTTGAACTTTGTTCTGTAATCTGTGTAAATATTGTTAACGCCAATAATTCTTAACAATATATAAGTTTTTTGACGTGTTTTTTTCCTTAACATGTATTTACTTTGTTTCGCCGTTTTCTTGGTCTTGGTTTTCACCGGTCTTGATCTCCCCAAAAATATTATGCACCTATATCCAGCACTGTCAACTGTAGATCCTTTTGGTTCTTTTAACCACTCTGTGTCGCATTTATTCTTTCTTATTAGAATGAGACATGTGCTTAAAACTTTGCTCGCCGTTTTCCGATTTATTCCGTCATTGTATTTGTCTTTTCATAAAGTTCGTTCTGAGGTTTTATGGAATATTCTTTCATATGGAATAGTCTTTTCATCCAAATACCGTTTCTATCGATTGGCCCGTAAATCTTTCTGAGAATTTTTCATTCTTGTTTTTCTATTTCTCCAATTCTTGAATGACCGTCAATAACCATTGCTTCAGCTGCGTAGATCGCTCTGGAAAAATCATTCTGTTTAAATAATGCCTTAATTTAGCGCCTGTCGAAATGCACTTTTTGAATATAGTCCGCCCATGTTAGCTTGTAGGCCCTTTGGAGCTTGGTAATTTTTGTTTGTTAGCGATTCGGTTTAAACGTGAAGACTGTATAACTCCTCCGAGGTATTCAAAATGACTGATTCATGGTGTAGAATTTCACCATTTTGGTTTTATCATAAAAAATTTGTAACATGGTTTTCTTCACAATTTCATGTAGTTTTTCTACGGCGAAAATCGCTTCAGTTCTGTTGTCTGTGATAATAGCAATATCGACAATAAACTAAAATTAACACACAACTTAATTTCAAATGAATATATTAAAAACTCTATTTCTGTATACTCTTGATAATGGGTTAACCACCCGAAACATATGCAGAGTTTTTAATATATTCAGTGAAACTTAAGTATTAAGTTTGTTAATTTAAGGTTGTTAATTTTAATTTAACTTTAATATTGTCAAAATTCCGTCCACTTGCCTTACACCAGTTGTGACTTCAATGAATAAAATGCAAAGCATTGATATATCGGAAATATTCACGTGAAAAAAAAAGAAAATTACACACCTATTACATGGATATAGACAATAATCGAATTGAAGTGTGAACAAGAATATCGATTTGACAATTGTTGTATTTTGTTCTATATAGGTACAAAAAATCAGTCCAGCCGTTCTCCAGTTATAAAAAGTAGAACGAACCCGATTTTCATAATTTTTAGTTCATTTAATTGATCGTCACCTGAATAACAGAATAACTATTGAAATATTGCGAATATTCATGAAAAAAAAACTTGAAAATACAAAATACCTACCTACATTTAAAATATTTGAATTATAATGTGAACAAAATGTCGATTTGACAATTAATGTCACTCGTTCTCTTCACTAAAAAGTAATAAAAATCGGTCCAGCCATTGTCCAGTAGAAGAAAAATGATGTAAACAACCTTACTTTGTTTAATTAATGTTTATCAAGAAACGAAATCATCATTTTAGCTAAAATTTATTCTTGATCTCAATCATTTCAGATCATTTGGTTAATCTGTCATCTGTACTTTGGCAACAAAGATTGAATTAGACATTAATTGGAAAATTTAAAATGTAAAGTAATAGTTGAGCTAACTATATGAGTAGGTAGTATAAACAATTTGATGCCTCCATCATCCCTCAAGTGTTAAATGATAGACAATATTGAAACCGATGCCACACTTGATGAAGCACAACAACGAAGGTTTCGTTCTACAAGATACTCATCAGTTTTACCACTTGCATCCTCAAGCGGGACAACGATTTCAATCTCTAATCACCTTCCTATGACTCCGATGTGAAAGCTGCCAAGTAGTGGCATCTATAGGAATTAATAAAAAACATCTTAATATCATGGAGTAAGTGATCACTTTTAGGCTTCTGCGAGGACTCTCCGGGTTGGGATATTTGATCAATTTCCTCCTTTTTTTAAAGATACCGTATATATATTACCTATGTATATTTATATTTGGGTATGAGTTTATAATGAAAGAATACCATCACTCAAAAATAAATATGTTACAATTATTACATAATAAATCGAAAATAAAACATTTAGGTATCCATCTAAATTCATATTTTCGGACATCCATCTGGTGAACCTTCGGGATAAATTGTTGAAATACAGGAAGTGAGACGAATGAACACAAAAATTGAAGCTATAGCGTAATGCCCGAAAGTATGAATGGGCATTGTACTCTGCTTTAATGACAGGTTCAGTTCTCTGTCCTCTTGCACAATACGCCCTGATTGCTGTATAATGATCCGTAATAGCAGGGTAGGAACATAAACAGGCATCACGGTATTACGCACCCCCTTCTTAAGGCGTACAAAAGTGGACGATTTTAAATCTGATAATTCGGTAAATATTTAATGGATCGTGCATTGATCGAAGTGCCTTCTGAAAAGTGCTTGTCGTCTTGGACAGTTGAACAAAGCGGAAGAAGAATATAGGTACAAATAAACTAGACACAAACATTGTGTAGTAAGGGTGCATCTTTCTTTCGTCATTCTTCGAGTTCAATGCACAATTGTGTCAGGATCATTTTGAATTATTTATTTTAAAGTGACATTTATCTACTTTTATAGAAAAAAATTCATAATTGACAGTTGCAGGGAAAACTTTGAATTTTTAGTATAAAAATTTGAGATTGCACAATGTTTAAATTAAAATTATCAACATCAAACTGTTTTTCATATATAGGTAGGTACTGATACTACGAGCAACAATTATATGTTCATATGGTTATTATTCAAATATATTACGTGCTGAACAATCATGATAGAATATAAATACAATTTATATTTTATATAAAATTAATTGAAAAGCTAATTATAAAACTGGAAAAGGAAAACTATTATATCTTTATATAAGTATGTAATTCTAGTGTACGTGTGTATGTCACTGAACTCCCCCTAAACGGCTGGACCGATTTCGTTGAAATTTTTTTTGAGTGTAAGTGGATTCTAGATTGATTTAGATTCGCAATTGGACCCGATAGGTGCCGCTGCAATCGAGTTCTTGAAAATTTCGAATTAAAGATGTGTTAATAGGAGAACTGTTGGGTTCGCTAGTACTTATATATAATAGAAAGTATAATAAAAATATCTTAACTTGTTGCTTTATTTTCTTAATATTAGTGTCCTTTAACTTCTGAACTTTTTCTTTTTTATTTTCCTTTCCATTTGTCTTTTCTCTTTTTCCTCTAGTTGATATTTCATAGGTGTGCTGGATAAAATCTGGACACGTTTCTTATTTCCTATCTATATCATTTATTATATATATATATATATATATATATATATATATATATATATATATATATATATATATATATATATATATATATATATTCAGTGTTTCATTGGGATTGCAGTCCTAGACTGCAATCCCAATTAAACACTGAAAATACATATCTACAGTCGTTAAACATTCAACTATATATATATATATATATATATATATATATATATATATATATATATATATATATATATATATATATAAAATATATGAATAATGTTCAACGCGGGGAAAAATTTCAATCAAAAGAAGACACTGTCGGCAATAGCAATTATTAGCAGCCGTTGACACGTGTTTCGAGCTTATTGGCTCTCCTCAGAACGGCGTAGCCAAGTTCAAGTTACACGAATCTGTAAACAGAAAAACAAGAAAGTGTGTCGACTTCCTTCAGTGGAGTGTCTGTTTCTTTCTTGTTTTTCTATCTCCAGATTCGTACAACTTGAACTTGGCTACGCCGTTCTGAGGAGAGCCAATAAGCTCGAAACACGTGCCAACGGCTGCTACTAATTGCGGGATATGCCGACAGTGTCTACTTTTGATTTATAAATATATATATATATATATATATATATATATATATATATATATATATATATATATATATATATATATATATATATATATATATATATATATATATATATATATATATATATATATATATATATATATATATATATATATATATATATATTTATTATATATATATATATATATATATATATATATATACCTATATATCCTATTTATATCTAGGTGTGGTTTTTCTTTTGTAATGACGAGGCATCTAAAACAATTTGTAGTGTTCAACTGTTCCTATTTACCCGCCGTACCCAATTACCCCACTTTCCCCTAAAAGTAATAGTAAATACTAGTATCTAATAAATTAATACTAACGAATAGTAAATAAAAATATCTATAATAGAAAGTATATTCAACTAATTTAAAACACTTGGGTAAAATCCATAATAATTGTTCAAGGTACTCGACTTATATTTCGGGCATCGAACCGATTATAAAGGATTGGTAGAACTGGATTCATACAGTTTACAGTCCACATACTTATATTCATCATTACATTATATGTAGGTACATAATTATATAAAGTAGGTGCCTGTTCAAATTAAATTGTATGAACTTTTAACTATAGATTGGTTGCTGAATCGTACGGTAGGTACATGAATTCAATAATTTTTGTGGAATTGGACTAGTTGTCTTGTATTATTTACTTATTGATTATTCAACATTCCATTTTACAATTTTTTAACCATGCAGGTCTATATAAAAATACTATTATTAATAATAATATTGCTTTAACAGCTGGTCAGAAGTAAGAAGCCTTAGCTCCATTCGGCCTATAGTTTTAGGCCGATTCCGAATTGCTCAAGATTAGAGTGGAATCGTCTCAAAAAGTTATGCGATGGCCGGGAATCGAACCCGGATCAACTGCTTGGAAGGCAACTATGCTGACCATTACACCACCATCGCACCTTGAAAAATTGAATTAAAAATAAAATATAAAGTGGAAAATATAAATAACATACCTACAACATATTAATTATGAGCCCTAATGAACCTACTATCTAAACAATAAACTATATGTTCATATTAACCAATTATTATCATAATTAATATCAATTGACATTGAATTCTCGCTTCCCTCATCAGGTGAAACATGATCGAATAATAGTTTAAATTAAACTCTAGGCTTAATAGTTCACGAATGTATTGAACAATAATACAGTAAAATATTAACGGTGAGTAACATGTTTTGAGCGCTCAGCTCATTATCAAGACTGAAAATGATCTTGATAATGAGTTGACCGCTCGAAAAATGTTGACTCAACGTTATCATTTCATTGTATTATTTTTCAATGTATTCGTTGAACAATATGCTAAGAGTTCAATTTAAATAAATAATAACTATTTTTGTGACAAATTTCAATTCAACTCCTATGATTTGAAATATGTTTTGAGGATAAAATAGATATTGAGAAAAGTTTAACTTCGCAGTCATTTGCTAGTCGTTGTGCTCTTACCAAAGGGCAATGTGAAATATAATTAGTTAAAGAAAAAGTTATATTGAAAAGATCTCTTGATCTAAGTATTTCTGGGTTACAATTCAGTCTTAATTTGCTTAAAAAAATATTTCCAGTCGATGAAGTTATTAAAAAATGTAGGTAGGTATATACGTATCCTACCTATCTACTAACAATAGGTATATCGAAGTTTTTATGCGTATCTAATTCCAAAGACCTCAAAGTAATTTGTTATAGTTTACATCTATAATATATCTATCTATTTAAATGCTCCACATTTCAAAATTATTCTTTAAACTCTTTCAATATTTTGAATATGTATGTGGTAGGCAGTATATTACTATAACTATTTTTTTATTAGTGTTGTGCGAGATTGAGGTTATTAGTTTTTCTATCAGTTGTAGTAACGTGTCTAGCAAAAACACAGCGTCCGTTCAAGCCCGAAATAAACTAACATTACATCAACACAAATCTTTATGAATACATATCTGTACAACATTTAAAATCAGTTTATTAATGATATAACAACGTTTGTCACCTATTCAAACTAAGAGGTGTCAGTAATCTTTTAAATAAGATATCAAGCAGACTGATCCGAATATCCTACCTTTTCCCAATTCAGGAAGCAACCTTTCTTATCTTGTCCATCAAAATACATCGTGTTCATTTACTCTTATTTTCACATGATCCGTCAAATACGATTAGGATTGTTACAAATATGTATTTTCGCTAACCGACAAAAGACCGCTTTTTGATCTTTTCTTGTTCAGTGAATTGTAGGAATAATGTTCGATGCCCTGTGGTTTGTTATTGTATACAAGAATACTCTGGCGGTATGGTTGGGTTGATCTGGTAGTGAACAAACGATTTACTCAATGAAATGTAGTTCTTTTGTTAGTTGAATTCTCCAGGGTAATTGACCACTTCGAACAGTTTATGCTCCACTGAACTAAACAGGAAGGAAATAAATTCTTGAGAGTTTTAGTAGAATTGTAATAGTAATAATACACAATATTTTAAATATTTAATAGTGTTGGCGTTTACTTGATGTAAATCCATTATAATAGAATATAAACTTAAATTCAAACACTTGAACTTATGATTTACACTTTATTGACTACATAGCATGACTCGTTTCGTCGTTACAAACGACTTCTTCAGATGCTTGCAGAATAATGATGCTTCAGATGCTTACAGAATAATTATTCTGTAAGCATCTGAAGAAGTCGTTTGTAACGACGAAACGCGTCATGCTATGTATTCAATAAAGTGTAAATCATAAGTTCAAGTGTTTGAATTTAAGTTTATATTCAATCACAATATTTTAGATAATATTAAAATTTTACACAGGTCACTAATTTAATCAGAAATCGGAGAAAGTTTAGTAAAATCAAAAAGTCTTAGTTATGCTGACCAGTTATATGTGACCCCTCTACTATCCTTCAAGGGTTAATATTAGAGAACTTTAAAATCGATGCCACACTGTAGGGAAGCAGAAGACTCGCTGTTTCGTTTTACAACTAGTTCTCATTATTTTATGTAGTTCTGAGACCAAAAATCATAAAACTAAAAATATTAATAGGTCTATACATACATTTCAATAAGCCATTTTCAACGTTACGAAGAATGGCGAAATGATGTCAAAATTGCTTAATGGGAGTGTAAATCTAGAAGACACTGTTTCTTTATTATATACACCTGTATTAATCTATACCTATTTATATTTGTATTAGCATATATGTATAAATAAAATTTTTCAAAATGACACGCTGTATGAAATATTGAAAAAACTATCGAATTTTCATTCGAAAAATCTAAACTAATCAAAAAATGTCATAGCGAATCCTTGTTATATAGATGTGTACGATGCGATGCCTCCATTATCCTGCAACAGACCACATCCTAACTTTACTTAATAGTAGTAAGTCTTTAATTACTTTCAATTTTAGTACTATAAGATTTTTGAGTCTACACTATTTTGATAAGAAAGTCAGAATTAACTAAATTTTAAACGAAATATATATATATCGGAGCTCAATGATATTGAAATAATTATTTCAATAAGTACCTATTGCATGACAATTATCTGTATTTATGTTTTTTTTTCTATTCAGTAAATAATCGTTTTCATTTTAATGTGTACCAATTATTCACCTACTTCCTCAGTTATTACTTAAATTCACAAGGCACTAGTAATGTTGAAGATTTCAAATTCGATTGTTTTTATTTTCAACACACAGATATAAAACAGCTTCCATTATTTTTTGAACTAATAAGAATATAACTGATATATAGTGTGTAATTTTAATTTTCTGGACTTTTCCTTATCTCGTTTAGCATATCTGTCTGTTGCCTATCCCTCCAGTTCTGTCAAATCAAATTATATTTCACTGGATGAGTACCTGGAGATGACAAAAAATAATAACAAAGAACACTCCTGCAAAGGAAGTCACCATTGTTAGGCTTCCACATGAACTCTCCGGGATGGGAGACTTGGTCATCGCTTCGCCCTTAAGGCGACTAATTATCGTTTACAGAACTTCTTACGGGGAATGTCAATGATAAATGTAAAACAGCTGGAGAAAGCACAAGCAGAAATCACCGGTATAGCTCGCAATTAGAAGCAAGCGTTGAGAAGTGTTTCGAGTTTGTTGGCTTTCTTCAAACCGGCGCAGCCAAGTTCAAGATATACGAACCTGGCGATGACAAAAAAAACAATAACAAAGAACACTCCTGCAAAGGATGTCACCGCTGTTAGGCTTCCACATTAACTCTCCTGGTTAGGAGTTGGTCTTCGCTTCGCCCTTGCACCAACTAATTATTCTTCAGAGAACTTCTTACTGAATAAATGATCAATAATGAATAAAAAACAGTTTAACCCGTGAAGAACAAAAATAGAAATCACTATATTTCAATAGCTATTGCATTAGTTTTTGCGCATTCAGTTTCACTTCTTCCTTTCATATTATGGCATTTGAAATACTTCTGTGTTATACTATTCTATTATTCATTCAAGTATATTTAATACTTGCTCATAATCTTGAATACATATTAAAGTCATTACGTAATCGTCAGCAATAAAGTATTTTAAAAATTTGTGAATACTATTTTCAATTACCCATTGTATGAAATGATTAAGGCCTTTTTTTCATGAACATCAGGTAAAATTCCAAATTAATCAAACGAAACAAGACATTTATTTATTTCTACATTTCCATATTTTACTTATATTACGCACTGATTAAAGAAAGTTATCATTCTTCTTCCTCTTCTGATTCTTTGTTTTTCTTAATAAACCTTGCTGGTCTACATTCTGGATACTTATCAGTAAGAAAACTTCTAATTTCTCCATATTCAACTCTTAAATTCATCCTTACTTTATCTTGATTCCTTATATTTTCTTGCTTCTTCAAATATATATCCCACGATTTATGTTTTGTATAAAAAGGCGGATACTTTTTCCTCTCTAATATTACTCTTCCATCAAGGCAATATTGTTTGAAGTCTAAAATCTCATTTGTTTCAATATCCTCCTCAGTTCGACATTTTGATGGCGATGCCAGCACTGTAGGAAAATATCCATTCGCTTTTGAAAATTGAACAACATGAAGTCCTTTTTCTTCAGCCATTTCTTCATAAGATTTCTATAATTAAAGAGTAGTTGATAATACCAAGAATCTTAACATTCATTTAATCTGAAAATTATATCATAAAATTGGTTGATAATAAAAATAATATCTGTTTCAAAAATATCTATACGAATAAACAAACAAATAGTATAAAAAGTCAAATGTCATAAACAAATAGCAACACAGATGAGTTTTCATTCACCTGTACATCTCAATGTGTATGAGATATGATATTTTTATAATATAAAATTATGATATTTTATGCTATATGTTATTTTAATAATAAAATAAAATTATTAAAATAACTGATATGAAAATATTCAAAATCCAAATTTTAACAAAACTTGGATTTAAATAGTTATATAACAGCAATATATAATTATCATATAAAGTTACTAACTTATTAAGTAAGTTTTTATTTTAAGTGTGTGGTTTACCATATTTATTTAAAGAAATTTTCCGATTTTATATGGCTAACAAAAACGAAAACGAATTCCGTAAAAATAGACATTAATTTCGAATTTTGAACATTTTCATGAAAATAATATATACATTTTTAATAGCTAAAGCAATAAGAATGATTTTCAAAAATTTATTAATATCGCCCCATTTTCATCACTTCACGAATTCTTCACATTTCGAACTTGAAATATTTAAATCGTCTATAGTTAAAACTTGCTAGGCCCTTAAAAAATTATTTCTTCAACTTTAACTAATTTTACAGAAATTCAGTGAAGACAGTTCATGGAAACTTTTTCTTTCAATAAAGAAAATCATGATCCATCCTAATAAGACTTTGGTTGGGGCATAAATATCCAGATTGCATTACTTGTTAAATTAATAAATAACAACTTTATCAAAATCTGTAAAATCAATTATTAAGAATTCCCCAAAAATTTCAAATCTTCATAATGAATTATTTAGGGCAATACATAAGTTGTTAAGCACAAAAGAATTTATTGATATAAAAAACAATATTCCAATCATTCAGCTTGCACCTCATCAGTATGATCAGATTCATATTTACAATCATACTGAACAATTTTGAAATATGTCATTCAATTTAATCACTTATTACAAAGAATTACTTTATTACTTTAATGCATTATTCATAAGAAACAGATTCATTTAAATATTTCTCATCTGTTCACAGAATACATTGTTATACATTTTATTCATCATTAATTATATTCTTTATTAAATATTGGTTATATTTATGTCATTACGCTCAGACAATTGATGACAAGAATTCACGAAATCACTTGGTCACATTGTTACATATACATATTACCTTTTATACCTTA